>JAZKJV010009043.1:0-635117 GCA_037367405.1 Ottelia alismoides | reverse complement strand
TACAAGCTTTTATGTTTTGAAGTTTTTCCAAATTCGGCCTCCTTCTCTCTCTAATTTCATTTTCTTTCTTAGCCACTCAGAGCAGGCCACGTGGCGCCCTATAATTGCGCCCACGCGGCCCGCTTCTTTGCGCGCCACGCGCCCTATCATCTCCGTCATCCTATCGCTCACCTTCTCTCTTGATCTGGGCCGCTCATCATCGCAAAGCTTCCCAGCCGTTCGATCTCCCCATGGATCTCATATGGATCGCCCATCAGCGCCGCGCTCGCAGCACGCTACGTGGCGCGCCCTACGCCCTCCGATCTTCACCAGAAACTTCTTATCCTGGCCATTCATCTCACAACGCATAACCGCCCTTCGATCAAACCCAGATTAATCTGGGCCGTTCGCCAGTGCCTCTCTCTCAGGTCACCACGTGTCCCATCTTCTCAGTCGTTCGATCGAATCACCCTAGATCTAATCCAAAGCGTCCACCCGCGCCTCCACCAGGGCCGTTGGATCTTGCGATCCAAGGGTCCAGTCGTCGTCGTCTACCTCCCGATTGGCTCGTGCCCCACGTCGCCCACCTCGCGCGCAGGCCGCTCCCTTTCTATTTCGGGAGCCACTCCGGCCACCCTCTTCGCCTCCCTTCACCTCCACGACATACCCCACTCTTCCCTCATCCTCGCCGACCCCCTCGACCACCATGAACACCCTCTACCTCTCTCCACGACGTCCACCAACTCCACCACTTCGCCACCTACGCCATCACCTTCAAGCTATAAATACGCCTCCACCGTCGACTGTAAGCCCCATCCGCCATTGCGAGAGGCGTCCTAGAGCTCAGAGCTACCCATTGGTGACAGCAATTGAGAGTAAAATCGAGCGAATATAGGCCTTCACCTCCGGCGAGATCCACGACGTCGCCATGCCGTGTTGCAGCTCCTATGACGAGCTGCTTGAGCTCGGGCCCTCTACCGTCCCTCGAGCGACAATCGGAAGCATCCCTTGAGCTTCCAAGCCCCAGGTAGACTCCTCCATTCTTCATCCCATCTTCTCCTTCTTTCCTTTCATTTTTCTCTTAATTTTCCCGTCTCCTACGATCACCCCTGCTCCCTCCTGAGCATCCACCGAGCTTCCCCTCGAAGCTCTGATCTTCGCGCACTATTTCATCTTCTCCGACGACGCACTCCACCCTACGTCGACGCAAGCTCCACTACCTTGGCGGAGCTCGATCACCGGACCACCTCGTCGCCTCTCAGGCCTCACTCCGCATTCACGGTCACCCCACGAGCACATTCGCATGCCTAGGCTATTCCACTAACCCCTGCAGGTACTCCCACTTCGACTGGCCGGAAGCCTCATCGGAGCTCCTTCGAGCTTCGTCGCCTTCTCTCTCCAGAGCAGTTCAGCCTCAATCGAGACCCCCGACGGCTCCGTCACACCTCCACGATACGTTCCAGCTATTTGGGAGCCATCAACAACCTTCATCGATGACCAGAGGAGGGGCAGAGCTAGACCCCCTTCACCGGAGCGCAGCCACCTCTGCCGCAGGAGGCGGCGGATCGGTTGAAGACGAAGAGCAGCAGCCGTCCGATCTCCTTGATCGGACGGTCCGGAGGACGCCACGTCACCTTCATTCCACAGTCGTAGGATCAGGAGGATCCTACGCACCTGATCGCTTCACGTCGCCAATCACTAGAGCTTTAGAGGCTGTTGGATCCATCCTAATCCAATGTGCTTGATCGTCCACGTATCCATCTTCCTCGAGCTCCAGAGGCCGTTGGATCGATCTTGATCCAACGGGTCGCCGCACGCCACGCGTCAGCCACCAGCAGCCGTTGGATCCTCACTTGATCCAGTGGTCCACAACACGCCACGTCGCCTACTCCGAGCCTCTTCTCCGACCATCAGGCTTGGATCCCCCGAAGCTACCGAGCCGAGTCTGAGCCTCCAAAGTCACCCGAGCCTCAGCCCGAACCTCCGAAGCCAACCGCGCTTGGGACCGCACGTGGTTTCCACGTGCGGCCTGGGTATTTTGCAGCAAGGCCCCTAGAGGTTTTCATATTTGCATTCCAGTCCCTGCCAGGAGCCCCCATGTGAGGCGCACATGCTCTGTGGGTATTTTGCGTACATACTCCCCTCATTATAGGTAATTGCACATTACTCCCTATCAGCATGTTTAACTTTTATCAATTTTATTTCCTGTAATTGCAGTTAGGCCCCTGTCTTTGCACACATATCTAGGCAATCATTTTAACCCATTTTTCAAGTTTGAAAATTGCATTGGTGTAGCTTAATTTGTCCTCTTTCATATGCGACACTTGGCACATTTTTGTGATAGCAGTGTATTTTATTATTAATTAATTGGTGGAATTTGTCATATTTTGCCCATTTATGCCTTTTAATTTGTAGTAATTTCTCAGTGACTTCAAAAATCACCAAAAATTCACATTAGACCTAGGATAATTAAGTTTACATTGTTCCAAAAATCATCTCATTTGCACGCACCCCGAGGCCTGAATAAATCATTTAGTGATTTCCTTAATTGATTTTTAATAGGTCCATTTCACATAGAAATTTAGGCTTATTAATTTTCCTGGATTCTTCACACTTAGATCTCTAGGATAATTTGTGATTTGGTATTTATTAAAATTAATTTAGTCAAAATCACCTTGCATTCATTTTAAATTCACAGTAAATTCATAAAGTGTCAGAAAATTCCAAAAAATTAGGATAGCTTAATTTCATCACATTTCACATCTTGACCAAATTTCATAATTTTTGGACTTGATTGGTCACTTTTTTAAATTCACTTGTAAACTGGCCCGATTTTGCATGTGTCTTTTCCTTCTTGCATAAAATATATTGAAAAAGACCAAAAAATCACCTTCTGAAAATCCGACCTTGGAAATTTGCGTAAAATCTACTTAAGGAGACAGCTGCCTTCCTGAGTTCGACCTTGGGCTTGCCCAAGTAAAAAAAATTTATCGCTCGAAATTAATTTGACCTTAATTGAAAATGGTTTTTGATTAGCTCTTATTATCCTACTCCAACGAACGACACAACGATTAATTTGACCATTAATTTGATTAAATTAATAAGGGTAGTGAGACGCTCTTCAAAATGGCGTCGTTGCCGGGGAGGCATGGCTTAGGTTAATTTGTAGTTAATTTCTGAGTGTTTGATATTCCATCCTCGGGCAGTCTGACCCCCGATTTTCTTGTGAATATTTTTCTGTCCTTTAAATGTATGTATTTTTGTGTCGTTCTCTATCTGACCTCAACTTGTTTTTGTACGAGGAATGCGAGGAGTCGAAGACGCTTCGAGGAACCTGCATTTTAATTTTTCAGTGATTTGAGAGGACTTGTATTTTTTATTTCTTTATTTTTGTATTATTTCCAGCGATTCTCATTTGGGTTCTCGCGAGTGTAAACATAGTGGAACCATGTCCCCGTGTGCTGTGTGGATTGAATTTGTAGACTGGGCTTGCACTAGCGGTTCCTTGAGCCACTCTAGGATTTGTTTGTGCTCGTAAATATTTAGGATCACACAATACACTTAAAAGACACACTTACAGATCTAGTCAAATAAACTCGTGCTTCACTCGCTGATAGAACAACTTGTCTAGGAGCAGATTTTGTCGTCTGCATTTGCATGTAATGTAAAAAGATTTCAATTCTGTTTTGCATCCTGCATAAAAGCGAATGGATCATTGTAAGTATTCTTCACTCAGCATAAGCATCATTATTTTTCGTGCATCGGCTTTTCTCGATTTCTCTCTCTTGATTTTCAAACTTAAGTAAAAGAAAATTGGGACTGGACGATAGGCGTGCTGTGTGGATTGGACTAAACAAGTGACAACTTAACTTAAAACAGGGACTGCTAAACATTATTGACCAAAAAAACTTAATAAAATCGGAAAATCTGCTTGCGGGAGATTAATCCCCGACCTTGTTTTCAGACTGAGTGAGGGTATTTGAGTGTGTGTGAACACCTTAAGGCAGAGCCCAAATCCCCGCCTTCCATATCGCGTTCCGACTAATCCTAGCAAATATCACAAGTTGAATTATTCACTGACTAGTACCAAATAGCCTCCGCCTATCTCAGGTAGATAGGGGCGAAATTACGGTACTTCGCGACAAGTTGCCAGTAACCCTCCGGGGTGAAGTTCCGACCTTGTCAACCTCCGCCTGCTTGTAGGTAAATAGGAGCAGGTCTTTGAATCCATCAACTTGGGATAGGAGCGAAGAAAGGAAGGACCGGCGGTATCTTAGGCGACAGGTTAAACAGGGAAGACGCACCCGGCTCTGAGCCAACTTCCCTATAGGCCGCGTAACTCCTTGCTACTTTGCTTGAAAATCACACTTAAAATCAACAAGATTAATTGGACTCGGTTTCGGGTCCTTCACCGTGTTGAGTGTGAATACAGGGTTTTGGATTGAATTGCTTGCTTCAGGTAGGAGTAAAATCCTATCTTCACTTAGAACTCCCGATTCTTCTTGCCAATCCAAGATGAGTGACTGGGGAGACATCGCCTCCTTATTCGCCAATCTTTCTCTGAGTCCCCCACGAAACTCATCTTCACCGGCCCAAGCGCAACTTGGACCACCCAGAACTCATCACCCTCTTGAGTTCTAGATCCCTCATACCCAGGGTGGTTACTCTCAAATCAACCCTTTCCTCTCCTCTGAGCTTACCGAGGAAGACCATCACCTCGGTAAGAATCCCTTCCTTGATTTGTCCTCTAACCCAGACCATTTTTCATCCCCAGGACCAGAGGACACAATGCCGAAAAAGAACCCTGAAGAGGAGGAAAACAGAGAGGACCCGATGATTCAAGTCTTAGCCCGGCTTGCTAAAGCCGAACAACTTAACTCAGAATTAATAGCTAGACTAGGACATGTGATCGAAGCTGAAGGAATATACAGACCGATGGTGGACACCTAAAATCCAATAGAGAACGAGATACATAGTTGGCTAGTACCCGAGATCCCCCCTGAAGCATTTGAACTAAAACCCTACTTCCTGAGCTTCATGCCGAAGTTCAATGGGAATGCGAACGAAGAACCATATACCTTCGGTTTGCAACAACCTTAGTCACCCTAGGGTTGGGCATGATTATATCAGACTGAAGGCCACCCCTTTTGCCTTAGGAGATAAGACAGCACATTGGCTGAAGAACTTAGGGGTGATGTGTACATCCTGGATGCAGTTCAAGGACCTTTTCTTGAAAAAGTTCTACCCACTTAGCAGGACTAATCAAATGAGAACAAAGATCGCAAGCTTTTCCTAGGGACCCATCGAACCATTCCATGAAGCCTGGGATAGGTTTAATGACCTCGTTCAAAAATGCCCCTGCCATGGCATTTCAAAGGCGATCTTAGTCCAGACCTTGTTCTGTGGCATGACCCCGGAGATGCAGGGGTTAGTGATGAATCCACATTTCATCATCTTTATTCGATCATTTTGGCACCAAAAACCCTAGCAAATGCCTGTAAATAGCATTAAATACACAATCTTAGCATTCATGCATGTGCATCTCATTAGTGTGTAAAATACTGTAATTAAAGCCAAAATTATAGAAAAAATAAAAGAAAAAAAAGAATAAAATATTGCAAATATTTTATGACCCAAACCCCAGAGACCTAGGCATCTTGATGAATAGGTCGACTGAGAACAAAGTAGGGGGAGATAAGGGTCAAATACCTATATTATTTTATTCATTCTTTATTCATTTTGGGACCTATTTTTGGTTCTACTTTTTACACCTCAAATAAAGAAGCTTTGTACATGAAAGTTGTAGATATATAAATAAAGAAAAATACAAAATTGATTTCACTGAAAAATAATGTACAGATAAAAAGTTATGGTCTGAATAAGAATCCAGAATCCCAACTTCCCAGACTCGTATCTCACAAATGACAACTCCAAATGCATCAAACTCATTTTTAATTGTATATAGAATAAAATAATCTATCCAATGGCAGTGGTTTCGCATTTGGCGGAGCTACGGTTTGAAAGTTGAGTTTTGGACCCTCATTGTATACTTGTACAGATTAAAATATTCAATTTATTATTTATTTATTATTTTTATATTTTTATATTTTTATAATATTGTAAATAATACTTATAATAATTATGTACATTAAAATTCGAATAAAAACCTAAATAAAATTCAAAATAAAATACTTACATATTTGATACATAGGTAAACTACCTATACCCATACCTATACAATACCTATTTATATTTTATTAAATATACAAAATATATCAGAAAATTAAAATAAAAATATATTTGTGTATATAAAAGTATTTTATAATTTTATGAAATAAGAAATAAAAATAATAAAATTAAAATGCACAGAACAAAAATAAAATACTAAAATATATAAGAATTATACCTATAAAGGGCATAAATGTAAACTCATAAAAATATACCTCATAAAAATAATTAAAAATCACCATAAAATAATTTATAAAATAATAAACATTTTTTTATTAAATAACCTAAAATTAATTATATCATTTAATATTTTTAATTTAATTTACAAGAGTTTTATTTAATTTTTGTCTTTTTGCGGATGACGTGGCCCAATCAGGCCACGCCATCCGTTGACCAGGGGTCAACTCCTTGACCCCAGGTCTGTGTCCTCTGGACCTGAGCGAGCACCCACTTTCTTGGGTTTTTCGCGGGCTACCCTTTCACCCTTTGGGGTCGCACACTTCTGCAAACCTGCTCCCCTATGATCCATCTACCCCACCCACTGATTATCTCGGGCAACGGATCACGGTGCAGCCCGTTCTTCCTTGGTTCTCGGGCCGCTTCCATCACCTTTCAAAACCGAGTCTCCCTCTTCCTATTCTTTTTCGAACCGCCTTGTGGCCTTAGTTGAGACATCCGAGTGTTGGTCTGGGATCCCCGGTGACAGGGGGTGATCCCAGCATCTCGTTGAGGTGGAACACGAGTGCTTAGGCCGTGTTCCAGCCATCTCCGGCGGCTGCGCCGCCGTGAGGTCCTATCTCGTGGCTCCGGCCACTGAGGTCCATTTTCTTTTCATTATTAGCTCGCTGTTAGTTTTAGGATTAGTTTCTAGCGTTTAGTTGGTTAAATGATCACCTGAAATCGCCCGATCTCGTCATCAAACATCTCGCCGGAGTTAGCTCCGGCGAGCTCCTCCCCCGTCGCTTTTCATCTTCTTTTGTTGCTAGGTGAGGCGAGGCATTTTGCCCTCGCCTCCCTTAACATATTGTGCCGGTCCCAGGAGTTCGAGGTTCGCCTGGAGGGCGATTTTTGGAGGTACCGGAACCACCTGGAGGTTCCTCCTCGACCTCTTCGTCGGGGGTGGGCTCCGGTGGACATCGGTCCATTTTGTCGCCGCCAGCCATTAGACGACCGTCGCAGGAGGCCCGGGGGGCCATTTTGGAGCAGCTACGGACACCGGGGAGGTGCGACAAGGCCGGAGGAACTTCGCCCCGGTGAAGTTCTTCCTTGTTCATCGTCAGCTCCTCTCCACCGTCGGATCATGAGGGCTCCCCAGATCTCCTTAGATCCGTCCGATCTGAAGAGGCCGCAGCCGTAGATATCCATCCGCAGCATCTAATCGGGGCCGTTCAAGGTTGAAGGGGTATCGACCGTTCATGTGTTGACACGTGGATTAGTGGCTGAGGCCACACCGTCGGATCGAGCCCCTTGCTTGGGTAATTTTGCTAGATACCCCGACGATTTTGTGTATTATTAATGACGATAGAAACTTTCATTTACCGTTATTTATTTTTGTAATTTTTGCTAAAGACCCCCTGCACTTGTTCGTAATTATCTTTTTACCCTTGCCAGCCATGCGCACGTGCGTGGCACGTGCGCGTGGGTATTTTGCGGCAAGTTCCTCGTTGTTTTGGTATTTATTATTTAGTGCAGGAACTATTTTATCTATTTATATATTTTGGAGACATTTTGCGTGCAAGCCCCTGGATGTTTGTGTATTTGCATATATACCCCTGTCAGGCCTGTTTAATGTTTGTATGCTTGTTTTAATTATTTAAATCATCATTTTGCCCCCAAAAAATCCAAAAAAATTAATTTAAGCTCCTGTTAACTTGCATTTGCATGCCATATTTTTGCATTGCATTTTTATTGCATTTTAATATTTATTAAAAATAAAAAACATGCTTTTTGGCCTACTGTCTAGCTTAGAAAATACCAAAAAATATTAAAATACCTCGAAAAATTCCAAAAAAATTCCCTAGTGTGTATTTTAACCTATTTTAGTGTCAGTCCAAAAATCACTAAAAATTGCAAAAGAAAAACCTTAAAAATTAGAAAATACATAAAAACTTCAAAAAATATATAAAATCAAAGAAAACTCAGAAAAATACAAACTCAGTTCATGTTTGTCCTATATTTTATTATCTTTATTTGAAAAATAGTTTGAAAAATTTTTTGTGGCTATCTGATATTTTTAATTCCAGTTTTACCCCCAACCAGTAGCTTGTCCACTGTTTTGATCTATTTCAGTGTTTAAAAATACCAAAAACAATTTGAAAAATACCCAAAAATCATAAAAATAGTAGAAAATTATAAAAATACCAAAAAGCTTTTATTTCTGAATTTTTGGTTATTTTTGCATATCTTTATAAGTATATTATCACCTCTTTTATTCCTTTGCTTATATTTTCCAATATTGAAAAAAATATAAAATATAAAATTATAAAAATTAGAAAATTAAAAATCAAAATACAAAATTAAAAATAAAAAAATTAAAAAATAAAAACCCACAAAAACTATTTGCTTGCTTAGTGTAGACATCACACACTTCACACACACACACATTTACTTGTGCACCTACCCTGTTTGCTCCCTGTGTTCAAACTCTCTGCATACTTGCTTGCTATACATTTTGTGCAGAGTTAAAAATAAATTTTAACTCCACATTTATTTCTAATTGTTGATCTTTAGTGTGGGTTAATTGTTGATTAAATACACCTTATTGTGGGTCTCCGCATCGACATCGGTTGTCTCCGCCTTGTCTGAGACATACTCTTTAGACCTACGATAATTTGTGTTTATCAATTGGCACCGTTGCCGAGGAGCAACAACGCATAGATCCGTTTTTGTTGTGTTGTGATCATTTGTCTGCATTTCGCGGCTTTTATTTCTATTTGTATTTTTTTTGATATATTTGCTGAATTGTCTAACCACTCTCCTTGTTTGGATTCCGTACGAGGTACGCGGATCGAGGGAGGAGCCCCTCTTGGAGCACCTTCGCACCCACGTGAAGCGGCTTTAGCCTAGCACGAAGAAGGACTTGGAGGATTTTGCAAGACAACTTCTAGTGCATTTTCTTTTATTGTATTTATTGTGTAATTTGTGAGAGAGAGAGACCCATTTTTGTAATAATACAGGTACCCCCGGACATTTGACTTTCGTGCCTAATTTCCAAGTGATTGTTCACTAGGAGGCTCGCCGCGGTTTTTGTCGGCTTTCTTCACATTCTTTTTTTTTGTTTTGTTTTTTCGATTTTATTTATTTTGTGTGATTGGGCCCCTAGTTTTAGGATTGCTTGCGATAGATTAAGGCCAAACACTAAATATTTTGCATGCACCTATAGTCTCGTTTGGACTTAGTCAAATTTTAAATAGCTGATCATCACCCTCAATCCGTCGCGCTGTAAGCTCATCCCGCAAAGCGCTTTCTCCTAAACTCAAGTGTGTTGAGCAGAGGAGGGGTGAGCCTAGACCGGACTCTAGGGTTGAGGATTGGTGGTCAGCTTGTGGTTCTTCACGATAATAGCAATTCCTGAGACTTAGGGCGATTTCATCGGCTTCTGCATTGGCATATAGATAGGTTTCAATTCTGCTGAGCACCTTTGCATGTAGAGTGCTGGAGGCAAGATGAGCATTTCTCTTTAGCATACATCATTGTTTTTGCCGCTTGCATTGCTTTTCAGACTCTCCCTCTGATTTTGATCACCTAGGTACTAAGTGGAATTGACTCCTCATTAGACGCGTGCATTTCTCACTAAAAATCCAAAAAAAGTGATAATCAATAAAATTGGGACTGCTAATATTACTTGACCCTAAAACCGATCAAAAATAAAATCTTGTATTGGGGCGAGTAATTCCCTCATTGTCTTCGTTTTACTTGCTCGCGCACACACTAAGGATAGTGCCCAAATCCCATTTTGTCCCCTAAGTGTTTGTGCAACATTTTGACTTCTCACCTAACTCTAAAACAGACAAGAAAAAAAGACCGACTTTTCGGTCTCTACTGAGTTGAGTAAGTGAATTGAGGGTTTGACTTGTTTTCATTTTTGTTTGTGATTGTTTGGTGTGTGTCCTAGATCATCCCTGCGCATTTGCGCCTTCTTCTTCACTCTCTTGACTTGACCTTCGTGCTCCCCCGAATCATTTCCTTTTGTTTTCGAGATGGACTCCTGGAGAGCATTCTATCCGGACTTTGCGGATCCCTCACTCACTCCAGCCTGTCCACCTCCCTTTTATCAGGATGATCCTCCTCCTAGTTTTTTCTGAATTTTGTACATACTCACCTCAGCCACAGTATCACGACTCGGAGTTCTATCCACCACCACCCCCACCTGTAAATTATCCATCTCCACCTTCACAACCACCCGAGTCTGACCTGATGGAGTCACCTCCCTCTATCTCTATGAGTGATATCTTGAATCGGATGACAAAGCACATTGATTTGATGAATGATGAACTTGCTTTCTTGAGGAAGAATCAGATTAATGCTCCTTTCGTCGGGAATACGGCTTCACTTGTAGGTGATCATGGGAGCTTGCAATTGCCAAAAATACAAAAAAATGAGAAAAATTTAAAAATCCAAAAAGAGTTCGGGAGACACGTGGTCGATTCATACCGTGAGGAGAGAGTCCATTTGCCAGAGCCCTTGAACACACATCCATTCACACTTAGTCCCACCTTTGACCCTGAGGATGCCGCTGTACAGACTGCTCTTGGCATGCCTCGTGTATATGCTGATTCCGACTTCCTCCCTTGTATGGAGGAAGTCTAAAAATTCAAAAAAATGTTATCTGAACCCGAAGTGGTGGCTGCTATTCATGAGATTATCCATGCCCCACTTCAGCAGGCCATGACCCAATTATCTGCTCCTCTTCCCCAGAAGAGAAAGCGGAGGAGCAGATCTGAGCGTCACATTCTGACCATGGCCACTGCCCTCGCCATCACACACCGTCCCATTCCCAAGAAGAAGAACACAACTACCCCTTTCATCACTTGCACCATCTCTGACTACACTTGTGATTGCACTCTCCTGGACGGCGGTGCATCTATTAGCATACTACCCTTCTCGCTGGTACAGTCTCTTCACTTAGGGCCTCTCAAGAAAACCAGGATGATCGTTCAGTTTGCTGATGGATCTATCAAGAGGCTGAAGGGTATCCTTGAAAACGCCGTCATTTCTATTCAGGGCACGAACCACCATGTTGATTTTGTCGTGTTGCCCATGGAGAGCTCCACAGGGGAGCCATCTCCAATCATCCTGGGACGACCATTCCTCGCCTCTGCGAGGGTCGTTATTGACTATGGATCAGGAGATATTCGCTTCTGTCCTATTGACGAGAGCGAAGTGGCGATCACCGCACCCACAGTTGACCAGAGACCTGCACCTGATGCTCTCTTACCGATCATAGTTGACTCCGAGGCCTGTGACCGATCTGATGATACTAGAGATGCTTCCTTAGCGACCGTTGATGAGACCCAACGGATCCCCCGAAAGGGGAGGAAGTCGGAAAGCATAGACCTCGCAGTTCCTCCTCCTGGTGTGTGGCGATGTGTTGATGAGATCCCGAGTATTTATGCGATTGAACCATTTGAGCGGAGGGCAGATACCAAGACTATTGAGGACGTTTGTGATGTTGCCTATTATTTTGAGAGACCTCATAAGGAAACAAATGACCTAGGTAAGACTAGACAGGACGGGCCTGGTTTGACTACTTCCACTGATAAGTCCGTTACCGGTCCTTCACAAGTAATGATGATTGAGGTCGGTTATGATGCTGCCATTTATTTTGATAAATTCAGACCTCTTGTTGAAGACAATGATTCAGGTGAGAGTCTTGAGGACGAACAGAGTTCGTATACTTCCACTGATGATTTCGTGCCTTTTGACTTTGACCTGGACGAGCCCTCGCAGGACGACTCCGATTACACTTCTTCCGAGGATGATGAGTTTGTCCCATTCCACTTTGACATCTGCGACACTTCCAAGGCCGGACCTAGTCGTACTTCTTCCACTCACCCGTCTGTGCCTTCACACCATAGGACCACCAAGGGAGAACCTAGCCATACTGCTTCCATTGATCAGTTCGTCCCTTTCCGATTCGATTCCACTGAAGGCCTTCACCGTGTCGACCCTGATTGGCTTCCGTCCACTGTGGACCCCGATGTCGACATACACCACACCAGATCTATCCCTCAGCGGTCTCGCAAGAAGGTTAGCTTTCAGCCTTCTTGATCATATGTACATCCACCTCTGTTGTACATTCTCCTTTGTTCATCTCTGTCTCTCCCGTACTGCTCGCCCACCCATTCTCGTGTTTGCCTTGCTTAGGATGTACTTTGTCCTAAGTATAGGGGGGTGGACGAGCCGAGTGCTCTTTTGTCGTTCAGTGTCATCACTCCTGTTGTTACCTATACCTAGGGCTTCTTTTACCCTGAGTATAGGGGGAGTGGTGTGTACATCCTCACGATCTCTTCATTCACCTGTTGATTTATTTTTCTTCTTTTCTTCTTTTCTTCTTTTCCTTTTCTATCCTCTTCATCTATCAAAAAGGTGTCACCCTTGTAGACAGTTTTCCATACTTAGGACGTACTTTGTCCTAAGTATAGGGGGGTGTGCACCCCGAGTTTTTCTTCTATTCTTTGATCCTCTCCATTGTCTCCTCTTCTTGTCTATACTTAGGGATATTTTACCCTAAGTATAGATGGAGACAATCTGAGTACGATCTGTTCATTCCCACCCTTGACCCTCCCTGCATTGTGTACAGTCTGCTATACTTAGGATTACTTGATCCTAGGTATAGGGGGGAAGGTCAACTTCTTATTGGTTCATTCATTCATTCTTTAGACTTGTCTATACTTAATATGAGTTATGTCTTCTCTTTTCTCTCCGATCTATGAGGACATAGCTCAAGTTAAGTATAGGGGGGTCGTATATACTATGTATATAATTTAGCCATAACTCGTACTTTAGTATTTTCTTAAATAAATATGGCTAATAATTCTTTAAAATTCATTAAAAATCTTTAATAAAAAGGTGTTCTGTTCCTCAAATTCTTTTTGTATTTACTGATTAATAAATCATGTGAAAATGTTTTTTGCAAAATGTTTGAAAAATAGTTTGAAAATCTTTGTGAACATCTATGGAAAACTATTTTGAAAATATTTTGTTACATGTTTTCAACCTGTGTTAAAATATGTGATTTGTAAAAATTTATTTTCTTTGTGTGAAATAAAAATGTTTGAAAAATGATTTGCAAATGGTTTGAAAAATGGTTGCAAAAATATTTTAAAAATCTATATATACTGTTTTGAAAGCCTTTGCAAAATGATTTTCAAATGTGTGTACATGTTTGTAAAATGTTTGTAAAAATTATTTTGGACTATAGTTTTCAAAAATTATGTGAAAAAGCCTGTCTCAAATAAGTTTGAGGAATATTTACATCACACCAAAATCGACTATATATGTATAAAATTGATCACTTACCCTTGTAAATTCTTAAAATCCACTTCTTGTAGATATAAGAAGCACTCCCGTGTACATATTTTCACCTAGCTTTCAACCAAAATCTTTTTATTTTCAAAAATCTCAAAAACATTTGCAAAATTAAAATCCAAAAACACTTGAAAAATCTTTTGAAAAATACAAAAAATGCATGCATCATCTTTCCAAAAAACATAAAAAGTTCAAAATCTTTGAAAATTGCATCACAAAAATATTTTCTGCATTGCATTGCATAGCATTCGCATTTTTCGGATTGAGTTTGAGAGTTGAACAAGTCTAAGTAAAATCCGAAGATTGGAGCTTGATTGGACCTTAAAATCTACCCAATAACAGGAACCTTATAGGAACTGGATTTGAGGTACTTCAGGTCTAGTTGACTTAATTCTTTGAGGATCACGGGACTTGGTTCAATGGATTCTTGACTGCCTAAGTAGAGTATTTCGGAGCACACGCATGACTCTTGTTGATAATGACCTAACTTGGACACCTGCACCTTTCACATGGCTCAACTCAGTTGGAGTGGTGAGGGGATTGGATTTGCCGGTATGAGATGCACACAAGTGGAAACATTTGTCCTCCTCTAGGGAGGGAAGTGCACCCCAACCCGTCCAGTGATTAGGAAGTCTAAAGACAGGAGGCTGTGGGTTGCGATAAAGCTTCAAAAGAGGGATAGTCTACTGGCTTAAGAGGAAAAACTCCTTATGTAAATGCTGTTGTATATAGTATTAAAAAAAAAGAAGTTCATGCATGTACAAAAATAAAAAGCCTGCAAGTATGTACAAAGACAATAAGCAAGCTTGAGTTCCAAAGTCAAATATGTGAGCCTGCAGCAGGATGACTTGACTACACTGGTCTCGCATCCCAGGATAGGTAGCTACACTGGCTACCATCCATTCTTCTCTTCACCCCCTCCTCTTGAGCTGGTTGCCACTTGAACTTAGAAGGGAATACCCCGCTCCTCGAGGATGGAGTTATTGGATTGGGGAATCATTGGGTTGTCGTACTGGAGAAGTCAGTCTCTTTGTCATTCTAGTTGGGGAGAGCCACCATCACTTACACTGTACGAGTCAGACTCATAGTCGTAAGAGTTTGCGTATGAGTTGAAGTATTTCTGACCTGGCTATTGAGGAGACTTGGACAGAGTTTTGGGATTCTCAAGGACTGTTGAATTTCAAACACGGTTCTCACTAAGGTTCCGCCCGCACTAAAATTCCAAAGGTCCGACTTAAGCTCCAAACTTTGATTTTGAAAAGACAAGTTTGATAATCAAATTAAATCCAAGTTCTTCCTTTTCTTTTCTTTCTTTTTCTTTTTGCACTTATTGCATAAGTGTTTGCTAGGGACTAGCAAAGGTAAAGTATAGAGGGATGATGAATCCACATTTCATCATCTTTATTCTATCATTTTGGCACCAAAAACCCTAGCAAATACCTGTAAATAGCATTAAATACACAATCTTAGCATTCATGCATGTGCATCTCATTAGTGTGTAAAATACTGTAATTAAAGCCAAAATTATAGAAAAAATAAAAGAAAAAAAAGAATAAAATATTGCAAATATTTTATGACCCAAACCCCAGAGACCTAGGCATCTTGATGAATAGGTCGACTGAGAACAAAGTAGGGGGAGATAAGGGTCAAATACCTATATTATTTTATTCATTCTTTATTCATTTTGGGACCTATTTTTGGTTCTACTTTTTACACCTCAAATAAAGAAGCTTTGTACATGAAAGTTGTAGATATATAAATAAAGAAAAATACAAAATTGATTTCACTGAAAAATAATGTACAGATAAAAAGTTATGGTCTTAATAAGAATCCAGAATCCCAACTTCCCAGACCCGTATCTCACAAATGATAATTCCAAATGCATCAAACTCATCTTTAATTGTATATAGAATAAAATAATCTATCCAATGGCAGTGGTTTCGCATTTGGCGGAGCTACGGTTTGAAAGTTGAGTTTTGGACCCTCATTGTATACTTGTACATATTAAAATATTCAATTTATTATTTTTTTTATTATTTTTATATTTTTATATTTCTATAATGCTGTAAATAATACTTATAATAATTATGTACATTAAAATTCGAATAAAAACCTAAATAAAATTCAAAATAAAATACTTACATATTTGATACATAGGTAAACTACCAATACCCATACCTATACAGTACCTATTTATATTTTATTAAATATACAAAATATATCAGAAAATTAAAAATAAAAAAATATTTATGTATATAAAAGTATTTTATAATTTTATGAAATAAGAAATAAAAATAATAAAATTAAAATACACAGAACAAAAATAAAATACTAAAATATATAGGAATTATACCTATAAAGGGCATAAATGTAAACTCATAAAAATATACCTCATAAAAATAATTAAAAATCACCATAAAATAATTTATAAAAAATAAACATTTTTTTATTAAATAACCTAAAATTAATTAAATCATTTAATATTTTTAATTTAATTTACAAGAGTTTTATTTAATTTTTGTCTTTTTACGGATGACATGGCCCAATCAGGTCACGCCATCCGTTGACCAGGGGTCAACTCCTTGACCCCAGGTCTGTGCCCTCTGGACCTGAGCGAGCATCCACTTTCTTGGTTTTTCGCGGGCTACCCTTTCACCCTTTGGGGTCGCACCCTTCTGCAAACCTGCTCCCCTATGATCCATCTACCCCGCCCACTGATTATCTCGGGCAACGGATCACGGTGCAGCCTGTTCTTCCTTGGTTCTCGAGCCACTTCCATAACCTTTCAAAACCGAGTCTCCCTCTTCCTCTTCTTTTTCGAACTGCCTTGTGGCCTTAGTTAAGACATCCGAGTGTTGGTATGGGATCCCCGGTGACATGGGGTGATCCCAACATCTCATTGAGGTGCAACACGAGTGCCTAGGCCGTGTTCCAGCCATCTCCGGCGGCTGCGCCCCCGTGAGGTCCTATCTCGTGGCTCCGACCACTGAGGCCCATTTTCTTTTCATTATTAGCTCGCTGTTAGTTTTAGGATTAGTTTCTAGCGTTTAGTTGGTTAAATGATCACCTGAAACCGCCCGATCTCGCCATCAAACACCTCGCCGGAGTTAGCTCCGACGAGCTCCTCCCCCGTCCTTTTCATCTTCTTTTGCTGCTAGGTGAGGCGAGGCATTTTGCCCTCGCCTCCCTTAACATATTGTGCAGGTCCCAGGAGTTCGAGGTTCACCTGGAGGGCGATTTTTGGAGGTACCGGAAACACCTGGAGGTTCCTCCTCGACCTCTTCGTCGGGGGTGGGCTCCGGTGGACATCGGTCCATTTTGTCGCCGCCAACCATTAGACGACCGCCGCAGGAGGCCCGGGGGGCCATTTTGGAGCAGCTACGGACGCCGGGGAGGTGCGACAAGGCTGGAGGAACTTCGCCCCGTCGAAGTTCTTCCTTGTTCGTCGTCAGCTCCTCTCCACCGTCGGATCGTGAGGGCTCCTCAGATCTCCTTAGATCCGTCCGATCTGAAGAGGCCGCAACCGTAGATCTCCATCCGCAGCATCTAATCGGGGCCGTTCAAGGTCGAAGGGGTATCGGCCGTTCAGGGGTTGACACACGGATTAGTGGCTGAGGCCACACCGTCGGATCGAGCCCCTTGCTTGGGTAATTTTGCTAGATACCCCGACGATTTTGTGTATTATTAATGACGACAGAAACTTTCATTTGCCGTTATTTATTTTTGTAATTTTTGCTAAAGACCCCCTGCACTTGTTCGTAATTATCTTTCTACCCTTGCCAGCCAAGCGCACGTGCGTGGCACGTGCGCGTGGGTATTTTGCGGCAAGGTCCTCGCGGTTTTGGTATTTATTATTTAGTGCAGGAACTATTTTATATAGTTATATATTTTGGGGACATTTTGCGTGCAAGCCCCTGGATGTTTGTGTATTTGCATATATACCCCTGCCAGGCCTGTTTAATGTTTGTATGCTTGTTTTAATTATTTAAATCATCATTTTGCCACCAAAAATTCCAAAATAATTAATTTAAGCTCCTGTTAATTTGTATTTACACGCCATATTTTTGCATTGCATTTTTATTGCATTTTAATATTTATTAAAAATCAAAAACATGCTTTTTGGCCTACTGTCTAGCTTAGAAAATACCAAAAAATATTAAAATACCTCGAAAAATTCCAAAAAAATTCCCTAGTGTGTATTTTAACCTATTTTAATGTCATTCCAAAAATCACTAAAAATTGCAAAAGAAAAACCTTAAAAATTAGAAAATACATAAAAACTTCAAAAAAATATATAAAATCAAAGAAAACTCAGAAAAATACAAACTCAGTTCCTATTTGTCATATATTTTATTATCTTTATTTGAAAAATAGTTTAGAAAATTTTTTGTGGCTATCTAATATTTTTAATTCCAGTTTTACCCCTAGCCAGTAGCTTGTCCACTGTTTTGATCTATTTCAGTGTTTAAAAATACCAAAAACAATTTGAAAAATACCCAAAAATCACAAAAATAGTAGAAAATTATAAAAATACCAAAAAGCTTTTATTTCTGAATTTTTGATTATTTTTTCATATCTTTATAAATATATTATCACCTCTTTTATTCCTTTGCTTATATTTTCCAATATTGAAAAAAATATAAAATATAAAATTAGAAAAATTAGAAAATTAAAAATCAAAATACAAAATTAAAAATTAAAAAAATTAAAAAACCCACAAAACTATTTGCTTGCTTAGTGTATACATCACACACTTCACACACACACACATTTACTTGTGCACCTACCCTGTTTGCTCCCTGTGTTCGAACTCTCTGCATACTTGCTTGCTATGTATTTTGTGCATAGTTAAAAATAAATTTTAACTCCACATTTATTTCTAGTTGTTGATCTGTAGTGTGGGTTAATTGTTGATTAAATACACCTTATTGTGGGTCGCCGCATCGACATCGGTTGTCTCCGCCTTGTGTGAGACATACTCTTTAGACCTACGATAATTTGTGTTTATCAGTTAGTCAGTGCTGCCTGTGGAGGAAGTTATCTGAACAAGAATAAAAATGATGTATGGAAAATCTTGGAGCAGATGGCAGAAACAGGCGGGTCGCAGGCCACCAAGGTCTATCAGTTGTCTCCTTCAAGCCTCACCAGCGAGACAACCTGGAGGACTGTAACGAATCTGACAGACGACCTTATCCCTAACATGGGGATAATCGCGGATAAGTTAACCATGGTCGAAAAAATTCACAAAAGGGTCACTGACCTTAAGTCTCTCTCTAAATTGCCGAAGCAAGTGGAGGAACTTACTGAGAGGGTAGCTAAAATAAATCTACCTGCCCCTTATGCACCACCTGTACCTGTACACCGAGTCCATCTTGTACAGGAACATGCACCGGGCCTCAGAGTAGCTGGGTCGAGGAATAGACTTACACCCAGCAGGACCAACACGCACCTCCACAAGTGGAGACATGATACGAGGAGCCTCCGCAGGTGTTCGAGATCAACGGGCTGTGGTACAACCATGACCCCGTCGGCAGACAGTAGGGGATAGGGAACTGTCAGCCTCGCCGACCTTCCCTAGCTTACCAGGAAAACGGCTTCGTCCTCGTACCATGCTTTATTTAGTCCAGGCCCAAACGAGGGTACCGGCCTCAGCAGCACCAGCAGCAGCAACGCACATTCCACTCGGGCCAGCAGGGCCCGTCACCGTCCCACCACCAGCAACATTATCGGCATGGCCAACAAGGCCAGTATAGGACCTCATCTTCAGGTCAACATCAACCTGCCCAGCCCACCGAATTGGAGTCCCTCACCTTGGCGATCCAGACCACGACTTATAGGGTCCAATAGATCCAGAATGGCTATCTGGATATGAGAACCGATCTAAACCGCGTTTCTCGTACACAGGACCAACATATGGCGCCAAAGACCCCAATTCCTGCCCAGGTTTAGGCCAACCCCAACAGCTTGACTCAAGGCCAGAACCGACCACGAGATCAGGTATACTATTCAGATAATTCTTTATCTGAACATGAGATCCTTTCGTACTAATGTAAATCATATGTCCCTCAGGAGCGGAAGGACCGTGATTGTACCTGATTGGGCACGGGCTCATGAGGAAGAAGCTGCCAAGTCTCTACCTGAGGAGAACTTGGAGGTAGAGGAGGAGCAGCACCACCATCACCACCACCGACAGAAGAAGAGGACTTCTAGGTCCTCGAAGAAGCAAAGGAACTGCACCAGCATAGAGTCCACAGAAACGATGAAGAGCCCGCACCTCCATCTGAGGAGGACATTCCAGCAGTCACGGAGGATGCATCACCGGTTTCGCAGAAGCATTTTTCTTTCAGTCATAGTCAGAGTCCAAGTCAGTTTCAGAGTCCGAATCTTGTACAGAACTCAGTTCCAGTAATGAATAAAAATCTTTCAATTTCAGAATCTGAGTTGGAGTCAATAATCCCTTTCCCTCGAGCTCTCAAGGGTGGAAAGAAGAAAACTAAAAAAATCCAAAAAGATGACCCTGAGATGGCAGAGTTTTGTAATAAACATATCAAGGTCACAATTCCTTTTGACAAGTACGTGGAGATGACACATGCATTTCAAAAATACCTTAAGGTGAGATGCACACCTACTAGGGTTAGCAGGAAGACCAAAAGCTGTATTGAGAAACACGTTCTGTCAGTGGCCACGACTTGTGCAATAAAGAGCTCGTTTTCAAGGAAACGAAGAGACATGGGTGCACATTATGTGGTGAGTCATGTCGATGACATTGCGTTTTCACGCACTCTCCTAGACAACGGCTCCTCAATCAACATAATGCCTACAAGCCTCAATGAGCGGCTTAATCTCGTACCTCTTAGGAAATCTAGAGCCCTCCTTCAGTTCGATGATAAATCAACCAAGAGGTTCCAAGGAGAATTGAGGAATGTTGTCATCAAAGTCGAGGGTCAGGAATACATGGTGGACTTTACTGTCCTAGATATGGAAACCCTAAGTAATTGGAGAGATTCCCAGATCATCCTAGGCAGGCCCTTCCTCAGAACAGCGCGGACCTTGTTTGATTACAAGATCAGGAAAATCCAGTTCCAAACTCCAGGCGGAGATGAGGAACTTGAGATGAAGCAAGCCAGATGGCAGAGACCGGATTCCGAATCCAGCACTGAGTACTCTTCATCCGAAGCAGACTGCGACCATGTAGACACAGTTGGGCCATGGAGGCAGAACTCAGCTAGCATCGATGAGTCCCTCCCCTTTGGAGATGATCTTGTGCATGAGTCAGTTTGCGAGGTCCTCAGAAACGAATACAGCTCAGAACATGTATCCCCCTACATCTTCGATGACTTAGAGGCCCAGCTAGACCTGTCAGTCCTTCCCTCTTTAGGACAATCAGAATATGAGGATGACGAGTCAGACGTGGCTTTTGCCGATTGCATGGAGACCTTTGATGATCCGACTCAAGAGCCGAATGACTTAGTGGCAGTAATTTCAGAGATAGATCCAACCACTTTCAACAATAAACCAGATTCGATTGAGCCAGACCTCCTAGATGATCACGCATTACCTGAGCTCAAACCTTTACCACAACACTCAAGTATGCCTTCCTTGCGGGTCATGAGAAGAAATATCTGGTCATCATCAGTTCGCGATTGACCGAGGAGCAGGAATCTCGCTTGCTAGAGATCCTGAAGAAAAACCGCAAGGCGATAGGCTGGAGCATTTTCGATCTCCACGGGATAAATCCCGCTCTGTGTTCACACCATATCTACTTGGAGAATGAAGCTAAACCCTCTCGTGAATTCCAACATCGTTTGAATCCAAATTTACGAGAGGTAGTGAAGAAGGAAATAGAAAAATGGTGCAACGCGGGTTCCATTTATCCCATTTCTGACTCTAAATAGATGGCCTCGATCCATGTTATCCGAAAAAGTCGGGAATCCAGACGACCGCCAACGAGGACGGAGAGGAGATCGTGATGCGAGTGCCCACGTCGTGGCGTGTCTATGTGGATTACAGACGCCTGAATGCTGCGACAAAGAAGGATCATTTCCCCCTACCATTCATTGATCAGATCCTAGAGAGACTAGTGGGGAAAGAATTCTTTTGCTTCTTGGATGGGTTCTCGGGCTACAATCAAGTACCATAGCTCCGGAGGACTAGGAAAAGACCACGTTCACATGCCCCTTTGGTACCTATGCTTTCAGGCGCATGCCCTTTGGGCTATGAAATGCTCCCAGTACTTTTCAAAGGTGCATGATTGCTGTATTCGTCGAAATGGTCAGCGAATTCCTGGAAGTCTTCATGGACGACTTCTCGGTCCACGGTGATTCATTCGATTCCTGTCTTAGGAATATGGACCGAGTCCTCAAATGTTGTTGTGAGGTAAATCTGGTGCTCTCCTGAGAGAAAAGTCACTTCATGGTGACAGAGGGCACTGTGTTGGGGCATGTCATTTCCAAAAGAGGAATGGAGGTTGACCCTACCAAGGTGGATGTGATCAGACGACTCCAGCCACCAACCAACGATAAGCAGTTGCGGTCGTTCCTCGGGCATGTCGGATTATATCGGAGATTCATCAAGGATTTTTCTAAGATTGCCCGACCGCTAACTGATCTTTTAGGCAAGGACATGGAGTTTATTGTTGATCATAAATGTCTTGAGGCCTTTAAGCTATTGCAAGGAATGATCATGGACACCCCGATCGTACAAGCCCCATATTGGTCTCTACCTTTTGATATCATGAAAGACGCATCAGATTTTCTGTTGGGGCTGTGTTATGACAGAGGAGGGATGGCGTCCCATTTGCAATCCACTACGCAAGCAAAGTGCTCGATACCGCTCAGCGTAACTATATAGTTACGGAAAAGGAGATGCTTGCAGTAGTATTTGCCTTGGACAAGTTCAGATCTCGTTTAATCAGATCCAAGGTAATTGTGTTCACTGACCACACAACACTACGATACTTGATGGAAAAGAAGGACACGAAGGCACGTCTTCTTAGGTGGATTTTGCTTATTCAGGAGTTTGATTTGGATATTCGTGATAAACCTGGAAAGAAGAACGTAGTAGCTGATTATCTCTCCCGTCTCGAAGATCTTAATACTTCCGAGGATTCACCAATTCGAGACTCCTTCCCTGACGAGTCGATTTTTGTTGTCGACTCACTCCCATGGTATGCCAATATCGCGAACTACCTTGTCTCTAAGAAGGTTCCCGAAAATTGGCCCAAGAGCCACATCGACCGACTCAAGTCGGGTTCTAGACATTACCATTGGTAGGATCCGATCCTTTTCTTTGAAGGATCGGATTGTGTCTGGAGATGGTGTATTCTTCAGGAGGAATACCAGAGTGTCCTTTCTTTATGCCATAGTTTGGAGGCAGGAGGACACCACTCCGGGAAGAGGATCGCATGGAAGGTACTTCAGTGTGGCTTTTACTGGCCGACTCTGTTTCGCGATGCCATCACCTTTGCAAAGTCATGCCCAGTATGCCAGAGAATGGGAGGAACCGTTGGTTCCAAGGATAAGATGCCGATGCAGCCTGTCATCATTTGGGATGTCTTCGACGCCTGGGGCATCGACTTCATGGGCCCATTCTCTATTAGCCACAGATTCGAGTACATCCTTCTTGTGGTAGACTACCTATCCAGGTGGGTGGAGGCTATCCCAACCCGAGCTGCAGACAGCAGGACTGTCTGTAAATTCATCAGAGAGCATATCATCTCTAGGTTCGGGATCCCCAAAATGTTGATATCAGATGGGGGTAGCCACGTTGTAAACCGAGATGTAAAGAAACTCTTGAAGGACTACGACATCGAACACCGTGTCGCTAGTCCTTACCACCCACAGACTAATGGTATGGCTGAGGTGTTGAATAGGGAGGTGAAAACGATATTGCAGAAGCTTGTCCGCCCAGACAGGAAGGATTCGTCTCAGATCTTGGATCAAGCCCTATGGGCTTATAGGACAGCTTACAAGACACCGTTAGGAACCTCCCCATTCCGGATGGTATTCGGAAAGCCATGCCATTTGCCCACAGAGTTAGTGCATAAATCAGAATGTGCAATCAAGAAGGTCAATTGGAACACACACCTTAGGCAGAAGCAACGAGAAATGGATCTGAATGAGCTTGTGGAAGTCAGAAACCGTGCATACGACAACAGTTTGATGTACAAGGACAAGGTTAAGCATTGGTACAATAAATATATCAGACGAAAGACCTTTGTTCCTGGACAGAAGGTATGGTTGTTTAATGCAAGGCTGAAGATCTTCCAAGGCAAGTTGAAGTCCAAGTGGACAGGCCCATTCGTTGTCCGAGCGGTACATGATAATGGATGTGTCGAGATCTCAGATCTTGCAGATGACACACCAACATTCCTAGTGAATGGACAACTGTTGAAGCACTTCGTCGAATCCAATGAGCAGTTAGTCCATGTTGAGGAGATTGTATTCATGCGCGAAACAGATTCAGCAGACACACATCGAGCCACGCATGGGACCTTGCAGCAATGAGCTCTAGCCATCAACAGCATCTTGAAAGATTCAGTCCACGATCCTTGTACATATCCATCATTCTTGTACATCCTGCCAGCTCCCTCCCGCGATTCTCAAACTCACCCCAACTTCATCTATCTCCATCTACGACTATACTTAAGATGACCAGTACCTAAGTATAGGGGGTGAGTCAACTGAGTTTGTTCATTGTACATCCTATAGATCACATTGGTCCTCATACTCACTTCAGTCCTATACTTAGGCTGACCTGAGCCTAAGTATAGGGGGGACCGATGCCCACCTTGTATATATTCAACCACTTCTCCTCTTGACCTCGTCCGCCCCATTTTTGATCTTCTTCTACACTTAGGCTGCCAGAGCCTAAGTATAGGGGGCATGACGACTTCTATACATTTTCTCTCCTTTGGCTCTCTTACGCTTAGCACGAGCTATGTCTTTTTCTCGCTTTCCGTGCTCTGAGGACATAGCACATGCTAAGTATAGGGGGGCGTGTATATATTACTTATATACTTTACCCATAGCTCGTACTTTCGTATTTTTGCGTATTTTTTGTATATATTTTGTAATAATTACGGGATGGTAAAATTGGAGATTTTTTTTTGTAAAATACACTTGTATAATATGTATAATACTTATAAAACTCTTGTAAATTGTTGTAACATAGAAGGTATACCAAATTCTTGAAAAAATGATTAAAAAATCAAAGGCTTCTTATTTACTCTTGCATATCATCTCTGCATCTGAAAAGAAAAGAAAGAGAAAGAGTCTTGCATTTTCATGGCATCTACATCTCATCTACATATCTTGCATATGCAAGGTGAAAAGCTAGTGGGTTCTGAACCAAGTTATGAGTAGATATTGAGGATGGACTTGATTTGACCTTAATCCACCTAATTTCAGAGGAACCTTATAGGAACTGGAGTTAAGATTTCTCAGGTCAAGTAACTTAATTCTTCGAGTCCGCAAGTCTATGTTCATATGTCATCTTAATCAGTCTAAGTAGAATATCTCGTGCACATGCATGATTCTTTTAGATAATGACCTAACTTGGACAAGCACAATGCATGTAGCTCTTCATTGATGAGGTGGGGAGGAGGTAGAATCCTTTAGCTTGGAGTAGCATACGGGTGAAAACATCCGTCCTCCTCTATGGAGGGTAGTGCATCTCAACCTAGTCTGATGGTGTTTGACATCTAAGGACAGGATGATGTGGGTTGCAATAATGCTTCAAAAGAGGGGCAGTCTACTGTCTCAAGAGGAAAAACTCCTGATGTACATGCTGCACCTTGTATACAGTTTTGAAAAAAAAGCAAAAACTCCAAAAAAATTCGACAGGTCCAAGAGAAAATAAAATACCGGTCGGAATATGTATATTAGCAAAGAAATGCAGCTGGATGACTTGGCTACACTGGTCAAGCATCCCGAGATAGGTAGCTACACTGGCTACTGTCCATTCTTCTCTATTCTCCTCCTCTTGAGTTGGTCGTACTTGAACTTAGAAGGAAATACCCCGCTCCTCGAGGAAAGAGTTACTGGATCGGGTAACTAGAGTTACCTTGTTAGAGGAGGCTATTTCTGAGCCATTTCTGACGTGGGAGTTACATTTCACTTACACAGTACAAGTAAGAATCATAGTCATCAGAAATTTGCGCCTGAGGATTTGTTCTGACCTGACTGTTGAGGCGTCTTGAATAGAAGACTTGTGGAACTTGAAGTCTGTTAGGTCTTAAGTTCAGATCCCAATAAGGTTCCTCCACACAATTAATCCAAAGGTCGAGACAAGCCCAATGTTCAACTTTTGTTCATGAACTTGTTATGGAACCCAAAATCATTTCACTCTTGCATTTCATTTTAGCTGCTCGGGGACGAGCAAGGTTTAAGTATAGGGGGTTGATGAATCTGTGATTCATCACTCTAAAAGTTGAAAATAGAGCCTTGTTCTCGAGTAATTAGATGCATATTTCCACTTATATTGCATAAATAGTATTCATGCATAAATCCACAATACATGCATTTTATCATTCATATTTGCATTAAATAAGAAGCCAATTCATTTGTAAAAATCACTTGTAAAATGCTCCCAATAATTCACCTAATCATATCCCCTTAAAATCAAATAACACCTTCCTAACACTGTGTACATTACTAGTTAATAATATAAAGAAGAAGGCAAAAACTCCCTATCCTTTAAAGTACCCAATAAAGCCCCAAACCCAGTTGGAGAACCTAGACCTTAGAATGCCAATACCCCTCTCAAACAACCTCTGAATTAGGTCTACTTACCTTCAGATTAATACACATCCAGAGACCTTTAAAATGAGACTAATTTCATTCAATTCGGATCTCGTATGCAAAACTTGGGTTTTTGGGCCTCTTTGTATACTATATGTATGTATATTTATACTCTTGTATTTTTGTATCATATTTTGACCTCATCACTGTTTTTGGTCAACACGAAACTTGTAGATCTCATTAAGATCTACAACCTTCATGTTTTGAGTTTTTCCAAATTCGGCCTCCTTCTCTCTCTAATTTCATTTTCTTTCTCAGCAACTCAGAGCTGGCCACGTGGCGCCCTCTGATTGCGCCACGCGGCCCGCTTCTTTGCGCACCACGCGCCCTATCATCTCCGCCATCCGATCGCTCACATTCTCTCTTGATCTGGGCTGCTCATCATCGCAAAGCTTCCCAGCCGTTCGATCTACCCACGGATCTCATCTGGACTGCCCGTCAGCGCCGCGCTCGCAGCACGCCACGTGGCGCGCCCTACACCCTCCGATCTTTGCCAGAGACTTCTTATCCTGGCCATTCATCTCGCAATGGATAACCGCCCTTCGATCAAACCCAGATCTAATCTGGGCCGTTCGCCAGCACCTCTCTCTCAGGCCGCCACGCGTCCCATCTTCTCAGCCGTTCGATCGAATCACCCTAGATCTAATCCAAAGCGTCCACCCGCGCCTCCACCTGAGTCGTTGGATCTTGCGATCCAACGGTCCAGGCGTTGTCGTCTACCTCCTGATTGGCCCACGCCCCACATTGCCCACCTCGCACGCAGACCGCCCCCTTTCTATTTCGGGAGCCACTCCGACCACCCTCTTCGCCTCCCTTCACCTCCACGACATACCCCACTCTTCCCTCATCCTCGCCGACCCTCTCGACTACCATGAACGCCCTCCACCTCGCTCCACGACGTCCACCAACTCCACCACTTCGCCACCTACGACGTCACCTTCAAGCTATAAATACGCCTCCATCGTCGACTGTCAGCCCATCCGCAATTGCGAGAGGTGTCCTAGAGCTCAGAGCTACCCATTGGTGACAGCAATTGAGAGTAAAATCGAGCGAAGATAGGCCTCCACCTCCGGCGAGATCCACGACGTCGCCACGCCGTGCTGCAGCTCCTCCGATGAGCTGCTTAAGCTCGGGCCCTCTACTGTCCCTCGAGCGACGACCAGAAGCATCCCTTGAGCTTCCAAGCCCCAGGTAGACTCTTCCTTTTATTTTTCTCTTAATTTTCCCATCTCCTACGATCACCCCCGCTCCCTCCTGAGATCCACCGAGCTTCCTCTCGAAGCTCTGATCTTCACGCACTATTTTATCTTCTCCGACGACGCATTCCACCCCACGCCGACGCAAGCTCCGCCACCTTGGCGGAGCTCGATCACCAGACCACCTCGTTTCCTCTCAGGCCTCACTCCGCATTCACGGTCACCCCACGAGCACATTCGCATGCCTCGGCTATTCCACTAACCCCTACAGGTACTCCCACTTCGACTGCCCGAAAGTCTCATCGGAGCTCCTTCGAGCTTCATCGCCTCCGCTCTCCAGAGTAGTTCAGCCTCAGTCGAGACCCCCGACGGCTCCGTCACACCTCTACGATACGTTACAGCTATTTGGGAGCCACCGGCGACCTTCATCGACGACCAGAGGAGGGGGCGGAGCTAGACCCCCTTCACTGGAGTGTAGCCACCTCTGTCGCAGGAGGCGGCGGACCGGTTGAAGATGAAGAGCAGCAGCCGTCCGATCTCCTTGATTGGATGGTCCGGAGGATGCCACATCACCTTCACTTCGCAGCCGTAGGATCAGGAGGATCCTACGTACCTGATCGTGCCACGTCGCCAATCACCAGAGCTTTAGAGGCCGTTGGATCCATCCTAATCCAATGACGCTCGATCGTCCACGTGTCCATCTTCCTCGAGCTCCAGAGGTCGTTGGATCGATCTTGATTCAACGGGTCTCCGCATGCCACGCGCCAGCCACCAGCAGCCGTTGGATCCTCACTTGATCTAGTGGTCCACAACACGCCACATCGCCTACTCCGAGCCTCTTCCCCAACCATCAGGCTCGGATCCCCCAAAGCTAGCCGAGCCTCCATCCGAACCGAGTCTGAGCCTCCATAGTCACCCGAGCCTCAGCCCGAACCTCCGAAGCCAACCGCGCTTGGGACCCCATGTGGTTTCCACGCGGCCTGGGTATTTTGCAATGAGGCCCCTAGAGGTTTTCATATTTGCATTCCAGTCCCTGCCAGGATCCCCCACGTGAGGCGCACGTACTTTGTGGGTATTTTGCATACAAACCCCCTCATTATAGGTATTGCACATTGGTCCCTATCAGCATGTTTAACTTTTATCAATTTTATTTCCTGTAATTGTAGTTAGGCCCCTGTCTTTGCACACATATCTAGGCATTCATTTTAACTCATTTTTCAAGTTTGAAAATTGCATTGTGTAGCTTAATTTGTCCTTTTTTATTGTGACACTTGGCACATTTTTGTGACAACAGGGATTTTATTATTAATTAATTGGTGAAATTTTGTCATATTTTACCCATTTATGCCTTTTAATTTGTAGCAATTTCTCTGTGACTCCAAAAATCACCAAAAATTCACATTAGACCTAGGATAATTAAGTTTACATTGTTCCAAAATCATCTCATTTGCACGCACACCGAGGCCTGAATAAATCATTTAGTGATTTCCTTAATTGATTTTTAATAGGTCCATTTCTCATAGAAATTTAGTTTTATTAATTTTCCTGGATTCCTCACACTTAGGTCTATCTAGGATAATTTTTATATCCGAAAATATTGTGATTTGGTATTTATTAAAATTAATTTAGTCAAAGTCACTTTGCATTCATTTTAAATTCATATTAAATTCATAAAGTGTCAGAAAATTCCAAAAAAATTAGGGTAGCTTAATTTCATCAGATTTCACATCCAGGCCAAGTTTCATAATTTTTGGACTTGATTTGATCACTTTTCTAAATTCACATGTAAATTGGCCCAATTTTGCATGTGTCTTTTCCTTCTTGCATAAAATATATTGAAAAAGATCAAAAAAATTACCTTATGAAAATCCGACCTTGGAAATTTGCATAAAATCTACCAAAGGAGACAGCTGCCTCCCTGAGTTCGACCTTGGGCTTGCCCAAGTAAAAAAAATTTGTCGTTCGAGATTAATTTGACCTTAATTGAAAGTGGTTTTTGATTATCTCTTATTATCCGACTGCAACGAACGACACAACGATCAATTTGACCATTAATTTGATTAAAGTAATAAGGGTAGTAAGACGCTCTTCAAAATGAATCACTACACAATGCCTATTAGGGTGTTTTCAGATTTGTTGAAAAACTTATTTGGGATTCTTTTTAATGGTATATTCCTTTCTCGAAAACAATCATACAAGCCTCTTAGAAAAAAATTTAAGACCTTCAAACCACCATGGTTGTGATATGCATCCTCAATTTCAGAAGTGCAGTTCACCACCCATCCTCCATGCCTTCTATATACCCCATTCTCTTTTCAAAACACGGCCATGTAAATACTCATGAATCATGCATCATGTAACATGGATCTGTCAAATTTAGGGACATGTATGTACATAGGAACGAAGAAAACATGTGAAGCCAATAGAAGAGGGAGGTAAACATCGTTACCTCCAAAACTCACCTCCTTGGAACCTCTCCCTACATAGAAATGGCATGTATAGTACTCCATTGAAGATGATCAGATATGTACAGGTATGACCTCAACCTCCTCTATGTAGTGATGACTTCGGATCGTCGATCCGACACACTCCGACGACACTTCGATGAGGTCTCTAGCGAGGGGAGGGAGTAGGAGGCGGTTGCTATAAGGGGTTAGAGTTTAGAGCATCCAAAAGTCATTTTTATAAAGTCCTAAAAATCAACCTCTTCAGATCCTACTGTGTACATGGATATTAGATCCATCTCGATGAGACAAATCCAACAGAACTTATTTCGCCTTAATCAGAGGTTGTTTCGAATAGGTTTGGATTTTGAGAACAAAGAGGTTGACATCAGTTAGGCCATCATTAACCTTAATCACCATCATTAGTACTAACAAATCTTGATTAAGAATATAAATAGTCAGTAAACTTATTGGTCATGGTTAAGGAATGTCGATCATAGTTCAGCGATGTTAACCACAGTTACGAATAAATAATCATGATCAGTGCTAATTAATCATGATTGGTGGTAATGAAGAGTCATTAGCAAAACCATAGGTTTTGTGATAAGCTTGGACAAAATCATGGGCAAAAACCATGGCTGCTGAAGAACTGGAAATTACTCTCATTAATTATGTGGAATTAACGTTGAATTTCGCTGCAGTCTGGCAAATTCAGATTAATCAAAAACTACTTAATTAATGTGTCAATTAAAAGCAAGCGATCAATTAATTTTTTTACTTGGCAAGTCCAAGGTCGAACTCTGGGAGGCAACTTTCTCCTTAGGTTAATTTATAATCGATCTAGAGGTCCTTAGGTTGATTTATAGTCAATCTAGAGGTTAGGTTTTCATAGAGGTATTTTCTTGGTATTTTTAAATGCAATTAATGAGTGACATGCAATTTTTATAAAGTTCGGGGATTAAAATGCAATTGATGATCAAATTAAGTCTAAAAATCCTCAAACTTGGCCAAATTGTGAATATGATGAAATTAGGCTAGTGTATTTTTTTTGGAATTTTCTGATGTAAGATAAATATTTAATGAATATATAAATACAAAAAATGAGATATTCAATAATTACTTGTAATAAATATTAAATCTGCTTATTTTTAGGAAATAAAATTATCTAAGATATATCACTAGTGATCTATCTCAGAAAAATCCTAAAAATGTTAAATTTGATACCTATCAAAAATTACTTAATAAAAAATACAAAATGATTTTTAAAAACAAAATATGCATGCAAATGTAATTCTTTTTGGACACAATGCAAACTACAATTAATTCTACGATCTGTGAAATTTTGGCAATTTTTGGGTTATGGTTAATACATTATGAATTTTTAAGCTCAGAATGGGTCAAATATGCAATTTCACATAAGAATATTAATTATTAATTAACCACATGGAATAAAAATATTACTAGCTTGCAATAATGTAAAGAATTAATGTGTAACAAAATTCATTTTTTTAAATAATAAAATGATGTAATAATGTAGCTTAAATAATAAGAGAAATACATGGGTTTATTCGCAAAATATAATAAATAAAACAAAGACAATGCAGTGCAGGGACTAAGTTGCAATTACCAAACCCAACAGGGGGAAGTTGTAAAATTTCCAAGGGTAACGTGTGCCTCACGTGACCTTGGAGTGGCTGGACTCTTTGGAGATTAGGCGCTCCTTCGGGGACTCTTCTGCAAAACTTCCTCCCCCACTTGTGCGGGCACGTGAGGGGAGGTTGACTTCGTCTTTAACGCTTGGGGATCTCGATGGCAGAGGGAGGTGGACACCGGAGAGGATAAGTGTTGTGCTCGATCAGCTTGGTGACACGAGGCCCTATTGTGCGGGGCGCACATGGGATGATAGGGGTGGCGACTGCTCGGCTTGGATGGTGGTAGAAGCGGTCCCCTTGGTTAGTCGACACACGATCGACCCAAGAGGATGCGCAGTGGCTGGGACGGGCGAGGAGCGGGCTCACGCAGTGGAATCGAAGTGTCGGAGTTGCGTGTTGGCGACGAAAGGTGCGTCCAAGGCTGGGCTCGCCTATGGTGGCACGTGAAAGATGGTGGCGGCATAGCACTTGCGTATGTAGAGCAGGAGGTTGCGATGGTGAGGGAGCAGGAGGACGGTGGTTGGCGAAGCGGATGGATGCGGTGAACAGAGGGTAGATCGACAGAGAAGAAGGACGATGCAGAGGAATGTGGTGGAGCAGGGAGGACTGATCGTAGAAAAGAAAGAAAGGAGGGTGGTAGAAGAACAGAGGAAATAAGAAAAAGCAGAGGAGACATGGGGTAGTAGTTACTTGGATGTTGAGAAGAGGTACTCGACTCCTATTCTCGCCTCAATCAAGGCCGGCGACATGCCTCAAGAAGCTCCAGTGAATCACACTGGTGGTCTTTGCCAAAGTTGGGTTCGCTGTCACCGACCCAACTCCAAACTCCCTCTCTTCCTGATGGTAATGGTGGATGAGGTCGGCTTGAGGGTTCAATGGGTTTAAGTAGAGAGAGAGAGATGATGGAGGTAAGGGTGGTTGGCGAAGGGGTCGACCGCGGTGGTTGTGGGTGGACGGGCGAGAGGATAATGGTGGCCGATGGAGAGATAAGGGGTTGATCGTTGGGAGGTTAGGGATGCAGGGGACTCGAGAGGAGATAGATCAATTATGAGGGAAACAGGTAGAGAGAGAGAGAGAGAGGTGGGGCGACACGTGGTTGTCCTAGGAGGCGCCACGTGTTGCTCCAAAAAAATCAAAATTAAATAAGATCAAAAATAAAAAATAAATAGAAGGAGACCTCGGATTGAAAAGTTTTCTTCATAAAAGTTGCTCGTATCAATGAGATATACAACTTTCATGAAGAGATCAAGATCAAAAGAGTTTATCTGTGCAAAATGATATTTTTGGGGGTACTTTATGTACATAGAACACCAATGTTTTGGAGTTTAAAATTTTTTTATGATTTAATTAAGATAAAAATCAATAAAAATTATGATAAATTAAAGGACACAAATTTACACACTACTCTAATTTTTTTGGATTTTTAATAAATAAGAAAATAGGAAAATAAAATAAAGTGGAAAACAAGAGATATTTGTACGGACTCACAAGGGACACTCAGACTCGGTCGGTTTCTTTGATTTCAGTCTTATTTTGGATTTGGATTTTTGTGAATTTTAAGAAAACTTTCATCAAAGAATATAAATGAAAAAAAAATAAAAGAAAAAGGGTTAAGTATGTATATGAAATATCATGTCAAAAACCGTTAAAATCCACAATGCACAAAAGAGGCCCAAAACCCAACTTTCATATATGAGCTCCGATTTTTATGAAATCGGTCTTGTTTTGAAGGTCTTTAAATGTATATTACTTTAAAAGTGAGTAAGTCAAAATCGGACACTGTATGAGGAAGATACGTTCCAGACTATCTATTCTGAAATTAGGGTTTTGTCTCATAGGCCAATTATTTAAGTTAGCATTTTTTTGTATTTTCCTTTAATCTTATAAGAAATATGTACACAATGGAGGTGGCTTGAGGTCAATTGGAGTTAGCATGACTTAAATAAAAATGTATGAAGTTAGGTGAAAATGTGAAGATGATTATGAATGCAATTATGCATGTTAAAATGCAGATTTTAATTCTAAGTGCATGAATGGTAAAAATGCAGAATAAGTGATGAAATACAGCTACTTACTTGGGAATGAAGCTCTATTTTCAACTTTTAGTATGATGAATCACATATTCATCAACCCCCAATGCTTAAACCTTGCTCGTCCCGAGCAATTAAAATGAAATGTAAAAGTTAAATGATTTTGGGTTCCATACCGAGGTCATGAACAAAAGGTGAAAATGGAGCTAGACCTGACCTTTGGAATAATAGTGTGGCGAAACTTCTGTGAGAATTAGGGTTTTATAATCAACGACCCTCAAGTTCCACATATCATTATAATAGATTCGTCTCAGAAGTCATCATAGATCAATCCTTCTCCCAAAGCATACCCCATGAACATTGAACAACAATCTCATGTGTGTGAAAGGTGTTAGCTCTTCCCATTAAGAATGTCAGACTACCATGCAAACCTCTCCTCCTATAACTCATCCTCGGGGAGTCAGGTATTTCCTTCTAAGGTTTGTCGCGTTGTGTTCACAATCGAAAAATGGGGAGAAATTATAAGAAGGGGAAAAGAATTGGAGGTTGACCAGTGTAGTCACTTCTCCTTGTGAAACTAGCTAGTGTAGTCAAGTCTCCACCAAGATCTGCAGTTTGTTGATGAATCTCTGTTCATCACTCTTTATTCTTTTTTAGCTAATTATCTTGGCAAAGCATCATGTAAATAGGTGTAAATAGAATAACTTAGCAATATGCATGCATGTGTCAATATTACATAATTAGCATGTATTTGTGCAAAAATAAAAGAATAAAGAATAAGAAGAAAAAGAAGGAAGTATTTAGAATAAATACTGAGTGACCCGAACCCCAAGAGAGGGCCAAGCATTGGCCTGATCTCCAAGTAAAACATGTAGAGAGAGATAGGGCCACTCTAGATTGTACATATCATGGGTATGGTTAAATTAATTATTTTTACCAAAATAAAAAATAAAAATATGTTTTTACCTCCTTGTATATATTTTAAAAAAATAAAATAAAATGAGAATAATAATAATAAAAATAAAATAAAAATTCTCTCTCACTTGTACATAGTACATGTATATATATTCCCTTCCCTATTTATTTTATACCTGTAAGTAAATAATAAAAATAAAACAAAAATTATTTTATACTCTAAAAATTATGTTGTAAATAAATAAAATATAAAATTAGGGGTATTTTTGTAAAAATAATAAATTAAAAATAATTGTACAAAATACATAGGTATAATATACCTGTATATAATACTCTATATTGTATAAACTAATTTATTTTTCATAAAAATAAATAAAAATCATAGAAAAATAATAAACATTTTCATCTATTCATTTTTTAATTTAAATTTGTTTATTATTTTTAATCTATTTATTTCTGATTATTATTGCTATTTTGTCCTGTAGCGGCTTTTGTCTTCTTCCTGCGCCGCTTCTGATTGGTCCATGTGCACATATTGACCCAGTCAATGCCATCTTCCAGGCTTGACCCGACCCGTTTGTCTTTGCCGGACCTATTTCTCCTGTTTTCCCCCAGCGAATCGCGCAACCTTTCGCCCGAATTTTTCGTCCGCATCTCCCTTGTGGATCCAAGATCCTCGCGGATCCCTAGGGAGGCATGATCCTTCTCGGTTCGTAGGCCCTTGCTCATTCTTTCCAGCCACCTGGTAGTGCTATAAAATCCCTCATCCTCTTCCCAGATGTTCAACTCGTGCTTAGCTCCCTCTCGATACCCTAGCCACCTTCAGCAGAGTGACAACCGCCTGGAGCGCCGCTTGGCGTTCGATTTGGTGCAGCGACGCCGCAGCTCAGCCTTCGTGGTCGGAGTTCCACCGCGAGTAGCCTCCCTTGCCTTACCGCCACTTGGTCGAGGCCATAACCCCGATGACCACTTTCGCCAGAAGCCCAGGAGTCGATCCAAACCTTCAGGTGAACCTCTTATCCTCCGCCTTTATCATTTCGATCCGATCTTCCATCTCAGCGTCGTTGCACCTTCGTTTGCTCCGACCAGCCAGTCAGAGCTCCATCATCCACATTCAGCCGCTCCGATATCACCGCACGATCACCTTCCATCTAGCTCCGTATCCTGATCACCCTGATCTTTGCCTATCTAGCCAAGATTAGGTCAGAGATCTCTTCCTTCGCCTTCGTCGGAGATCGACCAACATCCCCCGCCGCTTCTTTCACTTTCAGTCCAAATAACAAGAACCGGAGCGTAGCTCCGAGTCAGAGGTACCCTTTATAGGTCCACTCCTGCGTTGAGAGTCCCCCCTCCCTCCATCCATCCTTTCCAAAGCTCGCCGGAGCAGCTCCTGGTGCTCGTCGTCGTCACGCCTATCCAGTCATTGGAGCCCCCATCCAAGCCATCCAGTCGACGCGGAAGCGTCTCGCCGTCACGCCGGCGTTCTTCAATCTTCAATCGGAGCTGAGGATCGCTTCCTTGGCTCCGGTGAACTTCGCCTGACGCCTGTTCTTCCAGACACCCTCCACTCCGTTGGATCGACCGAAGCCCTCCAGTTTACATCCTGAGCGTCCATCCAGCCTCCATGTCAGACATCAGAGGTCAGATCTAATGGTCACATGCGCACCACGTCCCCGACCATTCTAGCACCGTCAGATCTGACGTTGACGCCATCAGAGCCGCACGTCCCCGCCTTCTCCAGCGGCCAACACATGTCCCCTCCACGCACGCCTCACGTGTTGCAAGAGTAGATATCCCTTTTTACCCTACACTTATTTTGTTTATGCTTTAGTCCAGAAAATAAATGTTGTAGTTGAACCTATTTGCAATTTAGTCCATGTAGTTTATGTTATTTGCATTTAGTCCCCCCATGTCTGGAGGCACGTGCTTCGTCACATGAACTTGGGTGTTTTTGCAGTTTTAATCATGGACTTTGTGGATGTTACTTGTTGACTAAATGGTTTTATGATATTACACTTGTGCCCCTGTGAACGTGGATTTGACGCATGTGCAGATTTAATTGGATAAATTGCATATTTAACCCCGAACTTTTTATGTGTGTTAATGTTTAGTACATGAACTTAAATAAATTGCATATTAGGTCCATGCAAACTATTTGTTAACTTTTTAATTAAATAAATATAAAAAATACTCCAAAATTCCAAAAATTACTAGTAGCTCCTGGTATTGTGTAATATTTTTGATAATTTTTGTGACGCATTTTGATTTTATTTGCTTTTTTCTAAAAATCAAAACCCCTAAACATTACTCCTGTCTAATTTAGAAAACCCATAAAAATAAAAAATACTGTAAAAATTCCATAAAAATTTGTGAGTGCTTGTTTTGTATTGCTTTAATTTCTTTACCATTTTCATTTGATTATCTTTTATAAAACACCTAAAAATCACAAAAGACTAAAAACCTTATAAAAATTATTAAAAATTATATAAAAACTCAAAAAATGCATTTTCAGTTTTTGTAGATAGATTTTATTTCATATTTTACATAAATAGTTGCCAGGATTTTAGATGCATTTTTAGATATTTTTAATTTTCTTCTTTATACAAGCTGTACTCGGTTTGCTATTTTTGTCTCTCTTTTATTTTTAGAAAATTATATAAAAATCAGAAAAAGCCCATAAAATACCCAAAAACACTTGAATATTTTAAAATCATAAAAACATTTTTGTTTTGAATTTTTGAGTATTTTTAGGCCTTAAAATAAATGTTTGAGTGCAACTTTTCTCATTTCTTCATTCATTTTTCTTAATAGAAAATATATATAAACAAAAAAATTGAAAATAAAAAACCCCAACAAAATATTCTGATTCTTTTTGGATTACTTGACTACTCCATAGGATTTTTCCTATGCTCCTAGTGATTGACCATGGTGTCTATACCATGTAAAATAAATAGCAAGACCGCTTTCCTTGTTTTCATGCTTGTTTGATTTTGTTGGTGGTCTCTTGTTTTTCGTTGAGCTCGGTTCGAGTGGTTGAGATCGCAACGACCTTTGATATCACTTAACCTTAGTCGCTCAGGCCACTCATCAGAATGGCGCCGTTGCCGGAGAGCACGACTTAGTAGTCGGTTTTCGGTTTTTGTTTTTGTTCTCTTTTTCTTTTCATTTTTATTTCTCCTTTTCTTTATTTGCTTTTTATTTTTATATTATTTCTTTTTTCTTTATTTTTATTTTTTGTTTTTGTTTTTAATTTTCATAACTGTGATCTGACCATCTTGTGTTTCTCTATTTCTTGCGAGGGCCCGACGAGCGAGGGCGGCTTTCCTAGGAGCGCCGGAGCACCCGAGCAAAGTAGAGGCAGCTCGTTTCTGCATCGAGCTGCAGGAGAGCGTAGGAGAGGAGGAGCAGAGGAGTTGGAGGACTTTTAGTATTTTATTATATTTCCATTTTATTATTGTAATAATACATGACTTAGAGACTCTTGGATACTCGACATTTATCGGGGTCTGTTTCGCCGACCACCGGTGTGCTCGGGGACCTCACCACAGTTTTCGTCGGTTTTTATTTTTTTTTCGAATTTTCTTTTATTTTGATTCCTGAAGAATTTGGCCCCTAGACTTAGGATTTTATTTTGACTATGATGTAATTAATTAAGGTCTCAGTCCTAATTATCTGCCTGCACCTATAGATCGATAACTGGACTTGATTAATTAAATCACAAGGAAAAAGCTAATCTAGGTCACCTGAGAGGTCACGTTACGCTGGAGGACGTATACAACGCGTGCAGGATCTCTTGTGGCGAACACCGATCGGCATCAGAGACCGGACCCCGACCTCTCATTTTGACCTATTAGCTATTGTTCTTCACGTGTAGAAATTTTCTGTCTAAGCCGGTTTTCTTCTTAAATCATATAGGCAATTTAATTTATGTCTTTATTTTTATATGCGGATCACCCTGCATGTAGAGTGCTGGCGTCATGTACGCATTTCTGACTTTGTATCCATCATCATGTTTGACCGCGCATCGGCTTTTTCAACTTCTCCCCCTGTTTTTTAACTTAAAATAATCAGGAGAATAGAAAAATTCATTAAACGTTGTTTGATATTGAAAAATACCTAAAAAGAAAAACCATAAATTGGGAATGCTAAACACACTTGACTATAAAAAACATTCACTTAAAAAAATCTGTCTTGGGAGAGCAATTCCCTCCTTGTTTGGTTTGGATGAGCGAGAGAGTGACCCGCACACTAGGATTGAGCCATGCCTGACCTTTCTTCAGACTACTGGTTTCGGGTTAGTCATTCTCCAGTAAGGATCGCTCTGATTTCCGGTAAAGCAGGCCGTGATATCCTTAACAGAGCGAGTTGATCGGGTAGCCGTTAAACGGTCCGCAACTTGTACTAGCTGTGAAAGATCCAGCCTTGGGATTGGGCCAGTCTCCTGAGAGCTTCGAATTCCTACCAGCTCGCCTAATCGCTCTGATAGACTGATTTATCACCTAATAAAATCGACAAGATAAAAAGACTGAACCTTTACGATCACCAGCTTAGTGTTGAGTAGGTGAATTGGGGGTTGTTTTCCTGATATTGTGTGTTTCCAGATCCCATCCGGCTTCCTCTCCTCCATCTATCTTCCTCCCAGTTCTTGTCTCCCCTCCAGCTATCTATCTTTCTCCCTCCCACCCTCCCTTCATTTTTTCTTCTCCCTGTCTATCCCTGGATGATGGGTTGCCCTCTTTTCTTGCCGACTCTCGCAACTTCTTTATCTTATTCCCATCATTCCAGTCCACGCTCATGGGAGGTTGGAACTCCGAACGACCTTCCATTTTCTCATTCTCTATTCCATCATTCTTCTGGGCATGCTGTGTTGGACGCCCGCAGAGATCAAACTGATCAGAGGCTAGAATTGGACGATTTCATTACTGGGTTGAAAGTGCACTACATAGGCGATCACATTGAGCATATGCGAGTTTCAGATACCTCCTTCACCAGGATGATGGATGAGCATATCGATCAGGAAGCCCAGTCAGCTTCTACATCCAGTCCCTTCATTCTGGATTTGGTGTTCATTCAGAGACTGCCGAAGTTTTTAGGGGAGGTGCACGAGGAGACATAGCTTCATTTATCTGAGTTTGAGGAGTTCTGTGTGACCCACGTATATTCGGATATCACTTCTGAGGAGTTGATGTTGAAGACCTTCCCATTTTCACTCCAAGATAGAGCCATGAGATGGCATCGACAATTGAGAAGGAAGTTCGCTACATGGGGAGGGTTACGCTTAGAGTTTCTACAGAGATTTTATCCCCAACGTAGAGCAAATATGATGCGGTCTTTCATCATGGATTTTTCAGCAGACCCCCAAGAGCCATTGCATGATTCATGGCTGAGGTTTCTTGACCTCTTGAGGAGATTTCCAGATCATGGATTTTCGATGATAGACCTTGTTGAGATCTCCATGAGGGGGATGATCGCTGAACAGATTGTACTGGTAGTTACCTCGTGTGGTGGTTCACACCACAATTCCGATATTGATTTACTTGCTGCCATATCGAGAGCACTTTCAGAGATTCCATCTTCACGAGATGCAGTAGACATGATAGCACACGAGGGTGATGCAGTACCAGTTAGGTGTGCCATACTTTATGAGGACACAACTACTACACACCAGATCGAGGACATGGATTCTGCTGCAGTACAGATGATGGATGAGATGACTGCCACAATGGATATTCTGACCCAGAGATTGATCAAGATCCTGTTGGTCTTCCAGCTAGAGTTCGAGTAAATACCATACTTTTCAGTTCAGGAATCTTAGATATTAGATCTTCTGCTATTCCAGAAGATGGAGGAGCCCACACTGCTATAGTCGTTAGTCCAACCACTTTGAGATGAGAGATATAGATAGTCCCATATTTGAGCCTTGTGTCCTCCAGTTCGATGAGATTGATACATTCTTTGAGAACCAGATGTTGTCCAGCATTGCCACAGATCGAGGTTCAGTTTCAGTCACATCTACATCATCCGCATTGCTGACCAGTACCCTCTCTTGTTTCCAGATTATTCAGAGTCCGTTTTTAGCTAATGAGACATTTGTGTTCGACGAGTGGGTGTTGGACATTAGCGCGGATTCCCTATTAGATTCTGATCCCCCTTTCCGCATCATTGATCTAGCATTACTCCCCGAGGGCTATCCGCGGGAGGATGCCACATATATTGCGTACTCGGTTTCACTGTCTGAGTGTGTCTCCGATCCTTCGGATCACGAAATCGAGTCTTCTGACACTTCTGATCATGCAGAGTCTGACTTCTCTCACCTCGACGACCCTCGCGGGGATGAACCAATCTTTGAGATATTCGATGATATTGCTCATATTTCTCCATTTTACACATCGGATATTGGTTCTTTTAGTGAGTCTCTTGATCTTGATCTTCCATATCTGTCTGTGACGGTGATTAACGTGGAGGATTCCATGACTGATCCTTATTTCTCCACGTTCCACTTCTTCGGCTCTACCATTCCACTCAAATCTGATCTTGAGACGATGAGTTCTTTTGTGCTACCGAAGTACGATGTCATCTTCCCATATCCTTGCCCAGTTGCAGACACCCGCCTGATTGTCTACTTGGGTGTCATCGCTTACATCATTGACCTTGTCGTTGTTCTTCTACCAAGACTACGACGATAGTATGTCATTCGCCTTACAGATGTTGTCCTGAACCTTGATACTTCGTTGTCCTAACCTTTGCGCCTGGCTAGGGGCGTAAAACCTAGCGCTTGTTGAGAGGCACCTCAACATTGTTCACTTTGTATATACGTGTTTTTTCATGATTTTTTCCTTGTTTCTTCCGTTTTATTTTATACCCCAGGTCTCGTTTAGGATTATTTTTGCTATACTTAGGATGTACCTTATCCTAAGTATAGGGGGTGTAAACACCAAGTTGTTCCCTTTCGTTCTGTTTCATTACTCCTGTCGTTGCTTATACTTAAGGATCCTTCACCTTAAGTATAGGGGGAGTAATGATGTTCCTTCCATCTTGTACATATTTATCTTTGTTTCTGCTATTTCCTCACTTGTCCTCCACACTGTTCATATTTCTTTCTATACTTAGGGATCTTTACGCTAAGTATGGGAGGATTACTTGATCCTAAGTATAGGGGGAAAACATCGAGTCCTCTTCATTCTATTCTTTGATTCGTCGTTGTAGTTTAGCATTCCTTTTCACTTCCCTATACTAAGCACGAGTTATGTCTTCTTCATCGCTCTTGATCCACTCTGAGGACATTGTTCGAGCTAAGTATAGGGGAGTGTCATATATATTTCATACATACTTTAGCCATAACTCATACTTTGTATGAGTGTGTTAATAAATAAAATGGCTAAAATCCTTTATCTAAAATTTACAAAAATTTCAAAAATTTTCTTGTACATAAAATTCTTTCTTGCACATACATAGCTATTTATAAAAATTATTTTTGTATAAATTTTTGTAAAAATATTTTATTTCTAAAAAGTTTGTATATAATTTTGTATCAAAATTATGTATATAGTACAAAATTTTTGTAAAATGTTTGAAAAATAAAAGTTTGCAAAAACCCTTGTGTAAATGTGTGTAAACAGCTTGCAAAACTTCTGCATCCATGCATTCATTCATTCAAACATTTTTCAAAAATTTTGCATGTTTTAATTTTGTTTTTGCATTTTTTGTATATACTTGTACATTTTTTTCTAAATCATAGATTGGCATTTAAACTAGCATGGAACTAAATTGGAAAATAGAGCTTGGTTAAGACCTTAATCCACCTATCTAAGAGGAACCTTATAGGGCTTAGGGTTTAGACTCTTCAGGTCCATTGGCGACTTAATTCTTTAAGTCCACTAGGATATGATCACATGTCATCTTGATGAGCTTAAGTAGAACATTTAACAACGCACACAAGACTCTCACGAACAATGGCTTTACTTGCACCAGCACCGTACACATAGCTCTCTACGGATGAGGTGGTGAGGAGGCAGTTTCCTTTGGCTTGGGGTAGCATACAAGGGTAGTACTTCTAGGCGGAACCTCTCGTCTTTTGTTAGTGAAGGAAGTGCGTCTCAACTTGGTCTGGTAGCATTGAGGTCTAAAGACAGGAGTTTTGGGTTGCAATAATGCTTTAAAAAAGGGATAGTCTACTGGCTCAAGAGGAAAAACTCTTTATGTATATACGCTAAACCATGTAGATATGTTGTACATATGCACATCAAAAAATTGTGCAAAAGAAAGAAAACTCAAAAAAAAATGGTGGGTCTGATAGAAAAGGAAATACCCACGGGAGTGTATATAGATAAATAAAGTAAAGCTTATGTTACCCATTCTCATCTCATGAAGCTTGCAGCATGGAGACTTAGCTGCACTGGTTGGACTCCCAAGGATACATGACTACACTGGTCATGGTGCATTCTCTTCTTACTCCTCTTCTTGAGCCGGTTGAACTTGAACTTAGAAGGGAATACCCCGCTCCTCGAGGAAAGAGCTGCCAGACTAGGGCATTAGAGTTACCTTGTTGAGGGGGACTATTACTTTGTCATTTCTGAGGTGGGGATCTACATATCACTTACACAATACAAGAAAAGATTCATGATCATTAGAGTTTGCGTATGTAGACTTGTTCTGATCTGGATTATTAAGGAGTCTTGACCATTGATTGGTGGAACTTAGAGGCTGTTGAGTTTTAAACCTAGGTTCAAATAAGGTTCCGACAAACTAATAGTCCAAAGGTCTGACTGAGCTCCATACTCCAATTTAATGAAGACAAGTTTAATAATCAACCTTGATTCTGCTTCTTTTTCTTTTCTTTCTCTTTTCACTTCTTTTGCAAATAAGTGTTTGCTAAGGGACTAGCAAAGATAAAGTATAGAGGGGTGATGAATCCCTGTTCATCACTCTTTATTATTTTATTTTAGCTAATTATCTTGGCAAAGCATCATGTAAATAGGTGTAAATAGAATAACTTAGCAATATGCATGCATGTGTCAATATTACATAATTAACATGTATTTGTGCAAAAATAAAAGAATAAAGAATAAGAAGAAAAAGAAGGAAGTATTTAGAATAAATACTGAGTGACCCGAACCCCAATAGAGGGCCAAGCATTGGCCTGATCTCCAAGTAAAACATGTAGAGAGAGATAGGGCCACTCTAGATTGTACATATCATGGGTATGGTTAAATAAATTATTTTTGCCAAAATTAAAAATAGAAATATGTTTTTACCTCCTTGTATATATTTCTAAAAAAATAAAATAAAAATGAGAAAAGTAAAAATAAAAAGAAAATAAAATTTCTCTCTCACTTGTACATAGTACATGTATATATATTCCCTTCCCTATTTATTTTATACCTGTAAGTAAATAATAAAAAGTAAAACAACAATTATTTTATATTCCAAAATTATGTTGTAAATAAATAAAAAATAAAATTAGGGGTATTTTTGTAAAAATAATAAATTAAAAATAATTGTACAAAATACATAGGTATAATATACCTGTATATAATACTCTTATTGTATATAGACTAATTTATTTTTCATAAAAATAAATAAAAATCACAGAAAAATCCCTTGAAAAAACATTTTTGTTTTATTCTTTTTTAATTTAAATTTGTTTATTATTTTTAATCTATTTATTTTTGATTTTTATTGCTATTTTGTCCTGTAGCAGCTTTTGTCTTCTTCCTGTGCCGCTTCTGATTGGTCCACGTGCATATATTGACCCGGGTCAACGCCATCTTCCAGGCTTGACCCGGCCCGTTTGTCTTCGCCGGACCTATTTCTCCCATTTCCCCCAGTGGATCGTGCATCCTTTCACCCGGATTTTTCGCCCGCATCTCCCTTGTGGATCCAAGATCTTCGCGGGATCCCTAGGGAGGCGCGGATCCTTCTTGGTTCGCATGCCCTCGCCCGTTCTTTCCAGCCACATGGGAGTGCTATAAAATCTCTCAACCTCTTCCTCAGAAGCTCAGCTCATGCCTCGCTCCCTCTCGATACCCTAGCCACCTTCAGCAGAATGACAGCCGCCTGAAGCACCGCCTGGCGTTCGATTTGGTGCAGCGATGCCGCATCTCATCCTTCATGGCCGAAGTTCCACCACGAGTAGCCTCCCTTGCCTTCCGCTGCTTGGTCGAGGCCATAACCCCGACGACCACTTTCGCCTGAAGCCTAGGAGTCGATCCAGACCTTCAGGTGAACCTCTTATCCTCCGCCTTTATCATTTCAATCCGATCTTCCATCTCAGCGCCACCGCACCTTCTTTTGTTCCGACCAGCCGGTCGGAGCTCATCATCCACATTCAGTCGCTTTGATATCACCGCATGATCACCCTTCATCTAGCTCCGCATCTTGATCACCCTGATCTTTGCCTATCTAGCCAAGATTAGGTCCGAGATCTCTTCCATCGCCTTCGCCGGACATCAACTAGTGTCCCCCCGCCGCTTCTTTCACTTTCAATCCAAATAACAAGGATTGGAGCTCCGAGTCAGGGGTACCCTTTGCAGGTCTACTCACGCGTTGAGAGGCCCCCCATCCATCCTTTCCAGAGCTCACGGGACCAGCTCCAAGTGCTCGTCACCGTCATGCTTATCCAGTCGTTGGAGCCCCCATCCGAGCCGTCCAGTCGACGCGGAAGCGTCTCGCCGTCACGCAGGCATCCTCCGATCTTCAATCGGAGCTGAGGATCGCTTCCTTGGATCCGGTGAACTTCACCTGATGCCTGTTCTTCCAGACGCCCTCGCTCCGTTGGATCGACCGGAGCCCTCCAGTTTACATCCTGAGCGTCCATCCAGCCGCCATGTCGGACGTCAGATGTCAGATCTAATGACCACGTGCGCCCTACGTCCCCAACCATTCTGGCACCGTCAGATCTGACGCCTGACGCCATCAGAGCCACACATCCCCGCCTTCTCCTGCGGCCGACACGTGTCCCCTCCACGCATGCCTCACGTGCTGCTAGGGTATATATATATATATATATCCCTTTTTACCCTGCACTTATTTTGTTTATGCTTTAGTCCAGAAAATAAATGTTGTATTTGAACCTATTTGTAGTTTAGTCCCTGTAGTTTTTGTTATTTGCATTTTAGTCCCCCTTGTCTGATGGTACGTGCTTCGTCACATGAAATTAGGTGTTTTGCAGTTTTAATCCTAGATTTTATGGATGTTACTTGTTGAATGAATGGTTTTATGAAATTGCACTTATGCTCTTTTGAACGTGGATTTGATGCATGTGCGGATTTAATTGGATAAATTGCATATTTAACCCCGAACTTTTTATGTGTGTTAATGTTTAATACATGAACATAAATAAATTGCATATTAGGTCCCTACAAACCATTTGTTGAGTTTTTAATTAAATAAATATCAAAACTACTCCAAAAATTCCCCAAAAATTACCAGTCGCTCTTGCTACTGTGTAATATTTTTGGTATTTTTTGTGATACATTTTGATTTTATTTTCTTTTTTCTAAATATCAAAAACCCTAAAAATTACTACTGTCTAATTTAGAAAACCCATAAAAATAGAAAAATATCTTTAAAAATTCTATAAAATTTATGAATGCTTGTTTTGCGTTGCTTTAATTTCTACCATTTTCATTTGATTATATTTTATAAAACACCTAAAAATCACAAAAGTCTAAAAACCTTATAAAATTATTAAAAATTATCTAAAAATAAAAAAAATACATTTTCAGTTTTTGTAGATAAATTTTATTTCATATTTTCACATAAAATAGCTACCAGGATTTTAGAGGCATTTTAGTATTTTTAATTTGCTTCTTTATCCAAGCTATACACGGTTTGTTATTTTTATCTCTCTTTTATTTTTTGAAAACTATATAAAAATCAGAAAAATCCCTTAAAATACCCAAAAACACTTGATTATTTTAAAATCATAAAAACATTTTTGTTTTGAATTTTTGAGTATTTTTAGGCCTTAAATAATTGTTTAAGTGTGACTTTTCTCATTTCTTCATTCATTTTTCTTAATAGAATATATATATATATAAACAAAAAATTTGAAAATTTAAGAAACCACCAAAATATTCTGATTTCTTTTTGGATTACTTGACTACTTTGTAGGATTTTCCCGTGCTCCTTGTGCTCGACCCTTGTGGCTATACCGGGTAAAATAAATAAAAAGACCGCTTGCCTTGTTTTCATGATTGTTTGATTTTGTTGGCGGTCTCTTGTTTCTCATTGAGCCATGTTCGAGTGGTTGAGGTCGCAACGACCTTTGATATCACTTAACCTTAGTCGCTCGGACCGCTCATCATTTGTCTTTAAGCCATACCTTTTTTGGACAAATATTTATTTGGCAGTTGTCTTATTTTTGGTATAGATGTTTAGTAATTCTTCATGGATCTTTTGTGCTTATACGGATAAAGCGTCTTTCTTTCCGCGCATGTTTTGAGGCCTTAGAAAAAAAATTGTGCCAAATCGTCCATCCCTCATCCGAAGCTTTATTTCAATACATGCTCCGGTCTTTAGATGTCCACACTACCAGAAAAGAGACTCGCACAATCTTCCAACACTCCGTCTGAGTTGATCTAAGTGTATAGTGCGAGAGTACAAATTAATTCCCTATTCAGAAGTTATAATCAGAATTAGGAGACCAGGTTAGACACTAAGAGTCAAAGTCTTCACATTGTCATGCGGAACCCGAAGAATTAATGCAAAGACCTAAGTCTTCTAAAATCCTCTTTCTAAATGAACTTCCTCCAGAAATTAGGCAGATTAAGGCCAAGTCAAGACCACTCTCCACTTCTATTCATAACTCATTTCAGAACCTAATAACTTTCCACTTTACATTTGCTAGATATACAAATAAAATGCATATGTTATGAAATGCATATAAGGTGCAAGATGATTTTTTTTGTATGAATGCAAGGATGATATGCAAGAGTAAAAAATACCTTTTTTGGACTTTTACCCATCCTGTAATTATTGCATACTATATAAACGAAAATACGTGAAACACAAGCTATAGGTAAAGTATATATGTAATATATACATGCCCCCTATACTTAGCGTGTGCTATGTCCTCAGAGCACAAGAAGCGACAAAAGACATAGCTCGTGCTAAGCGTAAGAGATTGGAAAATAAAAAGGAGTATAGAAGTCAATTTCCCCCTATACTTAGGCTCTAGTCAGCCTAAGTATATAAGAAGATTAAAAAGTGGAGAGGTCGAGGTCAAGAGAAGAAATGGATGCATATATATAGGCTGGGCATCGATCCCCCTATATGTAGGCTTTGGTTAGCCTAAGTATAGGACAAGAGTGAGTATGATTAGTTATGGGATTTGGAGAATATACAGAGCAAGTAGGGAATGGGGAATAGAAAATATAGATGGCATTGGCCGCCCCCTATACTTAGGCCTTGGCCTATGTATAGGAAGAAAATGTACAAGGGAACCGATGGGGCGGGGGGAAAGGGTGGCCGATGATCAGAGAGGTTTACGGTCGATCTTTTTTGAAGCATGTGGTGGAAGGGAATATTGATAGAAAGAAGATGAATAAGAAGATTCCCAGCCGTCGTCGGAGCTGTCATCAGAAGAATAATACTTAAAGGTCATGTCACTCCAACTATTCTTATTCTTGAATTGTTTCCTCAGACTTCGCTTAGTTTTCGGGTCAATCGGTTCTTCTTCTAAATATTCAGATGAAAAAGTATCAGTGTGGTCATAACAAATTGTTCTGGTGTAATGAATGGGACCAGGGGAGTTAGCCCTGGAAGAATAATAGTGAGGGGCGAGGAAAGTCCAACGTGGGTTGGAGTATGACTGCTTGTTTCGATCAGGCTCCAGATCCACCAAACTGAGCTCACTCACCTTCTTTGAACCTAATGAGGGATCCTTAAAAGATTCCTTTTCCAAAATGTTGAAGGCGGTAATATTAGTCGGTTTGGGGGGTATTCTATGTGAGGTACTGACCATAGGTTCCTTATCAGATGAGTCTCCATATAGATTGTAACACTCTTGTAGGTTCGGCCCACGTCCTAAGTAGGTGTTGGTGCTCTCAGTTGGCTTTGCGTGTGTGGACTCACAGTAATGATCAAGGAAATCTGGAATAACTGCGTCCAGGTGTGGTGAATTGGATGTGTCTCGATTGATTTCATTCACCTTTGTAGCCTCGACAATCTTCTCATTAGGTGTCTCTCCTTCGTTTGTGTATGTGATAAATGGACAGGTTTGGGCATGTGAGGGTTCCTCTATGTCAATACTGCTAGTTTCTTGTTCGGTTGTCTCAGGGTCCGGTGTGTCGTCGAGAATTTGATCGATTTGGTTTGGGTTTGGGAATATGATATCTTGAGTCTTGCAATCAATGGTCGCTCTAGCGGAAGCCATAAATGACTTTACCAAAATAATGGGAGACTCAGACAAATCTCCTTAGTGTTCAATGTGCAGGACAATAAAGTCTACTCTATGTACGATACCTTAGAAAGTAATGATGGCCGAAAAATCCTCTAAGTCTTTTTGTGGATCGATTGGGAAATTGAACGATCACTCGAATCTTTATGAGCAGTCTGAGTTCAAGTCGGTCAAACACAGACTTTGTGAGGATATTCGGGGTAGAATCGTCGTCAATCTGAACATTAGTAAATTCAATATTCTCAATTCCACAGGTCTCCTTGGTCACCTGTTTGACTTTATGGGTCTTGCTTGTCTGGGTCAGCACCATTGAACTGGCCATAGTAATTAGATGATAATCAATTCGAGATCTTTTTTTTCGTCTTCTTAGGAGATAATCGACTCTTCACAAATCTCTGAAGATCAGGTACATACTCTGTGGCCTTGATTAATGGAAGCTCTAAGATCAGACTTTTACAAAATGCTTCCATATCGATGTTGTCTGGATTTTTTAAATTTTCTGATTTTCAATTTTTTAGCATTTTCAATAGAGTCAGTAAGGTGGTCAGTGGACTGGTCAGGTGTATGTGGTGTTTGTATGTGGCAATCAGGCACATAATGTGTTTTGGGTTCGCTCTGTGTTCTTCTCGATTCCTCTTGGTTGTTTATCATTTTCTTTACTATTTGGATGACATTATCAAATTGTTCTGTCAAAACCTCAGCTCTATTATTGATTTGAGCTATGTCATCCACTATCGTCTCATGACTCGGAGATGCGTGACTATGCTCGATATGCCGTGATGTTAGCATTTTCTCCTGAACCGAGAGGTAGTCAGTCTCTATGATCAAGGTCTGGTCACGAGTCCTATTTCCTTGACTTTGGGTGTCATCTATGTGGTCAAAGGAAAAGTGATCATCTGGGGTCGTGAATCATCCCGAGTAGAGGATGGTTCAAACAATAAATTATCATCCATAACCTTGAATCGTGTTCCTCTATCAAAGTCAGTTACACATGTATTCATCCTCGAATTCGCTCTCTCATTGTGTCTGCATAGTACATGTTTGGTTAAGTGAGCGGTTCATATCTCAAAGTTTCAAACAAGGGTGGGTGGGTGGGTGGGTGGAAAGAATGACGGTTGAGGAGAACTACCTCAAAGAGAGGGTTCCTCTGAAAAGAAGTGGATATGAAGATTGAGAATTTGTCATGTGAGCGCGACCCAAGAAGTCTGGGTATGAATGCCAATATTCTGACATCTTCGAAGAGAATGATAAAGGTTGATTTGCACAACCACGATTTGCGTGTGCAAGTGTACTGTCACAAAATTCAATACGCAAATGCGAACCCCAAAATTCACCAACTCAACACAGTGAAGGCCGCAAATGACATGCCAATTCTCTTTTCATTTTTAAGTTGGTGATAATTTCAATCTTTAAAAGAGTTAATGAACTATTAGGTTCTCGTGTTTCCCTAATGACTGGCCTGACTCTTATGACTAGTTACACCTACTTTCAGCCAGTATGGATGTAAGTACGGACCGTAAAACGTTTACCCGTTTACTTATGGATCGAGCCTTACACAGTGTCCTTTAAACCATCCACTATGCTAAGGCAATTCGGACCATTTACCTGCTACCCGTAGATCCTCACACTGAGAAGTAGCTAGTCATTTTTTGTAAAATCAGTAGTCAATCTGAAAATCCTGGCTTGGCTCTTTGCTAGTGTTGGTCTCTCTCTCAATAGAAAGTAAATTCAAACAATGACTTGGTTACTTTCCTGCAAATAATGATACTCAATTTAATTCGATTTTGATTAGTCAATAATGTTAGCAGTCCCCTTGTTTTAATTTGGTTGTCAGTTTGAATTTGAGTTGAGATCAATACACGTCTACACGGGGATTCCAATTTCCTTTACTCCTATGTGAACGAAAACTGAGGGAGAATCGAAAAAGCTTTGCAACGAGAAACACGATGATGAATGCCAAGTCAGAGATACTTACAGTGATTCCTCGCAATCTTCGTGTAATATGCTAAACAGAATTGGAATTTCCTTGGAAAAATAAATCTAATGCATGCATGGGAAATCACACGTAGAACATGAATGTCTATTAGTGAGTGATAGAACAATTTAATTTGGCTAAATGAAAATCGATCTAGTGTGTATAATTAAGAGCAGTGTGGTCCTAATCATACGAGCACAATAAAAAACTCCAGTAGATCTAATAGCCATATGTGCAATCCTAGAACTACGGACCACTCAAGTCGGGCCCCATCCTCACCGGAGAGTGAAACAGGTCTGACACCCCACAAAGAGTCCAGTTCACTTACATACATGAGAACCCGATCAGGAACCCCTAGAAATGAGTAGTTAATACAAATTAATCAAAGACAGACAATCTCTCTTCCAAAAATGAGAAACCAAATTCTTCGTGCATCCAGTCGCTTCGAGTTGCGTCGGCTTCCAAGAAAGCCGCTCCAAGTCCACTGGATACCTCACATGAAAAATGAAAGAACAAATGTTAGAGATATGTTCTCAGAAAAATATACAAAAATAAATATAAAAATGTTGGAAATAAATAAATAAATGTAAGAAAAATCGGGGATCAGACTACCCGGGGGTGGAGAACCTAAAAACTTGATTTTTTTTAAAATTAACCTAAGTCGTGCCTCTTAGGCAACGACTCCATTTGAAGAATCAGAAATTACTCTTGTTAATTATGTGGAATTAACGTTAAATTTTGTTGCAGTCAAGCAAACTCGGATTCATCAAAAACCACTTAATTAATGTGTCAATTAAAAGCAAGCAGTCAATTAATTTTTTTACTTGGTAAATCTAAGGTCAAACTCATGGAGGCAACTTTCTCAATAGGTTGATTTATAGTTGATTTAGAGGTTAGGTTTTCATAGAGGCATTTTTTGGTATTTTTAAATGCAATTAATGAGTGACATGCATATTTTACCAAGTTCGGGGACTAAAATGTAATTTGTGATCAAATTAAGTCCAAAAATCCTCAAACTTGGCCAGAATGTGAATATGATGAGATTAGGCTATTATTTTTTTAAGAATTTTCTGATGCAAAATGCATATTTAATGAATTTATGAATGCAAACAATGAGATTTTCAATAATTACTTATAATAAATGTTAAATCTATTTATTTCCAGGAAATAAAATTATCTAAGATATATCATTAGGTGATCCATCTCGGAAAAGTCCTAAACCCTAAAAATGTTGAATTTAATACCTATTAAAAATTAGTTACTGAAATACATAAAATGATTTTTGAAGAGAAAAATATGCATGCAAATGAATTCTTTTTATGTACAATGTAAATTACAATTAATTCTACGATCTGTAAATTTTTGACAATTTTTGGAGTTATGATTAACAAATTATGAATTTTTAAGCTCAGAATGTACAAAATATGTAATTTTACGCAAGCATATTAATTATTAACTAACGACAAGGAATAAAAATATTACTAGCCTACAATAATGTAAAGAATTAATTGTGGAGCAAAATGTACAATTTTAAATAATAAAATGATACAATAATGTAGTTTAAATAATAAGAGAAACACATGGGTTTGTTCACAAAATACAATAAATAAAACAAAGACAATGTAGTGCAGGGACTAAGTTGCAATTACCAAACCTAGCGGGGGGAAGTTGCAAAATTCCCATGGGCCACGTGCGCCTCACGTGACCCTGGAATGGCTGGACGCTTTGGAGATTAGGTGCTCCTTCAGGGGCTCTTCTGCAAAACTTCCTCCTTCACGCGTGCATGGCACATGAGGGGAGGTTAACTTCGTTTTTAATGCTTGGGGCTCTTGATGGCAAAGGTAGGCGGACACCGGAGAGGATAGGCGTTGTGCTCGATCAGCTTGGTGGCACGAGGCCTTGTTGTGTGCGGCGTACAGGGGATGATAGGGGCGGTGACTACTTGGCTTGGATGGTGGTGGAAGCAGTTCAATGCTGAGGGAGAAGGTCCCCTCGATCAGTCGACACACGACTGACCCAAGGGGATGCACGGTGGCTGGGACGGGCGAGGAGCGGAGCAAGCTCACATAGTGGTATCGAAGTGGCGGAGTTGCGTGCTGGCGATGAGAGGGGCGTCCAAGGCTAGGCTCGCCTGTGGTGGCGCATGAAAGATGGTGGTGGCATAGCACTGGTGTATGTAGAGCAGGCGGTTGCGATGGTGAGGGAGCAGGAGGATGGTGGTTGGCGGTACGGATGGATGCGGTGAATAGAGGGTAGATCAACCGAGAAGGACGATGTGGATGAATGTGGTGGAGCAAGGAGGACCGATCGTAGAAAAGAAAGAAAGGAGGACAGACGAAGAACATAGAAAATAAGAAAAAGCAGAGGAGATGGTGATTAGTAGTCTACTGGATGTCGAGAAGAGGTACCCGACTCATGTTCTCGCCTCAATCGAGGCCGGCGACAGGCCTCAAGAAGCTCAACTTGATCACGCCGGTGGTCCTTGCCGGAGTTGGGTTCACTGTCACCGACCCAACTCCAAGCTCCCTCTCTTCCTGATGGTAATGGCGGATGAGGTCGGCTTGAGGGCTCGATGGGTTTAAGTAGAGAGAGCGAGAGACAGATGCGATGGAGATAAGGGTGGTTGGCGAAGGAGTCAGCCGCGGTGGTTGTGGGTGCACGGGCGAGAGGATAATGGTGGCCGGTGGAGAGATAAGGGGTTGATTGTTGGGAGGTTAAGGATGCAGGGGACTCGAGAGAAGAGAGATAAACAACGAGGGAAAATGGTAAAGAGAGAGAGAGAGAGGTGGGGCGGCATGTGGCTGCCCCAGGAGGTGCCACGTGTCGCTTCAAAATTTTTTCAAAATAAATATGATCAAAAATAAAAAAGAAATAGAAGAAGACCTCGGATCGAAAAGTTTTATTCACTAAATTGCTCGTCTTGATGAGATCTACAACTTTCATTAAGGTACCGAGAGCAAAAGACGTCAATTGTGCAAAATGATATTTTTGGGGTACTCTATGTACATAGAACACTAATGTTTTGGAGTTTTGTAATTTTTTATGATTTTTAATTAAGAAATCGAGAAAAATGTGATAAAATGAAGGAGATATATTTACACACTACTCTATTTTTTGGATTTTTAATAAATAAGAAAATAGGAAAATAAAATAAAGTGGAAAATAAGAGATATTTGTACATACTCACAAGGGACACTCAGACTCGGTCAGTTTCTTTAATGTCAGTCTTATTTTGGATTTGAATTTTGTGAATTTTAATAAAACTTTCATTAAAGAATATAAATGAAAAAGAAATAAAAGAAAAAGGATTAAGTATGTACATGAAATATCAGGTCAAAAACCGCTAAAATACACAATGTGTAAAAGAGGCCCAAAACCCAACTTTCACATATGAGCTCTGATTTTTATGAAATTGATCTTGTTTTGAATGTCTTTAAATGTACATTACTTTAAAAGTGAGCAGATTGAAATCGGACACTGTATGAGGAAGATATGTACGTTTTAGTCCGTCTATTATGAAATTAAGGTTTTGTCTTACGGGCTAATTATTTGAGTTAGATTTTTTTTATTTTTTCTTTAATCTTGTTAGCAATATGTACACAATGGAGATGGTTTGAGGTCAATTGGAGTTAGCATGATTTAACTAAAAATGCATGAAGTTAGGTAAAAATGTGAAGATGATTATGAATGCAATTATGCATGGTAAAATGCATATTTTAATTCTAAGTGAATGAATGGTAAAATACAGAATAACTGATAAAATGCAACTAATTACTTGGGAACATAGCTCTATTTTCAATTTTTAATGTGATGAATTACAAATTCATTAGTTGCGAAACCATGGTATTGAGGGAAAACATGATTTTGGTCAAAATCATGGGCAAAAATTGTGGATTCTGAACCATGGTTTTCAGGGGTTGGGAGCCTATAAATACCCCTCTCCCTACCCATTCATTCTCTCCAAGTTTCATTCCATCCACCACCACCACTCCCGAGTTTATGGTTGAGAGGTTGAGAGAATGTGAGTGTGGCAGAGAAGAAGCGCTGGACAAGTGCTACCGAGAAGAAGAGGAGAAAGAGGATAGTGCACTCCTCTCCTCGACGGGTTCGAGTAGAAGGTAAGTGAGTCTATCTTGATTTATGGTTTCGAGTTCTTTTTGTTTACTATGTTAGTATTGGCATATAATGAAGATATCCGAGCTTATCCTTGCTTGGGTATGGGTGGATGTACAGTCAGTGAATATGCTTCACTCAACCATGATGAGATAGGTCAAATCTTCATTGTATGCTGATTGTGTTTCTACATGATTTATAAACTTGAGTAACACCCTACTTGAGTGCGAGTGGCTGGACTGTCGACGAACGTACGTGTCACTCATCCATGATGTCAGGTATACCGGTTATGCATCATTTCTTCTTTTGATTCGTTATTTAAAGTTCATTTGTTCGAGTATCATTTTATAAGAGGAAACTCTGCCAAACTTTTCCTTTAAACATTGCCAAATGTAAGGGGAAACTTTGCCAAAATTTTCCTTGAAGTATCACCCGATATAAAGGGGAACTCTGCCAAAATTTGAGAGATTTTGATCTCTATGTTCCTCGTGTTCTTTGCTCGTTCTTCATGTTCTTCGTATTCTTGATGTAAAAATGGATTTTAATCATTTTAGGAGCATTTAATCATTTTATTTGAAAAATGAACCAAAGTAGATTGCAATGCACACGAAAGCTAACAAGTTAGATAACAAAACCATGCCTCTTGTTGTTGGATTTTCTAGCTAAATTGAATAAAATTAATGTTTATTATGTTAATTGAATATAATTAATGTTTATTATGTTCTTTATTTTGAATAACATTCACATGCTTGTTCCTTGATTTACTCTAAAATAACTGCTAAAATCGAGTTGGTGAAACGAATCATCCTTGAAGCTGTTGTGATAATCGTGCAATATTATATTGACACTACCTGAAAATTTATAGACGTAAATGAGAACTGGGTACAATTTTTGTATTATATTTTATGATAAGGATGAATTGAAGTAGATACTATAGGTCGTACATGCAACCTGTAGGTTTTTCCGAAGAACAACCATATTGGCAAGCCATACCTATGCGATACACGATTACCCTAATATGTTGAGTGTACGAAATAAATTATGTGTAACGTGTAGTACTCGACTTCCATTAGGCGGATTGATTGATTGAAGATGTGATCATGTCATGTGGAGACACTGGTGGTTTAATAGCGGTTGGGTCACGATAATATGTATTTAAAGTCGTTGATGTAAATGATTAAATGTTAGCATATGGTTTTATGTTAATGGGTTCACGAGGATGGTGTGCTTCCTTCTTTGACAAATTGTAAACTAGGATAATGAAAAAATTATCAGGGTAGCTTCGGAGGATTGATTGAGGTGATGTATGGCGGCATAAGTTCACCAGATCAATGCAATCTCCAATCTCGATGTGCCCATAGCTTTGGAGTCCATGAGAGGTGAGGTAAATCAGTTGGACTAATCCCTGACGTGGAATAGAAGGAATAGGACTTAATCTAATGAGAAGAAATGAAACTTTTTGATATAATACATACATTTTGCTAAACTACACCACTCATTTAATTTTCTCTTCTTCGTTACTTAGCACTCACTTTTCTTTATCCTATGATTTCTGAAAATCCAACAGGTATCAGTGTACCATCGCAAAGGCCTTAGCCAACCAACCAATAATAGTAGATTCTAGTCTAAGTAGTTAGTATTTTTTAATCCTTTTCCTTTAGTTTTATGTACATGTACAAGAAAAACTAGCGAGGTAGGTTTTCTATATAAGCCTTATTTTGTGAATGGAATAAAACATGAGATGTTCTCTATGTAGCATTTTTATTGAAGTATGCTTCTGAATGTTAGCTATTATTATTGGATAAAGCAATTGTTGAGTAATCATATCTGATAAATGGGAGGATCCGATGACCTAAAACCAGGGTCGTGACATATTAGAGTCTCGTTACTCCAATAGCTTATTTAGTAATTAATAGTTATTAGTGGTATTCAAAGACTAAGGATATGTTAAGGTCATTTTTCTTAATTAACTGGCTGAAAAAATATTATCATTCATAAATTAGTGTCCCTAATGTACATCATGCTAGGAAGAATAAGATCTAATCGATTGCTTGATTCATCTTAGGATTACGACATATTATTGCGATAATGGCAATGCTCCAAGAGATGAGGCAAAGGCAACATGCATTAGAGAAAAAGACTTGATGGTCTGGCTGAGAGACCCGAGGCATCCAGACCTGTGGATGCTAGGGTTGAGGATTACGTGCACCTTTCCAATGAATAGTCTAGTTATCATCCTTCTGAAGGCTATGGGTTAGGCCTTAGCGCATCATGAAAGCGTGAAGATCGCATCAAATCTGATCTAGAGCAACTAGTCGTGCTAGTTGCAATGAGAAGAGAATTAAAAGTTTCTAAATAGATGACACATGATATGAGAGCACTTCTCAAATCATTTCATCAAGATCACAAATGATTCAAAGGATTACCTCCTGAAATGTGATTGTGATCGTATGTCTTTAGGCGAAGAGACCTCCTGACTCAAGTCCGATTTGACAAAAGATGCACTTGCGGGTGTGTGGATGAGACGTGTGCTTCCCACAATCCGAGTTGAAGATCTGAATGTAGAGTCTCCTGATTTCATCTCACAAATCGGTATCCTTCCTCACAACCAAGATGTACTGAAGAAGGCAGAGATCCACGAGCAGTTGATCCGGCAACAAAATGATGACGCAACAACTGCAAGGATTTCCATGTCAGCATGGTGAACGATCATAATATTGGGAGAGAGAGATATCTTGGACGTGTATGAGAACACACACACATAGAGCGATAGAGGGAGAATGTTGTTGCTCTTGAAATCGTTGTAAAAAAAAGCTAGGTCTAGCCTTTTCTTTTATAACAGATTGGATGTCCATGATCTCAACCTATGTGCACACATAATCAATGGTATAGGTTATTTTGTGCTTTCAATCAATGGTCTTAATTTTGTTGCATAAATTTGCAACAACAAATAGTTAATTAAAAAAATAAATTAAACGTATTGACGATCAATCAATATAATTCAATTTAAACTAAATCAACAAATATAGAATTACTTGGAAGGAGAGCAAGTCTCCATCCGTACATAGGGTGTACTGCGACCAAGTTTTAGGACTCAAGGTGGTCATCCACTCCGTGTATGGTAAGGAAGCTCTCTCATTCCACTTATGTTGAGATCTCATATCTCATATATATTCCACATGTGTAACAACTTTTGTTGCATAATTATTCACCAAAATAATTCTAAATTATTTGTGATAATTTCAATCATGCCATTAACTATTATGAATCATATTCATGCATCTGATATAAAATATAAATTGCATTTACAATTAATTTCTCAACGTGAATCCAATTCACATCAATATATAATTCATAAATACTACTTACAACAAAATCTCTCCAACATATTATAAATTACATTTGTAACATTTATGATTATTACGGGGATTGATATCCACTTTAATCATATATTTGATAAATAATCATATTTAATTATCTTAGATGATTATTCTCATGTATCCAAATGAATCATCATGATAGTTAAATTGCATTTAATCATTATTTCCCAATGCTCAGATACATTATTAACAATGGAATTATTCTTGAACTCTTTCAAGAATAATGTGTTTTCTCCATGGATACTTGGAGATAAGGACATAACAACTGTACATTCCATGCATAGTGACTTGGATACTGAGATCGTCATATCCAGATCAAGAGGACCTCTCAAAGATATTTAATTAAATCCAATTGTAAATCTAATCTTCTCATTGCATCTGAATCATGTTCAGATCAATGTCCAATTTTGGATTAAGATTGGATTACTAATCTACTGAGATAAGTCACTAAATTCCAAACCTATATATTCACTCCCTCGGAGTGGAAGTGTCAAGGTTATACAATTATTTATGTTCACATCACCACCGAGTATTCCTAATAGCCGTACATCCTGCATACTGGAAGACCTAGAATAAAACTGAAGTTTTAGATCATATTTAGACTACCTTCTTCAGGATTTTATTATCAAGTTTCTCAATCAGGTCTTGGGAGTTGGTATCGATCATATGCTTTCCAAAAGCATGTATTATACCTATAAATTCCTATCACGCTTCAAAGCAAGATTACCATGCATGGAATTTAATCGGTCCCAATACCTCATGAGTGAGCTCATGTCTTCCGATTCAGTAGTGAACATGTATGATCCATTTGAGAGATTGTAGTACTCATATGACGTTGTACGCACATCAACTCACCGATGTATAAACCTTCTTTAGACCATCAACCTATTGGTATGACTAATTTACATACTTAGACATATAGTAACACATCTGTTTTCAATCAGAGGATGCATGCCTATATCGTGATAACATGTGACATTAGCCTTGGTTATCTCGATCTCGTTAAGTCAACTCTTTGACCTAACTTATCTGACACCTCCGAGTCTCTATTCCTATGTAGAGGACATGCATCAAGATGTCGGATGGATATAAGTATTTAGAGAAATATTGTCATCTCCTTCTCAAGTGGGAGATCCTTTCTTAACAATCATTTGATGGTGCTTGATGAATCCTCAATCTAACTCTTTAGATATCATCGAAGCACTGACCTCTATGTTTCAACCATTTAATCAACATCTGTATGATTAAGATGGCCATGGTATATAATCGTAATTGTACTAAGGGACCTTATAAGTGCATTCATTCATTTAATCTCAGACAAGGAATGAAATAAATCAGTGACCTTTTTTGATATATCAAAGATTACAATAACATTTATTGTAGGAATGGTTTGTCCTTCGCTTACATGGCTACTACTAGCCCTCAGAACCATCCAGGTACAATCTTTAAATCCATGCTCATTACATGCTGGTCGAAAGCCTTTTGGAAAAAAGGTTTAGTAAGGGGATCGACAACATTGTCAGCAGAGACCACCTTGGTGATGACGATGTCACCACAGTTTTGAATTTCCAATGATGAGGTACTTCCTTTCAATGTGTTTGCTATTTTGATGCCATTTGGGTTCCTTCATCTGAGTTATGTCTCTTGTGTTATCGCAGGACAACGTGATGGGAGTACCATAGGAAACTACGCCAAGTTTTAGGATGAACTTGCGTAACCACACCACCTCATTTGCAGAATCTGATGTGGTAATGTATTCAGCTTCTGTTGTTGAATCAGTCGTAGTGTCATGCTTCTTGCTTCTCCAGCTCACATCACCATCGTTCAACAAAAAAAATAAACCTTGAAGTTAACTTACGATCATCTATATAAGATTGGAAGTCTGAATATGTATATCCTACGACTTGGAGATCATCATCTCCATAGACCAAGATGCAATCTTGCGTCCGTCTTAGATACTTAAAGATGTTTTTCACTGCATTTCATTGTTACTCACCATAGCGGGATTGGTAACATCTTACCACTCCCATTGCATGTAGATATCTGACCTTGCATAGATCTTTCCCATAGCTGATGCGTAAGGGTATCTAGCCTTGATTTTATTATCCTCAACACTTTGAGGAGCCATCAAATTAGATGGGAATATACCATGTCTTAAGGGAAGGAAGCCTTTCTTGAAATTCTCTATATTGAAACCTTCCAAGATCTTCTTAATGTACCTATATTGTGACAATCCCAAAAGGGTAAAATGGGGCTGCCCCCAGGGGGTAGCTAACTTAGCTCCTCCCGCCCCATTTTTCTCATATTTTTTATTTTTTGAAAAATAAAACTGTGTAAATTCATTATTATATACCACTATTATGCCATTCAAGTTTCATGAGAAACAGAGACTCATGCGGCTTCCATCTAGTTAGGTTCGATTTAAAAAATCCTGCGACCGTTAAAAAGTGACTGCCTGGATGGAGGCCATGGGAGTCTCTGTTTCTCACGAAACCTGAATGACATAATATAGGGATATAGTGATGAGTTTCCATAGTTTTATTTTTCGAAAAAAAATAAAAAAATATGGAGAAAATGGGGCGGAGAAGTTAAGTTAGCTACCCCCAGGGGGCAGCCCCATTTTCCCCATCCCCAAATCCTCTTTTCTCTGTTTCTGAACAGCTTTAGACCTAAGATATAAGAGGCTTCTCCAAGATCTTTCATCCTGAAGGTATGTGACAACCAAATCTTAACAATAGTCATCATCCATGTATCATTCTTAATGATAATGATGTCATCTAAGTAAATCACGATAAACATAATGACGCTCCCACTAAGCTTCTTGTACACACATGGTTCATCAGGATTCTGAATGAAATCATAACTCTTTATGCTTTCATCTAATATGATGTTCCAGATACGAGAATCTTGTTTGAACCCATAGATAAATTTCTTCAACTTGCATACTTTGTTGAAGCCCCAGGGCTGCTTCATGTAGATATCCTTCTTGATGTATCCATCGAGGAATACCGTATTGATGTCCATCTGCCAGATGTCGTAATCAAGATATGCATTTATAGCTATTAGTACCCTAATGGATTTAAGCATAGCCATGGGAGAGAATGTCTCATCGTAGTCGATGCCTTCTCTTTATGTGTAGCTTTTGGCTACGAGCCATGCCTTGAAGGTCTCTACCTTCCCATCAAGTCTCCTCTTTCTCTTGAAGATCCATTTACACCTAATGGATTTTACTCCTCCAAGTGGATCCTCTAGAGTTCATACACTTTTCTTGTACATGGATTATATTTAAAACTTCATTGCTAGCATCCATTTATCCATGTCATGATCCACGAGTGCTTCATCAAATGAAGTTGGTTCATCGTCAATTGCACCTGATACATGGAATCCGTACCTTTCAAATGGTACAAAACACCCTTGAACTCCTTCAAAGAGGTATGGGTATTTTGTCTTTATTTATATCTTGAGTTTCTAGTTCAGGAAGCTCAATATCTACAGGGGATTCAATGAGTTCCTTTACTCCGTTTTTGTCTTGACTCTTAAGAAAGTCATCCGTCAGAAATTTCACATCTCTAGAAATGAAAATCTTTTGAGTATCAGGATCATAAAGTTGATATCTAATATCATTCTTTACATACCCAATGAAATAACATTCTCAAGTGTGAGATTCCAGCTTACTTGCATCCACGTTCTTCGCATGGACCTATCAATACCAAATCCCCACGTGTCTAATACTTGGCTTGGTTCCAAACCAAAGCTCATAAGGAGTTTTGGGTACATACTTGATCGGAATCTTGTTTAGGATATATATTGCAGTCTCTACTGCATATCCATGAAAATTAAGAGGTAAATGTGTGATGAATCTGTGATTCATCACTTCAAAAGTCAAAAATAGAGCCTTGTTCCCGAGAAAATAGAGGCATATTTCCCTCTATATTGCATAAATAGCATTCATGCATATATTCATAACTCATACATTTTATCAGCTCATTTGCATTTAAATAAGAAGCCAAAACTCCCTTGTAAAATACCCATTTACTAAAATAACTTCTTCTCTATAATCTATACTCCTTAGTTAATAATATAGGGAAGAATGCCAAAAATCACCCCTGTAAAATAGACAATAAAGCCTGAGAACCCTTGTACACTAGAATGCACATAAAGCCCTCATGCAAACTCCGAATTAGGTCTACTTACTCTTAGAATACTACACATTAAAAGACCTTTAAAATGAGACTAATTTCATTGAATTTGGAGCTTGTATGAGAAAGATGGGTTTTTGGGCCACTTTGTATACTATATATGTATATCTATGTATCCTTGTATTTATATATCATATTTGACCTCATCTCTGTCTTTGGTCAACATGAAACTTGTAGATCTCATCGAGATCTACAACTTTCATGTTTTGAGTTTTTCCAAATTCGGCCCCCTCTTCTCTCTACACGCGTCTTTTCCTCCAGCCACTCATAGCAGGCCACGTGGCGCCCTCTGGTTGCGCCACGCGGCCCGCTTCCCCTCGCCTCATCCGTCTCATCTTCCAACCGTTGGATCCTCTTCCAGATCCAACGGCCCAGCGCTGCCCACGCGCGCCTAAAGCCTGGACCCTCAGATCATCTCCAGCCTTCATCCACGCCGCACGATCGCGCTCTCACCAGAACACGCCACGTGGCGCTTTATAGAGCGCTGGATCGCATCCTTGATCCTCTGATCTCAGCCGTCTCCCCTTCCAGCGAGTCTTGGCCCTTCGATCAGCTCCTTCCCCTCATCCAGGCCGCCCGCTCGCGCTTCGCCCGCAGCGTGCCACGTGGCTCCATCGCAGCCCATCATCACCGAGCCCCCGATCTCATCCTACCCGCCCACCACGCTTTGATCACCACCGTTGGATCACAAGATCCAACTGTGGAGACCTCGTCTCCTACCTTCGGGCGCCCCTCTCTCCCACGTCCCTTGCCTTGCGGGAGGGGTGCCCCTTTTCTAATTCCGGCTGCACGTCAGCCTCCCTCTTCCACCGCTGACACCCCCACGACGTCACCCACTTGTCCCTCTCCCTCGCCAGCTCCCTCACGCTCCACCACCTCCACCATAGAAGCTCCACGTCGTCCTCGAAACTCGCCTCGTCGCCAACACTGCCACCAACTTCACCTTTTAAATACGCCACCACCGGCAACGTTCACCGCCATCCGCCACTCCAGAGAGCTTTCCTGAGCTCCGACCTACCAGTTGGTGACAACAATTAGTTGAATCATTGAGCGAAGAAGGGGATTCGACTCCGGCGAGATCCACGGCCTTCACCGCCGTGCTGCAGCCTCCATCCGCGAGCTGCGTGAGCTCAGGCCACCTACCGACCTTCGAGCGACGACCTGGAGCTCAAAACTGAGCTCCATTTCCCAGGTAGATCCCTCCATTTCTCCTCCGATCGTCCTTTGTTTTTATCTTCGATTTCTCCGATTTTATTCGCCGCCACCGGTCACTCTCTCGCCTCCCTTTCATCTCGTTGAGCTTCGCGTCGAAGCTCTCATCCTCGCGACACCATTCACGACGACCAACGACGCACTCCACCAACCATCGACCTCTAGCTCCGCCACTTGGCCGGAGCACCATCGCCGACCATCTCCTTCACGCCCTAGGCCTCACCGATCACCTCCATCTCTCCACAAACACCCGCACGAGCTCCGGCTCTCTATTTCACACTTGCAGGTACCCATCTTCTCACTGAACGGAAGGTCACCGGAGCCATCTTCGAGCTTCATCGCCGTCATCATCAGGCCGCCTTCCGAAGCTCCTGAGACCACCATCTTCTCCGCCTCCTCGCCACGCATCTTCCGGGCTATCTCCGACAATCCGGAGAGCGTCAGCACCTCGAGGAAGGACGGGCGGAGCTACAGCATCCTCGCCGGAGCCCCCCCTTCTCCTCCGCAGGCGGCGGAGGACCGTCGAGGAAGAAGAGCAGCTGTCGTTCGATCGCATCGATCGAACGGCTCTCACATCGCCACGTCGCTCGCCACCGGACTCGCCTTCGACCGTAGGATCATCACTGATCCCACGTCTGGGAGAACGCCATGCATCTTCACCGCCACCCTTTGGATCGATCTTGATCCAAAGGCCCGCAGCCCGCCACGTCGACGAAGACCGAGCCTCGGCCCCAAGCCTAGGCTCGGACGACCCGAGGCTACACCGAGCCTCGCTCCGGACCTCCAGAGCGCCCGAACCTCGCTCCGAGCCGCCGCATCAATCCGAGCCTAGGCCGCCCACGTGAGGAGCACGTGCGGCCTGGGTAAATTGCACCGAGGGCCCGGGAGCTTTCCAAAATTGCAAAGAGGTCCCTGTGAAGCAGACCCACGTGAGGAGCACGTGCCCTGTGGAGATTTTGCACAAGAGTCCCCCACATTATAGATAATTGCATTTTAGTCCCTGTCTGCATAATTGTTTATTGTAATTTTAATTTCCTGTATTGCATTTATACCCCTGTGTTTGCACGCATCCCTAGATTGCATTTTACATCATTTTGAAATTTTAAAAATTGCATTTTGTTGGGAATTTTGTCCTCTGTCTATTGGTACACGTGTCATATTTTTGTAAGTTCAGTTGAATTATTAATGAATTAATTGGTGAATTTTTGACATATTTTGCCCAGTGACACCTTTCGATTTATAGATAATTCTCTGTGCCTTCAAAAATCATCAAAAATTCACAGTAGCTTAAGGACAACATTCTTAGCATACCATAAAAATTTCATGACATTTGCACGCATATCGAGGCTAAATAAATTGTTGAATGATTTTCTTAGATTAATTTTAATTAATTCATTTCACAGTGAACTTAAGTTCTGTTAATTTTCCTAGGTCCCTTATCATTAGAGCCACCTAGGATAATTTTAGTTCTTGAAAAAATTGTGGTTTGATATTTATTAAAAATTAAATACTGAAAATTACTCTGTCTGTTCATTTAATTCACAGTAAATTTATTTAGTGTCGAAAAATTCCAAAAAAAATTACTGTAGGTCATTTTCATCATCATTAATCATCTGGTCAATTTTCATAATTTTTGGACTTCATTTGATACCGTAATTAAATTGAACATTAAATTGACCTGCATTGTCTGCACAAGTCTGCATATATAAAAAAAGACAAAAAAATTACTTCCCGAAAATCACACACTTGGATAATTGCTTAAATTCACCTAAGGAGACAGATGCCTCCCTGAGATCGACCTTGGACTCCACCAAGTAAAAAAAAATTGCCGCTTAAAATTAACTTCACATTAATCGATAAGTGGTTTTTGATTAACCCCTCGTATCCGACTGCAACGAATCACATTAATTAATTTGGACATTAATCTGCCTAAATTAACATAGGGTGGGGGGGCGGTTATCAAAATGGCGCCGTTGCCGGGGAGGCATGGCTTAGGTTAATTTTTAGCAAAATTTTGAGTGTTTGATTTTCCTTCCCCGGGTAGTCTGACCCCCGGTTTTCTTGTAATTATTTTCTCTCATTTATTTTTGCATTATTTTATTTTTGTAACTCTCTGACCTCCAATTATTTTTTGTGCGAGGACCGCGAGGATTCGGCGACGCTTCGAGGACTTAGCATTTAAATTTTTGAGTGAAAGAGAGGCTTTGTAATTACATTTTATTTTATTTCTTTTTCTTTCGCATCATTTCCAGCGGTTCCCGTTTGGGATCTCGCGCGTGTAAAGATAGTGAAACTGTGTCCCGTGTGCTGTGTGGGTGAATTGTAACTTAGCTTGCACTAGCGGCTCCTCGAGCCACTCTAGGACTTGTTTGTGCTCGTAATCAATAGGACCACACAATACACTTAAAAGACGCACCTAGACCGCAGTACTTAGTCAAAATTAAACTGTTCTTCACGCTAATAGAACTGCCTATCTAGGAGCGGCTTTTCATCGCTTGCATTTGCATGTAGAGTAAAGTTTTCAATTCTGTTTTGCATCCTGCATAAAAAAGCGAAGGGATCACTGTAAGTATTCTCTACTCAGCATCCGCATCATCGATTTTTCGTGCATCGGCTTTTCTCGATTTCCCCCTCTGATTTTCTCACTTAAATTAAACAGGAAATTGGGACTGTCCGATAGGCGTGCTTTGTGGTGGACTAATTAAAGTGATAACCTAACTTAAAATCGGGACTGCTAACAGTATTGACCAAAAAAAAAAGAATAAAATCTGAAAATCGTTTGCGGGAGATTAATCCCCGACCTTGTATTCAGGCTGAGTGAGGGTACCTGAGTGTGTGTGAACACCCTAAGGTAGAGCCCAAATCCCCGTCTTCCATATCATGTTCTAACTGATCCTAGCAAATATCACAAGCCGGATAATTTCAGATTCTTTGACTAGTACCAAGTAGCCTCCGCCTGTCTCAGGTAGATAGGGGCGAAATTGCGGTACTTTGCGACAAGCTGCCAGTAACCCCCCGGGGTGAAGTTCCGGCCTTGTCAGCCTCCGCCTGCTTGCAGGTAGATAGGGGCGTGGTCACTGAATCCATCGGCTTGGGATAGGAGCGAAGAAAGGAAGGAGCGGCGGTATCTTAGACGACAGGATAAACAGGGAAGACGCATCTGGCTCTGAGCCGACTTCCCTTTAGGCCGTGTAATCCTTGCTATTTTGCTTGAATATCACACTTAAAAACTACAAGATTAATTGGACTCGACTTCGAGTCCTTCACTGTGTTGAGTGTGAACCCAGGGTCTTGGATTGTTCTTTTTGCTTGCTTCAGGTAGGAGTAAAATCCTATCTTCTTCTCGCTTCATCAAGATGAGTGACTGGGGAGATCTCGACGCGCTATTCACTGATCTCTCTATGAGTCCCCCAAGTAACTCGTCTTTCTCAGTCCGAGCGCACCTTGGACCACCCAAGACTCATGACCCTCTTGAATCCTGGTTCCCTCATGCTCAGGGTGGTTACTCTCAAACCAACCCTTTTATCTCCTCCGAGATTACCGAGGAAGACCATCGCCTCAGTAATCCCTTCCTTGATTCGCCCTCTAACACCGATCTTATTTTCCATTTCCCAGAACTAGAGGGCGAAATGCCGCCAAGGATGCCGCCAGATGAGGACCAGATGCGATAAATTCTTAGACGCCTCGCCGAAGCCGAACAAAAAAATGCAGATCTTACGGCGCGGATGGGACAGATCATAGTAGCTGAAGGGATCGACCGACCAATGGTCGATACCTACAACCCGGCGGAGAACGAGATCCAAAATTGGCTAGCACCTGCAGTTCCCGACCAGGCATTCGAGCTGAAGCCCCACTTCCTTAGTCTGCTCCCGAAGTTCAACGGAAACCTCAATGAAGAACCATACACCTTCCTCCGTGACTTCGAATTAGTGTGCAACAATCTTAGCCATCCCAATGTTGGCCAAGATTATATCCGGCTGAAGGCCACCCCGTTTGCCTTAGGAGATAAGGCTGCTCATTGGTTGAAAAATTTAGGGGTGGTATGTACTACCTAGATGCAGTTCAAGGACCTTTTCTTGAAAAAGTTCTACCCTCTCAGTAGAACCAACCAGATAAGAACGAAGATTGCCAGCTTCGCTCAAGGACCCAGCGAACCTTTCCATGAGGCTTGGGACAGGTTCAATGATTTAGTACAGAAATGCCCACGCCACGGCATTTCGAAGGCGATCTTGGTCCAGACCTTGTTCTGCGGTCTAACCCCAGAGATGCAGGGGTTAGTCAGCGCCGCCTGTGGAGGAAGCTATCTGAACAAGAACGAGCACGCCGTATGGAAGATCCTAGAACAGATGGCAGAAACCGGCAGGTCACAGGCCACAAAGGCCTATCAGTTGTCTCCCTCAATCTTATCCAATGAGACAACTAGAAGAACTGTTGCAGATCTGACTGAGGACCTCATTCCCAGCATGGGGATGATAGCCGGCAAGCTTACCATGGTCGAGCAGATCCACAAGAGAGTCGCGGAGATGGAGTCTCTTTCGAGCCTTCCCAAGAAAGTGGAGGAACTCTCTGAAAAGGTAGCTAAGATCAAGCTACCCGCCCCTTCTGCACCACCTGTACCTGTACATCGAGTCCATCTTGTACAGGAACAGGCACCGGGGCCTCAGAGCAGCTGGGATCAGACTTATACCCAACAGAACCATCATGCACCCCCACCAATGGAGACGGAATACGAGGAGCCTCCGCCAGTATACGAGATCAACGGGCTTTGGTATAGCCGTGACCCGGTAGTCCGGCAGATCGAAATGGGGAAGGATCAGCAGCACCGCCCATCCCCAGTCTACCAAGAGACTAGGCCCGTCACAGTCCCGCGCTACCAGTCCAGGCCAGAACAGGGGTACCAGCCGCAGCAGCGCACCTACCAGCAGGGGCCAGCACCATCCCATCAGCAGCAGTATCGACACGGCCAGCAGGGCCAGTACAGGACCGCATCCACTCAGCAGCCAGCCCAGCCCACCGAATTGGAGTCCCTCACCTTGGCGATCCAGACCCTGTCTGATAGGGTCCAACAGATGCAGAATGACTACATGGACATGAGAACCGACATCAATCGGGTCTCTCGTGCCCAGGACCAACAAATGGCGCCAAGGACCCCAATTCCCGCACAGGTTCAGGCCAACCCGAACAGCGTACACCAGGGCCAGAACCGACCTCGAGATCAGGTATATTATTCAGATAATTATTTATCTGAACATGAGATCCTTTCGTACGATAATGTCAATCATATGTCCCTCAGGAGCGGAAGGACCGTGACCATACCTGATCGGGCACGGGCACAGAAGGAAGGAGCCTCCGAGAATCTACCTGAGGAGAATTCGGAGGAAGAAGAGGAGGAGCACCACCACCACCGCCAGCGGAAGAAGAGGACATCTGAGTCCTCGAAGCATCAGTCCCGCAGTCGCGTAGAGTCAGACGGCACCGATGAAGAGCCCGCACCTCCATCTGAGGAGGATCGTCCAGAAGAAGCGGAAGAAGCGTCACCGGTTTCGCATAAGCATTTTCCTTTTTGTCAGAGTCCGAGTCAGAGTCTGTATCAAAGTCAGAGTCAGAGTCGTGTCAAAAACTCAGTTCCAGAAATTAATGAGAATATTTCAGTTCCAGAACCTGAGTTGGAGTCAATAATCCCTTTCCCCCGAGCTCTCAAGGGTGGAAAGAAGAAAACGAAGAAAATCCAAAAAGATGACCCTGAGATGGCTGAATTTTGCAATAAACACATCAAGGTCACAATCCCTTTTGACAAGTTCGTGGAAATGACCCCTGCATTCCAAAAATACCTTAAGGTGAGATGCACACCTACTAGGGTTAGCAGGAAGACCAAAAGCCGTGTTGAGAAACACGTTTTATCAGTAGCCACGACTTGTGCAATAAAGAACTCGTTTCCTCGGAAACGAAGAGACATGGGTGCACATTATGTAGTGAGTCATGTTGATGACATCGCGTTTGCACACACTCTCCTGGACAATGGTTCCTCGATCAACTTGATGCCCACAGCCCTCTATGAGCGGCTTAATCTCGGACCTCTTAGGAAATCTAGAGCTATTCTGCAGTTTGCTGACAAATCCACTAAGAGGTCCCAAGGAGAGTTAAGGAACATTGTGATCAAAGTCGAGGGGCAAGAATACATGATGGACTTCATTGTCCTGGATATGGAAACCCCTCGGAATTGGAGAGATTCCCAGATCATTTTAGGTAGGCCCTTCCTCAGAACAGCGGGAGCCTTATTTGATTATAAGAATGGGAAGATTCAGTTCCAAACTCCCGGCGGAGATGAGGAACTTGAGATGAAGCAGACGAGATGGCAGAGACCGGACTCCGAATCCAGCACCGAGTACTCTTCTACCGGAACAGACTGTGAGCATGTAGACGTAGTTGGGCCATGGAGACAGAACCCGACCAGCATCGATGTGTCCATCTCCTTTGAAGATGATCCAGTGCATGAGTCAGTCTGCGAGATCCTCAGGAACGAGTACAGCTCTGAGCCTGCATCGCCCTACATCTTCGATGACGTAGAGGCCCAGTTGGGCCTGTCAGTCCTTACATCCTTAGGACAATCGGAAGATGAGGATGACGAGTCGGACGAGGCGTTTGCCGATTGTATGGAAACTTTTGACGATCCGACTCCAGAGCCGCGCTTGGTGGTAGCTATTACAGAACATGATCCAGCCACTTCCAACACCGAACCAGATCAGATTGAGCCAGACTTTCTAGACGATCACACTATTCCTGAGCTCAAACCTTTACCCACAACCCTGAAATATGCCTTCCTTGCGGGCCAAGACAAGAAATTTCCGGTCATTATCAGTTCGCAATTGACCGAGGAGCAGGAATCTCGCTTGCTAGAGATCCTGGAGAAGAACCGCAAGGCAATAGGCTGGAGCATTTCCGATCTCCATGGGATAAATCCCGCTCTGTGTTCGCACCATATTTACTTGGAGAACGAAGCCAAACCCTCTCGTGAATTCCAACGCCGGTTGAATCCAAATTTACGAGAGGTTGTGAAAAAAGAGATAGAAAAATGGTGCGACGCGGGTTTCATTTACCCAATCTCCGACTCTAAGTGGGTGGCCCCAATCCATGTTGTCCCGAAAAAGTCGGGAATTCAGACGACCACCAACAAGGACGGAGAGGAGATCGTGACGAGAGTACCCACGTCGTGGCGCGTCTGTGTGGATTACAGACGCTTGAATGCCGCGACGAAGAAGGATCATTTCCCCCTACCGTTCATTGATCAGATCCTAGAAAGATTAGCGGGGAAAGAATTCTTCTGCTTCCTTGATGGGTTCTCGGGCTACAATCAAGTAGCCATAGCTCTGGAGGACCAGGAAAAGACCACGTTTACATGCCCCTTTGGTACCTATGCTTTCAGGCGCATGCCTTTTGGGCTATGCAATGCTCCAGGTACTTTTCAAAGGTGCATGATTGCTGTATTCGCCGAAATGGTCGGCGAATTCCTGGAAGTCTTCATGGATGACTTCTCGGTCCACGGCGATTCTTTTGATTCCTGTCTTAGGAATCTGGACCGAGTCCTCAAAAGATGTTGTGAGGTCAATCTGGTGCTCTCCTGGGAGAAAAGTCACTTCATGGTGACGGAGGGCATAGTGTTGGGGCATGTCATCTCCAAGAGAGGAATGGAGGTTGACCCTACCAAGGTGGACGTGATCAGACGACTCCAGCCACCAACCAATGTAAGGCAGTTGCGGCCGTTCCTCTGGCATGTCGGATTTTATCGAAGATTTATCAAGGATTTTTCTAAGATTGCCCGACCGCTAACTGAGCTTTTAGGCAAAGACACAGAGTTTATTGTAGATCAAAAATGTCTTGAGGCCTTTAAGCTGTTACAAGGAATGATCATGGATGCACCCATCTTACAAGCCCCAGATTGGTCTCTACCTTTTGAGATCATGACAGACGCCTCAGATTATGCTGTTGGGGCTGTATTGGGACAAAGAAGAGACGGCGTCCCGTTCGCAATTCACTACGCAAGCAAAGTGCTTGATTCTGCTCAGCGTAACTATACAGTTACAGAAAAGGAAATGCTTGCGGTAGTGTTTGCCTTGGACAAATTCAGATCTCACTTAATCGGATCCAAGGTAACTGTGTTCACAGACCACACGGCACTACGATATTTGATGGAGAAGAAGGACGCGAAGGTGCGTCTTCTTCGGTGGATTTTACTTATCCAGGAGTTTGATTTGGATATCCGTGATAAACCTGGAAAGAAGAACGTAGTAGCCGATCATCTTTCTCGTCTCGAAGATCTTAATACTTCCGAGGTTTCCCCAATTCGAGACTCCTTCCCTGACGAGTCGATTCTTGTTATCGACTCACTCCCATGGTACGCCAATATCGTGAACTATCTTGTCTCCAAGAAAGTTCCCGAGGATTGGCCCAAGAGCCAAATCGACCGACTAAAGTCGGACGCTAGACACTACCATTGGGAGGATCCGATCCTTTTCTTTGAAGGACCGGATTGTGTCTGGAGACGTTGTATTCCTCAGGAGGAATACCAGAGTGTCCTTTCTTTATGCCATAGCTTAGAGGCAGGAGGACACCACTCCGGGAAGAGGACCGCATGGAAGGTACTTCAGTGTGGCTTTTACTGGCCGACTCTGTTTCGCGATGCCACCGCCTTCGCGAAGTCGTGCCCAGTTTGCCAGAGAATGGGAGGAACCGTTGGTTCCAAGGATGAGATGCCAATGCAGCCGGTTGATGAATCTCCATTTCATCACCTTTATTCTATCATTTTGGCCTTAAAAACCCCAGCAAATGCATGTAAATAGCATTAATTTGTTCATATTAGCATCTATTATTTATTGTATTAATTATACATAAAATAAGGTTTTTAATGCCAAAATTATAGAATAAAGAGAAGAAAAGAAAAAGGAATAAAATATTGCAAATATTTTATGACCCTAACCCCGAGACCAAGGCCAGCATGGACTTGGTCGACAAGGAATAAAGTAGGGGGAGATAAGGGCCAATAATACAATAAATACCTCATTGATTTATTCATTCATTTATGCATTTTTGACACCTATTTTGTACATAATTATTAATTCGTCAAATAAAGAAACTTTGTACATGAAAGTTGTAGATAATAATGCAAATAAAAATACAAAATTTAGTTTATATAAAAACAAGACTCAGTGTACATTTTATACACAAAATAAAAAGCAAAAATCTCAACTTCACAAGACCCATATCTTACAAATAAAAACTCCAAATCACCCAAACTCACCTTTAATTGTATATAGCATTTCATAAACTATTTTATAAAATTGGTTTCATAATTTTTGGAGTCCATCTGTGGAAGTTAGGTTTTTGGCCCTTCTTGTACATAATACCTGATTAAAATATTCATTTTATTTATTATTTATTATTTTTATAAATTTATATTTTTAGAATCTTGTAAATAATGTATATAAATCATGTGCATATTAACATTAAAAGGAAAACCAAAAAGAATTTGATAAATAAAATAAGTCTATAATAATCATAGACAAAAGACCTATGCTACATACATGTATATAAATAAAAAGGAACTTAATTCTTTTATTCTTTTATTCATCCATATTTTATAATAATGTACATATAATATATCATTCATTAAAACTACAAAACAAAAATAAAAACAAATAAAATTCATTAAATAAATTAAATATATATAATATATAGGTAAAGTACCTATAAGTATACATACATACACATACATCTATTTATTTAAAAATATAAATAAACTCATAAAAATAAAATAAAAATATACTTATACTCACAAAAATAAGTTATAAAATTATAAAATAAGAAACTAAAATAATAAAATAAAATAAATAAATAAAATATACAAAAATACATGTAGATATACACATATACACATTATTCAATTAAAACCATAATAAAATAACTCATAAAAATAAATAAAAATCGTATTAAAATACTACATACAATAATAAAGATTTTTTATTTTATACTCGAAAAATAATAAAATCGTTTATTAGCTTGAATAATTCATTCTTTATTTTCCAGCCTGTTTTGTCTTCTTGCGGCCTAGGTGGACCAATCAGGGCTTGGCCCGAGTTGACCTCGGGTCAACTGCCTCCTCAGCCTCTGCAGTACGTCTGAACTGTCTTGTCCCCCATCTTCTCGCCTTTTGGCCGCTCGATTCGTCCATCAATCGCCATCGAATCCTTCATGGATTTTATTCCCTGTACATTCCTCTCCCACGCCGTCCTCTTAGATTCTATGTACATAGCCCATATCGCCTGCTATGGCCTAGTCAATAAGGGTGCCCTTTTCGTCTATAAATAAGGAACCTCCGCCTTCCTCCCAATTTTGGTCAATTTTCCTCCATTTTCTTCCTTGCATTCGGTCCCAGATGCGCTCCTCGTGACAGGGGGATGCCGTCGGCACCTAGAATCGGTTGGAGATGGCGGAGGTTGCACCCACGGCCGCCGCGTCGCCGGAGGTCCTGCTCCTTGGCGTTTCGCCAGGTACGAGCTGCGCGTTTATGATTTTTAGATAGGTTTTCATTCCAGCATTTCATTCCAGTCTTTTATTATGCATTTAGATCACCAGTGTAGCGTAGTTTAGGCAATTCGTAGTTCGCCGGAGCTCCGCTCCGGCGAGCTTTTCACTGTGGTCCCGACCGTATTCCGACTCGCTTTCGCCACCATTTCGTTTCCCTTCGCCTTCTCCACTCTCCAGCCACTCCCTACCAACCGGAGCCTCCTTGGTTCCGCTAATCGATACTCCCCTCCGCCACTTCGCCGGAGTATCGCCGCCCGCTTCCATTTCCTATGCTAATAGCTTCATTTTTGGGCCGAGGAGTATCGCCTCGAGCCGTGCGACCTTCCTGTGCAGGTTAGGTGCAAAGGAGAGCACCAGGAGACGTTCTTTTGACGCGGCGGAGGTACCTGGAGCCGCCATTCTTCACCAAGCTCGCTGCTGTGCTCCAGGCTACCTCCGGCCGATCCAACACCTCCAGACGTTAGAGGATGCCTCCAGGAAGCTTCTTGGACCTTCAGGCGCGAAGATGATCGGCGGGAGAGCGAGATCTCGTCGGAGGAACCTCGCCCCGGCGAGACTTCTTCCCTGTTCCTCCTCGCAGCTCCCTAGCCGTTGGATGATGAACGAAGGCCCAGTTTTGATCAGAGCCGTCCGATGAGGCGAAGCAGTCACCGTTAGATCTCGCGAGAGGTCTAATCTCAAGCGCCCATCGACGAAGCGGTACCAGTCGTTGGATGAGCGACACGTGGCAAGTGAAGAAATCCCAACCGTTCGCCAGCGCGCATTCTGGGGGTAAATTACAAAAACCATCCCCCGCCTTTTTGTATTTAATTTCTAATTCTGTAAATATTTTAGCACGTTATAAAATAAATGTAAATTTTGTAGAAAGGACCCTGAGTTTATAGTATTTGCATTTAGGTCCTTCCGCGCCTCACGTGCAGTCCCACGTGAGGCGCGTGAAATTTTGCATGTATACCCTGGCGGTTTTTGAATATTGTAATTTGATTCTGAAACTTTAAATAAATGTTTATTTCTGTATGTATTTTTGCACTGATGCCCCTGGAGTTTATTTTATTTGCAAAAATGCCCCTGCCAGGCTTAATTACTTTTTGTGTCTTTATCTATTTATTAAAAATACCTATTAGGCTTCTAAAAATCCACAAAAATTAGGATAGGTGTTCCATGCCATGTTAGTTCACGCCAACATTTTAGTTTGCATTTTTTTGCATTTTTCCTAATTATTAAAAATGAAAAAGAAGCCATTTTTGTACTGTTTAATTTATAAAATACAAAAAAAAATTAGAAAATGTTTTTGAAAAATTCCAAAAAAATGATATATGATATATTTATATATATATTGAGTCCAGAAAATGAAAAACCCTAAAAATATGAAAAAGAAAATTAAAAAAAAAAATCATAAAACCGCAAAATAAAAATAAAAATTATAAAAACAAAAATATAAAAAAAAAATTAAAAAACCCAAAACCCACAAAAACAATAAAAGGACATGCACAATTGATTGAATAATTGAACAATACATTACATACAACCATTCGCCTCCCAGTGTTCGACCTCTACCTGTACTTACACCTATACACATTTGCATGTAGAGTTATAATAAATTTTAACTCCACATTTTTGGATATTCATTGCATATAATTATTGTGGGTTAATTGTTGTCTTATTCCGGATGTCGCGTGGTCGACTCAGCGACTAAGTTCCCGCCTTGTGAGGAGCTTAAGACCACCGGTGTCCGGGGTAAACACCGGTCATCATTTGTGATGTCTTTGACGCCTGGGGCATCGATTTCATGGGCCCATTCCCTGTCAGCCACAGGTTCGAATATATCCTCCTTGCGGTAGATTATCTGTCCAGATGGGTGGAGGCTATCCCGACCCGAGCCGCAGACAGCAGGACTGTCTGTAAATTCATCAGAGAAAACATAATCTCTAGGTTCGGGATCCCCAAGATGATGATATCAGACGGGGGTAGCCACTTTGTGAATCGGGAGGTGAAGAAACTCCTGAAGGACTACGGCATCGAACACCGTGTCGCGAGTCCTTACCACCCACAATCCAATGGTATGGCTGAGGTGTCGAATAGGGAGGTGAAAACCATATTGCAAAAGCTTGTCCGCCCGGACAGGAAGGACGGGTCTCAGATCTTAGATCAAGTCCTCTGGGCGTATAGGACGGCTTACAAGACACCGTTAGGCATCTCCCCATTCCGAATGGTATTCGAAAAGCCGTGCCATTTGCCCGCAGAGTTAGTGCACAAATCAGAATGGGCAATAAAGAAGGTCAACTGGAACACTCACTTGGGTCAGAAACAGAGAGACATGGATCTGAATGAGCTTGTGGAAGTCAGAAACCGAGCATACGACAACAGTTTGGTGTACAAGGACAAGGTGAAGCATTGGCATGATAGATATATCAGACGAAAGACCTTTGTTCCTGGACAGAAGGTATGGTTGTTCAATGCTAGGTTGAAGATTTTCCAAGGCAAGTTAAAGTCTAAGTGGACGGGACCATTTGTCGTCCGTACGGTGCATGATAGTGGATGTGTCGAGATCTCAGATCTCGCAGATGACGCACTGACATTCCTAGTGAATGGACAGCTGTTGAAGCACTTCGTTGAATCCAATGAACAGTTAATCCATGTGGAGGAGATTGTATTCATGCACGAGACAGATACAGCAGATACATCTCGAGCCGCGTGTGAGACCTTGCAGCAATGAACTCCAGCCGTCCGCAGCATCTCAAAAGATTCAGACCGACTCATCTGTATATATCATTCTTCCTGTATATCCTATCCTTTACCCCCACGATTCTAGTAACCCATCCCATCCCCACATCATCGGACCATTATCTTGGACTATACTTACGATGACCAGATCCTAAGTATAGGGGCAAGGGGTCACCCGAGTCGATTCACTGTACATTCTCCAGATCACATTGGTCCTCATACTCATTTCCTACCGATACTTAGGCTGACCTGAGCCTAAGTATAGGGGGGACCGATGCCCGCATTGTATACTCATCCATTTCTCATCTTTCCCTCGTCCGCCCCATTTCTGATCTTCTTCTACACTTAGACTGCCAGAGCCTAAGTATAGGGGGGCGAGACGACTTCTATACTTTTTGTTCCTTTTGACTCTCCTACGCTTAGCACGAGCTATGTCTTTTTCCTCGCTCTTCGTGCTCTGAGGACATAGCACACGCTAAGTATAGGGGGGCGTGTATATATTACATATATACTTTACACATAGCTCGTACTTTCGCGTATTTTTGTATATATTTTACAATAATTACGGGTGGGTAAAAATTGAAAAAAAAATAATAATAAATGAATAAAGGCTTCTTATTTACTCTTGCATATCTCTGCATCTAAAAAAAAGAAAAAGAGTCTTGTATTTTCATAGCATGACATCTCATCTCATCTACATACTTTGCATATGCAAAGTGAAAATCTAGTGGGTTCTGAACCAAGTTATGAGTAGATATTGAGGATGGACTTGATTTGACCTTAATCCACCTAATTTCAGAGGAACCTTATGGGAACTGGAGTTAAGATTTCTCAGGTCAAGTGACTTAATTCTTTGAGTCCGCAAGTCTATGTTCACATGTCATCTTGATTAGTCTAAGTAGAATATCTCGTGCATACGCATGATTCTTTTAGATAATGACCTAACTTGGACAAGCACTATGCACGTAGCTCTTCATTGATGAGGTGGTGAGGAGGTAGAATCCTTTAGCTTGGAGTAGCACACGGGTGGAAACATCCGTCCTCCTCTAGGGAGGGTAGTGCATCTCAACCTAGTCTGGTGGTGTTGACATCTAAGGACAGGATGCCGTGGGTTGCAATAATGCTTCAAAAGAGGGATAGTCTACTGACTCAAGAGGAAAAACTCCTGATGTACATGCTGCTCTTGTCGAAAAAAAAAAATTTTCAGACAGGTTCAAGAAAAAATAAAATACCTGTCGGAGTATGTATACTAGTAAAGAAATGCAGCTGGATGACTTGGCTACACTGGTCAGGCATCCCGGGATAGGTAGCTACACTGGCTACCGTCCATTCTCTTCTCTACCCCCTCCTCTTGAGTTGGTCGCACTTGAACTTAGAAGGGAATACCCCGCTCCTCGAGGAAAGAGTTACTGGACCGGGTTATTGAGTTACCTTGTTAGAGGAGGCTGGTTCTGAGCCGTTTCTGATGTGGAGCGTTACAAATCACTTACACAGTACAAGTAAGAATCATAGTCATCAGAAATTTGCGTTTGAGGATTTGTTCTGACCTGACTATTGAGGCGTCTTGAATAGAAGATTTGTGGAACTTGAAGTCTGTTAGGTCTTAAGTGCAGGTCCAAATAAGGTTTCGCCACACAACTAATCCAAAGGTCAAGTCAGGCTCCATTTTTTTTAACTTTTGTTCATGACCTTGGTTTGGAACCCAAAATCATTTCACTCTTGCATTTCATTTAGTTGCTCGGGGACGAGCAAGGTTTAAGTATAGGGGGTTGATGAATCTGTGATTCATCACTTCAAAAGTCAAAAATAGAGCCTTGTTCCCGAGAAAATAGAGGCATATTTCTCTCTATATTGCATAAATAACATTCATGCATATATTTATAACTCATACATTTTATCAGCTCATTTGCATTTAAATAAGAAGCCAAAACTCCCTTGTAAAATACCCATTTACTAAAATAACTTCTTCTCTATAATCTATACTCCTTAGTTAATAATATAGGGAATAATGCCAAAAATCACCCCTGTAAAATAGACAATAAAGCCTGAGAACCCCTGTACACTAGAATGCACATAAAGCTCTCATGCAAACTCCGAATTAGGTCTACTTACTCTTAGAATACTACACATTAAAAGACCTTTAAAATGAGACTAATTTCATTGAATTTGGAGCTTGTATGAGAAAGATGGGTTTTTGGGCCACTTTGTATACTATATATGTATATCTATGTATCCTTGTATTTATATATCATATTTGACCTCATCTCCGTCTTTGGTCAACATGAAACTTGTAGATCTCATCGAGATCTACAACTTTTATGTTTTGAGTTTTTCCAAATTCGGCCCCCTCTTCTCTCTACACGCGTCTTTTCCTCCAGCCACTCATAGCAGGCCACATGGCGCCCTCTGGTTGCGCCACGCGGCCTGCTTCCCCTCGCCTCATCCGCCTCATCTTCCAACCGTTGGATCCTCTTCCAGATCCAACGACCCAGCGCTGCCCACACGCGCCTAAAGCCTGGACCCTCAGATCATCTCCAGCCTTCATCCACGCCGCACGATCGCGCTCTCACCAGAACACGCCACGTGGCGCTTTATAGAGCGCTGGATCGCATCCTTGATCCTCTGATCTCAGCCGTCTCCCCTTCCAGCGAGTCTTGGCCCTTCGATCAGCTCCTTCCCCTCATCCAGGCCGCTTGCTCGCGCTTCGCCCGCAGCGCGCCACGTGGCTCCATCGCAGCGCATCATCACCGAGCCCCCGATCTCATCCTACCCGCCCACCACGCTTTGATCACCACCGTTGGATCACAAGATCCAATGGTGGAGACCTCGTCTCCTACCTCCGGGCGCCCCTCTCTCCCACGTCCCTTGCCTTGCGGGAGGATTGCCCCCTTTCTATTTCCGGCTGCACGTCAGCCTCCCTCTTCCACCGCTGACACCCCCACGACATCACCCACTTGTTCCTCTCCCTCGCCAGCTCCCTCACGCTCCACCACCTCCACCATAGAAGCTCCACGTCGCCCTCGAAACTCGCCTCGTCGCCAACACTGCCACCAACTTCACCTTTTAAATACGCCACCACCGGCAACGTTCACCGCCATCTGCCACTCCAGAGAGCTTCCCTGAGCTCCGACCTACCAGTTGGTGACAACAATTAGTTGAATCGTTGAGCGAAGAAGGGGATTCGACTCCGGCGAGATCCACGGCCTTCACCGCCGTGCTGCAGCCTCCATCCGTGAGCTGCGTGAGCTCAGGCCACCTACCGACCTTCGAGCGACGACCTGGAGCTCAAAACTGAGCTCCATTTCCCAGGTAGATCCCTCCATTTCTCCTCCGATCGTCCTTTGTTTTTATCTTCGATTTCTCCGATTTTATTCGCCGCCACCGGTCACTCTCTCGCCTCCCTTTCATCTCGTTGAGCTTCGCGTCGAAGCTCTCATCCTCGCGACACCATTCACGACGACCGACGACGCACTCCACCAACCATCGACCTCCAGCTCCGCCACTTGGCCGGAGCACCATCGCCGACCATCTCCTTCACGCCCTAGGCCTCACCGATCACCTCCATCTCTCCACAAACACCCGCACGAGCTCCGGCTCTCTATTTCACACTTGCAGGTACCCATCTTCTCACTGAACGGAAGGTCACCGGAGCCATCTTCGAGCTTCATCGCCGTCGTCATCAGGCCGCCTTCCGAAGCTCCTGAGACCACCATCTTCTCCGCCTCCTCGCCACGCATCTTCCGGGCTATCTCCGACAATCCGGAGAGCGTCAGCACCTCGAGGAAGGATGGGCGGAGCTACAGCATCCTCGCCGGAGCCCCGCCTTCTCCTCCGCAGGCGGCGGAGGACCGTCGAGGAAGAAGAGCAGCTGCCGTTCGATCGCATCGATCGAACGACTCTCACATCGCCACGTCGCTCGCCACCGGACTCGCCTTCGACCGTAGGATCATCACTGATCCCACGTCTGGGAGAACGCCACGCGTCTTCACCGCCACCCTTTGGATCGATCTTGATCCAAAGGCCCGCAGCCCGCCACGTCGACGAAGACCGAGCCTCGGCCCCAAGCCTAGGATCGGACGACCCGAGGCTACACCGAGCCTCGCTCCGGACCTCCAGAGCGCCCGAACCTCGCTCCGAGCCGCCGCATCAATCCGAGCCTAGGACGCCCACGTGAGGAGCACGTGCGGCCTGGGTAAATTGCACCGAGGGCCCGGGAGCTTTCCAAAATTGCAAAGAGGTCCCTGTGAAGCAGACCCACGTGAGGAGCACGTGCCCTGTGGAGATTTTGCACAAGAGTCCCCCACATTATAGATAATTGCATTTTAGTCCCTGTCTGCATAATTGTTTATTGTAATTTTAATTTCCTGTATTGCATTTATACCCCTGTGTTTGCACGCATCCCTAGATTGCATTTTACATCATTTTGAAATTTTAAAAATTGCATTTTGTTGGGAATTTTGTCCTCTGTCTATTGGTACACGTGTCATATTTTTGTAAGTTCAGTTGAATTATTAATGAATTAATTGGTGAATTTTTGACATATTTTGCCCAGTGACACCTTTCGATTTATAGATAATTCTCTGTGCCTTCAAAAATCATCAAAAATTCACAGTAGCTTAAGGACAACATTCTTAGCATACCATAAAAATTTCATGACATTTGCACGCATATCGAGGCTAAATAAATTGTTGAATGATTTTCTTAGATTAATTTTAATTAATTCATTTCACAGTGAACTTAAGTTCTGTTAATTTTCCTAGGTCCCTTATCATTAGAGCCACCTAGGATAATTTTAGTTCTTGAAAAAATTGTGGTTTGATATTTATTAAAAATTAAATACTGAAAATTACTCTGTCTGTTCATTTAATTCACAGTAAATTTATTTAGTGTCGAAAAATTCCAAAAAAAATTAGTCTAGGTCATTTTCATCATCATTAATCATCTGGTCAATTTTCATAATTTTTGGACTTCATTTGATACCATAATTAAATTGAACATTAAATTGACCTGCATTGTCTGCACAAGTCTGCATATATAAAAAAAGACAAAAAAATTACTTCCCGAAAATCACACACTTGGATAATTGCTTAAATTCACCTAAGGAGACAGATGCCTCCCTGAGATCGACCTTGGACTCCACCAAGTAAAAAAAAATTGCCGCTTAAAATTAACTTCACATTAATCGATAAGTGGTTTTTGATTAACCCCTCGTATCCGACTGCAACGAATCACATTAATTAATTTGGACATTAATCTGCCTAAATTAACATAGGGTGCGGGGGCGGTTATCAATGTGCTTTACCCATCATTTAACAGACCATGTCCATGATGATCTTGTTGCATCTTTCAGCAACACCATTTAGTTGGGGAGTTCCAGGAGGAATAAGATTGGAACCGTTCCTCTCTCTCTTTGAGGTATTCCTTAAATTCATCTCAGAGGTACTCACCACCTTGATCAGATCGAATTCGTTTTATCTTCCTATCAGTTTAGTTCTCAACCAAAGCCATAAATTCTTTGAACTTTTCAAAAGTTTCAGGTTTATGACATAATAGGAAGATAAACCCGTACTGTAAATGATCATCAATAAATGTTAAATAATATCGATATTTATTGGGATCACAGTACTGAAAGCACCACATACATCGGTATATATGATGTCAAGAATACCTTGCATCGTGTAACCTTGTTATAAAAAGGTACTCTGGTCATTTTACCTCAGTTGCAATTTCATAGGTACATAAAGTTTGTACCTGTAGAAAATCTAAGGGTCCATCCATTATCAATCTATTTATACCATCAACAAATAAATGATGAAGCCTTTGATGCCAAATCATATTAGAATGACTTCCGTCCTCTCTGGTTCTTTTAGAATTTTTATTAGTGGGTGTTACATTCAAGATAGATTCATTAATGCACAATTCAAAGAGTCCACCAGAAGTTAGAATACCATCTGCAATATGTTTATCATAATGGCTTATGATAAGTTTCTCACAGAACAGGAACGATTATCCATTTCTAACTAATTTAGATACAGATAATAAGTTCCTTCTAGCATCTAGAACATAGAGATATTCTCTAAGTAATAGAACTCTCCCACTAGATAACGATAGTATGCATGTCCCGACGATGACTACTACAACAGTTGCGTCGGATCCTATCTAGATGACTATCTCCCCTTCATCACAATTTCTGATCTCTTGAAATACCTGCAATATATTGCATACATGAACAAAAGCACCATAATCTACGACCCAACTACCTTCCCATCCTATAAGAAAATTAGTTTCAATGGTGTAAGTACATTTTATACATGCCAATGCATTATCTTTAACCTTCTCTAAGGTTTTCTTATAATTTGGACAATATCATTTTTAGTGCTTTAATCTTTTGTAGTGATGACAAACATTTGTTTTATTGGATGTCAGATGTGTTGAAGCTTGAGAGTATGAGCCAACACTTTGACTCTTCTTCTTCACTTGTTGGGCCGGACTCTTCCAAAACCTATACTTCTGACTACGCTCTATACAGTTCACATCACCGAACAACTCTTTTAAATTCAGTATTATATCATGGGCATTCTCTATGTCTATATGTTGCTTTAGAAGCACATTAGATAGAACCCACAATATAACATCGAACCAACGAGCAATCCTTATTAAAATTTTTGTTAAACTTTAATTCTTCATTAACAAAGGGTTTTCATGCTTATTCTCATTGAGCACATAACTGATGCGCTCTACAAAGAGAACGAGCTCCAAATTACGGATCCAATCTGAATTATTTGGACTGGTCAATTGGTTGACCTCTATAAGCTAGCTGGACAGGTTCATGGATTTCATATATGGGATTAACAATGCACTTACATTAGAACATATAAATAATTATATATTTAAATTTAAATTCTTTGATTAAGGATTTTTAATCAAATAAATCTTGTCTTTTAAACTCTGAAAGTCCATTCCCTTATTAAACTTTCAAAGCAAGAGATATACTTACCGATATATCTCTAACAAGATCTGGGATCTCCTTTTTACTTTTATTACATCCCAATAATATGAGAAATTGCAACTTGAGTAAAAAGATGGGAGGAACTCATTTCGCATTGCAAGTCCAACTTGCATTTCCCAATTTGATTGTGAGCACTTGGGCCCACCACTACTAAGGTGATGTTGATCCATTGTTAATTAAATCAACCGTCAATAGGAACCAAACTCGCTATGTGCAATCCAACATCGCCTTAGTTATATGATGAATAATATTGGGTTCACTACGCATACATCCTTACTCTTTCGAAAAGCAAAGAGCTCGATCCATGTACGGTTATATGTAGGAGCTATCACTTTGAATATGCATCTCCAGCATACAATCCATGATGACAGAATCCTTCGTCTTGTTGGGAGATCACGGATATCAATTATATGATCCTCCGTATCTCACTCATATTTTAAGTAATCGTAATGAATTACATTCATTACGATTAATTCTTCCAAGGAAATTACATCTCTATTTGTAATAGAATATTTATTTTAATTGAATCTAATTAGTCTATTCATATTAAATCAATTATCAATCCACTGCAACCAACAAACAATTAGAATTTGTTATATATTATTATATAGTATATACCTTCACATTGTACAATTGTATTATTTCGATTAGTTGTTTAAAGTACACAGAGACTCCTCATGCCACACATTCTTGAAATGGATCACACCATGTCGGACAAATAATGCTAATAGGGAGTGCTTCACTACAGTGTAGGGTGCCAATTAAGTAACCCGTTAGCATATCCATGACCTAGACACGATCACCAAATTTAAAACAATACAATTAGTACAAATTGTACTAAGAGGTTTTATCAATCACATGCTCTAGTTGACTGATATGATACAGATATAGTATTCACTCAGAAATCTTAGGCAACATTTTTAAAGATCTTAAATTTATAATCATGTCAAGCAAACATGTTTTGCATGTGAAAGTTGACCTACAACTACTGTAGGTTAAACTAGGATTTTGTCATTAAACAACTATTCAATGGTGACTAATGTTTAATCAAATATTTTCATAAATATTAAGCATCGATTTAATCATGACAAATTCATAATTTCCTTGATTTACATTGAATGATAAACATATTAAGAAAGTAATCTTGATGATCCAATCATCATTTCGATCCATCTCCATTAAATATGGAATATGTATGGCAAACAGAGTCAGAATCACACGAAATAAATTTGAGCAATTTTCTGGTCTAATTCTCTACTTAATTAGAGTGTTTATTTTGTATTTCATTACATGAAAACAATATCCAAAAATTAATTTGTTACATATCCGTGAATACATGCTAAAACAATGTCACTCGGGCACTCGAGAATTTTCTAATTTTAATTTATGCGCATCTGATGCCAAAAATTGGCTACTGATTTGGGAAGATATTTAGACATTCTAAATACATTTTATTATCCAAAAAAATTGTCCAAACAGTGCATAAATAGTAGCTTTTTATTTTAGCGAAAAACAATTCAAAACATGCATCTCATACATAAACTACGAGTCCCCCACGCATCCGATATATAAAATCTTATTACCTTAAGGTGGATTAGATCCACTACCTTTGACTAAGGCTCTGATACCACTTGAAGGCTTGGGGTTAGGCCTTAACCATCACAGAAGTGTGAAAACCACATTAAATGCAATTTAGGTCAATCAGTCATACTAGTTGCGACGACCATCAAAATTTAAATTTTTTTAAATAGATGAAAACACATGATACGAGAATACTTCTCAAATCATTTTATCAAGATCACAGACGAGTCAAAGGATTACCTCTTAAAACGTGATTGCGATTGCATGACTCTAAGCGAAGAGACCTCTTATTTCAAGTCCGATCTGACGAAGGATGCACGTGCGGGTATGTGAATGAGATGTGTGCTTCTCGCAATCCAAGTTGAAGATCCGAGCATAGAGTCCTCTGATTTTGTCCCACGAAATCGATAATGAGCAACATGCACAGAAGAAGGTGGAGATCCACGAGTAGTCAATCTGACAACACAACAATGATGTGACGACTGCGAGGCTCTTTAGGTCAATACGGTGGACAACCATGATATTGGGAGAGAGACACCTTGGATGTGTATGAAAATAGAGAAAGAGTTGTTGATCTTGAAATTATTGTATAGAAAGAGCTAGGTCTTGCATTTCTTTTATAACAAATAGGATGTTCATGAATCTTAATCCACATGCACACATAATAAATAGTGTAGATTATTTTATACTTTTAATCAATGGACATGATTTTGTTACATAAATTACAACAATAAATAGTTAATTTAAAAATAAATTAAGTATATTGAAGAGTAATCAATATAATTCAATTTAAACTAAATGAACAAATATGAAATTACTTGGAAGGAGAGCAAGTCTCCTTCCTTACATAGGGTGGACGACCACCACGTTTTAGGACTCCAGGTGGTCGTCCACTCCTTGTATGGTAAGGAGACTCTCTCATTCCAATTATGTTGAGATCTCATTATATATTCCACATACGGAACATCTTTTGTTGCATAATTATTCACCAAAATATTTCCAAATTATTTTGCAATAATTTCAATCATATCGCTGACAATTATGAATTATATTGATACATCCAATATAAAACGTAAATTGCATTTATAATTCATTGTTCAATGTGAATCCAATTCACATCAACATTATCATGAATACTATTTATAATAAAATTTCTCCAACATATTATAAATCACATTTATAATATTTGTGTTTATTATAGATAGCGATATCTACATTAGTCATATCCTTGATAATTAAATCATATTTAATTATATTAAATGACTATTCTCATATGTTCAAATAACATGAATCATATTCATATTATTCATGATAATTAAATCACATTTAATCATCATTTCACAATACTCAGGTACATTATTAACTATGGCATTATTCTTGAACTCTTTCAAGAATAATGCACATTTTCCATAGATACTTGGAGATAAGGACATGGCGATGCTCTCAAAGATGATTGATTAAATCAAGCTATAAATCTAATCTTCTAGTTGCATCCAAATCGCATTCAGATCAATATCAAACATTTGGACTAAGATTGGATTATTAATATACCGAGAGGAGTCACTAAAATCCAAACCTATTTCATCACTCCATCGGAATGGAAGTTTCATGGTTATACAATCGTTTACGATCACGTCACCCTCAAGTATTCTTAATACCCGTACATCCTGCATACTGGAAGACCTAAAATAAACCTGAAGTTTTAGATCATATTTATATTATCTTCTTCAAGGTTTTATGATTAAGTTTCCCATTCAGTCATTGATAGTTGGTATCAATATTATGCTTTCCAAAAGCATATATCATGCTTACAAACTCTTAACATGCTTCCAAAGTAAGGCGACCATGCATGGAATTTGATCACTTCCAATACCTCATGAGCGAGCTCATGTCTTCCAATTCAGTGGCGAACCTGTACGATCCCTTTGAGAGATCGTATTAGTCATATGCCCTTGTATGCACACCAACTCATCGATGTATAAACCTTTATTAGGTCAACAACCTAATGATCTGCCTAATATACATACTTAGACATATAATAATACATCTGTCTCTGGTCGGAGGATGCGTGCCTATATCGTGACAACATACGACATAGATCTTGGTTATCTCGATCTAGTTAAATCAACTCTTCGACCCAACTTATCTAACACATCCGAATGTCCATTCTTATGCAGAGGACCTACATCAAGAAGTCACCCAGATATATGCCTTTAGAGAAAGATTGCCATCTCCTTCTCAGGCTAGAGATCCTTTCTTAACAATCATTTGATGGTGTTTGATGAGTCCTAAATCTAACTCTTTAGATATCATCCAAGCACCAACCTCTACGATTCAACCATTGAATCGACAAGTGTATGATTATTAAGATGGTCATGGTACATAACCTTAATTGTACTAAGGAACCTTATAAGTGCATTCCTTCATTTAATATAAGACAAAGAGTGAAATAAATCAATAATCTTTATTGATATATCAAAGATCACAATAACGTGTATTGCATGAATGGTTCACTTGATCTTACATGGCTAACACCTTCCACTGAGTTTGCTCCTACCCCAGCTGAAGGAGCAATGGAAAAGGCCCTTCTTAGACACCAAAAATTATTTGACATTATCGAAAGGGAAAGATTCCTCAATTCAAAGGAATAGAGACAAATGCCGAGTCAAAACTATGACTTAATGATGTCATCAAGATGTTAAGAATAATACATGCATCAGCAGATACTTGGGTGCACTTGGTTGACTACTCTCTAACAGATTATGCAAGATAATGGTGGAGAGTTATTTCCAAGAAATTAGTAGATCTTGTTTCATGGGATACCTCTTTAAAGAAAGGTTCCGAGCACACTTTTGCCTCTCCCATTGGAAGAATTGGAGGAAGGAGTTGGCTTCTCTGACCTGGGGTTCCAAGACTGTGCAAGATTATCATATTCACTTTATCAAGTTACTACATCACTCCCTAACTTTATAAGCTTCACCATAGGAGTGCCTCACCAAATTTGTCAATGGGATTCAAGGAGATCTTAGAGTAAAGATTATAGATTTTAGAGCCACAACTATATATGAAGCAATGGACATCGCCTCTCATATTGAAATGGAAATGGATAAAAATCACCAAAGAAGAATCTTCCACTTCACTGGAGGACCATCCAAATGCAAGGTGAATCACAATCGCACAGACCGCTGCTATCATCTAGGTGGCTTCAGTATAAGCTCGCCACAGTCCTTAGGTCAGGAGTTGTCAGGAAAGGGGATTTCTCCAGACCTCCACTATAACCTCGTGAGTCAGCAATCGGAGCTGGTACCTATGTAATTAATTATTCAGACAGAAACACATACATATTATTAATGTCATCAAGAAGGCCACTTTAAGAAAGATTGTCCACAGTTCAGAGGATATGTGATCAAGCCAACCCCAACTAACATTGTGGCATCCATCTCGAGCAATGGAGCAACACGTGGAGGAAGAAAGGGTAGAGGCCAAGGCTCACAAGGACCCTATCCTACGCAACAACCATCATAGAGCGTTGCAGGCTCTAGCATGCCTATTCATAATGGCCTGCTTAATGCAATAACTGAAGAACAATCTTACAATTCAAGCATGATTGTACGATGCACAATTACTATCCTTGGTATTCTTGTGCATGTCTTGTTTGAAAATTGATGGCATTCCAAATTCAAAAAGAACATGGGGTTTTACATATACTGATATACATGCTCACCTTTTGGAAAAAGGTATTGAAGACAACTATGGATGTGAAATCTCCATATCCATAAAAGTTTTTGCTAGAGAAATACTAGTATATGCATGATAAACTTTTATATATCAACATGATTATAGTGAATTGTCATATGGATTACCTAACTGGTTATAGTTAAATGTCATGTGGATTACCTAACTAATTCAAATGCTTGTGAATTATCAGTATTCAATGAGACGAACAAACAATTATCTATAGAATGAGGTGATAGGTTGATGAAGGATAAGTTTCTAACAGAAAACTGGCACGCATGGCCACCAAGACTTTTAGATATCGATTGTCTTCTCCAACCATGCGATGAATAAATTATGCAAAATTTCTTAGATATCATACATTAATTGAGTTTTTTTGAATGCACATACAAACGAACCTTGCACTAATTTGACAATGAAATGAGAATAAGAGTTGTGTTTTAATCCTTGTTAAGCTAATTGAATGATGAGGTGATTTTTTTCTCAACGCTAACATCAGATCAAGGGATTGCATGGCAAAAAATAAACCCACAAAGCATCTTGAACTCCAAGACCCTCTAAGAAGTGAAATGTTAATTGCTAACATACCATATAGTATTTGAAACAAATTAAGACTTTTACATGCATGATATATAATTGAAAATTGCATAATAAGAAAAATATCTCACGATAATCTTAAGCATAAATGGGAGATTTGTTTAACAAACAGGGTTAGTAAGTTAGAGATATTTTTAATGTTGTTGGTGTTAAAGCCATATCCTTCTCAGTTCCTTACTAATGGGTGAGAAATATTCCTCATGTAAATACATGACAAAAAGGAACCAAAATAGAGTATGATTCTCAAAGCTAAATATTTACGAGATTTTCTATCTTCCATTCCAAACAATGCAGATCTTGTGGGTGTGCTTTTGATTCTTATGAATAAATCATGTATTGCAATTCAATGTGAGTGTGTGTTGAACTTAATAGCCAATATGATTATAAAGCTATATAGGGTACACGATATTTCACTTCTGTCTATATTCTCAATGACGAAACATGTATGTTATGACATAAATCTTCAACTTATGATTGATTGAGCTACCCCATTTTCTTTACATATTCCGTGCTTGTATGACTTTATTACATATGATCTTTCTTGGGCATTATACTCTTTATTCACATATGTGATTGCGAGTAAAGACTATCACATGAACCTTCCATGACATATTGCTCGAAGGAACATGGTATCTATAAATAATACAACAACAACAACAACAAAGCTTTTTTCCACATTAAGTAGGGCCGGCTATATGGATTCTTTGCCTCCATTCAAATCTATCTTATATCATTATCTTGCTTATATCCAAAAAACTAAGATCCCTTCGTATAGTCTCATTCCAACACTTCTTGGACCTTCCTCGCCCTCTCTTAGTCGGCTCAACATCCCAAAATCCGCATCTCCTAACTGGTACATCTGTTGACCTCCTTTGCAAATGGAAAAACTACTTATCATCGATCAGAGCTACACCAGCTTTCCTTCTAATTACATCAGTCGGAATCTGATCTTTACGTGTGTGTGTGTGTCCACACATCAATGTTGGCATTTTCATTTCTGCTATTGCCATTCTTTGCCCATGTCTGTGGTTTACAAGCCAACATTCAGATCCATACAGTATAGTAGGTCTCACAGTAGCTTTGTGAATATTTCCTTTGATTTTCAAAAGAAATTTCTTATCACAGTGAACAGTAGAAGCTCTTCTCCATTTTAGTCGACCTGTATTTATTTTATCAGTAACATCTCCATCAATTTCCCCATAATATTGCAAAATAGATCCCTTGTATCTAAAAGAACCTCTCTTCTGAATGTTATCATCACCAACCTTCACCTTAATTTCTTCACCATTACTTCCATCAAAAGTACATTCCCTATATTCAGTCTTAGCCCTAATTATACGAAAACATCCAGTCTCCTATGCATGTCTCCAAACTCAAGCTTCTCATTTACTCTGTCTCTGATCTCTATCGACACAATATCATCATCGAATAATATACACCAAGGTATCTCCTCTTGAATGTGACTTGTTAACTCATTCATAATCAAACTAAAAAGGAATGGACTCAAAATTGAAACTCAATGCAAACCAACATTAATGTCAAAATAATCAGTCCTCTAGTCTGTATCCTTACACAAGATGAAGTCCTATCATATATATCCTTTACGAGGTTAATGAAGGATATGGTAAAATCCTCAAGCGCATCATAGAAGCGTGAGCACGTATCGAATACGATGAAGAACAACTAGTCGGAGTAGTTGTTCTATGCAGCTGCATTTAAAAAATTCCATGCGATGAAACCACATGATCCAAGAATGATTCTCGGATCGTTTCATCTAGAACCACATCAAGTATAAAGAAATACCCCTTGTAGCGTGGTTGATTGAGTCTCTACGAAAAGAGACCTCCTGTCTCAAGTCCGATCGTCGGAGAAGACGCTTGCGAGCGTGGGGACGAGTCACGTGATCCTCGTAATCCAACACGTTGATCCAAGCACGGTCAACTCCTGATCTCGTCGTACGAGATCGAACACCTTCTTCACGAGAGTAGCACTCCAAAGAAGATGGAGAACTGAAGAACGTCGAGGCGGCGGTGCGGTGGCGAGGCAACAACGAAGCTCCTCCTCTAGGGCTTGGTGGACGGCCACCAATGGAGAAGGGGAGAAGAGGGTTGATGTGTGGAATAAGGAGCGAGAGACGTGTCTCTATTGCATAACCCTAGAGAGCATGGTATGCCTCTCTATATATAGGGTTTTGGGATCCATGGATCACAATCCATGGGACACATAAAATCAATGGATGAGATTGATTTATGTTTAATCCAACGGTCAAGATTGTTGTTGGTAAAAAGCCAACAACTAATAATCTAATTTAGATTAAATATATTTGGTAAATCAAATACAATTCAATCCTAAAATAATCAAACAAATAAGGAGAAAATTATCATGGAGATAACATCTCTCCGTGGAATATGGTGGACGGCCACCAATTCCATATAGGACTTGGTAGCCGTCCACTTGTTTCCATGTGGAGGCAATCTCATGAAATCTCATGAGATTGCATATTTCCATGAAAATCTCCATTATTTATTCCAACAACTTTTGTTGTGATTTATTCTTCAAAAATAATTCATAATTAATTTGAGAATATTGCAATCTTGCCATTGGAAATTTGTGAATCACATTCATAACCCAAAATAAAATATAATTTACATTTTCAATTAATTACACAATGTGTATCCAATACAAATTAATAATTAATTAACAAATATAAATTATAATTAGCTCTCTCTAATACATTAGAAAACACATTTATAATATATTATGAATAATTAGATATTGCTATCCACATTATTCTTATCCACAATAATTAAATAACATTTAATTATATTGGATAGTTTCCACATGCATCAAGATAATTAAATCACATTTAATTATCATTTTCTTAATGCTTATATATAATTCAACTATGGAATTATTCTTGAACCCTTTCAAGAATAATGCGATTTCTCCGCAGATACTTGGAGATAAGGAAAGGGCGATTGTATTGTTTCACGTATAGTGACTTGGATGTTGAGTTCTCATCTCAAATCTAGATCTCACAGACCTCTCATAGATGCTTGATTAAATCAAGAACGCAAATCTAATCTTCTCATTGAATCTGAATCTCATTCAGATCAATGTCCAACACTTGAACTAAGATTAGGTTACTTCTCTACTGAGAGGAGTCACTAAAATCCAAACCTGTTTCATCACCCCCTCGGAATGGAAGCGCCATGGTTATACAATCGTTTATGATCGAATCACCCTCAGGTATTCCTAACACCTTTACATCCTGTATACTGGAAGATCTATGATCAACATGAAGATATAGATCACTTTTATACTGTCATCTTCAGGGTTTGATCACCAAGTTTCTCAATCTTGGTCATTAGGAATCGGTATCGATCATATGCTTTCTCAAAGCATATATCATACCTTTAAATTCTTATCATGCTTTCAAAGCACGATGACCATGCATAGAATTTGATCAGTCCCAATATCTCATCAGTGAGCTCATGTCTCCCGATTCACATGTGAACCTGTATGACCCCTTTGAGAGATCGAATTACTCACATGCCCTTACATGCTCATCAGCTCGCCGGTGTATAGACCTTGATTAGGTCATCAACCTATTGGTCTGCCAAATGTACACACTCAAACATATAATAACACATCTGTCTTTGGTCAGAGGATGTGCGCCTATGTTGTGACAGTATTCAACATAGGTCTTTGGTTATCTCAATCTCGTTAAGTCAATTCTTTGACTCAACTAATCTGACACCTTTGAATGACTATTCCCATGTAGAGGACCTGCATCAAGAGGTCGATCCGATATCAGCCAAATGAGAAAAGGATTGCCATCTCCTACTCATGCTGGAGATCATCTCTCATTAATCATTTGACAGTGCTTGATGAGTCCTCAATCTAACTCTTTAGATATTCATCCAAGCACCAGCCTCTTATGATTCAATAACTGAATCAACAACTGTATGATCATCAAGATGTCCATGATGCATAACTCTAATTGTACTAAGGGACCTATTATGCAAATTGGTTATTCTTCATTTCAGATCAGGGAATGATATTCGCAATAACATTTATTGCATAATGGCTCGCCGTGGGCTCGCATGTCCAAGAATCTCTCACTAGCCCAAAGAGCCATTAATGGGCTGATCATTTAAACCCACACTCATGTGACAATCATATGCTATTTAGAAAATAGCTTGGTAAGCTGATCAATCACTCTGTTCCCAAGAGACTACGCCAAGTCCTTTTACGGCACTTGCATATCCCAAGGTAACAGTGCCCACATCCAATGCGAAGGTTGCATATATTTAGCCAATACTCAATTTTGTCAGTTATAGTGTCCTTGACACTACAACTTAATAATTATCATAACCAGTTTTTCCATTATCCTTATCAAAAATACCCTTATTCCTGGAGATCTCTATCTCTTAAGGTATTTGTAGTTAAGATCTTTTTAGATCTCCATCTATAAAGTCTTAATTTCTTGAAGATAAGACTCAGAGATTACTATCTCACAAGTTTTGTCCTCTATGAAGATATAGTTATTACCGCAATCAAGTGTTTTATCACCATAGTAGGATTAGTAACAATTTACTACTCCCACTGCATGGTAGACATCTGGCTTTTGTACATATCTATCATACACCTGGCTTCTTAGAACTGATGCACAAGGGCTAACAGTTTTAGCATTCACATCTTCAACTCTTTGAGGTGCTATCTCTTTAGATAGGTCAGTACCATATCTTAAGGGAAAGAAGCCTTTCTTCTTGGAATTTTCCAGAAAATGGAATATGTCCACAGTGTACCACTAATGCGACGGTCCCAATACCCTCTTTCTTTACTTCTGAACAACTTTAGAACTAAGATCTAAGAGGTATCATTGAGATCATATCTCAATATATGGAACAACCAGTTATAAAACACTTATTATTATCCATATATCATTTAAATGATTAGGATATTATCTACATTTAGCACGATGAACACAATGGCACTCCCACTAAGCTTCACATGATTCATCAAGATTCTATATGAAATCATAACATTTATAATTTCATTAAATCTTATGTTCCAACTTTAAGAAGCTTATATGAGTCCATCGATGGAATTCCTCAGCTTGCACACCTTGCTTTCCTCATCCATGAAGCCATGTGGCTACTTCACGTGAATATCCTCAAAGAGGTATTGATAGAGGAATACAATCTTGACTCACATCTTGAAAATGCTATAGTCAAGTTGTGTAGCTAGGGTTAGCTATATTTTGATGGATTTAAGCATGGTCATTGAATAGCAAGTCTCATCGTAAGCGATATCTTCTCTTCGGTGTGTAGCTCATGTCTACGAACCGTGCTTTGAAGGTCTCTACCTTCTCATCAGGTTCCCTCTTTCTCCTGAAGATCCATTTACACCTTAATGGGCCTTACCCATATAGGTGGATCCTCGAGGGTCCATATACAACACTTGTATATGAAGTCTGCCTTAGACTTTTATTGCTAACATCCATCTTTCCATCCCAATAATATGAGAACCTGTAACTCGGATAAAAAGAAGCAGGAACACATTCCGCCTTGCAAGTCCAACTTACATCTCCTAATTTGGTCTTTAACACCCGGGCCCACCACCCCTAAGGTGATGTTGACCCATCATTTATTGAACCAACCGTCAACAGGAATACAACTCGCTATGCATAATCCAATATCGCCCCAATAATATGAGGATCCGATATTGGGGTCACTACGCATACATCCTTACTCTTTCGAGAAGCAACGAGCCCGATTCAAATGGATCGTATGCAGGAGCTGTCACTTCGGACATGTGTCTCCTATATACAATATCTGGCGACGGAACCCCTTGCCTTGACGAAAGACCATGGATGTCATTTATGTGATTCTCCACCTCATATTCAAATTTAATTAATTATCATGAATCATATTCATATAATTAATTCTTCCGAGGGAAATACACATCTATTTATAATAGAGTATTTTTAATTGGATATAATTAACTTAATCACATTAAATTAATTACCAATCCAATTCAATCAACAAACTTGATTTTACTTGAATATATGGTATTATCTCAAAGTACGTATTAATTCAAATTTTGATAATTAGAAAAATACACCTTGATTTCTCCGGCATTATCGAGTCCCTACCCGTTGTCATGGCCAGTTTCGACGGAAGTGCGACCCGCTACCCCAATGCTCCCCGACTAGACACCATATCCACCTCAGGAAAGGATAATGCCAAATAGATCAATGTGTACTTGAGATGATCATCGGTTCTTCAACCGAAATTATACCATATAGTAATAATCAAAATAGTTTTGATTATAAAGAAATTTGCTAGACAAATTCCCAATCCTATTCAAGCAAGTTGTTTGTTGATTGTGTTACAAATTATGATCGAGATCAAATCTAATCAATTTATTGATTGAGGCCAAGTCAATTAAGGAAATAATCATCATCAAATATTTTTCAAATATTTTCCATAATTATTTCAGGAAATTAACAATTAATTTCACTAATTTACAATCACATGGTTCTTGATTAGGAATGTAATTTCAGCAGTGACCCCTTCTTACTAAAATTAACACATCTCAATCAATTTAAATCCAAATTAGACAAGATCAGTTTTCAAAGATTGCTAATTTGATTTAGGACCGAATTTAAGTGATATTTCATGCATTTATAGGCGGATCAAAACAGTAATTAACTTATTAATCATGTTAAGATTCACAGTTCCCGCAACAATGAATACATGTTTATTCAAAAGGTCATATCCCGAGCAAACGGAATCCAAATTACGTAAAATCAGATCTTATGATTTCCTTATTTAATGGGAAAAAAATCTAAGGATTAATTCGTATTTAAACATTTTAAACAGGGCCAAATTTATTCACTAAACAGATGTACAAGAATCAAGTGCGACAAAAACCTTTGCAACCTTAACGAACTCAAGTCATCCAAGGTTTACAGATCGTATCCAAAACCTTCGACCTAAGGCTCTGATACCACTTGAAGGATATGGTAAAATCCTCAAGTACATCACGGAAGCGTGAGCATCATATCGAATACGACGAAGAACGACTAGTCGGACTAGTTGTTATATGCATCAGAATTTTAAAAATTTCATGCAATGAAACCATATGATCCAAGATGATTCTCGGATCATTTCATCTAGAAACACATTAAGTATAAAGGAATACCTCTTGTAGCGTGGTTGATCGAGTCTCTACGAAAAGAGACCTCCTGTCTCAAGTCCGATCGTCGGAGAATACGCTGGCGAGCGTGGGGATGAGTCGCGTGATCCTCGCAATCCAACAAGTTGATCCAAGCACGGTGAACTCCTGATCTCGTCGTACGAGATCAAACACCTTCTTCACGAGAGTAGCACTCCAAAGAAGATGGAGAACAGGAGAACATTGAGGCGGCGCACGGTGGCGAAGCGATGACGAAGCTCCTCCTCTAAGGCTTGGTGGACGGCCACCAATGGAGAAGGGGAGAAAAGGGTTGACGTGTGGAATAAGGAGAGAGAGAGAGATGTGTCTCTATTGCATAACCCTAGAGAGCATGGTATGCCTCTCTATTTATAGGATTTTGGGATCCATGGAACACAATCCATGGGACATATAAAATCACATGAAGTCCGATCATTTTCAGATTTAACTGACACATAGAATACATCCTCAAACTTATTTGAAGAAGTGCTAATATTTCATCTTCAATTATTCTTTTAGTTTTCGATTTCAGGAGCTTTATTATCTTTTCAAGATTAAATGAGTTTCTTTACTTCATCTTCATCTTGATTCTCAAGAAAGTCATCCTCTAAGAATCACATTCTCAGAGTTGAGATCTTTTAAGAATCTCAAGGTCATAAAGTAGGTATCCAATACCATCCTTTATTTTCCCAATGAAGTAGCAATCTCCAGTGCCAGATTCCAGATTACTTGCATGGAACCTTATTAAGGATATATATTGTAGTCTCTACTATATATATACCTTGGAAACTAATAGATAAGTGTGCTAATATTCATCATTGATCATATCATGTCACACATGATCCAATTGTATCTCCGTACAACTCCTATTGAATTTAGGTTTTATTAGGAGGAGTGAGATAGAAATGATATTCATATCTCTATAAGGTATTCCATGAATTCATCTAATAGGTACTGACTACCTAGATTAGATCAAATTCATTTAATCTTCTTTCAAACTTTAGTTCTAAACCAAAATTGTGAAATCTATGAACATTTCAAATGTTTCTAAGTGAAGAGAAGAAATCTCATATCACAAATAATCATCAATAGATATCACATATCCACAATGTTTATTCTGATATAGATGATTCACATACATCAATATGTATGATATCTTGAATATCTTGACATCTTACACCATTCCAAGGAAGGGTGTATCGGACATTTTTACTTTTGAATACAATATTCACAAGTATGTAAGATTTGAACCTTTAGACAATCTACAGTTTCATCTCTTATTAGTCTATTGATCACATTAACAGATAAATGTCCAAGGCTTGATGCCAGATCATTGTCAAATGATCTTCATTCTCCTATTGATCTTTTAAGATTTAATTTCAGTATTAGAAATGTTAATGAACCATTCATTAATTTTCTAATTTAGTAGAGCCCACTAGATTTTAAATTACTATCTGAAATATCTCCATCATAACTCTTTATGATAGGTCTATTCCAGAATTCATGTTTATTCCCAACATTTAGAAACAAACAATGAGTGTATTCTAATATCTAGGTCATAGAGACATTCTCTAAGACTAATGGCTCTCCCACTGAAATTAGGAAGTCTATTTATCCAATATAGGTTCTTGCAACAATTGCATTAACATCCATGTAGATGACTATTAACCCTTTAAAATCAAATTTTATAGTCTTCTAATATATATGCAACCAATTGTTAGTGTTATTAGAAGATTGAGATACAATTATTAGACTTCATCTTATCAAATAAGAAAATCAATTTCAATGTTTAAATGTAGATTATTCCGATGCACTATCCGAGTCCTTCTCTATAAGGATCTAGATAGACTTGATAGTCATACTATCTATACATCAGCTTACTGCAGTATCAGCATTCATCCAACTATTTGGATGTTATATGGAAGTCACAAAAGTACGGTCAACTCTTTGACTTTCCTTCTTACTTGGGTCCAACCCATGCTTCCACTGCGCTCCCTTTATCTATAAACAACCATTGCTTTAGACGAAAGATCTCTTATGCTGAATTCAAAAGATTTCAATATAAGAGCATTTCAACATTTGTACATGCTTCATTCAATTCATAAATATGAATATTCTGAAGCATCATGAATGACCATAGTATAGAGAGTAGAATGATGGCACTCATCGAACTCTTAAGACATTGGTTCAGGTAGGTACTCAAACAATTTGAATACATCATCTCTTATAGAGCCACCATTCTGCATGATACAGAGAACCATGTTATTCATGATTAAATGTCGAGAGCACATGTGTATGCCAGAACATCTTCTTAGATTTTATAAGGATTATTCGACAATTACGATCATCATTGTCATGTCACTTCCAAAGTACATACGATGAGAAATCAAGACTATAAAGACATACAAACCCTAGGGTTGAAGTCCTATTGTCTATTATAATTGTCATTCCTCATTATTATGAGGAAACTTGCACATCGCAACGACATACAATATGTGTCCAACTGCAAGTACAATATCCTAATCATGGATCCAATCCATGATAATTTACTGGTTATTATTGAGTATAATATTGAGTGGGTTTAATGAAGAATTATCTGAAATAAGAAATTTTCATAAGTGTATATATTTATATATATACATATTTTACTTCGATTTAGGAATTTTATATCAAAGTTGTCTTGCCTTGTCAACAATGAAGGCTCATTCCCTTAATCACTTTCAATGTAAGAGATATACTTACCAATATATCTCAAGCAAGATCTGGGATCTCCTTCCTTATCTTTATCACATCCCAATAATATGAGAACCTGTAACTCGGATAAAAAGAAGCAAGAACACATTCCGCCTTGAAAGTCCAACTTACATCTCCCAATTCGGTCTTTAACACCCGGGCCCACCACCCCTAAGGTAATGTTGACCCATCATTTATTGAACCAACCGTCAACAAGAATACAACTCGCTATGCGTAATCCAATATCGCCCCAATAATATGAGGATCCGATATTGGGGTCACTATGTATACGTCCTTACTCTTTCGAGAAGCGACGAGCCCGATTCAAATGGATCGTATGCAGGAGCTGTCACTTCGGACATGCGTCTCCTACATACAATATCTGGCGACGGAACCCCTTGCCTTGACGAGAAACCATGGATGTCACTTATGTGATTCTCCACCTCATATTCAAATTAATTAATTATCATGAATCATATTCATATAATTAATTCTTCCAAGAGAAATACACATCTATTCATAATAGAGTGTTTTTAATTGGATATAATTAACTTAATCACATTAAATTAATTACCAATCCAATTCAATCAACAAACTTGATTTTACTTGAATATATGGTATTATCTCAAAGTACGTATTAATTCGAATTTTGATAATTAGAAAAATACACCTTGATTTCTCCGGCATTATCGAGTCCCTACCCGCTGTCATGGCCAGTTTCGACGGAAGTGCGACCCGCTACCCCAATGCTCCCCGACTAGACACCATACCCACATCAGGAAAGGATAATGCCAAATAGATCAATGTGTACTTGAGATGATCATCGGTTCTTCAACCGAAATTATACCATATAGTAATAATCAAAATAGTTTTGATTATAAAGAAATTTGCTAGACAAATTCCCAATCCTATTCAAGCAAGTTGTTTGTTAATTGTGTTACCAATTATGATCTAGATCAAATCTAATCAATTTATTGATTGAGGCCAAGTCAATTAAGGAAATAATCATCATTAAATATCTCTCAAATATTTTCCATAATTATTTCAGGAAATTAACAATTAATTTCATTAATTGACAATCACATGGTTCTTGATTAGGAATGTAATTTCAGCAGTGACCCCTTCTTACTAAAATTAACACATCTCAATCATTTTAAATCCAAATTAGACAAGATCAGTTTTCAAAGATTGCTAATTTGATTTAGGACAAAATTTAAGTGATATTTCATGCATTTATGGGCGGATCAAAACATTAATTAACTTATTAATCATGTTAAGATTCGCAGTTCTCGCAACAATGAATACATGTTTATTCAAAAGGTCATATCCCGAGCAAACGGAATCCAAATTACGTAAAATCATATCTTATGGTTTCCTTATTTAATGGGGAAAAAATCTAAGGATTAATTCATATTTAAACATTTTAAAAAATGCCGAATTTTAAACATTTTAAAAAGGGCCGAATTTATTCACTAAACAAATGTGCAAAAATCAAATGCGACAAAAACTTTTGCAACCTTAACGAACCCAAGTCATCCTAGGTTTACGGATCGTATCCAAAACCTTCGACCTAAGGCTCTGATACCACTTGAAGGATATGATAAAATCCTCAAGCACATCACGGAAGTGTGAGCATCATATCGAATACGATGAAGAACGACTAGTCGGACTAGCTGTTCTATGCATCGGAATTTTAAAAATTTCATGCGATGAAACCACATGATCCAAGACGATTCTCGGATCATTTCATCTAGAAACACATTAAGTATAAAGGAATACCTTTTGTAGCGTGGTTGATCGAGTCTCTACGAAAATAGACCTCCTGTCTCAAGTTCGATCGTCGGAGAAGACGCTTGCGAGCGCGGGGATGAGTCGCGTGATCCTCGCAAACCAACAAGTTGATCCAAGCACAGTGAACTCCTGATCTCGTCGTACGAGATCAAACACCTTCTTCGCGAGAGTAGCACTCTAAAGAAGATGGAGAACCGGAGAACATCAAGGCGGCGGCACGATGGTGAAGCGATGACGAAGCTCCTCCTCTAAGGCTTGGTGGACGGCCACCAATGGAGATGGGGAGAAAAGGGTTGACGTGCGGAATAAGGAGAAAGAGAGATGTGTCTCTATTGCATAATCCTAGAGAGCATGGTATGCCTCTCTATTTAAAGGATTTTGGGATCCATGGATCACAATCCATGGGACATATAAAATCTATGGATGAGATAGATTTATGTTTAATCCAATGGTCAATTTTATTGTTGGTAAAAAGCCAATAACTAATAATCTAATTTAGATTAAGTATATTTGATAAATCAAATACAATTCAATCCTAAATTAAATAAAACAAATAAGGAGATAATCATCATGGAGATAACATCTCCCCATGGAATATGGTAGACGACCACCAATTTCATATAGGACTTGGTAGCCGTCCACTTGTTTCCATGTGGAGGCAATCTCATGAAATCTCATGAGATTGCATATCTCCATGAAAATCTCCATTATTTATTCCAACAACTTTTGTTGTGATTTATTCTTCAAAAATAATTCATAATTAATTTTAAGAATATTGCAATCTTACCATTGGAAATTTGTGAATCACGTTCACAACCCAAAACAAAATATAATTTACATTTTCAATTAATTACACAATGTGTATCCAATACACATTAATAATTAATTAATAAATATAAATTATAATTAGCTCTCTCTATTACATTATAAATCACATTTATAATATATTATGAATAATTGGATATTGCTATCCACATTATTCTTATCCACAATAATTAAATCACATTTAATTGTATTGGATATTTTTCACATGCATCAAGATAATTAAATCACATTTAATTATCATTCTCTTAATGCTTAGATATAATTCAGCTATGGAATTATTCTTGAACCCTTTCAATAATAATGCGATTTCTCCGCAGATACTTGGAGATAAGGACATGGCGATTGTATTGTTCCATGTATAGTTACTTGGATGTTGAGGTCTCATCTCAAATCCAAATCTCACGGACGTCTCATAGTTGTTTGATTAAATCAAGACCACAAATCTAATCTTCTCATTGAATCTGAATCTCATTTAGATCAATGTCCAACACTTGGACTAAGATTAGATTACTTCTCTACTGAGAGGAGTCACTAAAATCCAAACCTATTTCATCACTCCCTCGGAATGGAAGCGTCATGGTTATACAATCGTTTATGATCAAATCACCCTCAGGTATTCCTAACACCTGTACATCCTGCATACTGAAAGACCTATGATCAACCTGAAGATATAGATCAATTTTACACTGTCATCTTCAGGGTTTGATCATCAAGTTTCCCAATCTTGGTCATTGGGAATCGGTATCGATCATATGCTTTCTCAAAGCATATATCATACCTTAAAATTCTTGTCATGCTTCCAAAGCACGACGACCATGCATGGAATTTGATCGGTCCCAATACCTCATGAGTGAGCTCATGTCTCCCGGTTCACATGTGAACCTGTATCATCCCTTTGAGAGATTGAATTACTCATATGCCCTTACATGCATACGAGCTCGCCTGTGTATAGACCTTGGTTAGGTCATCAACCTATTGTTCTGCCAAATGTACACACTCAGACATAAAGTAACACATTTGTCTCTGGTCAGAGGATGTGTGCCTATGTTGTGACAGTATTCAACATAGGTGTTTGGTTATCTCGATCTCGTTAAGTCAACTCTTTGACTCAACTAATCTGACACCTCCGAATCACTATTCCCATGTAGAGGAGCTACATCAAGAGGTTGATCCGATATCATCCAAATGAGAAAAGGATTGCCATCTCCTACTCAGACTGGAGATCATCTCTCAACAATCATTTAACGGTGTTTGATGAGTCATCAATCTAACTCTTTAGATATTCATCCAAGCACCAGCCTCTATGATTCAATAACTAAATCAACAACTGTATGATCATCAAGATGGCCATGGTACATAACCCTAATTGTACTAAGGGACCTATTACGAAAATTGGTTATTCTTCATTTCAGATCAGGGAATGATATTCACAATAATATTTATTGCATAATGGCTCGTAGGGGGCTCGCATGTCCAACAGTTAATGTATAGGACATGTACTTATCTCTTCTCTAAAACTCACACAATATCTCCCCTGGGACATAATCATAAGCCTTCTCCAAATCGATAAAAGTCATATAAAGGTTTTTCCTTTTATCTCTATAAATCTCTGTTGTTCTCCTCAGTATGAATCCGAGTTGGTTTTCTTTTATTTTGGAAACTTGCCTCAACCTTCTTTTGATCACATGTTCCCAAATTTTCATAGTGTGACACATGAGCTTGATACCTCTATAAATTGAACACTTTTGGATGTCTCCTTTATTCTTATAAAGAGGCACCATGATGTTTCTCCTCTAATTTTCAAGCATATTCTTACTTTGTCAAATAACATTGAATAAATCTGTGAATCAAGTCAAACTGTGTTCACCTAAAACTCTCCAAACTTCTATAGGAATGTCATCAGGTCTCAAACCTTTCCCATGGCTCATAACCTTCAAAGCCTCCTCTACTTCATTCCTTTGTATTCATGTATATCGTGCATGATTTAAGTAACTTTTACTACTAGTTAGATATCCAAAGTAGTTTATGTGTTTCCTTCCCCAATAAAAGTTTATGAAAATACTACTTCCATTTGTTCTCTATATCCTTTTGAGTAACAAGCATGCAACCTTCCTCATCCTTAATGCATCTCACTTGAGAAAGGTATTTGATCTTTCATTCTCTTGATTTGGCCAACCCTAATATATCCTTTTGGCCCTCTTTAGATTCGAGATTTGTGTGCAAAATTTCATAAGCTTTTGACTTCACTTCGCTTACAACTTATTTGCTTCATCTTCAGTATTTTGTATTTTGTGATAGTTTTTTATTTTCTATCCTTAGACATAGCTTTGAAGCATGCTCTTTTATTTTTGAGCTCCTCTTGCGCTCCTCCACTCCAGCACTTATCCTCCTTTTGGCCTGAAGCTCCTCCATTTGACTCACCTAGCATCTTTTTGGCGACCTTTCAGATACAGGATGCTACTGCCTCTCACATCTCGTTTGCACTTCCGTTACAATCCCAAGATAAGTCTTTTAATACCTTATCCTTGAATCTTGATTGCTTCAATTGAAGATTCCAGCATCCTTCTTTTCTTTACCAACCCTTTTATTTACACATCCATGACTAACAAGCGATGTTGGGTTGTCAAACTCTCTTGAGATTATTTTATAGTCTTTGCAAGACAACCGATCTTTTCTCCTTAACACAAAGTAATCTATCTATGTTCTAGTCATTTTACTCTTATAAATAATTAAATGCTCCTTTCTCTTCTTAAAGAGAGTGTTGATGAATCTCCATTTCATCACCTTTATTCTATCATTTTGGCCTTAAAAACCCCAGCAAATGCATGTAAATAGCATCAATTTGTCTATAATAGCATTCATTATTTATTGTATTTATTGTACATAAAATAAAGTTTTTAATGCCAAAATTTTAGAATAAAGAGAAGAAAAGAAAAAGTAATAAAATATCGCAAATATTTTATGATCCTAACCCTGAGACCAAGGTCAAAATGGAATTGGTCGACAAGGAATAAAGTAAAGGGAGATAAGGGCCAATAATACAATAAATACCTCATTTATTTATTCATTCATTTATGCATTTTTGACACCTACTTTGTATATAGTTATTTATTCAGTAAATAAAAATATTTTGTACATGAAAGTTGTAGATAATAATGCGAATAAAAATACAAAATTGAGTTTATGCAAAAATAATATACAATGTGCATTTTATACACATAATAAAAAGCCAGAATCTCAACTTCACAGACCCATATCTTACAAATAAAAACTCAAAATATACCAAAATCACCTTTAATTGTATATAGCTTTTCAAGAACTATTTAATAAAAATTGTTTCATAGTTTTTGGAGTTCATCTATGAAAGTTTGGTTTTGGGCCCCTATTGTACATACTACCGATTAAAATATTCAATTTATTCATTACCTATTATTTTTACAAATTCATATTTTTATAAATTTATATACATTATCTATAACATATGCGTATATTAAAACTAGAATTAAACCAAGAAGAAATGCACAAATAAAATAAAGTTATCTCAAAACATAGATGAATTACCTATGATTTATATGTGCATAAATAAAAGGGAAATACATTCTTTAATTCTTTCATATTTTCATAATACTGTAAATATTACATATGTTATATTAAAAATACAAAAAAATAAAAACTCATTAAAATAAATTAAAATAAAAAGAAGAGTACAAAACATAGGCAAAACACCTATACCTATACCCATACAAGTCATATACCGATTTAGTTAAATGAGCAAATAAACTCATAAAAATAAAATAAAAATATATTTAGGTATATAAAAGTAAGTTATAAATATATAAAATAATAGAATAAAATAATAAAATAAAATAGACAAAATAAAAATAAATTTGTACAAAATACATGTAAATATACTTATAAATACACCATTAAAATAAACTCATAATAAAATACATCAAAGAAATAAATAAAAATTATAAATAAATACTACATTAAAAAATAAACATTTTTTATTTTATAATCGAAAAATAATAAAATCATTTACTATATTAAATTAATCATTTTCAAATAAATCCCCCTGTTTTGTCCTGTAGCGTCCTACGTGGACAATCAGGGGCGGCAGACCGTTGACCTCTGGTCAACTGTCCCATCCGCGTCTCAGACCCGCCAAACTTGGCGAATCCCCGATTTTCTGGCATTTTTCGTGGATGTCTCGTCCATCGATTGCACTCGATTCCTTCACAAGATATGTCCGCCATTCATTGTACAATCATGCCAACTCATTAGATCACTTGTAAATACACTAGATCAATCCATAATCACCGGTCAATAAGGGTGCCCAGAGATGTTTATAAATAAGTACCTCCTCTTCCTTGGTCGAATTTGGCCAAATTTACTTCCCCTAAACGCCTTGAATCTGGTCCTGGACGAGCCCTTGTGATAGGAGGCGCTCCCTAGCACCGTGAATCGACCGGAGGAGGAAGAGATTTTGTTGCGCCGGAGCTCCGGCGTCCTGGAGGGCCCCAGGTATAAGAGTTGTTCCTTTACGTTATTTAGGTATATTTTCATTGCAGCCATTCATTCCCGCACTTTATTTCGCATTTAGAGCAGTAGCATAGTCTAGTTTAACCAAATCGAAGTTCGCCGGAGCTCCGCTCCGGTGACTTCTCCACAGTGCCCTCGACTGTTTCCGACCGTCATTTCACCCCCATTTCATCCCCGCTCGCGTTCTCCACATCCTGATCATCGTTTTTCAACCGGAGACCCTCTTTCTTCGCGAATTGGAGCTCCACCTCCATCGTTCGTCGGAGCTCCCCCACCTCGCCTCGCCTTGCGTCTTAGCTTCAAAACCCAGGGTCGAGGAGAAAGCCCTCGTGCCCCTTGTTCTTCCTGTGCAGGTACCACGATGAAATGAGCCCTCTGGGACTCGATCTGACCCAGGAAGAGGTTCCTGGAGGTCCAAACCTTCTCCGACCTCGCCTAAACACCTCAGACCTCCAGGAACCAAGTGAAGACCGTCGTTCGATGCGGGGACCTTCCAGCAACGTGATGACCCACTTAGAGGCGAAGGAGAAGCGCGGAGGAGCCCGCCCTTCAAAATCGAAGCTCGCCTCGCGCGAGTTCTTCCCCTGTTCTTCCTGCACCTCTCCTTACCGTCAGATGAAGATCAAGGTTACAGTTCAAAGCTCAGCCGTCCGATGGAGTAAATCCACGACCGTCAGATCTCCCACGAGATCTAATTTCCAGCGCTCATCGGCGAACTGGTATCAGCCGTTGGATGGCCGACATGTGTTCAAGTTAATTCATCTGCGCCGTCGGATCCAGCGCCTGTTTGGGGTAAATTTCACATATACCCCCCCCCCCCGCATTTTTGTATTTAGATTTTAATACTCTAAATAAATTTTCCCGTTATAAAACAAGTGCATATTTTACAGTAGGACCCCTGTACCTTCTTGAAAATACTTCTAGGTCCCTCCGTGCCTCACGTGCAGTCCCACGTGAGGCGTGTGAAAATTGCAATGTAACCCTGGCACTTTTTGCTAATTGTAAAATAGTTCTAAAAATTTAAAAAATGTTTATTTCAGTTGGCTAAATTGTATTGTACCCCATGACATTTATTTTTATTGCATTTATGCCCCTACCAGGCTGATTTATTTTTACTTGCTTCATGTATTTATTAAAAATGCCTAGCTAGCTCCCAAAAATTCACAAAAATTAGGGTAGATGCCTTGTACCTTGTAGATATATGCTGTATTTTTATTTGGCATTTTTGAGCATTTTATCCATTTATTAAAAATGAATAAGGAGCTATTTTTGCACTGTTTAAATGAGAAAATACAAAAAAATTAGAAAATATTTTTGAAAAATTACAAAAAAATTATATATGATATGCTTATATATTTATTGAGTCCAGAAAGTGAAAAACCCGAAAAACAAGAAAAAGAAAAATAAAAAATTAGAAAACTTCAAAATTAAACAAAAAATATGAAAATGCAACAAAAATGTCAAAAATATATTTTCCTACGCTATAATTGTCTAGATATAATTATTTATATATTAAAATTAATTTGGGTAAATTTTGGATTTATTTTATATTTTTAGAACCCAAATTAGTGTCGGCCTATTTAATTAGTCCATATTAGGGATAATTTTTGGGAATTTAAAAATACATAAAAATTAGAAATATTCCAGAAAAATAACAAAAAAACATAAAAATATAAAAAAAAGCCAAAAAAATATTATATGTAATATTTTTTGAATATAGATATATACATATATCCATATATGATATTACTTCTCTCTCTTCTTCTACATATATCTCTATATCTAAATGTATCTATATTATATAATTAAAGTATATAAAAAATATTTTAAAAAAATTATAAAATACAAAAACAAAACTAAAATAAAAAATATATAACCCCAAAAACCCACAAAAATAGAAGTCATTCAAGAATGACCAGGATGTACATGAACACCGTAGGCTACCCAATTTTTATTGCTCTCTGTGGTTCGACCTCTACATGCTTATACATTATGCATTTTATGGTAGAGTTAATAAATGTTAATTCACAGTTTTGGGACTTAATTGGTTTATTCTTTGTTGTGGGTTAATTTCTGTTCAACTAGAGTTTTGTGAGCGGTCACCTCAGCGACACTATCGTCCACACCTTGTGTGCGGGGCGTATTTTGACCCTCGCAAAATGCTCGTTATCAGATGGCGCCGTTGTCGGGGAGCAATGAGCGTAGCCTATTACATTTTGTCATTTCTGTTTGAAAACTCATTTATTTATTATTTATTTTGTGAATAGATGTTTATTTGCAATTGTTCAACCACATATGATTCATTTATTTATTGTGATCAATTACTCCATGCTTTAGTCATTGATTGAGCTTATACTAATTCTATCTCTTTGTGACTTTGTTGCGAGGGACCGCCACGCGAGGATGACTTCTTAGGAAGCCAAGGTTGCCGAGCTTGGAGGAGGTTGGTCTTCACTTCATGACCAGCTGGAGAGAGCACCAATGATGCAAGGGGATGAGAATTAGATAGGCCTTGAGCAATTAGGATCATTTTTGTAATTTATTGAGAGAGAGAAATTTTGACATGTAATATAACTTGAACTCTACTCTTCACAACGAGGTCCAATGCCCGGGTATCTGTTCACCTGGGGGCCTCGTCGCGGCTTTCTCGTGTTTTTCCCGCTTTATTTTCTTTGTTTCCCGCTGTTTTGAGTTTTCCGCCTTTATTTTATTTTGTTTTGTGTGCATGGAGCCCCTAGACATAGGCTTGCTTGATCGAGTAGACTAGGCCCAAACACCCTAATAATCTTGCATGCACCTATAGTACGATTTTGGACTTAGATCAAACTCTAAACAGTCGTCTCACCATTTTTAAGCCTACGCGCCACGAGCTCACCCTGCCAAGCGCTGCTCCTGAACTCGATGTGTCGAGAGGAGGATGGGTGAGCCTAGACCGGACTCTTGGATTGAAGATCGGTGACCGACTTGTGGTTCTTCACGCTAATAGCAGCTAATGTTTAGGACGATTTTGTCACGTGCATACCGCCATACAGATAGGTTTAAAAATTCTGTTTTGCATATCGCATGAAGAGAGCTGGGATGCATTGTAAGTCTTTTAACTCAGCATGCATCATTCGGTTCAATGATGAGATTTCCATCATGGAACCAATTTACATGGCTTTTCCGCTATCTCCCTCTGATTTTGAGCACCTAGGACTTAAATGAAAATATACAAAAACGTTAGGCGTTGGTATGAAAACAAACTCAAAAAAAGTGAAAACCCAAAAACTAAAACAAGGGGACTGCTAAATAAACTTTGACCTTAATTAAAATCTGTAATGGGCTATTGATAAACTCGAAAATCGACGGTCTTAAGTTCAACACAAAGCGTGAACTCAGTCGAAGTGTCGACCAATCAAAATCCGTGTTTAATCAACAATTAACCCACACTAAGATCAATGAATTAGAACTAATGCGGAGTTAAAATTTATTTTTAACTCTACATAAAAGATGTATAGGTGCAAGTATGTAGAGAGTTCGAACACAGGGAGCAAGCAGGGTAATTCACAAAAATTGTGCTCAAGTGAAAGTGTGTGATGTGTCTACACTAAGCAAACAAGCAAATGAATTTTTGTGGGTTTTTGATTTTTAATTTTTTTTTGATTTTTAATTTTTGTATTTGATTTTTAATTTTCTGATTTTTATATTTTATATTTTATAATTTTTTTATTTCCTTTTCAATATTGGAAAGTAAAAACAATATAATAGAAGGCAAGCTAAAACATTTATAAAAATGTGCAACAATACTCAAAAATTCAGAAATAAAATGTTTTTGGTATTTTTATAGTTTTCTACTGTTTTTGTGATTTTTGGGGGTTTTTCAAGGTGTTTTTGATATTTTTAAATACTGAAATTAAGCAAAACAGTGGAAGTAATGCTGGCTGTGATAAAAATGAGATTTAAAAATAGCAACCAGTAGCTCAAAATTTTCACACTATTTTTCAAATAAAAAGGACAAAATAAGGAACAAACAGAACCTGAGTTTATAATTTTTGGAGTTTTCTACTATTTTATATATTTTTTTAAGTTTTTGAGTGTTTTTGAATTTTTAGTGTTTTTCTTTTGAGATTTTTAATGATTTTTGGACTGACACTAAAATATGATAAAATAGACACTAGGTAATTTTTTTGGAATTTTTGGAGGTGTTTTAATATTTTTTTGGTATTTTCTAAACTAGACAGTGCACAAATAGCAAGTTTTTGATTTTTAATAAATATGAAAATAAAGTAAAATCAAAAACTAAATATGTGGCGTTAAAGTACACATGTCCAGATACTTAAACCTATTTTTGTGGAATTTTTGGAGTTAAAATGATAGGTCAAATAATTAGAGCAAACATCCAAACATTAAACAGTCCTGGCAGGGGTATATGTGCAATATTTAAAACTTCCAGGGGCATACATGCAATTTTCCACAAAAATATACACTGAATATTTAATTTATAGCATCAAAAAGCAATTACAAAAGCCGCCTGGGCTTCCTAGAAATTTTCCCACCAGGGCGCGTGACTTGCACGCGCCTGGCGAGGACTGGAATGTAATATGACAAAACCCTGGGGGCCTACTTGCAAAATAACCAAAAATATTACACTTGCTATGAAAGTTTTAGGACTAAAACGAAATACACAAACGCACGGGGGTTCCTCTGCAAAATGCCCACACCTCACGTGTACAGGTCACGTGAGGTGACGTGGTTGAGGACCTGGATGCAAATATCGAAAGTCTGGGGGCCTCTTTGCAAATATTACAAAATATTTAAACTACAAACAAAAGTTTAAAGACTAAAAAGTAAATACAAAAGTTGCGAGGGCTGGAATGCAAAATACCCTCGCTGGCGGAAGATCGGACGGTGGGATGAATCCCACTTATCCACGTGGCGAGTCCTGGGTCCGCGATACCCCTTCAGATCCGACGCCTCGGATTAGATCTCCGCGAGGAGATCGACGGCTGCTGAGGCGACTTGATCGGACGGTCGGTGGAGCAACTGGAGCTGCGGCTCGATCGGACGGTGGAGAAGCGAGGAGGAAGAACAGGGAAGAAGGCCGGCGGAGGCGAACTTCCCCGACTTCGATCTCGCTCCTCAGGCGATGGATGGGCTCCAAAATGGAGCTGCAGGCTCCTGGAAGGTCCTTCTACGGACTGGATGGCTCGGATTCGCAGGAGGAGCGTCGTGGTGCTGGCGCGAAGGCGGCGGAGCTTCACGCTCCAGGTATCTCCGGCGAGGGATCAAAATGGCCCTCCAGGTGCTTCAAGGGTCTTTGACCTGCAAAAAGTGGTGAGAAGGCCCAGGGCAAATTACCTAGGCCTCGCGAGGACCTAATCGATGCGCGAGGGAAGGTGATCGTCGGTGGCCGGAGGTGCGCTCCGGCGAGGATGCTTGAATGGGCGAAATAAGCGATGGAACGTGTAATTTTTTTGGGGTTTTTGAAGCTTAAGCTAACAGGAACCAAATGCAAGAAGGAAATAAGCGGGGGGATGTCCTCGATGGCCGGAGCCAGAGGAAAAAGAGTACCTCGACGCCGGCTGTTGGCGGAGGTGGTGGAGCTTCCCTCGACTTCGCGCGCCTCGGCTGAAGGGCTGGCGATGGAGCTGTCACCTCCACGGAGCTCAGGAGCACAATGGTGGCGCTGAAGGGTGGACCAAGGGGACTCAATTCGAATTCAAAGTTGGGGGATTCGTTTTATGCGGTTTGACCCTGAGTCGCAGGGGCTCAAAGATCAAGAGCTCTGGAGCGATTCATTGATCCACAATCCGATGTAAGATATGGGCGAGCCTCCTCGATCATCGATGATCAAAAGTCAAGAAGGCGCTAGCACGAAATGAGGTGCCTAGCGCCCTCGAAAAAACCGAGAAATCGACCCAAAAATAAGCCTCTGACAAGGCTACAGGGGGTAGGTCAGACTGTTGACCTAGGTCAACAGTCCTGGCCTCCTTGTTGGTCCACGTGGACCAACCAAGAAAAACCCTGGAAAAATATATTAATAATTCTATTTAAAATACTAAATGGCCGAATTAAATAAAAGTTATAAAATAAAAAATGCTTATAATTTTATGTAGTATTTTATTTTGATTTTTATTTATTTTTATGACTTATATTTTTACAAGTTTCCTTTTTAACCCTATATAGGTATAATACCTATGTATTTTAATATTTATTTTTATTTTAGGTATTTTTAATATTTTTATTTATGATTTTATAAAATTGTGAAATACTTTTATATACACCAATATATTTTTATTTTAACTTTCTGATATATTTTATACACTTAATAAAATACAAGTGTATTTTGTATAAGTATATACAGAGGCAGTATACCTATGTAGTCTTTATACAAGTATTTTTATTTTTATTTTTCTTTGCATTTTATTTTAATTTTAATGCACAGATATATTATAAGTAATATTTACAAAATTATAAAAATATAAAAATATATAAAGATAATGAATAAATAATAAATTGAATATTTTATTCAGTACAAGTGTACAATAGGGGTCCAAAACTCAACTTTCAAACCGTAGCTCCGCCAAATGCGAAACCACCACCATTGGATAGATTATTTTATTCTATATACAATTAAAGGTGAGTACACTGCATTTGGAGTTGTCAGTTGTGAGATACAGGTCTGGGAAGTTGGGATTTTGGATTCTTATTAAGACCATAACTTTTTGTCTGTACATGATTTTTCTGTGAAATCAATTTTGTATTTTTCTTTATGATATTATCTACAACTTTCATGTACAAAGTTTCTTTATTTGATGTATAAAAAGTGGAACCAAAAATAGGTCCCAAAATGAATAAAGAATGAATAACAAGCATATGTATTTTCTCTGTAATTCTGACCTTATCTCCCCCTACTTTATTCCTTGTCGACCTATTCATCAAGATGCCTAGGTCTCGGGGGTTTTGGGTCATAAAATATTTACAATATTTTATTCTTTTTCTTTTCTTTATTTATTCTATAATTTTGGCCTTAATTACAGTGATTTATACACTATCTGAATGCACATGCATGAATGCTAAGATGCTCTATTTAAGGGTATTTACAGGCATTTGCTAGGGTTTTTGGTGCCAAAATGATAGAATAAAAATGATGAAATGTGGATTCATCATCCCCCTATACTTTACCTTTGCTAGTCCCTAGCAAACACTTATGCAATAAGTGCAAAAAGAAAAACAAAGAAAAGAAAAAGAAGAACTTGAATTTTATTTGATTATCAAACTTGTCTTCACAAAATCAAAGTTTGGAGCTTAAGTCGGACCTTTGGAATTTTAGTGCGGGCGGAACCTTAGTGAGAACCGTGTTTGAAATCCAACAGTCCTCGAGAATCCCAAAACTCTGTCCAAGTCTCCTCAATAGCCAGGTCAGAAATACTTCAACTCATACGCAAACTCTTACGACTATGAATCTGACTTGTACAGTGTAAGTGATGGTGGCTCTCCCCAACTAGAATGACAAAGAAACTGACTTCTCCAGTACGACAACCCAATGATTCCCCAATCCAGCAACTCCATCCTCGAGGAGCGGGGTATTCCCTTCTAAGTTCAAGTGGCAGCCAGCTCAAGAGGAGGGGGTGAAGAGAAGAATGGACGGTAGCCAGTGTAGCTACCTATCCTTGGATGTAAGACCAGTGTAGTCAAGTCATCCTGCTGCAGGCTCACATATTTGACTTTGGAACTCAAGCTTGCTTATTGACTTTGTACATACTTACAGGCTTTTTATTTTTGTACATGCCTGAACATTTTTTTTGAATACTATAAACAACAGCATTTACATCAGGAGTTTTTCCTCTTGAGCTAGTAGACTATCCCTCTTTTGAAGCTTTATCGCAACCCACAACCTCCTGTCTTTAAACTTCCTAATCACTGGACGGGTTGGGGTGCACTTCCCTCCCTAGAGGAGGACAAATGTTTCCACTTGTGTGCGTCTCATACCAGCAAATCAAATCCCCTCACCACTCCAACTGAGTTGAGCCATGTGAAAGGTGCAGGTGTCCAAGTTAGGTCATTATCAACAAGAGTCGTGCGTGTGCTCCGAAATACTCTACTTAGGCAGTCAAGAATCCATTGAACTAAGTCCCGTGATCCTCAAAGAATTAAGTCAACTAGACCTGAAGTACCTCAAACCCAGTTCCTATAAGGTTCCTGTTATTAGGTAGATTATAAGGTCCAATCAAGCTCCAATCTCCGGATTTTACTTAGACTTGTTCAACTATCAAATTCAATCCGAAAAATGCTCATGCTATGCAATGCAGAATGCAGAAAATATTTTTGTGATGCAATTTTCAAGATTTTGAACTTTTTATGGATTTTGAAAAGATGATGCATGCATATGCAATTTTTTTTGTATTTTTCAAAAAGATTTTTCAAATGTTTTTGGATTTTACTTTTGCAAATGTTTTTGGGATTTTTGAAAAGAAAAAGATTTTGGCTGAAAACTAGGTTGAAAATATGTACACGGGAGTGCGTCTTATATTTACAAGAAGTGGATTTTAAGAATTTACAGGGTAAGTGGTCAATTTTATACACCTATAGATATAGTGGATTTTGGTGTGATGTGTATATTCCTCAAACTTATTTGAAAACAATTTGCACACAATTTTTGAAAACTATAGTCCAAAATAGTTTTTACAAACATTTTACACACATTTAAAAATCATTTTGCAAAGGTTTTCAAAACAGTATATATAGGTTTTTCAAAACATTTTTTGCAACCATTTTTCAAACCATTTGCAAATCATTTTTCAAACATTTTATTTCACACAAAGAAAAGAAATTTTACAAACCACACATTTTTACACAGGTTGAAAACATGAAACAAAATATTTTCAAAATAGTTTTCAATAGATGTTCACAAAGATTTTCAAACTATTTTTCAAACATTTTGCAAAAAACATTTTCACCTGATTTATTAATCAGTAAATACAAAAAGAATTTGAGGAATACCCACATCTTTTTATTAAGGATTTTTAATGAATTTTAAAGAATTATTAGCCATATTATTAGGAAAATACGAAAGTACGAGTTATGGCTAAAGTATATACGTAGTATATACGACCCCCCTATACTTAGCTTGAGCTATGTCCTCATAGATCGGAGAGAAAAGAGAAGACATAACTCGTACTAAGTATAGACAAGTCTAACGAATAAAGGAATAAATGAATGAATCAATGAATGAGAAGTTGACCGTCCCCCTATACTTAGGATCAAATAATCCTAAGTATAGCAGACTGTACACAACACAGGGAGGGTCAAGGGTGGGAATGAACAGATCGTACTCAAATTGTCTCCCCCTATACTTAGGGTAAGATATCCCTAAGTATAGACAAGAAGAGGAGACAATGGAGAGGATCGAAAAGAATAGAACAACTCGAGGTGCACACCCCCCTATACTTAGGACAAAGTACGTCCTAAGTATGGAAAACTGTCTACAAGGGCGACACCTTTTTGATAGATAAAGAAGATAGAAAAGGAAAAGAAGAAAAGAAGAAAATAAGAAAATAACTCAACAGACAACAAAGTGATATAAACAGATGGATCTGTACAGCGGAAGATAGAATTTGATCACCATGTATGAGATGTAGATGATGAGAGTCAAAGGACACATCTCATACCAGAAGAATGGGGGCAACGTCCATGGTCGGCGGATCATGATCAAGATATAATTTCAAGCGTTGACCATTGACGCGGAAGGTAGAGGAAGATGACGGTTCGGATATGTCGATGCTGCCATTGTCATGTACCTTCCTGACCACATACGGTCCTTTCCACTTGCTCTGCAATTTCCCTGGGAATAATTTCAGCCTGGAATCAAACAACCATACTCTCTGATCTGGCTCAAACTGTTTATGGCTGATATGCGAATCGTGCCATGTCTTTACTTTCTCTTTGTACTGTAGGCTGTTGGAGAAGGTTGTGTCTCTCAATTCTTCCAGGGCTGCCAATTCAGCTCTTCTTTGGTCTCCTATACTCTCGGGATCTAGAAGCAACTCAGTAACTACCCAAAAAGATTTATGCTTGATTTCCACAGGCAAATGGCACGGCTTGCCATAGACGAGACGAAAGGGAGATGTCCCCAATGGATTCTTGAAAGATGTCCGATAAGCCCACAAGACCGAGTCCAAAAGCTGTGACCAATCCTTTCGGTCTGGGCGGACAACTTTCTGCAAGATAGTCTTTATCTCCCTATTCGATACTTCGGCAAGACCATTAGTCTGAGGGTGATAAGGAGTGGCAACCCGATGGTCAATGCCGAACTCGTCTGCAAGGGCCCTGACTTTGTCATTGATGAAGTGAGACCCCCCGTCTGAAATCAAGACTCTACGTACCCCGAACCATGAAATGATATTTTCCTCAAAAATTTGCAAACGGTTTTAGCATCTGCGGCTCGGGCGGGGATGGCCTCAACCCATCGGCTGACATAATCCACAGCGAGCAAAATATGCTCGAATCCCTGACTCTTAGGAAATGGGCCCATGAAATCAATTCCCCATGCATCAAAAACCTCACAGAAGTGAATGGGTTGCATGGGCATCATGTCTCTCTGTCCGCAGGTTCCCATTTTCTGACAGTCAGTACATCTCTTCACGAACTCATTAGAATCCTTGAAGAGAGTAGGCCACCATAGGCCGGATTGAAGCACCTTCTGTGCTGTCCTTTTTCCAGAATGATGTCCTCCTGCCTCAAGCTTGTGGCAGTATGTGAGGACGCTATGCTGCTCTTCTTGAGGAATGCACCTCCTCCAGATACTATCCCCTCCTTCATGATAAAGGACGGGATCCTCCCAATGATAAAACTTGGCCTTAGCTAGGAAGGTCTCAAGTTTCTTCCTGGGCCAACCCTGAGGGACTGTCTTGGCAACAAGATAGTTTACAAAGTCAGCATACCATGGGAGTGAGGTGACAGCCAAGATCGCCTCATCTGGAAATGTCTCTGTGATAGGTGCGCTGGGCTCAGATTCCTCAAGATTCTCCAATCTGGAGAGATGATCCGCCACCACATTCTTGACTCCAGGCTTATCCTTAATTTCAATATCAAATTCCTGGAGTAGAAGGATCCATCAGGTGAGACGTGCTTTGGCATCCTTCTTAGCCATTAAGTACCGGATGGCGGTGTGATCTGTGTAAATGGTCACTCTAGATCCGAGAATATATGATCGATACTTATCAAGAGCGAAGACTACGGCCAACATCTCTTTCTCAGTCACAGTGTAATTCCGCTGCGCGGCATCCAAAGTCCGGCTGGCGTAGTGAATGGCAAACGGTAAACCATCCCTCCTCTGTCCAAGCACAGCCCCAACGGCAAAATCTGAAGCATCCGTCATGATCTCGAATGGGAGAGACCAATCGGGTGGCTGAAGGACAGGAGCTGAGACAACCATATTCTTGAGAGTCTCAAATGATTCAAGACACTTATCATTAACAATAAACTCGGTGTCTTTGGTCAGCAAGTCAGTAAGCGGTCGGGCAATTCGACTGAAGTCCTGAATGAATCGTCGGTAGAAACCGACATGCCCCAGAAAAGACCGTAGCTGACGCAAATTGGACGGCGGATTGAGTTTTCTGATGATGTCCACCTTAGCCGGATCGACCTCCATGCCCCTGTTGGAGACGATATGACCAAGGACCGTCCCTTGAGTCATCATGAAATGACTCTTCTCCCAGGATAAGACTAGATTAACCTCTATGCAGCGCTTCAGCACACGGTCTAGGCAGTCAAGACAAGCGTCGAACCCGTCGCCATAGACCGAGAAGTCATCCATGAAGACCTCTAAACAGTCACCCACCATGTCCGAGAAGATGGACAACATGCACCTTTGGAATGTCGCAGGAGCGTTACATAGACCAAAGGGCATCCGTCTGAAAGCATAAGTCCCAAACGGACAGGTGAATGTCGTTTTCTCCTGGTCTTCGGGCGCAATGGCCACCTGATTGTATCCAGAGTACCCATCAAGAAAACAATAATGACTCTTCCCAGCTAGCCGCTCGATAATCTGATCAATAAATGGTAGCGGGAAGTGATCCTTCTTGGTGGCCTCATTCAATCGTCTGTAGTCCACACAGACCCTCCAAGAAGTTGGTACTCTGGTAGCGATCTCCTCTCTGGACTCATTGACAACTGTAGTGATACCCGTCTTCTTAGGTACCACATGGAGTGGACTAACCCATTTGGAGTCGGAGATGGGATAGATAAAATCGGCGCTCCACCACTTGGAAATTTCTTTCATGACTACGTCTCGAAGATTCGGGTTCAGCCGTCGTTGGAACTCACGCGATGGCTTAGCGTTATCCTCAAGATAAATATGGTGAGAGCAAAGATTTGGGCTCAGCCCCTGGAGATCAGCTATACTCCAACCGATTGCCTTGCGGTTTCTTTCAAGAACCTCCATCAGACGAGATTCCTGTTCTCCAGTCAAATCTGCTGAGATAATGACTGGGTGCATTTCTGGCTCTCCAGCAAGGAATCTGTACTTCATTGACTGCGGCAGAGGTTTCCGTTCTGGACAACTGGGAGGTGGCAGATCTGGCTTCTGATATGTCTGTGTGAAGGCGACCAGGTCTGCATGGGAGAACTCTCGCTCTGCATGAATTTCTGACGAAGGGCGGCCTGCTGAATCATCAATAAACTGCACTGGCTCGCACTCTGTCATGGTTGTTGGCTCAGTAGGAATCAGACAAGGCAAGTAATCATCAAAGTCATCCCAGTCTATGTCTGAATCCGAGGGATCAGAAGACGATGAGCAAGATTGAAATTCCTCAGCACCACTCATCACAACACTGTCAGCCTCAGAGATATCCTCATCCAGGGATGTGCTCTCCCGGCTCTCGACTGCCATGAGCTTGAGATACAGTGAATCTGTAGGCAAGGCGAGGGTCGGTGCTACGGGATCTTTCCAGTTGGATTCATCATCAGTCATCTCAAAATCACAAACCTGGTGGATGTCTAACTCCTCCTCTGTCATCTGCGCTGCTTCGCTGGACTGCTCGGAGCACTCTGCCTCCCTGGCTCTGATCTCTTCGATCGTCTCTATTTGTATGGTTTCTCCCTCTACGCGAAAGCATACCTTCCCACTGTCATGGTCGGTCACCGCCTTGGTTGTGGCCAAGAATGGACGTCCGAGAATGATGGGGGCATCAGTTACCGACTCAGGGATCTCCATGTCCAACACAACGAAGTCCACGGGGAATTTCAGGCCCTGAATGGTAACGACCACGTCTTTCAATAACCCCTTCGGCCTCTTAATCGACCTATCAGCAAACTGAAGGACGGTTCTGCTTCGAAGAAGAGGGCCAAACTCGAACTGTTTGAGTAAGGCTGCCGGAAGGAGGTTAATTGAAGAGCCGCTGTCTAATAGAGTACGATCAAACTGCTGCTCCTGAATCTCGCATCTGACATAGGGAGCTCCTGCATCTGGTCGCTTGGCTGGCAATGTGTTCTGAATGGCGCAGCAAGTGTTATGAGTGAGCATATGGATCTGATCTCTGTGCCTCTTCTTCCTTCGGACAGTAGTTGTCTCTTTCAAGTTCTTCTTGAAGAAGGGGATATGCTCAAATGCTTCTCGTAGAGTCAGCTGAATGTGAAATCTGTCAATCATTTCGTTGCCAAACTCTACCTGCTGATTCTTTTTAGGATTTTCTTTTTTATTCCCCTTCGCAAGGCGGAGTGCCTCAGGGAAGGGGATGGTAGGGGCCTCCTCAGATGGAGGACTCGGAATCGGTCCCTATGCCTGTGAAGACGGAGAATCCATACAATCATCCTCATTCAACACATATGGATCCGTAATTTGAACAGAAACCTTTCCTTTATTCATATTTTTCTTTTTGTTTTTGTTCCCACAGTCTCTAGGTACAAAATGTGGTAACATCACAGAAGATGGCTCAACAAAAGTAGATGTGGTGGCCTCAGCACCACCACTCGCACCGGTCTTCGCGGCATCAGCACCGCGCTCTGGTTCATCATCCAAAATGGTGGCTTCAGCACCACCGTCTGCATCTGGTGTCACAACGGCATCAGCACCGTTGTCCTGGACTCCATCATTGGTGGCATCAGCACCACCGTCTTCAACGTCATGATCAGCGGCATCAGCACCGCTAGTCTGCTCCTCTGGCGCCCCTGATTCTGCATCTGGCTGTCGCTCAGAAGAGGCGCCGCCGGCTGGCATCCTACCGCTCCTAGTAGTAACAAAATCAACATCATAATAGGAATAAGACATGTCACTCAAATAATCACTAGGAGAGGTATCCTCTGTGAACTCTACCTGCTCAGATTTTCTTTTTAGATTATTAGGGTTCGGTTCGATCTGAGCGGGTATGGCGGCCTTGCCTTTGATGATGTCCCGCATCTCCTACCGGAACTCATCCATTTCTTGCCTGAAAGATTCTCGCTGTTCAGATAACAAGCGGGCAAGATCATCAAGAGCAGGGTTCTCGAAGGCAGGACCCTGAGAACCGGACGTCTGTCCCTGCTGGAAATGGGGCTGCTGCTGCTGGTGTTGCTGATACTGGGGGAAATGCTGGTGATAAGACTGCTGAGGCGGCTGGCGCTGCCTCCACTGCTGTCCCTGATAGGAGGGACGAGGACCACTCTGGTATTGAGATGGCTGGGCATACTGGGGCTGCTGGTTGTTCTGATGTGACTGGCTGCTCTGCTGTCCTGGAGCAGGAGGATGCTGCTGGGATGAGGATCCACCGTTGCCCCAACGGAATCCGGGGTGATCCCTGCGAATTGCTGGCTGAGGGTATCGGTCATACCAAATCCCGTTGACTTCCATCAACGGTTCCTGCTCGAAGGAGGGTGGAGGAAGAACTGCCAGTGGCTGCTCCGGCTGATACACCACCATCTGCGTCTCCTGAGATGGCGGTTGCTCTGGATGGTACTGCAACAATGGAACCGGCTCCGCCTGGATATGGTTCACCTGGCGATATGAGGTAGAGGCCTGGTTGGGATTGCTGCTGCTGGACGCAACCTGTGACCTGGGAGGCTGTTGGGAATGGGCTTGTGCCTCCTGAATACATAGAATTTGAGTCTTCAGGTCACTCATGGTCTTGGTGAGAAGGTCCATCTGGGCTAGACCTTGGTTCTGCTTCTTTTCCAGGATCTCCATGCGGTCCAACTTTTCACTGATAATGCCCATGTCGGCTGCTGCTGATTCGGCTTGGGCCGCGGCTGCCGACGTTGTGCTGGGACCGGCATCGATGCGGGCGATCCTCTGAAATGATCCCGCTCCTTGCGGGGGCTTCTGCTGTGTATAGACACGGGCCTGGGTCATCACTGTGGAGTTCTCTGCCATGCCTTCATAGATGACCCAGACGTCGTCTTCTCCCTTGGAGAAATAAGACCCACCGCAAGAGGCGTTCACAAGCCCCTGCAGCTCCGGTGTCAGCCCACAGAAGAAACTCTGCACCAGATTGGGCTTGGAGATATCGTGATGTGGACACCGATCTATGAGCTCTCTGAATCGATCCCATGCTTCGTGGAACTGTTCATTTGGGATCATGACAAAATTGCTGATCATGGCTCGAGCTGCGTTGGTCCGGCCGAGAGGATAGTATTTCTTCAAATATGCGGACCGGAGATCTGCCCAAGTGTCGACAAATCGCCCTAGATGCTTGAGCCAGTAAGCGGCTCTGTCAACCAATGAGAATGGAAAGGCGATCATCCTGATTGTGTCCTCGGTCAACAACCGATCGTGGATGGTGCTGCATATCATTTCGAATTCTTGGAGATGGAGGTGCGGCTCTTCGGTCGGCAACCCGTGAAACTTGGGTAGCAACTGAATCGTGTGGTGCCGAAGCTCGAAGTCTCCGTGGATTGGCGGGAGTCTGATCCACCGGTGAGTGAGGGACGAAGCTGGGTTGTGCAGTTCCCTCATGATAGTCTGTGGCGGTCGCTCACCATCCAGATCACCTCCTGCATCGAGTCCTCCTCCTTCTCCGCCACCGCCTCCTCCAGGTCTGTTCTCTCTCAGCTGTGCAATCTCTCTCATAAGGTCACCCATGAATGTGCCCTGATCACGGATCTGTCTCTGCATATTTTCCAGGGATGCTAGCAAGGAATTGTTGATGGCTGCCTGATCAATTATGAATGGAGGGTGATCGTGGTCATCTGGGTGCTCGCCTCTGTCTGCCATCGCTTGATTCTCTGAAAATGCAAAAGAGGCCATTTCAGGTGCTGTTGAATGAGCTGAACTCTGTGATGCACTGAATTCTGACACAATTGGACTGAGGGAAGGAGAATGGGAAGGGTGGTCGAGGGGGAACAGGGTGGATGTGAACTCGGGCTCGGAGAGCGGACTCTCCGAGTTATTCCTAGATGAATAAGGAGGAGTGCTGGATAGCGGTGCCGACAAGGTCGGCCTAAGAGACCTCCGTCCCATCATCTTGATTATTCGAGAAGAGTAGGGATAATGCAGGAAAAGAAGAAGATGATATGCAACAAAATTGTGCACAATTGTGCGGTGTTTTTGATCTTGACCTTAATAAATCTAACAATCAAACACAAAGCAAGGGTAAGTTCACCAACTCAACTCGTGAAGCCGTGAAGGTTCGGCTTTTATCTTGTCAGTTTTAGCTTGTTTTTCAGGTATTTATCTTTTCACGAGTCCTTAGAACGCTACGCCTATAGGAGCGAGAGTACTGCCAGGAAAGTGTCCCCGTACTTGTCCTCCTCCTGTGTAACCTGTAACTTGCGCTTTTTGAGGTCCTTGTAACCCTTCCTGGATCCCTACTCAGCCAAAGAAATAGAGGGAGGAAGCCGATAGGCGAAACCGATACTTCGGACCTCGCTCGCAACGGAATCACCCGTGAGCGTACAAGGTCCTACTCGGACGCAGCCGGTGAGACAGACACACCCGTGAAGGCGTGGCCTAGGCTCGGTACTTCGGACAAGGTCGGCGCTCACACAATAGTGAGTCACCAATGGCGACCAAGTCCTACTCGACTACGTACGATAGTAGCGCCAATACTTCGGAAATCCAGGCGATACACAAGGCAGCCACAAGTTGGGTTTTGGGCTCTTATCCTTACGAAGCGCTCACCTCACTTGGAAGGAGACCTTCCCATGCAACCTGAAGACAAGTGAGGGTGTTACTCTCCCCAAGCAATGAATCCAATTACCGATTTTATTTTTGGTCAAGTTTTCTTTAGCAGTCCCTTTTTTAATTTTTTTGGTGTTATCGCTTCTTTTGAGTCAATTCAAACAAGCGCCTAACGTTTTTTGTATTTTTCCTTTATCCTACTTTGTCCAAAAACAGAGGGAGAATAGAGTCGGAAAAGCCGTGCAAGTCGACACCAAGGTGGAAATCTCACCTTTGTGCCTAGATGATGCGTGCAAAGTAAGAAGACTTACAGCGAATCCCAGCTCTCTCCATGCGGGATGCAAAGCAGAATTTTTAAACCTAAGCTATATGGCGATATGCATGCGGAAATCGTCCTAGAACAGGCAACTGCTAGCGTGAAGAACCACAAGCTAGCTAATAATTCCCAATCCGAGTGTCCGGTCTTGGCTCACCCCTCCTCTGCCCAACACATTTGGAGTAGGAGAAAGCGCTTGTTCGGGTGTGAGCTCGCGGCGCGTGGATTTGGAAGCTACTAGCTAACTGTTTAATTAGTCTAAGTCCAAATACGAATCTATAGGAGCATGCAAATATAATTAAGTGTTTGGACCTATTCTAATCGAGTCAAGCAGGACCTAGAACTAAGAGCTCAATCCACAAAAGAAAGTGAAAAATGAAAACAAAACCGAAAAATGACAGCGATAAAAACTCGATAAAATCCGCGGTGAGCCCCCGGGTGAACAAACACCCGGAAATTAGGCCCGAATGTCTAAGTGTCCAAGTCCAAGTGTACCTGTATTATTACAATTAAATGAATCACTCTCTCACCAAAAATAAATGAAAACTAATCTAATCACTCTCTCTCTCTCACTCCTTGCTCTCTCCTGCCGGCTTGGCTAGAGAACAGCCGGCTCCACATCCCAAGGTTGCGTCGGGTCGCCTAGGCGATCCGCCTCGCTCCGCGGTCCCTCGCAAGAAGACAAAGAAAAGAGGTCAGATAGCTCAACAAGATATATATCAAAATGTAAGAGATGGAAAATGCTGCTATGGTAAACAATCACACAATCAAACAAAAATGTGAACTACAAGCTGTTGCTCCCCGGCAACGGCGCCATTTGATAAACTCGAAAATCGACGGTCTTAAGTTCAACACAAAGCGTGAACTCAGTCGAAGTGTCGACCAATCAAAATCCGTGTTTAATCAACAATTAACCCACACTAAGATCAATGAATTAGAACTAATGCGGAGTTAAAATTTATTTTTAACTCTACATAAAAGATGTATAGGTGCAAGTATGTAGAGAGTTCGAACACAGGGAGCAAGCAGGGTAATTCACAAAAATTGTGCTCAAGTGAAAGTGTGTGATGTGTCTACACTAAGCAAACAAGCAAATGAATTTTTGTGGGTTTTTGATTTTTATTTTTTTTATTTTTAATTTTTGTATTTGATTTTTAATTTTCTGATTTTTATATTTTATATTTTATATTTTTTTTATTTCCTTTTCAATATTAGAAAGTAAAAACAATATAATAGAAGGCAAGCTAAAACATTTATAAAAATGTGCAACAATACTCAAAAATTCAGAAATAAAATGTTTTTGGTATTTTTATAGTTTTCTACTGTTTTTGTGATTTTTGGGGGTTTTTCAAGGTGTTTTTGATATTTTTAAATACTGAAATAAAGCAAAACAGTGGAAGTAATGCTGGCTGTGATAAAAATGAGATTTAAAAATAGCAACCAATAGCTCAAAATTTTCACACTATTTTTCAAATAAAAAGGACAAAATAAGGAACGAACAGAACCTGAGTTTATAATTTTTGGAGTTTTCTACTATTATATATATATTTTTTAAGTTTTTGAGTGTTTTTGAATTTTTAGTGTTTTTCTTTTGAGATTTTTAATGATTTTTGGACTGACACTAAAATATGATAAAATAGACACTAGGTAATTTTTTTGGAATTTTTGGAGGTGTTTTATTATTTTTTTGGTATTTTCTAAACTAGACAGTGCACAAATAGCAAGTTTTTGATTTTTAATAAATATGAAAATAAAGTAAAATAAAAAACTAAATATGTGGCGTTAAAGTACACATGTCCAGATACTTAAACCTATTTTTGTGGAATTTTTGGAGTTAAAATGATAGGTCAAATAATTAGAGCAAACATCCAAACATTAAACAGTCCTAGCAGGGGTATATGTGCAATATTTAAAACTTCCAGGGGCATACATGCAATTTTCCACAAAAATATACACTGAATATTTAATTTATAGCATCAAAAAGCAATTACAAAAGCTGCCTGGGCTTCCTAGAAATTTTCCCACCAGGGCGCGTGACTTGCACGCGCCTGGCGAGGACTGGAATGTAATATGACAAAACCCTGGGGGCCTACTTGCAAAATAACCAAAAATATTACACTTTCTACGAAAGTTTTAGGACTAAAACGAAATACACAAACGCACGGGGGTTCCTCTGCAAAATGCCCACACCTCACGTGTACAGGTCACGTGAGGTGACGTGGCTGAGGACCTAGATGCAAATATCGAAAGTCTGGGGGCCTCTTTACAAATATTACAAAATATTTAAACTACAAACAAAAGTTTAAAGACTAAAAAGTAAATACAAAAGTTGCGAGGGCTGGAATGCAAAATACCCTCGCTGGCGGAAGATCGGACGGTGGGATGAATCCCACTTATCCACGTGGCGAGTCCTGGGTCCGCGATACCCCTTCAGATCCGACGCCTCGGATTAGATCTCCGCGAGGAGATCGACGGCTGCTAAGGCGACTTGATCGGACGGTCGGTGGAGCAACTGGAGCTGCGGCTCGATCGGACGGTGGAGAAGCGAGGAGGAAGAACAGGGAAGAAGGCCGGCGGAGGCGAACTTCCCCGACTTCGATCTCGCTCCTCAGGCGATGGATGGGCTCCAAAATGGAGCTGCAGGCTCCTGGAAGGTCCTTCTACGGACTGGATGGCTCGGATTCGCAGGAGGAGCGTCGTGGTGCTGGCGCGAAGGCGGCGGAGCTTCACGCTCCAGGTATCTCCGGCGAGGGATCAAAATGGCCCTCCAGGTGCTTCAAGGGTCTTTGACCTGCAAAAAGTGGTGAGAAGGCCCAGGGCAAATTGCCTGGGCCTCGCGAGGACCTAATCGATGCGCGAGGGAAGGTGATCGTCGGTGGCCGGAGGTGCGCTCCGGCGAGGATGCTTGAATGGGCGAAATAAGCGATGGAACGTGTAATTTTTTTGGGGTTTTTGAAGCTTAAGCTAACAGGAACCAAATGCAAGAAGGAAATAAGCGGGGGGATGTCCTCGATGGCCGGAGCCAGAGGAAAAAGAGTACCTCGACGCCGGCTGTTGGCGGAGGTGGTGGAGCTTCCCTCGACTTCGCGCGCCTCGGCTGAAGGGCTGGCGATGGAGCTGTCACCTCCACGGAGCTCAAGAGCACAATGGTGGCGCTGAAGGGTGGACCAAGGGGACTCAATTCGAATTCAAAGTTGGGGGATTCGTTTTATGCGGTTTGACCCTGAGTCGCAGGGGCTCAAAGATCAAGAGCTCTGGAGCGATTCATTGATCCACAATCCGATGTAAGATATGGGCGAGCCTCCTCGATCATCGATGATCAAAAGTCAAGAAGGCGCTAGCACGAAATGAGGTGCCTAGCGCCCTCGAAAAAACCGAGAAATCGACCCAAAAATAAGCCTCTGACAAGGCTACAGGGGGTAGGTCAGACTGTTGACCTAGGTCAACAGTCCTGGCCTCCTGGTTGGTCCACGTGGACCAACCAGGAAAAACCCTGGAAAAATATATTAATAATTCTATTTAAAATACTAAATGGCCGAATTAAATAAAAGTTATAAAATAAAAAATGCTTAGAATTTTATGTAGTATTTTATTTTGATTTTTATTTATTTTTATGACTTATATTTTTACAAGTTTCCTTTTTAACCCTATATAGGTATAATACCTATGTATTTTAATATTTATTTTTATTTTAGGTATTTTTAATATTTTTATTTATGATTTTATAAAATTGTGAAATACTTTTATATACACCAATATATTTTTATTTTAACTTTCTGATATATTTTATACACTTAATAAAATACAAGTGTATTTTGTATAGGTATATGCATAGGCAGTATACCTATGTAGTCTTTATACAAGTATTTTTATTTTTATTTTTCTTTGCATTTTATTTTAATTTTAATGCACAGATATATTATAAGTAATATTTACAAAATTATAAAAATATAAAAATATAAAGATAATGAATAAATAATAAATTGAATATTTTATTCAGTACAAGTGTACAATAGGGGTCGAAAACTCAACTTTCAAACCGTAGCTCCGCCAAATGCGAAACCACCACCATTGGATAGATTATTTTATTCTATATACAATTAAAGGTGAGTACACTGCATTTGGAGTTGTCAGTTGTGAGATACAGGTCTGGGAAGTTGGGATTTTGGATTCTTATTAAGACCATAACTTTTTGTCTGTACATGATTTTTCTGTGAAATCAATTTTGTATTTTTCTTTATGATATTATCTACAACTTTCATGTACAAAGTTTCTTTATTTGATGTATAAAAAGTGGAACCAAAAATAGGTCCCAAAATGAATAAAGAATGAATAACAAGCATAGGTATTTTCTCTATAATTCTGACCTTATCTCCCCCTACTTTATTCCTTGTCGACCTATTCATCAAGATGCCTAGGTCTCGGGGGTTTTGGGTCATAAAATATTTACAATATTTTATTCTTTTTCTTTTCTTTATTTATTCTATAATTTTGGCCTTAATTACAGTGATTTATACACTATCTGAATGCACATGCATGAATGCTAAGATGCTCTATTTAAGGGTATTTACAGGCATTTGCTAGGGTTTTTGGTGCCAAAATGATAGAATAAAAATGATGAAATGTGGATTCATCAGCTATCATTGTACTGGATTCATAAAGCCCTCATTGTTTTCAGGTACCTTCAGAGGGGGACCAAAACCCTACTCCCATGAGCGAGGCACGCCCCATAAGGAATAGAGCCAAAATCCCAGTCTGCAACTGCCTTGTGTATCGCCTGGATTTCCGAAGTAATGACGCTTCTATCGTACGTGACCGAGTAGGGCCTTGTCAGCGATGGTGTTCACGCCTTGTGTGGAACATCGACATGGTCTAAAGTACTGAGCATAGGCCACGCCTTCACGGGGGTGTCTGTCTCATCGGTTTGCGTCCGAGTAGGTTCTTGTACGCTCACGGGTGATTCCGTTGCGAGCGAGAACCGAAGTATTGGTTTCGCCTATCGGCTTCCTCTCTCTATTTCTTTGGCTGAGTAGGGATCCAGGAAGGGTTACAAGGACCTCAAAAAGTACAGACTACATGATACAAAGGAGGAGGACAAGTACGAGATTCTTTTATGGCAGTACGCTCTCTCCTATAGGGTTAGTGTGCTAAGGACTTGTTAAAAGATTTGCTTGAAATAACAACTCTAAAACTGAAAAGATAATAAATAGCCGAACCTTCACGGCTTCACATGGCGTGAGTTGGTGAATCCAATTTTGTATTGCGTTTGTATGGATCTAGATTAAGGTTCAAAGATCGAGTCCCGCGCCTTTACGCAAATTTTGTTGTGTCGCTCTCCTTTGACCCCCCGCTCAGTCGAGCCTTTCTACTGTTTTGCACTCCTTTTATTCCTTGTTGACCATCGTATTCTTCTTCCAATATCCGATCCTCCGTTTTGCTTCGCGAAGTTGATCCATGGATGGTTTCCGTCGGGGCCCTGCCGACACCCACATCGATTCCATTGACTCAACTTCGTCAATAAATTCGAGGCGATTCCCGAGAACCTGATCCGGACTCTGCGGATCGATCTCCAGACTCCTCATCTTCTATCTTTCTTGTGACCACCCAATAAGCCACGATCACTTTTGTCCCACTTTCGCCATTGTGAATGGAAGTTGATTACAATCCACATCTTTTTTCCATTCACAACAAGCTGGGGTTGACCATAATACCAGCTTCATCATGACAGTTGAACAATATTGCAAGTGGTCTGATCAGGACTCTCTCATTCTGCAGATAGAAGATAAATCAAGCCCTGGAGTCTACTCCGGTTTTTCATTTCATCAGATTCAGACCCTGACATGGCTCCTCAAGGAAAGGGCAAGGGTCAGCAGCCACCCCAACCAGAAGGACAGTTGCCAGATCAGAATCAGGTTAATGCACAACTATTGGCATCTATCCAGGCTATCCAACAACAGTTGACAGGGCAAGCCCTAGCGCAGACAGCTTTTCAGGATATGTTGAATGATGTGATGAATAGAGCCGAGGGAGGAGGAGGAGGCAGAAGAGGAGGTGGAGGCGGAGGTGGAGGTGGTGGTCCACCTGATGATGAAGAACTAGAACTACCGCCACCCAAACCTACACCGAAGGAGACGTATAATCCTGGAGACAACCAGATGGCCGAGTGGATCCTCATACCACCGGTGCACGCTCACTTTGAGTTGAAACCCCAGTTCCTTGCTCTTCTTCCAGCGTTCCATGGAAACACCAGTAAAGAACCGTATATCCACCTGCAGCAGTTCTCACGCATTTGCCGTACTACTCACTACCCCAATGTCCCTTTGGACATTGTCAAAATGATGGCGTTCCCCTTCATCTTACAAGACAAGGCCCTTTACTGGGTCAACCATCTGGGGAAGGTTGTGACAACCTGGGAGGATCTGAAGTCAGCTTTCCTGCATAAGTTTTACCCTCTCGGTCGGCTCAACCATATGCGAGCCCGAATCAGCAACTTCTCCCAAGGAGCCCACGAGTCCATACATGAAGCATGGGAGAGATTCACCGATCTGCAGGAGAAATGTCCCCATCATGAGATCCCGAAGATCAGTTTGGTCCAACACTTCTTTGGGGGCCTGAACATCGAGAGCCAAAGACTTGTTGACGCAGCATGTGGGGGTTCGCACTTCAACAAGGATGAAGATGTGGTCTGGCAGATATTCGAAGAAATGGCCGAAGGAAAGTCCACCCTCTCTTCATCAAAAGCATACTAGAAGCAGCCCCAGATCCTCCAGAAACAAGTACACATGGCAACGTCCCATGAGGCAGAGAGAGATGAGAGATCCAACCTCAGTATCATCGGGGGCCATCTCTCGAAAGTTGATATCATTGAGAAGCGATCACAGGACCTTGAAAAACTTGTTGTGATCGAGAAGAGGACCCAAAATCTAGACAAGCTTGATCAGATCACCAAGCAACTTGAACTGTTGGTGGGCACCATCAACTCTGTTCAGTCGGCAGCACCATCAGACGCTCCAGCTGAGAGGAAGGACGAGCAACCACCGCTACATCAGCCTCAGCCGAGCCAACAGCCACCAGCAGTCCAGCACGTGTACTACGTGCAAGCGCCCGACCAGGGCCAGCCGCAGCAGCAGATGGTTGTGTACCGACCAGAGTTTGTATCAGGATCAGATCCAGTCTTCCCACCACCACCTCTGATTCAGGAAGTGAATGGGGTATGGAGTAGCGAAGCACAGCCGACCCGTCCTATGAGACAACCTCAGGGTCAACTATCAGCCAATCGGCAATACCACCAACCTCAGGGTGGTCGTTTTGGGCAATCCTCACAGCCGCCGCAACAGTATCATCAGCCTCCCTTGTAAGCACACCAATGGAGGCAGAATCATCCTTATCAGCAGCCGCAATACCGCCACCCACAACCGTTTCATCAGTATGCGGCTGCTCCACCTTAGTAGTACCCACAGTATCCTCCTCCATCTTTTCAGCAACTGCAGCTTCCTGCACCACCCCAGCACCTTCAACAACAACCTCAGCACCCACACATGCAACAACAGCGTGGTCTGCACGCTGACTCCACTGAGGTAACTCCTGTGAACCCGACCATGGATTGCCTGGCCCAACTCGTCAAAGGGCTAGCCGATATGACCAAAAGGCTCGACGAGCTGACTGCCACCAAGACCACCATCACAGCTCAGGTCGAAGCCAACCCCAATAGCTCCAAAAAGAAAGAGCAGGTAGAATGTGATGCCCCGTCTGCGTCTGTAGAGTCAGAAAATGATAATATGGTTTATTCTAATGCTGTCACTCTTAGGAGCGGTAGGGCCTTGCCCCCACCTGCTATCAAGAATGGGGAGAATAAAGAACCAGGTGGATCGTCATCTTCTGCATCAGCCTTGCCAACTACAGGGGCGGGTGAGGAGGAAGAAGAAGGAGAAGCCATCCCAGCTGTCAGCCACCACCATCTTCACCAACAAAAATCACAAAAAAATCAGCAAAAACAAAAAGACCAAAAAGGACGTTGCAGTCAAAGCAAAGCCGCACCAGCATTGGAGGAGCCGCCAGCAGTCGATCCCTCACCAGCCGATGGCACAGATGCCTCATTTTGTGCTCGCCCCTCAGCACCAGCATGTCAGAATCCAGTTTGTACTCCTTCTTGCCACCCGGATGTACAACATTCTGTGGGAGATAATTTTGATGTAAATAAGAACTCTGTTTTTCCTGCTAGAGATGTACATATTCCTTTTCCTCATGCAAAACGAAAAAAGGCATTGTCTGATCCTGGAGTTGTGGAAATTCTAGACAATTTAACCATAGAGATACCATTGATCAAGGCCATGGAATATATGCCCGCGGTAAAAAAGGGCTTGAAGGAGGCATGTACCAACAAGCATCTCCCGGCACATGAGAACAAACACAGAGATGTAGAAAAGCACATGCTCTCCATGGCCACTGTTGCAGCTATCAGCAACCTCCCACAGAAGAAACAAGACACAGGAGCACCTCTTATCAGTTGTGAGAATTTCGATCAAGTCTTCGAGCGAACTCTCCTCGACAGTGGGTCTTCCATCAACCTTTTTCCATCATCAATAATGCAAGAATTTAGGCTGGGTCCGCTCAAGCAGACACGAATGATCCTTTATTTCGCTGACCGATCCATCAAGCGACCCCGGGGTCTATTGGAAGACTTTGTAGTTAAGGTACGGGAGATGCAATTTCCAGCTGATTTTGTAGTCCTTGATATGGACTCACTCGCACCTCTACTCCTGACCCCTATCATCCTTGGCCGACCATTCCCACATACCTTAGGTGCCGTGGTTGATTACGGGTCTGGCAAGATCACTTTTAGCTCGAACAACAAGCAGATCACTATAAACATGATCAAAGAGCCGAACGCCACGACTGATGAGAGCCATGCAGTATCCGAAGCAGACTTTGACTTTGTTGTAGAGATCAGAGACTCATCACTGTCAATGAATGATTCATGGACTCGAGAAATCCTCACTCTTGAGGAGGACTTGGAAAGCACATTTACCCTATGCTCCGATGATTCTTGGGAGACATATTCTCAGATGCAGGCGCATCTCTTTGATCCCGAGAATTCACTCCAGACCGAACACAATGAGCCTAGTGCAGAACTGTTCGGCACCTCACCAGGATCTCAACAGAATGCTGAGGATGGTAGCTCCATCAAAGAAGTACATCCTACCACCAGTATAGTGTCTGAAGTGATCAACAAGTTGGACAGATCAAAACCAGAACTCAAGCCACTTCCTGCAGGCCTGAAGTATGCTTTCCTTGCGGGTGAAGAACACATGTATCTGGTCATCATCAGCAGCAGGCTGAACCCGGATCAGGAATCTTGTCTTCTCGAGGTTCTAGAAAAGAACCGCAAGGCACTTGGTTGGTGCATATCAGATCTCTGTGGGATAAATCCAGCATTGTGTTCACACCACATTTATCTGGAAGAAGATGCTAAGCCGTCCCGTGAATTCCAAGAAGGTTGAATCCAAACCTCCGGGACTTCGTCATGAAAGAAATAACGAAATGGTGCGACACAGGCTTCATTTGTCCCATCTCCGATTCAAAATGGGTAAGCCCACTGCATGTAGTTCCAAAGAAAACCGGGCTTACCGTGGTTACCAATGACAAAGGAGAGAAAATATCCACTCGGGTACCAACATCCTGGCGGGTGTGTGTTGACTACCGCCGTCTTAATGCAACAACTAAGAAGGACCACTTCCCCTTGCCATTCATTGATCAAGTTCTGGAAAGACTAGCAGGCAAGGAGTTCTTCTGCTTTTTGGATGGGTATTCTGGGTACAACCAAGTGGCAATCGCCCCTGAAGATCAAGAAAAGACTACCTTCACTTGCCCGTTCGGCACCTATGCCTTCAAGAGAATGCCCTTTGGATTATGTAATGCACCTGCAACTTTCCAAAGATGCATGATAGCAGTTTTCGCCGAGATGGTAGGCAGTTTTCTCGAGGTGTTCATGGACGACTTTTCTGTCTATGGTGATAGTTTTGATATTTGTCTTGAGCACTCAGACATAGTGCTTCAGAAAAGTCGTGAAGTCAATCTAGTGCTTTCATGGGAAAAGAGCCACTTCATGGTCACCGAAGGCATTGTGCTGGGTCACGTCGTTTCCAAATGTGGCATGGAAGTCGACCCGGCAAAGGTGGATGTTATTGCCAATTTAAAGCCAGCTCAGTCAATTAAGAATGTAAGGTCATTCCTGGGGCATGTGGGATTTTACAGACGATTCATCAAGGACTTCAGCCACATCGCCCGACCTTTGACAGAACTGCTATGCAAGGAAACTGAGTTCAATGTAGATCAACAGTTTCTCCTTGCTTTCAATCAGCTGAAGGAGCTTATCACTCAGGCTCCAGTCCTACAACTGCCTGACTGGTCTCTTCCCTTTGAGATCATGACCGATGCGTCAGACTTTGCAGTCAGGGCTGTTCTTGGACAGAGGAAAGAGAGAGCACCCTATGCCATTCACTACGCCAACAGAACATTAGATGAGGTGCAAAGAAATTACACCGTGAAAAAGAAAGAGTTGCTGGCTGTGGTTTTCGCCCTCGAGAAGTTCAGATCCTATTTGCTTGGATCGAAAGTCACCATTTTTACATACCACTCTGCTATCTGGTACCTGCAGCAGAAGAAGGATGCCAAGCCGAGACTGATTCGATAGATCCTTCTCCTCCAGGAATTTGATTTGGAAATCAAGGACAAGCCTGGAGTTCAGAATGTGGTAGCAGACCATCTCTCCAGAATTGAGCAGCATGAGCCTCCTCTGAACAGTGCACCCATTACAGAAACCTTCCCTGACGAATCAATCTTAGAAGTGGATTCTCTTCCTTGGCATGCTGACATAGTCAATTACCTCGCCTCGGGGGTAATACCATCGGATTGGACGAAGAATCAAAAGAATAAATTTATGTCGACCATCCAGTTCTATCAATGGGAGGATCCTCTTTTATTCAGGGAAGGAGCGGATTGCATTTGGCGCAGGTGCATTCCTCAGGAGGAGCATTATAGTGTCCTCGAGCATTGTCACTCGCTCGAATCTGGTGGACATCACTTTGGAGACCATACGGCAGCCAAAGTACTTCAGTGTGGCTTCTGGTGGCCCACATTATTTAAGGATGCAACAGAATTTGTCAAACGATGCATTGACTGTCAGAGATTGAAGGGTACACTCACTGCAAAAGATTCGGTGCCCCTAAAAATCATTCACATAGCACATGTTTTGGATACATGGGGCATTGACTTCATGGGACCTTTCCCTAACAGTCAAGGTTTTGAGCACATCCTTCTTGCCGTCGATTACGTGAGTCGTTGGGTTGAAGCTATTCCCGCTCGAGCCGCTGACAGCCGAACAATGTTAGTTCTTGAAGAAGAATATCATTGCGCGGTTTGGGATTCCGAAGATTCTCGTATCAGATGGGGGTAGCATTTCATTAACAAAGAGGTCAAGAAACTAACGAAGGAGTACGACATCGACCATCATGTCGCATCTCCTTATCACTCTCAGACCAATGGCATCGCTGAATTGTCAAACAGAGAAATTAAGACGATCTTGCAGAAACTTGTACGACCGGACAGAAAGATCTGGTCTCAACTCTTGGACTCAGTTCTCTGGGCTTACAGAACTGCCTACAAGTCTCCCTTGGGCATGTCGCCCTATCGTCTTGTATATGGGAAGCCGTGCCATTTGCCCGTCGAATTAATTCACAAGTCTTTATGGGCGATTAACATGTGCAATTTGGACTCACGAAAAAGTAATCAGAAAAGAAAGGATGATCTGAACAGACTCTTGGAGTTCTGAGACTATGCATACGATAACACATTGATGTACAAGGAAAGGTGAAACACTGGCATGACCGGCACATCAGACGAAAGACCTTTGAAGTTGGACAGAAGGTGTGGTTATTGATGCAAAGTTGCGGATCTTCCCGGGCAAATTAAAGAGTAAGTGGACAGGGCCATTCCAAGTTCGTGAAGTGCGTGACGATGGAAGTATTGCCATATCAGATTGTCTCCTGACGCACAACCAATCGCTATCAACGGTCAACTCCTGAAGCCTTACCTCGAACCAGATACATTCTTGGCCGTTGTCGACTCCATTCAGCTCGCGCCACCATGATGACATATCCACAACAGTGACCGCATCAGAAGATTCAGACGCTGTAGCCACAAAAACAGTTTATCTGAATTTCTCTTTACTCCTTTTCTTCTTTTCTTCTTTTTCTCTTCTATCTTTTGTTTTTGTATCAAAAGGTGCTGCCCCTTTTTATCAGTCTTCTATACTTAGGACGCACTTTGTCCTAAGTATAGGGGGGGTATGCACCTCGAGTTCTTTATTCTTTGATCATCTCCATTGTCTCCTCTTCCTGTCTATACTTAGAGTATCTTACCCTAAGTATAGGGGAGACAATCTGAGTACGATCTGTTTATTCCCACCCTTGACCCTCTCTGCTTTATGTCCAGTCTGCTATACTTAGGATTACTTCATCCTAAGTATAGGGGAGACGGTCAACTTCTCATTCGTTCATGTCTTATTCCTATATTCTTTAGACTTGTATATACTCAGTACGAGTTATGTCTTCTCTTTTCTCTTCGATCTATGAGGACATAGCTCAAGCTAAGTATAGGGGGTCGTATATACCATGTATATACTATAAGACATAACTCATACTGAAAATAAAAAGATTACCTCAAGTTAAAAGTATTGCTATAATAAAAGACGATTGTGAGCTCCTCAGACTCTTTTTGTCTATACTGATTAATAAATCAGGCAAAATGCTTTGTACAAAATGTGCTCTTTGAAAAATCTTTTGAAAATTGCTTGAAAAATAGTGTGTACAAGTATTCAACTTTGTAAATAGTTTTGCCTGTAAAATTTATTTTCTTTGCGTGAAATAAAAATGTGTGAAGGATAGTTTGTAAATGATTGGAAAATTTGGTTGTCAAATTGTTTTGAAAAATCTACCTATACTGTTTTGAAAAACCTTTGCAAAAATCATTTCCAAATGTGTGTACATGATTGTAAAATTATTTTGGACTATAGTTTTCAAAAAATCTTTTGAAAATGATTCTCGAATAAGTCTGAGGAGTCTACACAAAAATCTCTCATACAAAAATAAGCAATAAATCCAAGTAAAACTTGTAAGAGCCTAAACCAAGTTGTACATAAATTATAGTTTTCTTTGTATATACTGATTAATAAATTAGGTTAAATACCTTTACAGTATGATTTGAAAAATAGTGTGAACTGTTTGAAAAACTTGTTGTGAAACGTTTTCAACCGGTGTAAAATTTGCTTTGTTTGAAAATTTTTCTTCTTTGTGTGAAACAAAGGATTTGAAAACCTATGTGCAAATGTTTTGAAAAATGTTTGTAAAAACTCTTGTGGAAAATGTATATATATATAGTGTGACAAATCTTTGCAAAATAGTTTTCAAATGTGTGTAAATGCTTGCAAAAATTATCGTGTACTATAGTTTGCAAAATTATTTTCAAATAAATCTGAGGGATAAAAGTATCATTACAAATACATGTAAATCATAAATAAAATACATAAAATTCTTTCTTTAAGATAACCTGAATAAATTACTTTACTAAAACCTGTAAAATCTTTAAAAACCCTTAATCTTGTAAAATAAAGCGGCACGCCCGTGTAAATAATTGTATATACTCTTTGTATGTGTAAAGTTTTTGTTATTTGCAAAAATTCTTGTGTGAAAAGATTCTTTGATTTTTAAATTCTTTGTGAAAAATTGCATCATTCATTGTGCATAGCAGGAGCATCCCATTCCATATTCTTTTTGAGTGAGCTTGATGATTGAACCAGTCCAATAAAGTCTAAAATTGGAGCTTGGTTGGACCTTACCGCACCTAACTGCACTGGAACCTTATAGGAACTAGGTTTAAGGTACTTCAAGTCTATTCAGAATTAATTCTTTGAGAAATCAGGGCTGGGTTCAAGTCACCTCAACTGACTAACTAGAACTTTTTGAGACACACGCATGACTCTTGTCGGCCGTGACCTAACTTGGACACTTTGCACCTTTCACTTGGCTCAACTCAGTCGGATGGTGAGGGGGTTGGATTCGCCAGTCTGAGACGCACATGGGTGGAAACATTCGTCCTCGTCTAGGGAGGGAAGTGCACCCAACCTGGTCCAGTAGCCATGAGGTCTAACGTCAGGAGAGTGTGGGTTGCGATAATGCTTCAAAAGAGGGATAGTCTACTGGCTCAAGAGAAAAATTCCTTATGTAAATGCTGCTATGAATAGTATTTCAAAAAAATGGTCAGGCTTGTACAAAAATAAAATGCCTGCAAAGTATGTACCATATGTTGTAAAAGCCAATAAGCAAGCTTGAGTTCCAAAGTCAAATATGTGATCCTGCAGCTTGGTGACTCGACTACACTGGTCTTGCATCCTAGGATAGGTAGCTACACTGGCTACCGTCCATTCTTCTCTTCACCCCTCCTCTTGAGCTGGTTGCCACTTGAAACTTAGAAGGGAATACCCCACTCCTTGAGGATGGAGTTCTTGGATTGGGGAATCATTGGGTTGTCATTCTGGAGAAGTCAGTTCCTTTGTCATTTCAGTTGGGGAGAGCCACTATTCACTTACACTGTACAAGTCAGCTTCATAGTCATCAGGGTTTGCGTATGATGTAGGCTAGTTCTGACCAGGCTATTGAGGTGGGTTCAACCGAGTTTTGTGACTCTCGAAGGTTGTTGTGTTTTAAAGCTGGTTCCCGACTAGGTTCTACACACATTCACACCCAAGGTCTAGCAGAAGCTCCAAATTCTGATTTTATAAGGACATATATTACGCTGAAAGCACCCTGTTCACTCTATCTTTTTTATTTCTCCTTTTCTTTTCTTCTTATTTTTTATTTTTTATTTTAGCTTATTTTATTCTTTTATACTTATTGCATAAGTATTTGCTAGGGACTAGCAAAGGCAAGTATAGGGGGGTGATGAATCTCCATTTCATCACCTTTATCTATCATTTTGGCCTTTAAAACCCCAGCAAATGCATGTAAATAGCATCAATTTGTCTATAATAGCATTCATTATTTATTGTATTTATTGTACATAAAATAAGATTTTTAATGCCAAAATTTTAGAATAAAGAGAAGAAAAGAAAAAGGAATAAAATATCGCAAATATTTTATGACCCTAACCCTGAGACCAAGGCCAAAATGGAATTGGTCGACAAGGAATAAAGTAGGGGAGATAAGGGCCAATAATACAATAAATACCTCATTTATTTATTCATTCATTTATGCCTTTTTGACACCTACTTTGTATATAGTTATTTATTCAATAAATAAAAATATTTTGTACATGAAAGTTGTAGATAATAATGTGAATAAAAATACAAAATTGAGTTTGTGCAAAAATAATATACAGTGTGCATTTTATACACAGAATAAAAAGCCAGTATCTCAATTCACAAGCCCATATCTTACAAATAAAACCTCAAAATCTACCAGAATCACCTTTAATTGTAGATAGCTTTTCAAGAACTATTTAATAAAAATGGTTTCATAATTTTTGGAGTTCATCTGTGAAAGAAGTTAGGTTTTGGGCCCCTATTGTACATAATACCGATTAAAATATTCAATTTATTCATTACCTATTATTTTTACAAATTCATATTTTTATAAATTTATATACATTATCTATAACATATGTGTATATTAAAACTAGAATTAAACCAAGAAGAAATGCACAAATAAAATAAAGTTATCTCAAAACATAGATAAAATACCTATGATCTATATGTGTATAAATAAAAGGGAAATACATCCTTTAATTCTTTCATATTTTTATAATACTGTAAATATTACATATGTTATATATAAAAATACAAACCAAAAATAAAAACTCATTAAAATAAGTTAAAAAAAAGAAGAGTACAAAACATAGGCAAAACACCTATACCTATACCCATATAAGTCTTATACCGATTTAGTTAAATGAGCAAATAAACTCATAAATAAAATAAAAATATATTTAGGTTATATAAAAGTAAGTTATAAATATATAAAATAATAGATAGAATAATAAAATAAAATAGACAAAATAAAAATAAATTTGCACAAAATACATGTAAATATACTTATAAATACACCATTAAAATAAACTCATAATAAAATACATCAAAATAATAAATAAAAGTTATAAATAAATACTACATTAAATAATAAACATTTTTTATTTTATAATCGAAAAATAATAAAATCGTTTACTATTTTAAATTAATCATTTTCAAATAAATCCCCCTATTTTGTCCTGTAGCGTCCTACGTGGACCATCAGGGGCGGCGGACCGTTGAGCCTCTGGTGTCCCATCCGCGTCTCAGACCTGCCAAACTGGCAAATCCCTGATTTTCTGGCATTTTTCGCGGACGTCTCGTCCACCGATTGCACTCGATTCCTTCACAAGATATGTCCGCCATTCATTGTACAATCACGCCAACTCATGAGATCACTTGTAAATACACTAGATCAATCCATAATCGCCGGTCAATCGGGGTGCCCAGAGATGTTTTTAAATAAGTACCTCCTCTTCCTTGGTCGAATTTGGCCAACTTTACTTCCCCCAAATGCCTTGAATCTGGTCCTGGACGAGCCCTTGTGACAGGAGGCGCTCCCTAGCACCGTGAATCGGCCGGAGGAGGAAGGGATTTTGTCGCGGCAGAGCTCCGGCGTCCGTCCTGCTCCCTGGAGGTCCCAGGTATAAGAGATGTTCCTTTACGTTATTTAGGTAGATTTTCATTGCAGCCTTTCATTCCCGCACTTTATTTCGCAATTTAGAGCAGTAACATAGTCTAGTTTAGCCAAATCGGAGCTCCGGCGACTTCTCCACAGTGCCCTCGACTGTTTCCGACCGTCATTTCACCCATTTCATCCCGCTCGCATTCTCCACATCCTGATCATCGTTGTTCAACCAGAGACCCTCTGTCTTCGCGAATCGGAGCTCCACCTCCGCCGTTCGTCGGAGCTCCCCCGCCTCGCCTCGCCTTGCATCTTAGCTTCAAAACCTAAGGTCGAGGAGAAAGCCCTCGTGCCCCTTGTTCTTCCTGTGCAGGTACCACGATGAAACGAGCACTCTGGGACTCGATCCGACCCAGGAAGAGGTTCCTGGAGGTCCAAACCTTCTCCGACCTCGCCTGAACACCTCAGACCTCCAGGAACCAAGTGAAGACCGTCGTTCGACGCGGGGACCTTCCAGCAACGTGATGACCCACTCGGAGGCGAAGGAGAAGCGCGGAGGAGCCCGTCCTTCAAGATCGAAGCTCGCCTCACACGAGTTCTTCCCCTGTTCTTCCTGCACCTCTCCTTGCCGTCGGATGAAGATCAAGGTTCCAGTTCGAAGCTCAGCCGTCCGATGGAGTAAAGCCACGACCGTCAGATCTCCCACGAGATATAATCTCCAGCGCTCATCGACGAACCAGTATTAGCCGCTAGATGGCCGACACGTGTCAAGTGAAGTCATCTGCGCCGTCGGATCCAGCGCCTGTTGGGAGTAAATTTCACATATATCCCCCCACATTTTTGTATTTAGATTTAATACTATAAATAAATTTTCCTGTTATAAAACTAATGTATATTTTATAGTAGGACCCCTGTACCTTCTTGAAATTACTTTTAGGTCCCTCCACGCCTCACGTGCAGTCCCACGTGAGGCGCGTGAAAATTGCAATGTAACCCTGACGCTTTTTACTAATTGTAAAATAGTTCTAAAATTTAAATAAATGTTTATTTCAGTTGGATAAATTGCACTGTGCCCACTGAATTTATTTTATTGCATTTATGCCCCTGCTAGTCTGTATTTTTTTACTTGCTTCATGTATTTATTAAAAATGCCTAGCTAGTTCCCAAAAATTCACAAAAATTAGGGTAGATGCCTTGTACCTTGTAGATACACGCTGTATTTTTATTTGGCATTTTTGAGCATTTTATCCATTTATTAAAATGAAAAAGGAGCTCTTTTACACTGTTTAAATGAGAAAATACAAAAAAATTTATAAAATATTTTTGAAAATTTACAAAAAAATTATATATGATATGCTTATATATTTATTGAGTTTAGAAAGTGAAAAATCCTAAAAACAAGAAAAGAAAAATTAAAAAATTAGAAACTTCAAAAATTAAACAAAAAATATGAAAATGCAACAAAAATGTCAAAAATCTGTTTTCCTATGCTATAATTGTCTAGATATATTTATTTTATATATTAAAATTAATTTGGGTAATTTTTGGATTTATTTTATATTTTTAGAACCCAAATTAGTGTCGGCCTATTTAATTAGTCCATATTAGGGATGATTTTTGGGAATTAAAAAAATACATAAAAATTAGAAATATTCCAGAAAAATAACAAAAAAGCATAAAAATATAAAAAAGCCAAAAAATATTATATGTAATATCTTTTGAATATAGATATATACATATATACATATATGATATTACTTCTCTCTCTTCTTCACAAATATATCTATATCTAAAGGTATCTATATTATATAATTAAAGTATATAAAAAAAATTTAAAAAATTATAAAATACAAAAACAGAACTAAAATAAAAAATAAAAACCCCAAAAACCATAAAAATAGAAGTCATTCAAGAATGACCGGGATGTACATGAACACCGTAGGCTACCCAATTTTTATTGCTCTCCGTGGTTCGACCTCTACATGCTTATACACTATGCATTTTATGGTAGAGTTAATAAAATGTTAATTCATAGTTTTGTGACTTAATTAGTTTATTCTTTGTTGTGGGTTAATTTCTGATCAACTAGAGTTTAGTGAGCGGTTGCCTCAGCGACACTATCGTCCCCGCCTTGTGTGCGGGGCTATTTTGACCCTCGCAAAATGCTCGTTATCAGATGGCGCCGTTGCCGGGGAGCAAAGAGCGTAGCCTATTACATTTTATCATTTCTGTTTGAAAACTCATTTATTTATTATTTATTTTGTGAATAGATGTTTATTTGCAATTGTTCAACCACACATGATTCATTTATTTATTGTGATCAATTACTTCATGCTTTAGTCATTGATTGAGCTTATACTAATTCTTTCTCTTTATGACTTTGTTGCGAGGGCCTGTCACGCGAGGATGACTTCTTAGGAAGCCAAGGCAGCCGAGCGTGGAGGAGGTTGGTCTTCACTTCATGACCAGCTGGATAGAGCACCAAGGATGCAAGGGATGAGAATTAGATAGACCTTGAGCAATTAGGATCATTTTTGTAATTTATTGAGAGAGAGAGAATTTTGGCATTGTAGATATATACTTGGACTCTACTCCTTCACAACGAGGTCCAAATGCCCGGGTATCCAATGCCCGGGTGTTTGTTCACCTAGGGGCCTCGTCGCGGCTTTCTCGTGTTTTTCCCGCTTTATTTTCTTTGTTTCTCACTGTTTTGAGTTTTCCGCCTTTATTTTATTTTGTTTTGTGTGCATGGAGCCGCTAGACATAGGCTTGCTTGATTGAGTAGAATAGGCCCAAACACCCTAATAGTCTTGCATGCACCTATAGTACGATTTTTGATTTAGATCAAACTCTAAACAGTCGCCTCACCATTTTCAAGCCTACGCGCCACGAGCTCACCCTGCCAAGCGCTGCTCCTGAACTCGATGTGTCGAGAGGAGGAGGGGTGAGCCTAGACCGGACTCTTGGATTGAAGATCGGTGACCTACTTGTGGTTCTTCACGCTAATAGCAGCTAATGTTTTGGACGATTTTGTCGCGTGCATACCGCCATGCAGATAGGTTTAAAAATTCTGTTTTGCATACCGCATGGAGAGAGCTGGGATGCACTGTAAGTCTTCTAACTCAGCATGCATCATTCGATTCAATGGTGAGATTTCCATCATGGAACCAACTTGCACGGCTTTTCCGCTATCTCCCTCTGATTTTGAGCACCCAGGACTTAAATGAAAATCTACAAAAACGTTAGGCGCTGGTATGAAAATAGACTCAAAAAAAGTGAAAACCCAAAAACTAAAACAAGGGGACTACTAAATAAACTTTGACCTTAATTAAAATCTGTAATGGACTATCATTGTACTGGGTTCATAAAGCCCTCATTGTTTTCAGGTACCTTCGGAGGGGGACCAAAACCCTACTCCCATGAGCGTGGCACACCCCATAAGGAATAGAGCCAAAATCCCAGTCTGCAACTGCCTTGTGTATCGCCTGGATTTCCGAAGTAATGGCGCTTCTATCGTACGTAACCGAGTAGGGCCTTGTCAGCGATGGTGTTCCCGCCTTGTATGGAACATCGACATGGTCTGAAGTACTGAGCATAGGCCACGCCTTCACGGGGGTGTCTGTCTCATCTGTTTGCGTCCGAGTAGCTTCTTGTATGCTCACGGGTGATTCCGTTGCGAGCGAGAACCGAAGTATTGGTTTCGCCTATCGGCTTCCTCTCTCTATTTCTTTGGCTGAGTAGGGATCCAGGAAGGGTTACAAGGACCTCAAAAAGTACAGACTACAGGATACAAAGGAGGAGGACAAGTACGAGATTCTTTTCTGGCAATACTCTCTTTCCTATAGGGTTAGCGTGCTAAGGACTTGTTAAAAGATTTGCCTGAAATAACAACTCTAAAACTGAAAAGATAATAAATAGCCGAACCTTCACGGCTTCACATGGCGTGAGTTGGTGAACCCAATTTTGTATTGCGTTTGTATGGATCTAGATTAAGGTTCAAAGATCGAGTCCCGTGCCTTTGCACAAATTTTGTTGTGTCGCTCTCCTTTGGCCCCCCGCTCAATCGAGCCTTTCTACTGTTTTGCACTCCTTTTATTCCTCGTTGACCATCATATTCTTCTTCCAGTATCCGATCCTCCATTTTGCTTCGCGAAGTTGATCCATGGATGGTTTCCGTCGGGCCCTGCCGACACCCACATCGATTCTATTGACTCAACTTCGTCAATAAATTCGAGGTGATTCCTGAGAACCCGATCCGGACTCTGCGGATCGATCTCCAGACTCCTCGTCTTCTATCTTTCTTATGACAACTGACGAGCGCTCCCGCACCCTTAGTTAATTCGGGCAAATTAATGTTCCAAATTAATTTTATGTGTTCGTTGCAGTCGGATACGGGAGGTTGATCAAAAACCACTTAAGTCAGATATTGGTCAATTTTAAGCGGTGATATTTTTTTACTTGGTGAAGTCCAAGGTCGATCTCAGGGAGGCAACTGTCTCCTTAGGTTGATTACAACAATTTACAAGTGTTTGATAATCAGGGAACAATTTTTTTGGTATTTTTAATTCCTATGCAGACTTATGCAGACAACTCTTAGCCAATTTAAAGTCAAATTTAATTGATGTGTCAAACGAAGTCCAAAAATAATGAAAATTGGCCAGAAGATTATTTATGATGAAAATGACCTACACTAATTTTTGTTGGAATTTTTCGACTCAAAATAAATTTTCTGTGAATTAAACAAACAGACAAAGTGATTTTCAGTGTTTAATTTTTAATAAATATCAAACCACAATTTCTCCAAGAACCAAAATTATCCTAGGAAGGTCTAATGATCAGGGACCTAGGAAAATTGACAGAACTTAAATTCACTGCGAAATGAATTAATTAAAATTACTTAAAGAAAATCACTAAACTATTTATTGAGGCCTCGTTATGCATGCAAATGACATGAAATTTTTATGGAGTGTTGAAAATGGTGTCCTTGAGCTACTGTGAATTTTTGGTGATTTTTGAAGGCACTGATATTTAATTAAAAATCAAATGGCATCACTGGGCAAAATATGACACAAATGAACCAATTAATTCATTGATAATTCAATTAAGCCAACAAAAATTAGACACGTGTACAGAAAGATAGAGGACAAAATTCTCAACAACTTGCAATTTTTAGAATTTCAAAATGATGAAAAATGCATGCTATGGACACGTGCAAACACAAGGGTGTAAATGCAATACTGGAAATTAAAATTTCAATAAATAAACGTGCTGACAGGGACTAAAATGCAATTACCAATAGTATGCAGGACTTGAATGCAATTTCTCCACGAATCACGTGCTCCTCACGTGATGTCTGCTTCACAGGGACCTCTTCGCAATTTGTGAAAGCTCCAGGGGCGTCGGTGCAAATATCCCAGGCCGCACGTGCTCCTCACGTGGGGCGGCCTAGGTTCGGAGGGCTTCGGAGGCTCGGGTAGAGGCTCGGATCTTCTGGAGGTTCGGCTCAGCCTCGGGGCAGCTTCGGGTCACCCGAGCCTAGGCTTGGGAGGCCGAGGCTCGGATGCGTCTACGTGGCAGCCTGAAGACCCTTGGATCAAGATGAATCCAAGGGGTGTCGGTGAAGGCGCGTGGCGACTTGCGAGGCGTCCGATCAGGAGTGCGATGAACGGTCGAGGACGAGGGCGGCGAAGAGACGCGTGGCGAGGCGAGGTCCGTTCGATCAGAGGATCGAACGGCTGCTGTTTCTTCTCCTTCAACGGGCCTCCGCCGCCTGCGGAGGAGATGGCTGCGCTCCGGTGAAGACTGCTGAGCTCCGCCTCTGTAGCCAAGCTCCGGTGATGAGCTTCGTCGGCTCCCACCTAGCTCGGAAGAAGCGGAAGTGAAAGGCGGAGCCTCCGGTGGTCTCTGGATCCTTGGAGGAGTGCTGGAGCTCTGCGGCGATGAAGCTCGAAGGGAGCTCCGGCGAGGCTCCGGCCAATGAAGGATTGAGGACCTGCGAAGGGTTAGATGGATAGCCGAGGCGTGCAGGTGTTCGTGGAGGTGAGGTGAGTGAGCGGCGAGGCCTACGGTGGAGTGCGGTGGTCTGGCGAGGAAGCTCCGGCCAAATGGCGGAGCTGCTAGTCGGAGGAAGGTGGTATGCGTCGTCGGAATGTGCGGAGGGGTCAGCGAGGATCGGAGCTTCGACGCGAAGCTCGCCGAGATGCTTGGAAGGTGCGAGGGTGATCAAGGACGGTGAATAAAATCGGAGAAAATTAAAGAAAAAAAAAGAACGAGATCGGAGAAGAGGTGGAGGGAGTTTCACCTGGGAATTGGTCCTCCTGCTCGAAGGCCAGGTCGTCGCTCGAGGGCCGGTGATCGCCCGAGCTCGTGCAGCGTCACGGAAGGCAGCTGCGACACGGCGGAGAGGCCGTGGATCTCGCCGGAGAAGACGCCTGTCTTCGCTCGAAGAGAAGGCCAATTGCTGTCACCAATTGAGGGCTCTGAGCTCGGGGGTTTCTCCTGGAGTGGCGGATAGCGATGAAGGTGGCCGGAGGGCGAGTATTTATAGGATGGAAGTCTCGGCAGAGCTGGTGATGGGGCGAAGTTCATGGCTGTCGTGGGGCGAGTGTGGCGGAGATGGTGGCGATTGAGGGTGTTGGCGAGGGAGAGGGACGAGTGGGGAGCGTCGTGGCGAGGTCAGCGGCCGGAGGAGAAGGCTGACGTGTGCCCAGAAAAGGAAAGGGGGCGCCCCTCCCGCAAGGCAAGGGACGTGGGGGAGAGGGGCGCCTGGAGGTAGGAGACGAAGTCTCCTCCGTTGGATCGTGTGATCCAACGGTGGAGATTAGATCGTGGTGAGCGGGTGTGATTAGATCGAGGGGAGGCGATCTGAGGGTCGTGGAGCCACCACGTGGCGGGACGAGGTCGAAGCGCGATCCCACGGATGGGATAAAAAGTGGGGGAATGATCGAACGGCTGAGGGGATAGGCAGCGGCTACGGTTGAGATGGAGAGTTCATGTCGCGATCGAAGGGCGCATAGCGCGCCACGTGTCGTCATGTGGGCGCGGCGCTAACGGATGGTGGAGATGACGAGTGTGGGATGATCAGACGGCTGAGGGAGTGCGCGCACGTGGTCACAGAGGGACCGTTGGATCTGAAGCTCGATCCAACGGTGGGGGGCGCGGGCGGATAAGGCTAAGGATAGCGGGCCGCGTGGCGCAATCAGAGGGCGCCACGTGGCCTGCTGTGAGTGGCTGGAGGAGAAAACACGTGTAGAGAGAAGAGGAGGCCGAATTTGGAAAAACTCAAAACATGAAAGTTGTAGATCTTGATGAGATCTACAAGTTTCACGTTGACCAAATACGGAGATGAGGTCAAATATGGTACATAAATACAAAGATACATAAATATACATATGTAGTATATAAAATGACCCAAAAACCCAAGTTTCTCATACAAGCTCCAATTTCGATGAAATCAGTCTCATTTTGAAGGTCTTTTAATGTGTAGTATTCTAAGAGTGAGTAGACCTAATTAGGGGTTTGTATGAGGGCTTTATGTGTGTTTTAATGTACAAGGACTCTCAGGACAATTGGGCTATTTTACAAGGGTGGTTTTTGGCATTCTTCTCTATATTATTAAGGAATATATACATATATTATAGAGAGGAAGTTATTTGATGAAGAAGTATTTTACAGGGGATTTCTGGCTTCTTATTTAAATGCAGATGAGCTGCTAAAATGCATGAATTATGGATGCATGCATGAGTGTTATTTATGCAAGATAAAAGGAAATATGCTTCTATTTTCTCGGGAACAAGGCTCTATTTTTGACTTTTGATGTGATGAATCACAGATTCATCAACCCCCTATACTTAGACCTTGCTCGTCCCCGAGCAACTAAATGAAATGCAAGAGTGAAATGATTTTGGGTTCCATACCAAGGTCATGAACAAAAGTTGAAAATGGAGCCTGACTCGACCTTTGGATTGATTGTGTGGCAGAACCTTATTTGGACCTGAACTTAAGACCTAACAGACTTCAAGTTCCACAAGTCTTCTATTCAAGACGCCTTAACAGTCAGGTCAGAATAATTCCTCAAACGCAAATTTCTGATGACTATGATTCTTACTTGTACTGTGTAAGTGAGATATAGCTCTCCATATTAGAAATGACTCGGAACCAGCCTCCTCTAACAAGGTAACTCAATAACCTGGTCCAGTAACTCTTTCCTCGAGGAGCGGGGTATTCCCTTCTAAGTTCAAGTGCGACCAACTCAAGAGGAGGGGGTAGAGAAAAGAATGGACGGTGGCCAGTGTAGCCACCTATCCCGGGATGCCTGACCAGTGTAGCCAAGTCATCCAGCTGCATTTTCCTTGCTAATATACATACTCCGACAGGTATTATTCTTTTTCTTGGACCTGTCTGATTTTTTTGGAGTTCTTTCTTGCATTTTTTTTTTGGAACTATATTCAAGGTGCAGCATATACATCAGGAGTTTTTCCTCTTGAGCCAGTAGACTATCCCTCTTTTGAAGCATTATTGCAACCCACAGCATCCCGTCCTTAGCCTTCATCACCACTAGACCAAGTTGAGACGCACTTCCTTCACTATAAGAAGAAGAGAGGTTCCGCCTAGAAGTACTACCCTCATATGCTACCCCAAGTCAAAGGAAACTACCTCCTTACCACCTCATCAATGAAGAGCTACGTGCATAGTGTTTGTCCAAGTTAGGTCATTATCTGAAAGAATCCTGCGTATGCACGAGATATTCTACTTAGACTAGTCAAGATGACATGTGAACATAGACTTGCGGACTCAGAGAATTAAGTCTCTTGACCTGAGAAATCTTAACTCCAGTTCCTATAAGGTTCCTCTGAAATTAGGTGGATTAAGGTCAAATCAAGTCCATCCTCAATATCTACTCATAACTTGGTTCAGAACCCACTAGCTTTTCACTTTGCATATGCAGAAATATGCAGATGAGATGAGATGTCATGCTATGAAAATGCAGGACTCTTTTTATTATTTTTTTATGCAGGGATGATATGCAAGAGTAAATAAGAAGCCTTTATTTTTGTTTTATTTTTCTGGTATACAACAATTATTTACAAAAGTATGTTTTACAAGAATTTTACAACTTTTTATACAAGTATAGTACATATTATACAAGTATACCAAAAAAAAAAAAAATTTTTTTTTGTTTTTCGATTTTTACCCACCCGTAATTATTGCAAAATATATACAACAGTACGCGAAAGTACGAGCTATGGGTAAAGTATATATGTAATATATACACGCCCCCCTATACTTAGCGTGTGCTATGTCCTCAGAGCACAAAGAGCGAGGAAAAGACATAGCTCGTGCTAAGCGTAGGAGAGCCAAAAAGAAATAGTAAGTATAGAAGTCGTCTCGCCCCCCTATACTTAGGCTCTGGCAGCCTAAGTGTAGAAGAAGATCAGAAATGGGGCGGACGAGGTTAAGAGGAGAAATGGAGGAGCATCAGTGCGGGCATCGGTCCCCCCTATACTTAGGCTTAGGTCAGCCTAAGTATCGGTAGGAAATGAGTATAAGGACCAATGTGATCTGGAGAATGTACAGTGAATCGACTCGGGTGACCCCTTCCCCCTATACTTAGGATCTGGTCATCCTAAGTACAGTCCGAGATAATGATTCGATGATGTGGGGACGGGCTACTAGAATCGTGAAGGTAATGATAGGATATACAGGAAGAATGATATATATACAGCTGAGTCGGTCTGAATCTTTTGAAGATGCTGCTGATGGCTGGAGTTCATTGCTGCAAGGTCTCATACGCGGCTTGAGATGTATCTGTTGTATCTGTCTCGCATATGAATACAATCTCCTCCACATGGACTAACTGTTCATTGGATTCGACGAAGTGCTTCAACAGCTGCCCATTTACTAGGAATGTCGGTGCATCATCTGCGAGATCTGAGATCTCGACACATCCACTATCATGCACCGTTCGGACAACGAATGGTCCCGTCCACTTAGACTTTAGTTTGCCTTGGAAAGTCTTCAGCCTGGCATTGAACAACCATACCTTCTGTCCAGGAACAAAGGTCTTTCGTCTGATATATCTATCGTGCCAACGCTTTACCTTGTCCTTGTACACCACACTGTTGTCGTATGCTCGGTTTCTGATTTCCACAAGCTCATTCAGATCCATGTCTCTTTGTTTCTGTCCTAGGTGTGTGTTCCAGTTGACCTTCTTTATTGCCCATTCTGATTTGTGCACTAACTCTGCGGGCAAATGGCACGGCTTTCCGAATACCATTCGGAATGGGGAGGTGCCTAACGGTGTCTTGTAAGCCGTCCTATACGCCCAGAGGACTTGATCCAAGATCTGAGACCAGTCCTTCCTGTCTGGGCGGACGAGCTTTTGCAATATGGTTTTCACCTCCCTATTCGACACCTCAGCCATACCATTGGTTTGTGGGTGGTAAGGACTAGCGACACGGTGTTCGATGCCGTAATCCTTCAGGAGTTTCTTCACCTCCCGATTCACAAAGTGGCTACCCCCATCTGATATCATCATTTTGGGGATCCCGAACCTAGAGATTATGTGCTCTCTGATAAATTTACAGACAGTCTTGCTGTCTGCGGCTCGGGTCGGGATAGCCTCCACCCATCTGGACAGGTAGTCAACCGTAAGAAGGATGTATTCAAACCCGTGGCTGACAGGGAATGGGCCCATGAAATCGATGCCCCAGGCGTCAAAGACATCACAAATGATGACCGGCTGCATTGGCATCTCATCTTTGGAACCAACGGTTCCTCCCATCCTCTGGCAAACTGGGCACGACTTCGCGAAGGCGGTGGCATCGCGAAACAGAGTCGGCCAGTAAAAGCCACATTGAAGTACCTTCCATGCGGTCCTCTTCCCGGAGTGGTGTCCTCCTGCCTCTAAGCTATGGCATAAAGAAAGGACACTCTGGTATTCCTCCTGAGGAATACAACGTCTCCAGACACAATCCGGTCCTTCAAAGAAAAGGATCGGATCCTCCCAATGGTAGTGTCTAGCGTCCGACTTTAATCGGTCAATTTGGCTCTTGGGCCAATCCTCGGGAACTTTCTTGGAGACAAGATAGTTCACGATATTGGCATACCATGGGAGTGAGTCGATAACAAAAATCGACTCGTCAGGGAAGGAGTCTCGAATCGGGGAAACCTCGGAAGTATTAAGATCTTCGAGACGAGAGAGATGATCGGCTACTACGTTCTTCTTTCCAGGTTTATCACGGATGTCCAAATCAAACTCCTGGAGAAGTAAAATCCAACGAAGAAGACGCGCCTTCGCGTCCTTCTTCTCCATTAAATATCGTAGTGCCGTGTGGTCTGTGAACACAGTTACCTTGGATCCGATTAAATGAGATCTGAATTTGTCCAAGGCAAACACTACCGCAAGCATTTCCTTTTCGGTAACTGTATAGTTACGCTGAGCAGAATCAAGCACTTTGCTTGCGTAGTGAATTGCAAACGGGACGCCATCTCTTCTTTGTCCCAATACAGCCCCAACAGCATAATCTGAGGCGTCCGTCATGATCTCAAAAGGGAGAGACCAATCTGGGGCTTGTAAGATGGGTGCGTCCATGATCATTCCTTGTAACCGCTTAAAGGCCCCAAGACACTTGTGATCGACAATAAACTCCGCGTCTTTGCCTAAAAGCTCAGTTAGCGGTCGGGCAATCTTAGAAAAATCCTTTATAAATCTCCGATAAAATCCAACATGCCCGAGGAACGACCGCAACTGCCGTACGTTGGTTGGTGGCTGGAGTCGTCTGATCACGTCCACCTTGGCAGGGTCAACCTCCATTCCTCTCTTGGAGATGACATGCCCCAACACAATGCCCTCCGTCACCATAAAGTGACTTTTCTCCCAGGAGAGCACCAGATTAACCTCACAACATCTCTTGAGGACTCGGTCCAGATTCCTAAGGCAGGAATCAAAAGAGTCGCCGTGGACCGAGAAGTCATCCATGAAGACTTCCAGGAATTCGCCGACCATTTCGGCGAATACAGCAATCATGCACCTTTGAAAAGTACCTGGAGCATTGCATAGCCCAAAAGGCATGCGCCTGAAAGCATAGGTACCAAAGGGGCATGTGAACGTGGTCTTTTCCTGGTCCTCTGGAGCTATGGCTACTTGATTGTAGCCCGAGAACCCATCAAGAAAACAAAAGAATTCTTTCCCCGCTAGTCTTTCTAAAATCTGATCAATAAATGGTAGGGGGAAATGATCCTTTTTCGTCGCGGCATTCAGGCGTCTGTAATCCACACAGACGCGCCACGACGTGGGTACTCTTGTCACGATCTCCTCTCCGTCCTCATTGGTGGTCGTCTGAATTCCCGACTTTTTCGGGACAACATGGATTGGGGCCACCCACTTAGAATCGGAGATTGGGTAAATGAAACCCGCGTCGCACCATTTTTCTATCTCTTTCTTCACAACCTCTCGTAGATTTGGATTCAAGCGACGTTGGAATTCACGAGAGGGTTTGGCTTCGTTCTCCAAGTATATATGGTGCAAACACAGAGCGGGATTTATCCCGTGGAGATCGGAAATGCTCCAGCCTATTGCCTTGCGGTTCTTCTCCAGGATCTCTAGCAAGCGAGATTCCTGCTCCTCGGTCAATTGCGAACTGATAATGACCGGAAATTTCTTGTCTTGGCCCGCAAGGAAGGCATATTTCAGAGTTGTGGGTAAAGGTTTGAGCTCGGGGATGGTATAATCGTCTAAGAAGTCTGGCTCAATCCGATCTGGTTCGGTGTTGGACGTGGCTGGATCCTGTTCTGCAGCGGCTGCCACCAAGCTCGGCTCTGGAGTCGGATCGTCAAAGGTCTCCATGCAATCGGCAAACGCCTCGTCCGACTCGTCATCCTCATCTTCCGATTGTCCTAAAGATGTAAGGACTGACAGGCCCACTTGGGCCTCTGTGTCATCGAAGATGTAGGGCGATGCAGGCTCAGAGCTGTACTCGTTCCTGAGGATCTCGCAGACTGACTCATGCACTGGATCATCTTCAAAGGAGATGGACACATCGGTGCTGGCTGGGTTCTGTCTCCATGGCCCAACTAAGTCTACATGTTCACGGTCAGTTTCGAGAGAAGAGTACTCGGTGCTGGATTCGGAGTCTGGTCTCTGCCATCTCGTCTGCTTCATCTCTAATTCCTCATCTCCGCCTGGAGTTTGGAACTGAATTTTCCCATTCTTATAATCGAATAAGGCCCCTGCTGTTCTGAGGAAGGGCCTACCCAAAATGATCTGGGAATCTCTCCAATTACGAGGGGTTTCCATATCGAGGACAGTAAAGTCCACCATGTATTCTTGCCCCTCGACTTTGATCACAATGTTCCTTAACTCTCCTTGGGACTTCTTAGTGGATTTGTCCGCGAACTGAAGAATAGCTCTAGATTTCCTAAGAGGTCCGAGATTGAGCCGCTCATAGAGGGCTGTGGGCATCAAGTTGATCGAGGAACCATTGTCCAGGAGAGTGCGTGCAAACACGATGTCATCAACATGACTCACTACATAGTGTGCACCCATGTCTCTTCGTTTCCGAGGAAACGAGTTCTTTATTGCACAAGTCGTGGCTACTGATAGGATGTGTTTCTCAACACGGCTTTTGGTTTTCCTGCTAACCCTAGTAGGTGTGCATCTCACCTTAAGGTATTTTTGGAATGCAGGGGTCATTTCCACGAACTTGTCAAAGGGGATTGTGACCTTGATATGTTTGTTACAAAACTCAGCCATCTCAGGGTCATCTTTTTGGATTTTTTTGTTTTTCTTCTTCCCACCCTTGAGAGCTTGGGGGAAAGGGATTATTAACTCAGGTTCTGGAACTGAAATATCTTCATTAGCTGCTGAAACTGAGTTCTGAACACGACTCTGACTCGGACTTTTATACAGACTCTGACTCTGACTCTGACGAAAGGGAAAATGCGTGGGCGAAACCGGTGATGCTTCTTCCGCCTCTTCTGGCTGGTCCTCCTCAGATGGAGGTGCGGGCTCATCGGTGTCGTCGGACTCGGGATGACTGCGGGGCTGGTGCTTCGAGGACTCAGATGTCCTCTTCTTCCGCTGGTGGTGACGGTGGTGCTCCTCCTCTTCCTCCTCCGAATTCTCCTCAGGTCGAATTTCGGAGGTTCCTTCCTGTTGTGCCCGTGCCCGATCAGGTATGATCACGGTCCTTCCGCTCCTGAGGGACATATGGTTAACATTATCATACGAAGGGATCTCATGTTCAGATAAATAATTATCTGAATAGTATACCTGATCTCGGGGTCGGTTCTGGCCTTGATGTATGCTATTTGGGTTGGCCTGAACCTGTGCGGGAATTGGAGTCCTTGGCGCCATTTGTTGGTCCTGAGCACGAGAGACCCGATTGATGTCGGTTCTCATGTCCAGGTAATCGTTCTGCATCTGCTGGACCCTATCAGACAGGGTCTGGATCGCCAAGGTGAGGGACTCAAATTCGGTGGGCTGGGCTGGCTGCTGAGTGGATGCGGTCCTGAACTGGCCCTGCTGGCCGTGCCGGTATTGCTGCTGATGGGGCGGTGCTGGCCCCTGCTGATAGGTGCGCTGCTGCGGCTGGTACCCTTGTTCTGGCCTGGACTGATATCGCGGGATTGTGACGGGCCTGGTCTCCTGGTAAACTGGGGTTGGGCAGTGTGCCTGGTCCTTCCCCATCTCGATTTGCCGGACTAGTGGGTCACGGCTATACCAGAGCCCGTTGATCTCGTAAACGGGCGGAGGCTCCTCATACTCTGTCTCCACTGGTGGGGGTGCATGATGGTTCTGCTGGGTGTAAGTCTGATCCCAGCTGCTCTGAGACCCTGGTGCCTGTTCCTGTACAAGATGGACTCGATGTACAGGTACAGGTGGTGCAGAAGGGGTGGGTAGCTTAATCTTGGCTACCTTTTCAGAGAGTTCCTCCACCTTCTTGGGAAGGCTCGAAAGAGACTCCATCTCCGCGACTCTCTTGTGGATCTGCTCGACCATAGTAAGCTTGTCTGCAATCATCCCCATGCTGGGGATGAGGTCCTCTGTCAGATCTGCAACAGTCCTTCTAGTTGTCTCGTTGGATAGAATCGAGGGAGACAACTGATAGGCCCTTGTGGCCTGTGACCTGCCGGTTTCTGCCATCTGTTCTAGGATCTTCCACACGGCGTGCTCGTTCTTGTTCAGATAGCTTCCTCCACAGGCGGCGCTGACTAACCCCTGCATCTCTGGGGTTAGGCCGCAGAACAAGGTCTGGACTAAGATTGCCTTAGAAATGCCGTGGCACGGGCATTTCTGTACTAAGTCATTGAACCTGTCCCACGCCTCGTGGAACGGTTCGCAGGGTCCTTGGGCGAAGCTGGCAATCTTCGTTCGCATTTGATTGGTTCTACTGAGTGGGTAGAACTTCTTTAAGAAGAGGTCCTTGAACTGCATCCAGGTAGTACATACCACCCCTAGGTTTTTCAGCCAATGTGCAGCCTTATCTCCTAAGGCAAACGGGGTGGCTTTCAGCCGGATATAATCTTGGCCAACATTGGGATGGCTCAGATTATTGCAAACTAGTTCGAAGTCACGGAGGAAAGTGTACGGCTCTTCGCTTAGGTTTCCGTTGAACTTCGGCAGCAGGCTAAGGAAGTGGGGCTTCAGTTCGAATGCCTGGTCGGGAACTGCAGGTGCTAGCCAATTCTGGATTTCATTCTCCGCCGGGTTATAGGTATCGACCATTGGTCGGTCGATCCCTTCAGCTACTATTATCCGCCCCATTCGTGCAGTGAGATCAGCATTTTTCTGTTCAGCTTCAGCAAGGCGTCTTAGAATCTGTCTCATCTGGTCCTCATCAGGCGGCATCTTTGGTGGCATTTCTTCCTCTACTTCTGGGAATTGGAAAATAAGGTCGGAGTTAGAGGTTGAATCAAGGAAGGGATAACCGAGGCAATGATCTTCCTCGGTAATCTCAGAGGAGATACAAGGGTTGGTTTGAGAGTAACCACCCTGAGCAGGAGGGAACCAGGACTCAAGAGGGTCATGAGTCATGGGTGGTCCAAGGTGCGCTCGGACCGGAAAAGACGAGTTACTTGGGGGACTCATAGAGAGATCAGTGAACGGTGCGTCGAGATCTCCCCAGTCACTCATCTTGGTGAAGCAAGAAGAAGATAGGATTTTACTCCTACCTGAAGCAAGCACAAGATCAATCCAAGACCCTGGATTCACACTCAACACAGTGAAGGACTCAAAGTTGAGTCCAATTTATCTTGTAGTTTTTAAGTGTGATTTTCAAGCAAATCTAGCAAGGATTACGCGGCCTAGAGGGAAGTCGGCTCAGAGCCGGATGCGTCTTCCCTGTTTATCCTGTCGTCTAAGATACCGCCGCTCCTTCCTTTCTTCGCTCCTATCCCAAGCCGATGGACTCAGTGACCATGCCCCTATCTACCTGCAAGCAGGCGGAGGCTGACAAGGCTGGAACTTCGCCCCGGAGGGTTACTAGCAACTTGTCGCGAAGCACCGCAATTTCGCCCCTATCTACCTGAGACAGGCGGAGGCTACTTGGTACTAGTCAAAGAATCTGAAAATATTCGGCTCGTGATATTTGCTAGGATCAGTTGGAACGTGATATGGAAGACGGGGATTTGGGCTCTACCTTAGGGTGTTCACACACACTCAGGTACCCTCACTCAGCCTGAAAACAAGGTCGGGGATTAGTCTCCCGCAAACAATTTTCAGCTTTTATTCCCTTTTTATGGTCAATAATGTTAGCAGTCCCAGTTTTAAAATTAGGTTATCACTGTAATTAATCACCACAAAGCACGCTTATCGGACAGTCCCAATTTCCTTTTTAATTACGTGAGAAAATCAGAGGGGGGAATTCGAGAAAAGCCGATGCAAGTTAAAATCTATGATGCGTATGCCAAGTAAAGAATACTTACAGTGGTCCTTCGCTTCTTGATGCAGGATGCTATACAGAATTGAAAACTTTATGCAAATGCAAGCGATGAAAGCCGCTCCTAGACAGGCAGTTCTATTAGCGTGAAGAACAGTTTAATTTGAACTAAGTCCTGCGGTCCAGGTGCGTCTATTAAGTGTGTTGTGTGGTCCTATTGATTACGAGCACAAACAAGTCCTAGAGTGGCTCGAGGAGCCGCTAGTGCAAGCTAAATTACCATTCAACCACACAGCACACGGGACACAGTTTTCCACTATATTTACACGCGCGAGATCCCAAACGGGAATCGCTGGAAATAATGCAAAAGAAAAATAATTAAAAAGAATACAATGCCTCTCTTTCTCTCCACACAATCTAAATGCTAAGTCCTCGAAGCGTCGCCGACTCCTCGCGGTCCTCGCACAAAAATTAAATGAAGGTCAGAGAGTGACACAAAAATAAAATAATGCAAAGGAAATAAATGAGAGAAATAATCACAAGAAAAACCGGGGGTCAGACTACCCGGGGATTAGAAGATCAAACACTCAAAAATATGCTACAAATTAACCTAAGCCGTGCCTCCCCGGCAACGGCGCCATTTTGACGAGCGCTCCCGCACCCTTAGTTAATTCGGGCAAATTAATGTTCCAAATTAATTTTATGTGTTCGTTGCAGTCGGATACGGGAGGTTGATCAAAAACCACTTAAGTCAGATATTGGTCAATTTTAAGCGGTGATATTTTTTTACTTGGTGAAGTCCAAGGTCGATCTCAGGGAGGCAACTGTCTCCTTAGGTTGATTACAACAATTTACAAGTGTTTGATAATCAGGGAACAATTTTTTTGGTATTTTTAATTCCTATGCAGACTTATGCAGACAACTCTTAGCCAATTTAAAGTCAAATTTAATTGATGTGTCAAACGAAGTCCAAAAATAATGAAAATTGGCCAGAAGATTATTTATGATGAAAATGACCTACACTAATTTTTTTTGGAATTTTTCGACTCAAAATAAATTTTCTGTGAATTAAACAAACAGACAAAGTGATTTTCAGTGTTTAATTTTTAATAAATATCAAACCACAATTTCTCCAAGAACCAAAATTATCCTAGGAAGGTCTAATGATCAGGGACCTAGGAAAATTGACAGAACTTAAATTCACTGCGAAATGAATTAATTAAAATTACTTAAAGAAAATCACTAAACTATTTATTGAGGCCTCGTTATGCGTGCAAATGACATGAAATTTTTATGGAGTGTTGAAAATGGTGTCCTTGAGCTACTGTGAATTTTTGGTGATTTTTGAAGGCACTGATATTTAATTAAAAATCAAATGGCATCACTGGGCAAAATATGACACAAATGAACCAATTAATTCATTGATAATTCAATTAAGCCAACAAAAATTAGACACGTGTACAGAAAGATAGAGGACAAAATTCTCAACAACTTGCAATTTTTAGAATTTCAAAATGATGAAAAATGCATGCTATGGACACGTGCAAACACAAGGGTGTAAATGCAATACTGGAAATTAAAATTTCAATAAATAAACGTGCTGACAGGGACTAAAATGCAATTACCAATAGTATGCAGGACTTGAATGCAATTTCTCCACGAATCACGTGCTCCTCACGTGATGTCTGCTTCACAGGGACCTCTTCGCAATTTGTGAAAGCTCCAGGGGCGTCGGTGCAAATATCCCAGGCCGCACGTGCTCCTCACGTGGGGCGGCCTAGGTTCGGAGGGCTTCGGAGGCTCGGGTAGAGGCTCGGATCTTCTGGAGGTTCGGCTCAGCCTCGGGGCAGCTTCGGGTCACCCGAGCCTAGGCTTGGGAGGCCGAGGCTCGGATGCGTCTACGTGGCAGCCTGAAGACCCTTGGATCAAGATGAATCCAAGGGGTGTCGGTGAAGGCGCGTGGCGACTTGCGAGGCGTCCGATCAGGAGTGCGATGAACGGTCGAGGACGAGGGCGGCGAAGAGACGCGTGGCGAGGCGAGGTCCGTTCGATCAGAGGATCGAACGGCTGCTGTTTCTTCTCCTTCAACGGGCCTCCGCCGCCTGCGGAGGAGATGGCTGCGCTCCGGTGAAGACTGCTGAGCTCCGCCTCTGTAGCCAAGCTCCGGTGATGAGCTTCGTCGGCTCCCACCTAGCTCGGAAGAAGCGGAAGTGAAAGGCGGAGCCTCCGGTGGTCTCTGGATCCTTGGAGGAGTGCTGGAGCTCTGCGGCGATGAAGCTCGAAGGGAGCTCCGGCGAGGCTCCGGCCAATGAAGGATTGAGAACCTGCGAAGGGTTAGATGGATAGCCGAGGCGTGCAGGTGTTCGTGGAGGTGAGGTGAGTGAGCGGCGAGGCCTACGGTGGAGTGCGGTGGTCTGGCGAGGAAGCTCCGGCCAAATGGCGGAGCTGCTAGTCGGAGGAAGGTGGTATGCGTCGTCGGAATGTGCGGAGGGGTCAGCGAGGATCGGAGCTTCGACGCGAAGCTCGCCGAGATGCTTGGAAGGTGCGAGGGTGATCAAGGACGGTGAATAAAATCGGAGAAAATTAAAGAAAAAAAAAGAACGAGATCGGAGAAGAGGTGGAGGGAGTTTCACCTGGGAATTGGTCCTCCTGCTCGAAGGCCAGGTCGTCGCTCGAGGGCCGGTGATCGCCCGAGCTCGTGCAGCGTCACGGAAGGCAGCTGCGACACGGCGGAGAGGCCGTGGATCTCGCCGGAGAAGACGCCTGTCTTCGCTCGAAGAGAAGGCCAATTGCTGTCACCAATTGAGGGCTCTGAGCTCGGGGGTTTCTCCTGGAGTGGCGGATAGCGATGAAGGTGGCCGGAGGGCGAGTATTTATAGGATGGAAGTCTCGGCAGAGCTGGTGATGGGGCGAAGTTCATGGCTGTCGTGGGGCGAGTGTGGCGGAGATGGTGGCGATTGAGGGTGTTGGCGAGGGAGAGGGACGAGTGGGGAGCGTCGTGGCGAGGTCAGCGGCCGGAGGAGAAGGCTGACGTGTGCCCAGAAAAGGAAAGGGGGCGCCCCTCCCGCAAGGCAAGGGACGTGGGGGAGAGGGGCGCCTGGAGGTAGGAGACGAAGTCTCCTCCGTTGGATCGTGTGATCCAACGGTGGAGATTAGATCGTGGTGAGCGGGTGTGATTAGATCGAGGGGAGGCGATCTGAGGGTCGTGGAGCCACCACGTGGCGGGACGAGGTCGAAGCGCGATCCCACGGATGGGATAAAAAGTGGGGGAATGATCGAACGGCTGAGGGGATAGGCAGCGGCTACGGTTGAGATGGAGAGTTCATGTCGCGATCGAAGGGCGCATAGCGCGCCACGTGTCGTCATGTGGGCGCGGCGCTAACGGATGGTGGAGATGACGAGTGTGGGATGATCAGACGGCTGAGGGAGTGCGCGCACGTGGTCACAGAGGGACCGTTGGATCTGAAGCTCGATCCAACGGTGGGGGGCGCGGGCGGATAAGGCTAAGGATAGCGGGCCGCGTGGCGCAATCAGAGGGCGCCACGTGGCCTGCTGTGAGTGGCTGGAGGAGAAAACACGTGTAGAGAGAAGAGGAGGCCGAATTTGGAAAAACTCAAAACATGAAAGTTGTAGATCTTGATGAGATCTACAAGTTTCACGTTGACCAAAGACGGAGATGAGGTCAAATATGGTACATAAATACAAAGATACATAAATATACATATGTAGTATATAAAATGACCCAAAAACCCAAGTTTCTCATACAAGCTCCAATTTCGATGAAATCAGTCTCATTTTGAAGGTCTTTTAATGTGTAGTATTCTAAGAGTGAGTAGACCTAATTAGGGGTTTGTATGAGGGCTTTATGTGTGTTTTAATGTACAAGGACTCTCAGGACAATTGGGCTATTTTACAAGGGTGGTTTTTGGCATTCTTCTCTATATTATTAAGGAATATATACATATATTATAGAGAGGAAGTTATTTGATGAAGAAGTATTTTACAGGGGATTTCTGGCTTCTTATTTAAATGCAGATGAGCTGCTAAAATGCATGAATTATGGATGCATGCATGAGTGTTATTTATGCAAGATAAAAGGAAATATGCTTCTATTTTCTCGGGAACAAGGCTCTATTTTTGACTTTTGATGTGATGAATCACAGATTCATCAACAACCCAATAAGCCGGGATCACTTTTGTCCCACTTTCACCGTTGTGAATGGAAGTCGATTACAATCCACATCTTTTTTCCATTTACAACAAGCTGGGGTTGACCTTAATTCAAGCTTCATCATGACAGCTGAACAATATTGCAAGTGGTCTGATCAGGACTCTCTCATTCTGCAGATAGAAGATAAATCAAGCCCTGGAGTCTACTCCGAAATTAATTTCGTCAGATTCAGACCCTGACATGGCTCCTCAAGGAAAGGGTAAGGGTCAGCAGCCACCCCAACCAGAAGGACAGTTGCCAGATCATAATCAGGTTAACGCACAACTATTGGCATCTATCCAGGCTATCCAACATCAGCTGACAGAGCAAGCCCTTGCGTAGACAGCTTTTCAGGATATGTTGAATGATGTGATGAACAGAGCCGAGGGAGGAGGAGGTAGAAGAGGAGGTGGAGGCGGAGGTGGAGGTGGTGGTCCACCTGATGATGAAGAACCAGAACTACCGCCACCCAAACCTACACTGAAGGAGACGTATAATCCTGGAGACAGCCAGATGACCGAGTGGATCCTCATTCCACCGGTGCACGCTCACTTTGAGCTGAAACCCCAGTTCCTTGCTCTTCTTCCAGCATTCCATGGAAACACCAGTGAAGAACCGTATATCCACCTGCAGCAGTTCTCACGCATTTGCCGCACTACTCAATACCCTAATGTCCCTTTGGACATTGTCAAAATGATGGCGTTCCCCTTCAGCTTACAAGACAAGGCCCTTTACTGGGTCAACCATCTGGGGAAGGTTGTGACAACCTAGGAGGAACTGAAGTCAGCTTTCCTGCATAAGTTTTACCCTCTCGGTCGACTCAACCAGATGCGAGCCCGAATCAGCAACTTCTCCCAAGGAGCCCACGAGTCCATACATGAAGCATGGGAGAGATTCACCGATCTGCAAGAGAAATGTCCCCATCATGAGATCCCGAAGACCAGTTTGGTCCAACACTTCTTTGGGGGCCTGAACATCGAGAGCCAAAGGCTTGTTGACGCAGCATATGGGGGTTCGCACTTCAACAAGGATGAAGATGTGGTCTGGCAGATATTTGAATAAATGGCCGAAGGAGAGGCCGCCCTCTCTTCATCAAAAGCATACCAGAAGCAGCCCCAGATCCTCCAGAAACAAGTACACATGCAGCGTCCCGCGAGGCAGAGAGAGATGAGAGCTCTAACCTCAGTATCATCGGGGGACATCTCTCGAAAGTTGATATCATTGAGAAGCGATCACAGGACCTTGAAAAACTTGTTGTGATCGAGAAGAGGACCCAAAATCTAGACAAGCTTGATCAAATCACCAAGCAACTTGAACTGTTGGTGGGCACCATCAACTCTGTTCAGTCGGCAGCACCATCAGACGCTCCAGCTGAGAGGAAGGACGAGCAACCACCGCTACATCAGCCTCAGCCGAGCCAGCTGCCACCGGCAGTCCAGCACGTGTACTACGTGCAGGCGCCTGACCAGGGCCAGCCGCAACAGTAGAAGGTTGTGTACCAACCAGAGTTTGTATCAGGACTAGATACAGTCTTCCCACCACCACCCCTGATTCAGGAAGTGAACGGGGTATGGGGTAACGAAGCACAACCGACCCATCCTATGGGACAACCTCAGGGTCAGCTATCAACCAATCGGCAATACCACCAACCTCAGGGTGGTCGTTTTGGGCAATCCTCACAGCCGCCGCAATAGTATCATCAGCCTCCTTTGTATGCACACCAGTGGAGGCAGAATCAACCTTATCAGCAGCCGCAATACCGCCACCCACAGCCGTTTCATCAGTATGCGGCTGCTCCACCTCAGCAGTACCCACAGTATCCTCCTCCCTCTTATCAGAAACTGCAGCTTCCTGCACCATCCCAACACCTTCAACAACAACCTCAGCACCCGCACATGCAAAAACAACGTGGTCTGCACGCTGACTCCACTGAGGTAACTCCTGTGAACCCGACCATGTATTGCCTGGCCCAACTTGTCAGAGGGCTAGCAGATATGACCAAAAGGCTCGACAAGCTGACTGCCACCAAGACCACCATCCCAGCTCAGGTCGAAGCCAACCCCAATAGCTCCAAAAAGAAAGAGCAGGTAGAATGTGATGCCCTGTCAACGTCTGTAGAGTCAGAAAATGATAATATGGTTTATTCTAATGGTGTCACTCTCAGGAGCGGTAGGGCCTTGCCCCCACCTGCTATCAAGAATGGGGAGAATAATAAACCAGGTGGATCGTCATCTTCTGCATCAGCCGTACTAACTACAGGGGCGGGTGAGGAGGCAGAAGAAGGAGAAGCCATCCCAGCTGTCAGCCACCACCATCTTCACCAACAAAAATCACAAAAAAATCAGCAAAAACAAAAAGACCAAAAAGGACGTTGCAGTCAAAGCAAAGCTGCACCAGCATTGGAGGAGCCGCCAGCAGTCGATCCCTCGTCAGCCGATGGCACAGATGCCTCATTTTGTGCTCGCCCCTCAGCACCAGCATGTCAGAATCCAGTTTGTACTCCTTCTTGCCACCCGGATGTACAACATTCTGTGGGCGATAATTTGATGTAAATAAGAACTCTGTTTTTCCTGCTAGAGATGTACATATTCCTTTCCCTCATGCAATAGAAAAATCCAAAAAAATTGCAAAACGAAAAAAGGCATTGTCTGATCCTGGAGTTGTGGAAATTCTAGACAATTTAACCATAGAGATACCATTGATCAAGGCCATGGAATATATGCCCGCGGTAAAAAAGGGCTTGAAGGAGGCATGTACCAACAAGCGTCTCCCGGCACATGAGAACAGATGCAGAGATGTAGAAAAGCACGTGCTCTCCATGGCCACTGTTGCAGCTATCAACAACCTCCCACAGAAGAATCAAGACATAGGAGTACCTCTTATCAGTTGTGAGATTTTCGATCAAGTCTTAGAGCGCACTCTCCTCGACAGTGGGTCTTCCATAAACCTTTTGCCATCATCAATAACGCAAGAATTGGGGCTGGGTCCACTCAAGCAGACATGAATGATCCTTCATTTCGCTGACCGATCCATCAAGCGACCCCCGGGGTCTATTGGAAGACGTTGTAGTTAAGGTACTGGAGATGCAATTTCCAGCTGATTTTGTAGTCCTTGATATGGACTCACCCGCACCTCTACTCCAGACCCCTATCATCCTTGGCCGACCATTCCTACGTACCTCATGTGCCGTGGTTGATTACGGGTCTGGCAAGATCACTTTTAGCTTGAACAACAAGCAGATCACTATAAACATGATCAGAGAGCCGAACGCCACGACTGATGAAAGCCATGCAGTATCAGAAGCAGACTGTGACTTTGTTGCAGAGATCAGAGACTCATCACTGTCATTGAATGATTCATGGACCCGAGAAATCCTCACTCTTGAGGAGGACTTGGAAAGCACAGTTACCCTATGCTCCGGTGATTCTTGGGAGACAGATTCTCAGATGCAAGCGCATCTCTTTGATCCTGAGAAATCACTCCAGACCGAACACAATGAGCCTAGTGCAGAACTGTTCGACACCTCACCAGGATCTCAACAGAATGTTGAGGATGGTAGCTCCATCAAAGAAGTACATCCTACCACCAGTATAGTGTCTGAAGTGATCAACAAGTTGGACAGATCAAAACCAGAACTCAAGCCACTTCCTGCAGACCTGAAGTATGCTTTCTTTGCGGGTGAAGAACACATGTATCCGGTCATCATTAGCAGCAGGCTGAACCCGGATCAGGAATCTCGTCTTCAGGAGGTTATAGAAAAGAACCACAAGGCACTTGGTTGGTGCGTATCAGATCTCTGTGGGATAAATCCAGCATTGTGTTCACACCACATTTATCTGGAAGAAGATGCTAAGTCGTCCCGTGAATTCCAAAGACGGCTGAATCCAAACCTCCAGGACTTCGTCATGAAAGAAATAACGAAATGGTGCGACACAGGCTTCATTTATCCCATCTCCGATTCAAAATGGGTAAGCCCACTGCATGTAGTTTCAAAGAAAACCGGGCTTACCGTGGTTACCAATGACAAAGGAGAGTAAATATCCACTCGGGTACCAACATCCTGGCGGGTGTGTGTTGACTATCGCCGTCTTAATGCAGCAACTAAGAAGGACCACTTCCCCTTGCCATTCATTGATCAAGTTCTGGAAAGACTAGCAGGCAAGGAGTTCTTCTGCTTTTTGGATGGGTATTCCGGGTACAACTAAGTGGCAATCGCCACCAAAGATCAACAAAAGACTACCTTCACTTGCCCGTTCGGCACCTATGCCTTCAAGAGAATGCCCTTTGGATTATGTAATGCACCTGCAACTTTCCAAAGATGCATGATAGCAGTTTTCACCGAGATGGTAGGCAGTTTTCTCAAGGTGTTCATGGACGACTTTTATGTCTATGGTCATAGTTTTGATATTTGTCTTGAGCACCTAGACAGAGTGCTTCAGAAATGTCGTGAAGTCAATCTAGTGCTTTCATGGGAAAAGAGCCACTTCATGGTCACCGAAGGCATTTGCTGGGTCAAGTCGTTTCCAAACGTGGCATGGAAGTCGATCCGGCAAAGGTGGATGTTATTGCCAATTTAGAGCCACCTCAGTCAGTAAAGAATGTAAGGTCATTCCTGGGGCATGTGGGATTTTACAGATGATTCATCAAGGACTTCAGCCACATCGCCCGACCTTTGACAAAACTGCTATGCAAGGAAACCAAGTTCAATGTAGATCAGCAGGTTCTCCTTGCTTTCAATCAGCTGAAGGAGCTTATCACTCAGGCTCCAGTCCTACAGCCGCCGGACTGGTCTCTTCCCTTTGAGATCATGACCGATGCCTCAGACTTTACAGTCGGGGCTGTTCTTGGGCAGAGGAAAGAGAGAGCGCGCTATGCCATTCACTACGCCAGCAGAACATTAGATGAGATGCAAAGAAATTACACCGTGACAGAGAAAGAGTTACTGGCTGTGGTTTTCATCCTCGAGAAGTTCAGATCCTATTTGCTTGGATCGAAAGTCACCATTTTTACAGACCACTCTGCTATCCGGTACCTGCAGCAGAAGAAGGATGCCAAGCCAAGACTGATTCGATGGATCCTTCTCCTCCAGGAATTTGATTTGGAAATCAAGGACAAGCCTGGAGTTCAGAATGTGGTAGCATACCATCTCTCCAGAATTGAGCGGCATGAGCCTCTTCTGAACAGTGCACCCATTACAGAAACCTTTCCTGACGAATCAATCTTAGTAGTGGATTCTCTTCCTTGGTATGCTGACATAGTCAATTACCTCGCCTCGGGGGTAATACCATCGGATTGGACAAAGAATCAAAAGAATAAATTTATGTTGACCATCCGGTCCTATCAATGAGAGGATCCTCTTTTATTAAGGGAAGGAGCATATTGCATTTGGCGCAGGTGCATTCCTCAGGAGGGGAATTATAGTGTCCTCGAGCATTGTCACTCGCTCGAATCTGGTGGACATCACTCCGGAGATCGTACGGTAGCCAAAGTACTTCAGTGTGGCTTCTGGTGGCCCACATTATTTAAGGATGCAGTAGAATTTGTCAAACGATGCATTGACTGTCAGAGATTGAAGGGTACACTCACTGCAAAAGATTCGATGCCCCTAATAAATCATTCACATAGCAGATGTTTTCGATGCATGGGGCATTGACTTCAAGGGACCTTTCCCTAACAGTCAAGGTTTTGAGCACATTCTTCTTGCCGTCGATTACATAAGTCGTTGGGTTGAAGCTATTCCCGCTCGAGCCGTCGACAACCGAACAATGTGTCAGTTCTTGAAGAAGAATATCATTGCGCGGTTCGGGATTCTGAAGATTCTCATATCAGATGGGGGTAGCCATTTCATTAACAAAGAGGTCAAGAAACTAACGAAGGAGTACGACATCGACCATCGTGTCGCATCTCCTTATCACCCTCAGACCAATGGCATGGCAGAATTGTCAAACAGAGAAATTAAGACGATCTTGCAGAAACTTGTACGGCCGGATAGAAAGAACTGGTCTCAACTCTTGGTCTCAGTTCTCTGGGCTTACAGAATTGCCTACAAGTCTCCCTTGGGCATGTCGCCCTATCGTCTTGTATATGGGAAGCCGTGCCATTTGCCCGTCGAATTAATTCACAAGTCTTTATGGGCAATTAACATGTGCAATTTGGACTCACGAAAAAGTGGTCAGAAAAGAAAGGATGATCTGAACAGACTCCTGGAGTTCTGAGACTATGCATACGATAACATATTGATGTACAAGGAAAAGGTGAAACACTGGCATGACCGGCACATCAGACGAAAGACCTTTGAAGTTGGACAGAAGGTGTGGTTCTTTGATGCAAAGTTGCGGATCTTCCCGGGCAAATTAAAGAGTAAGTGGACAGGGCCATTCCAAGTTCGTGAAGTGTGTGACAATGGAAGTATTGCCATATCAGAATTGTCTCATGACGCATAGCCATTCGTCGTCAACGGTCAACTCCTGAAGCCTTACCTCGAATCAGATACATTCTTGGCCGTTGTCGACTCCATTCAGCTCGCGCACCATGATGACATATCTACAACAATGACCGCATCAGAAGATTCAGACGCTGCACCACAAAAACTGTTTATCTGAATTTCTTCTTTTCTCCTTTTCTTCTTTTTCTCTTCTATCTTCGTTTTTGTATCAAAAGGTGCTGCCCCCTTTTGTCAGTCTTCTATACTTAGGACGCACTTTGTCCTAAGTATAGGGGGGTATGCACCTCGAGTTCTTTTATTCTTTGATCCTCTCCATTAACTCCTCTTCCTGTCTATACTTAGGAGTATCTTACCCTAAGTATGGGGGAGACAATCTGAGTACGATCTGTTTATTCCCACCCTTGATCCTCCCTGCTTTATGTCCAGTCTGCTATACTTAGGATTACTTGATCATATATTCTTTAGACTTGTCTATACTCAGTACGAGTTATGTCTTCTCTTTTCTCTTCGATCTATGAGGACATAGCTCAAGCTAAGTAAGGGGGGTCGTATATACCATGTATATACTATAAGCCATAACTCATACTGAAAATAAAAGATTACCTCAAGTTAAAAGTATTGCTATAACAAAAGACGATTGTGAGCTCCTCAGACTCTTTTTGTCTATACTGATTAATAAATCAGGCAAAATGCTTTGTGCAAAATGTGCTCTTTGAAAAATCTTTTGAAAATTGCTTGAAAAATAGTGTGTACAAGTATTCGAACTTTGTAAATAGTTTTGCCTGTAAAATTTATTTTCTTTGAGTGAAATAAAAATGTGTGAAAGATAGTTTGTAAATGATTGGAAAATTTGGTTGTCAAATTATTTTGAAAAATCTACCTACATTGTTTTGAAAAACCTTTGCAAAAATCATTTCCAAATGTGTGTACATGATTGTAAAATTATTTTGGACTATAGTTTTCAAAAATCTTTTGAAAATGATTCTCGAATAAGTCTAAGGAGTCTACACAAAAATCTCTCATACAAAAATAAGCAATAATTCCAAATAAAACTTGTAAGAGCCTAAACCAAGTTGTACATAAATTATAGTTTTTCTTTGTATATACTGATTAATAAATCAGGTTAAATACCTTTACAGTATGATTTGAAAAATAGTGTGAACTGTTTGAAAAACTTGTTGTGAAACGTTTTCAACCGGTGTAAAATTGCTTTGTTTGAAAAATTTTCTTCTTTGTGTGAAACAAAGGATTTGAAAACTATGTGCAAATGTTTTGAAAAATGTTTGTAAAAACTCTTGTGGAAAATGTATATATATATAGTGTGACAAATCTTTGCAAAATAGTTTTCAAATGTGTGTAAATGCTTGCAAAAATTATCGTGTACTATAGTTTGCAAAATTATTTTCAAATAAATCTGAGGGATAAAAGTATCATTACAAGTACATGTAAATCATAAATAAAATACATAAAATTCTTTCTTTAAGATAACCTGAATAAATTACTTTACTAAAACCTGTAAAATCTTTAAAAATCCTTAAATCTTGTAAAATAAAGCGGCACGCTCGAGTAAATAATTGTATATACTCTTTGTATGTGTAAAGTTTTTGTTATTTGCAAAACTTCTTTGTGTGAAAAGATTCTTTGATTTTTAAATTCTTTGTGAAAAATTGCATCATTCATTGTGCATAGCAGGAGCATACCATTCATATTCTTTTTGAGTGAGCTTGATGATTGAACCAGTCCAATAAAGTCTAAAATTGGAGCTTGGTTGGACCTTACCGCACCTAACTGCACTGGAACCTTATGGGAACTAGGTTTAAGGTACTTTAGGTCTATTCAGACTTAATTCTTTGAGAAATCAGAGCTAGGTTCAAGTCACCTCAACTGACTAACTAGAACTTTTCGAGACACACGCATGACTCTTGTCGGCCGTGACCTAACTTGGACACTTTGCACCTTTCACTTGGCTCAACTCAGTCAGAGTGGTGAGGGGGTTAAATTTACCAGTCTGAGACGCACACAGGTGGAAACATTCGTCCTCGTCTAGGGAGGGAAGTGCACCCAACCTGGTCCAGTAGCCATGAGGTCTAACGACAGGAGAGTGTGGGTTGCGGTAATGCTTCAAAAGAGGGATAGTCTACTGGCTCAAGAGGAAAAACTCCTTATGTAAATGCTGCTGTGAATAGTATTTCAAAAAAAAAATGGTCAGGCCTGTACAAAAATAAAATGCCTGCAAAGTATGTACATATGTTGTAAAGCCAATAAGCAAGCTTGAGTTCCAAAGTCAAATATGTGAGCCTGCAGCTGGATGACTCGACTACACTAGTCTTGCATCCTAGGATAGGTAGCTACACTGGCTACCGTCCATTCTTCTCTTCACCCCTCCTCTTGAGCTAGTTGCCACTTGAACTTAGAAGGGAATACCCCGCTCCTCGAGGATGGAGTTGTTGGATTGTGGAATCATTGGATTGTCATTCTGGAGAAGTCAGTTCCTTTGTCATTTCAGTTGGGGAGAGCCACTATCACTTACACTGTACAAGTCGGCTTCATAGTCATAAGGGTTTGCGTATGATGTAGGCTAGTTCTGACCAGGCTATTGAGGTGGGTTGAACCATGTTTTGTGACTCTCGAAGGTTGTTGTATTTTAAAGCTGGTTCCCGACTAGGTTCTACACACATTCACACCCAAGGTCTAGCAGAAGCTCCAAATTCTGATTTTATAAGGACATATATTGCGCTGAAAGCAACCCTGTTCACTCTATCTTTTTTATTTCTCCTTTTCTTTTCTTCTTATTTTTTATTTTTTTATTTTATATTATTTTATTCTTTTGTACTTATTGTACAAGTATTTGCTAGGGACTAGCAAAGGCAAGTATAGGGGGTGATGAATCTCCATTTCATCACCTTTATTCTATCATTTTGGCCTTAAAAACCCCAGCAAATGCATGTAAATAGCATCAATTTATCTATAATAGCATTCATTATTTATTGTATTTATTGTACATAAAATAAGGTTTTTAATGCCAAAATTTTAGAATAAAGAGAAGAGAAAAAGGATTAAAATATCGCAAATATTTTATGACCCTAACCCCGAGACCAAGGTCAAAATGAAATTGGTCGACAAGGAATAAAGTAGGGGGAGATAAGGGCCAATAATACAATAAATACCTCATTTATTTATTCATTCATTTATGTATTTTTGACACCTACTTTGTATATAGTTATTTATTCAGTAAATAAAAATATTTTGTACATGAAAGTTGTAGATAATAATGCGAATAAAAATACAAAATTGAGTTTGTGCAAAAATAATATACAGTATGCATTTTATATACAGAATAAAAATCCAGAATCTCAACTTCACAGGCCCATATCTTACAAATAAAAACTCAAAATCTACCAAAATCACCTTTGATTGTAGATAACTTTTCAAGAACTATTTAATAAAAATGGTTTCATAATTTTTGGAGTTCATCTGTGAAAGTTAGGTTTTGGGCCCCTATTGTACATAATACCAATTAAGATATTCAAATTTTTCATTACCTATTATTTTTACAAATTCATATTTTTATAAATTTATATACATTATCTATAACATATGTGTATATTAAAACTGGAATTAAAACAAGATGAAATGCACAAATAAAATAAAGTTATCTCAAAACATAGATGAAATACCTATGATCTATATGTGTATAAATAAAAGGGAAATACATTCTTTAATTCTTTCATATTTTTATAATACTGTAAATATTACATATGTTATATTAAAAATACAAAACAAAAATAAAAACTCATTAAAATAAATTTAAATAAAAAGAAGAGTACAAAACATAGGCAAAACACCTATACCTATACCCATACAAGTCATATACCGATTTAGTTAAATGAGAAAATAAACTCATAAAAATAAAATAAAAATATATTTAAGTATATAAAAGTAAGTTATAAATATATAAAATAATAGAATAAAATAATAAAATAAAATAGACAAAATAAAAATAAATTTGTACAAAATACATGTAAATATACTTATAAATACACCATTAAAATAAACTCAAAATAAAATACATCAAAAAAATAAATAAAAATTATAAATAAATACTACATTAAATAATAAACATTTTTTATTTTATAATCAAAAAATAATAAAATCGTTTACTATTTTAAATTAATCATTTTCAAATAAATCCCCATGTTTTGTCCTGTAGCGTCCTATGTGGACCAATCAGGGGCGGCGGACCGTTGACCTCTGGTCAACTGTCCCGTCCGCGTCTCAGACCCGCCAAACTTGTCGAATCCCCGATTTTCTGGCATTTTTCGCGAACGTCTCGTCCACCGATTGCACTCGATTCCTTCACAAGATATGTCCGCCATTCATTTTACAATCACGCCAACTCATTAGATCACTTGTAAATACACTAGATCAATCCATAAGGGTTCCCAGAGATGTTTACAAATAAGTACCTCCTCTTCCTTGGTCGAATTTGGCCAACTTTGCTTCCCCCAAACGCCTTGAATCTGGTCCTGGACGAGCCCTTGTGACAGGAGGCGCTCCCTAGCACCGTGAATCGGCCGGAGGAGGAAGATATTTTGTCACGGTGGAGCTCTAGGGTCCGTCCTGCTCCCTGGAGGCCCCCAGGTATAAGAGATGTTCCTTTACGTTATTTAGGTAGATTTTCATTGCAGCCTTTCATTCCCGCACTTTATTTCGCATTTAGAGCAGTAGCATTGTCTAGTCTAGCCAAATCGAAGTTCGTCGGAGCTCCGCTCCGGCGACTTCTCCACAGTGCCCTCGACTGTTTCCGACTGTCATTTCACCCCCATTTCATCCCCGCTCGCGTTCTCCACATCCTGATCATCATTGTTCAACCGGAGACCCTCTGTCTTCGCGGATTGGAGCTCCACCTCCGCCGTTCGTCGGAGCTCCCCCGCCTCGCCTCACCTTGCATCTTAGCTTCAAAACCCAGGGTCGAGGAGAAAGCCCTCGTGCCCCTTGTTCTTCCTGTGCAGGTACCACAATGAAACGAGCCTTCTGGGACTCGATCCGACCCAGGAAGAGGTTCCTGGAGGTCCAAACCTTCTCCGACCTCGCCTGAACACCTCAGACCTCCAGGAACCAAGTGAAGACCGTCGTTCGACGCGGAGACCTTCCAGCAACGTGATGACCCACTCGAAGGTGAAGGAGAAGCGCGGAGGAGCCCATCCTTCTAGATCGAATCTCGCCTCGCGCGAGTTCTTTCCTGTTCTTCCTGCACCTCTCCTTGCCGTCGGATGAAGATCAAGGTTCCAGTTCGAAGCTCAGTCGTCCGATGGAGTAAAGCCACAACCGTCAGATCTCCCATGAGATCTAATCTCCAGCCCTCATCGGCGAACCGGTACCAGCCGCTGGATGGCCGACACGTGTTCAAGTGAAGTCATCTACGCCGTCGGATCCAACGCCTGTTGGGGGTAAATTTCACATATATCCCCCCCGTATTTTTGTATTTAGATTTTAATACTGTAAATAAATTTTCCCGTTATAAAACAAATGTATATTTTGCAGTAGGACCCATGTACCTTCTTGAAATTACTTTTAGGTCCCTCCGCGCCTCACGTGTAGTCCCACGTGAGGCGCGTGAAAATTGCAATGTAACCCTGGCGCTTTTTGCTAATTGTAAAATAGTTCTAAAAATTTAAATAAATGTTTATTTCAGTTGGTTAAATTGCACTGTGCCCCTTGAAATTTATTTTTATTGCATTTATGCCCTTGCCAGGCTGATTTATTTTTACTTGCTTCATGTATTTATTAAAAATACCAAGCTAGCTCCCAAAAATTCACAAAAATTAGGGTAGATGCCTTGTACCTTGTAGATACACGTTGTATTTTTATTTGGCATTTTTTAGCATTATATCCATTTATTAAAAATGAAAAAGGAGCTATTTTTACACTGCTTAAATGAGAAAATACAAAAAAATTATAAAATATTTTTGAAAAATTACAAAAAAATTATATATGATATGTTTATATATTTATTGAGTTCAGAAAGTGAAAAACCCTAAAAACAAGAAAAAGAAAAATAAAAAATTAGAAAACTTCAAAATTAAACAAAAAAATGAAAATGCAACAAAAATGTCAAAAATATATTTTCCTATGCTATAATTGTCTAGATATAATTATTTATATATTAAAATTAATTTGGGTAATTTTTGGATTTATTTTATATTTTTAGAACCCAAATTAGTGTCAGCCTATTTAATTAGTCCATATTAGGGATAATTTTTGGGAATTAAAAAAACATAAAATTTAGAAATATTCCAGAAAAATAACAAAAAAAGCATAAAAATATTATATGTAATATCTTTTGAATATAGATATATACATATATCCATATATGATATTACTTCTCTCTCTTCTTTTACATATATCTCTATATCTAAATGTATCTATATTATATAATTAAAGTATATAAAAAAATTTAAAAAAATTTATAAAATACAAAAACAAAACTAATATAAAAAAATATAAAACCCCAAAAACCCACAAAAATAGAAGTCATTCAAGAATGACCGGGATGTACATGAACACCGTAGGCTACCCAATTTTTATTGCTCTCTGTGGTTCGACCTCTACATGCTTATACACTATGCATTTTATGGTAGAGTTAATAAATGTTAATTCACAGTTTTGGGACTTAATTGGTTTATTCTTTGTTGTGGGTTAATTTCTGATCAACTAGAGTTTTGTGAGCGGTCGCCTCAGCGACACTATTGTCCCTGCCTTGTGTGCGGGGCGTATTTTGACCCTCGCAAAATGCTCGTTATCAAGTGTTTGCTATGAAAAGATAATAAGTCGTTACAAAATCGAGAATGACTTTTCCCTCTTCATTTCTCTCCTCGAAGCCAAGGCCTCTATTATCACTAGCATACCCTGAAGAATCATTTCCCACATGTTCATTAAGATCTCCACATAGATAAATCATCTCTCTTTGTGGGATTTCATGTATAATCTTATCCAAATCATCCCAAAAAGCTTGTTTAATCCTTTCATCTAAACCAATTTGCGGTGCATAAATTGAGATGATATTCGTAATTTCTTCTCCGAGCAATAATTCTAGAAAAATAATCCGATTCCTAAATCTTTGCACCTCAAACATACAATCCTTCAACTCCTTATGAACAACCACTCCAACACCATTTCTGCCTTTATCTTTACATGAATACCAAAGTTTAAAGCATATCCTCGATCTCTCTTGCTTTCTCTCCAACCCATTTTATCTCTTGGAAACATGCTATCTGAACCTTCCTTCTTTCCATCGTATCTACTATCTCCATCTATTTGCTAGTTAAAGAGCCAATATTCCAACTACCTATCCGCAACTTCCTTTATAACCACTTTTGGACTAACTTACTTACTCGCATGCATCCATCATACAAAACTCTTATAAATTTTGGACTGCACCCGAGCAGCGTTGCAACACAATTAACTTATATACTCACATATGTTTCTCATGTGAGAACTCTTACAAATTTTGAATTACATTCGAGCAGCAATGTAGTAGTTCTTACCAATTTCTCATTGCATTCAGACGATATAACGAGTTACTGCTAGGAAACGCTCCAACGAAATCTAAATGTTTGCTTAAATACATGTTGAAAACATCTGAATTATTTTGAGATAAATTCCTAAATAATATTCTTAAAAAGAAAATTATTTAGAAATTTGTCTCTCTTGTATTGGCTATCGGTTACTTAACGCACAACTCTCCTTAATTTACCCAGGCTCGGGATCGAACATATCTGAGTTGTTACCCATAAATAATTTGTAAAAAAAAATGAAAATTTAGTACTTATTTTTGTTTCATTAGCTGAAACATATGGTATTATGTTTGTGATTTTGGAAATGTATTTTTTTCTAGAGCCATGTAAATTTTATTGTGAAAGCTCTTGACATCCCATTATGTGCTTAGTTGGAGATTTGTCAATAATATATGTATCTAATATGGTTATTATTAAATGGCTAACAGATGTTGGTTGGATTTGACTATCAACCTCAATTTGGATCAACCCGTAGTCGAGTCGGAACTGAAATAGATATGACTTTTTAAAAGATACACACTTACATTTAAAAAAATTCATTCAATATTGTTACAGGATTTTAATTTTATATGAAGTTCAATTTTCTCTCCAGTTACTAAACTTGAGTCGGATACTATTTGGGATGAAATGCATTATTCTTTTGACTCAACATATAGCGAATGCATGCTTTGAAAGGTTCAACCTCGTGGAAGCAAATACTTTGTTGCAAAGGATTCTACAGCTGGACATGCTGTAATGGCTTTTTTTTGCAAAAAATTTTGTGAAAAATCCAACCATATAGATTTAATTTATGCTAATTATTCTGCATACTATCAAATTTCATCTCAATCCGATGTTCCTAGCTATTTCATTGTAAAGGTCAAAAGAAAAGCCAAATTTGAAATATTTTTTAAGTACCACTCATGTTGACATCTCTTTTGACCTTTACGATAAAATAGCTAGGAATATCGGATCGAGACAAAATTGGCTAGATATGTAGAATAATTAGCAGGTTGGATTTTTACAAAGGTTTTGCAAAACAGAAAAAAGCCATTACAACATTTCCAGCTATAGAATCCACAATAGAGGATCTGCTTCCTCAAACCCGCAACATGAAATAACTAAAACGCTTATGCAACATAACTAATAAACCATATCAAATTAATGTCATATTATAAAGGAATATTTAAATATTAATACCATTTGTAGGCATCACTTCTTAATGTATAAACTATGACCACATACATGTTAGATATTAAATATTTTTTTAAAATTAACATTTTCTATCAATCGATAATCCATATAAAACCTATTCTCTTTCAGATAAACTAAATTATGTACCAATTTGACTCTCAACTACAATGGTAAGACGCCCATTGCCAAGTTATAATTCTACATGCCTCTCTTTTTTTCAATCACAAAAAAATAATAATTCAAAGCTTATCCTAGACTAGGTTCCCTTTCCAAACCTATAAATCCAACCTCCTTATCAAACCAACTCCCTTGCTAAATAAGGTTGGGTTGATTCCGAGACTCATTAGTAAATTCATTTTGAAGGATTATCAAGAACAACTTACTAGTAAATAGTGACACGAATATTTAATGATGTCAACTTCTTTGGGTTTAAATGCGGTTAAAGCACCCCGCTTAATCAAGTAAATGAATAATCAAGCATGTTGATGACTGGTATATTTTCCCATTTGTTTCTATAGCAATATCTCTATCAATTTCCCTACCATGTTGCAAAATAGATCTCAGGTATCTAAAAGAATCTCTCTTCTGAATGTTATCGTCACCAATCTTAACCTCGATTCCTTCACCATTGTTTTCATCAAAAGTGCACTCCATATATTCAATCTTAGCCCTATGTATACGAAATCCTTTAGTCTCCAATGCATGTCTCCAGACCTCAACCTTCTCATTACTGCATCTCTAGTCTCATCAATCAAAACAATATCATCAATGAATAACATACACCAAGGTATCTTATCTTGAATGTGACTTGTCAACTCGTCTATAATCAAAGTAAAAAGGAATGAACTCAAATCTGAACTTTGATGCATACCGATGTTGATGTCAAAATATTCAATCTTCCTAGACTATATCGTTGCACAAGATGAAGCACTATCATACATATCTTTTATGAGATTAATGTATATGACATGTACTTCTCTATTCTCTAAAACTCTCCACAATATCTCCCATGGGACATAATCATAAGGCTTCTCCAAATTAATAATAATCATATGGACTTCTTCCTTTTAGCTCTATAAATCTCCATTTTTCTCCTTAACAAGTGGACGGCTTAAATAATTTAGCGACCTGACATGAATCCGAATTGATTTTCTTTTACTTTGGAAACTTGTTTCAACCTTCTTTCGACCACACGTTACCAAATTTTCATAATGTGACTCATCAGCTTGATACCTCTATAATTCGAACAATTTTGAATATCTCCTTTGGTCTTATAAAAAGGCACCGCGATGCTTCTCCTTCAATCTTAAGGCATTTTCTTGCTTCACCAAATAATATTGAATAAATTTTTCAGCCAAGACAAGCCACGCTCACTTAAAACTCTCCAAACTTCTATAGAAATGTCATCAGGTCCTACACCTTTCCCATGTCTCATAATTTTTAAAGTCCCCTCTACTTCCTTTGTATTCGTCTATAGTTGCATGATTTAAGTAACTTTCACTATTAGCTATATCTCCCAAAGTGATCTCTCTATTTCCTTCCCCAATGAAAAGCTTATGGAAGTACTTCTTCCATCTAGCCTCTATATCCAAGCACGTGATCTTCCTCATCTTTGATGCATCTTACTTGAGAAAGGTTTTTGGTCTTTTTTTACCTTGCTTTAGCCAACCTGAATATATCCTTATGGCCTCCTTAGAGTTGAGATTTTTGTACAAAACTTCATAAGCTTTTGACTTAGCTTCAATACAACCTTCTTTGCTTCCTTCTTTGCTATTTTGTAGTTTGTGACAGTTTCATCTATTCTATCCTTAGACATAGCTTTAAAGCATGCTTTTTTAATTTTGATCTTCTCTTGAACCCCTTCACTCTACCACAAAACCTCCTTTAGACATGGAGCTCCTCCCTTTGACTTGCTTAGTCTCTTTGGCTACCCTTTGGATACATGATGCTATCGCCTCCCACATCTCTTTTGCACTTTCGTTACAATGCTAAGATAAGTCTTCTAAAGCCTTCTCTCTGAAGCTTGATTGCTTCAATTGAAGATTTTGCCATCTAGTCCTAGTGATCTTGGAAACCCTCATTTTCTTTACCAGCCCTTCTCTTTGCACATCCATGATTAACAAGCGATGTTGGATGGTTAAACTCTCTCCTGGAATTACTTTGCAGTGTTTACAACACAACCGATCTTTTCTTCTCAACACAAAATAATGTTTCCGTATTCTTGTCGGACCACTCTTATAAGTAATTAAATGCTTCTCCCTCTTCTTGAAGAGAGTGTTTGCTATGAAAAGATCATAAACCGTTACAAAATCCAGAATGACTTTTCCCTCTTCATTTCTATCCCTGAAGTCATGTCCTCCATGAACACTCGAATACCCTGAAGCATCCTTTCCCACATTTCCATTAAGATCTCCACCTAGGCAAATTATCTCTATTTATGAGATTTCTTGAATAATCTTATCCAAATCCTCCCAAAAAGTTTGTTTAAACCTTTCATCTAAGCCAGTTTATGGTGTATAAACTGAAATGAAATTCAGAATTTCTTCTTCGAACACCACTTTTAGCAAAATAATCCGATCCATGAATCTTTGCCCCTCAATAATCCTTCAAATCCTTATGAACAACCACTCCAACACCATTTCTGCACTTACCTTTACCTGAATACCAAGGTTAAAACATGTCTTCTCAATCTCCCTTGCTTTCTCTCCAACCCATTTTGTCTCTTGGAGACATAGTATCTGATTCTTCATTCTTTCCATCATATCTACTATCTCCATCAATTTGTCAGTCAAAGTGCCAACATTCCAACTACCTATCTATAACTTCCTTTGCATCATCTTTTGGACTAACTTCTTTACTCGCATGCGTCCATCATGCGAGAATCCTTGCAAATGTTGGACTGCATCCGATCGGCAATGCAACGGAACTAGCTTATTTACTCGCATGTGTTCCTCACGCGAGAATCCTTGTAAATTTTGAACTACATCCGGATAGCGATGTATCGACCCTCACCAACTTCTCAATGCATTCGGGCGATGCAACGCGTTGATAGTAGGAAACACCCTAACGAAATCTAAATGTTTGCTTAAATCCATGTTGAAAAGATTCGAACTGTTTTGAGACAAATTCCTAAATAGCGTTCTTAAAAAAGAACACTATTTAGGAATTTGTCTCTCTTGCGCTAGTTGTCGGCTACCTAACTCGTAGCCCTCAATTTTTCCCGGAGACCGGTCATGGCTGAGTTATTTTGAGACTTTTCCCAGATTGGGCACGAGCCCCCTCGAAATGCCTGGTCAGGGCATGGCAGGGTAGAAATTCCCTGTCAGGGCATTGATCGGCAAACGGTTTGCCAATCGGCGAACCGTTCGCCGATCAAAGCACTACCCGACATTCAACGTTCCCTCCCCGAGACCGCCACTTCCCCAGGAGAACACGTGCCTGATAACCCGAATGAATGACCGAGGTAAAGGTCTGGAAATGGTCGTTGCGACCTCAATCACTCAGACGGAGTATATCAAGAAAAATCAGACCGCGAAACGAATCGAATATCAAACAAGGCAAGCAAGCGGTCCTAGCTATAAGATTAACCTGGTATAGCTCCCAGGGTCGAACACAAGGAGCACGGGTTGGCCTAGGGCCTACGAAGTAGTAAAAGGAAAATAAAATAAAAGAAAAGTGTTTTTTAGTGGTTTTTAATAATTTTTATATTTTTTTAGATTTTTAAAATATGAAGAAAATAAAAGAAAGCAAATATAAACACACTTGATCAATTTATTTAACACACCAAAAATCAAGCAAAAATTCAAGAAAAATTGTTTTTATGTTTTTTAAGTTTTTAAGTGTTTTTGGTGAATTTTTGAGATTTTTCTAATGTGTATTTTATTTTCTAAAAATCAAACAGTGCTAAAAAGCCAAGGTACTGTCCAGCCAGAACCAAAACCCTTAAATAAAATATCTAAGGATCACAACAGGTTCTGGAGGTAATTTTCCTATATTCTAGATAAAATAAGGAAAATTTGAGCACCAAAATTATTGTTTTTGGATTTTTAGATTATTTATTATAATTTTTATGAGTTTTTAGGTGTTTTTAGATTTTTAGGGTTTTTACTCAATGAAAAATAGCCAAAATTGGCTAGAAAATCAAACAACACACAAGAAACAGTAACTCATTTTTTTGGAATTTTTGGGGGTGTTTTTATATTTTTTTGGGATTTTTAAACCTAGACAGTAGCTAAAATAGATGTTTTTGAATTTTTAAAAATACTAAATAAAATAAAAAATGTCCTCTAAAATTCTCAAAAATCCAACAACATGGCAGGAGCCATGTGTCAAATTTTCATCGAATTTGGAGGTGGTTTGATATTTTATTCAAAATCAAAAAGGGGGCACAGTGCACAGGGACTTAAGTGCAAATACCCAAAGCTCTGGGGGTCCAGGTGCAATTTTCCCAGCAAGTCACGCGCGTGGCGCGTGCCTGGGGCACTCAGGGACCTTCTGGTAATAAAAACCAAGTTCTTGGACCTTTTGGTAACTCGTACCAAAAAGTCCAGGGGCTTGGGCGCAAATAACCCACTAAAATCCGCACATGCGCATATACAACACTCACAGGGGTATAAAAGCAATTACCAAAAAGTTTCTATCCATTCATAAACCCAACAGAACTACAGGATAAGTAATGCAAATAACCCAACTAAACACGTGACGAAGCACGTGGGCTCACATACACAGGGGCATAAATGCAAAACACAACAAGCACAAGGTCCAAGGTGCAAATTACCCTACGTAAATAAAATGACTAAAATATTTACAGGACTAGAAATTAAAGACACAAACTACGAGGGGGCCTAAGTAAATTACCCCTTTATTATGTCGACGGCTGGATGGGCGCCACGTAGATGATCCAACGGTCCTGGTGAGCTGGCGCTTCTCTCCTTTACGCTTGAGCCTGATCGACGGTGCAGGGCGAGACACGTGGGGGATCTGACGTCTGGCGGTGCAGGTGCCTCTCTCCTCTGCTCTGACGGTCCTGATCAGCCCCTCGAGAGGATCAACGGTATCTGCTCCTCCGTGGATGGACGATCGAGATGCGAACTGGAGTGGAGGGGCTAATCGGACGGTGAAGGAGGTTCCTCGAAGAACACTCGGCCGGCGAGCTTCGCCGGCCTCGTGCGAGTGATGTAGACCTCCTCAGCTGCCTCGGATGATCGGATAAGGTCCGCAATGGAGTCCCGCAGCTGGTGATGGCTTCAGATGACCCAGCTGAGCCCTGGAGGGGCTCCGGCGAGGTCGGCGGCGACGAGCTTCTGGTCTGAAAGTGAGGGGGGCTCAGATGCCCTCCTCTTGACCTGCAAAGTGAACCAAAAGCTTCGCGGGTCGAGGGCAAAGTGCCTCGACCCGATGAAGCGGCGTGAGGGTGATCGATGCGTCGGGGCGGATGAGCTCCGGCGAGCGGAGGATGGTGGAGCTCGAATCCCAGCTCCGGGGCGAGCTGGGTTGAACGAATGGGCGTAGAAGGTGCGTCGGAAGATGGCGAAGGTGATAGTGTGCTCCGATGATCGAGAAGGTACGCGATATGGCCGGAATCAAAGGAACTCGTCGGAGATGCGATTTGGGCGAAACAGGAAATTAAACGAAATGGAAGGGATAAACGGCTACCTGGGTGGAGCGGAAGACTGTGCTGGAGCGTGGCTAGCTCCTGGTCGTCGCCTCGAAGGGCGTCAAGGCCTGAGGCTCGAGCTCCGGCTCAGTGGCGGAGCACGGCGGCGCAAAGCTACCGGATCGATGGTCGGGGCACCCTCTCCTCACTGCAAAAGGGGCAAACGCGAGCTGTCACCTCGGTGATTGCTCTGGAGGTCACGGGAATGAGAGTGGCGAGCCAAAGATGGAGAATGAATGCGGCGGAGCTCGGTTTTTATGTGGGTGCAGGTCTGGGAAGAAGAGCTTGGGTCCGGCTCGATGGAGCACGGATCCCTAGGATCGATGTCGGGCGAGATTCCCGGATACCTGGGGAGTAATTAGGACCATGGATTAGGCTAAATGGAGGTCGGGTCTGGTTAGAATAAATGGGAGAAGATGGGTCCGCGAACCAGATCCGGCTCTGGTGGTCCTGGGGGGGAAGTTGACCGGGGGTCAACAATCCCCCGTGGACCAATCAGAGCCCGCCAAGGCCTGAGTTTTTATTTGATTTTTTTGGGCCTTTAAATGGCCGAATTTTCAAAAACTTAAAACATGAAATATTTTTAATTTATTTTTTTCTATTTTTTTGTGATTTTTAATTAATTTTTGGAAATTAAAATAAGGTATTTACATAGTATAGCTATACATAGGTATATGTACAATATAGGGTTTTTGGTTTTTGATTTTTAATTAGTTATTTTTATACATTTTTATTCCTATTTTATATTTTATTTATTTATAGGATAAAATGAGGAATAAAAGGCTATTTTTATTTTATTTTTATTATTTATATTCATAGGTTAAATAATTAGTTATATACAACTATATACATGGCATATATGTACAACATATTTTTGTATTTTAATTTTTGTAATTTTTATTTGGTTTTTTGTTTTGTTTCTTTGTATTTTATTTATTTACAATGTAAAATAAATAAAGAGAGGTGGTCTATGTACATGGTGTAAGGGTATTTTTGGTCTTTTTGATTTTTAGATTTTTATCTTGTTTTTAATAGCTTCTAAATATATACAAATATTTACAAATATTTACAACATATTTTTGGGTGAGGAAAATATAATTTATTTATTTACAAGTATATACACATGTGAGCCCCTATCTCCCTCTACTTTGGCTTTTATGCGGTCAGGCCCATGATGAGCCCTCCCTTGGGTTAGGTTGCTCAATATTTATTCTAAATATTTCCCTCTTTTTCTTTTTCATCTTTATTCTTTTATTTTTGCACAAAAACATGCTAATTATCTATATTTACAAAAATGCATGCTTTTGCTAACTTCTCCTATTTACACATATCTACATGCATTTGCATAGGTTTTTGTAGCTAAAATATAAGAATAAAGAGTGATGAATGGGTATTCATCACCCCCCTATACTATACTTTGCTAGTCCCTTAGCAAACACTTATTTGAAAAAGAAGTGAAAAAGAAAGAAAAAGAAAAAGAAAAAGAGAATGTACATGGATCAAGGTTGATTTATTAAACTTGCCTTCATTAAATTGAGGTATGGAGCTCAATCAGATCTTTGGATTATTAATGTGTCGGAACCTTATTTAGACTTAAGCTTAAAACCTAACAGCCTCTAAGTTCCACTATTCTATAACCAAGACTCCTCAATGCTCCAGATCAGAACAAGTCATCAATCACAAACCCTGAAGACCATGAATCTTTTCTTGTCCTGTGAAAGTGAGGTCTAAGCTCTCCACCTCAGAAATGGCAACTTGACAACCCTCCCCAACAAGGTAACTCTATGACTTCAATCTGGCCACTCTTTCCTCGAGGAGCGGGGTATTCCCTTCTAAGTTCAAGTACAACCGGCTCAAGAAGAGGGGGAAGAAGAGAATGGGTCAAGGCCAGTGTAGCCAAGTACCCTTGGGAGCTTGACCAGTGTAGCCAAGTCTCCCTGCTGCAAGCTACAACAGGTGGATCATGAAACCAAGCTTTGCTTATTGCACTTATATACATACTCCGGTGGGATTATCATTTTCTCTCAGACCCACCACTTTTTTGGAGTTCTTTTCTTTTTGCATTTTTTTTTTGAGTGCATCTATACAACATATACATGTGCAGCATATATACAAGGAGTTTTTCCTCTTGAGCCAGTAGACTATCCCTCTTTTGAAGCTTTATTGCAACCCACAACTCTCGTCGTTAGACTTCATGGCAACCAGACCAAGTTGAGACGCACTTCCTTCACTAAATGAAGAAGAGAGGTTCCGCCTAGAAGTACTACCCTCATATGCTACCCCAAGTCAAGGAAGACTGCCTCCTCACCACCTCATCCGTAGAGAGCTCGGTGCATAGTGCGGTTGTCCAAGTAAAGCCATAATCTATATGAGTCATGTGTTGTTGTTAAGTGCTCTACTTAGGCTCATTGAGATGACATGTGATCACAGCCTAGTGGACTCAAAGAATTAAGTCACCATGGACCTGAAAAGCCTTAAACCTAAGTCCTATAAGGTTCCTCTTAGAAATTAGGTGGATTAAGATCTTAATCAAGCTCCATTTCTCAATTTGATTCCAGGCTAGTTTAAATGTCAACTATCATCCAGAAAAAACTATATACATATGTACAAAAAGATGCTTATTTACACAAATTTTACAATCATGCAAAATTTTTGAAAAATGTTTTGAAATCGTGGATGATGATGCATGAAGTGCAAGTTTTGCAAAAAGATATTTACACACATTTACACAAGATTTTTGCAAACTTTTGATTTTCAAAACATTTTGGAAAAATTTTGTACTATATACATAATTTTGATACAAAAATATTTACACAAGCTTTACACAAAAGATTTTTGAAATCATTTTTACAAAAATAATTTGTACACTAGCTATGTATGTGCAAATAAAAGAAGATTATGTTCATGAAAAATTTTTAATTTTTGTGGTTTTTAGCCATTTTTATTTATTAACACACTCACACAAAGTACGAGTTATGGCTAAAGTATATATAAAATATATACACACCCCCCTATACTTAGCTCGAACGATGTCCTCAGAGTCAAGAGCGATGAAGAAGACATAACTCGTGCTATGTATAGGGAAGTGAAAAGGAAGGCTATACAAACGGAGAATAAAAAGTCAAGAGGGACTCGGGTCTTCCCCCTATACTTAGGATCAAGTAATCCTAAGTATAGCAGGCTGTACACGAAGGGAAAACCGAGTGGAGGATGTACAGGGTCTACCCCCCCTATACTTAGGGTGAAATGCCCCTAAGTATAGGCAGCAAAACAGGGGTAGACAGAAACAAAAGAAATACCCGAAAGGTCTCACATCCCCCCTATACTTAGGGTAAAGTGCACCCTAAGTATAGCATAATCACAAGATGAAGAAAGGGATGTGGGACTAAAGAATGTGCTGATATGGACATCTGGATCTATGTACAGCGGAAGATCAGTAAAGCTCAGGCGTGAGATGCATTAGATGTGAGTCAAAGACCACATCTCACGCAAAATGAATGGGGGCAAGATCCACGACCCGCGGCTCATGATCTAGAAATGGCTTGAGCCGCTGGCCGTTTACTCGGAAGGTACTCTCAGAAGACAACTCGGATATATCAATGCTACCGTTGTCGTGTACCTTCCGAACCAGATAAGGTCCTTTCCATTTGCTCTGTAGCTTCCCTGGAAATAATCTAAGCCTCGCATCAAACAGCCATACTCTCTGTCCAATCTCAAAATGTCTGTGGCTGATATGAGAATCATGCCACTCCTTGACTCTCTCCTTATAATGTAGGCTGCTTGAGAAAGCTGCATCTCTAAGCTCCTCCAGGGCAGCTAGCTCTGCCCTCCTCTGGTCTCCTATACCATCTGGATCCATAAGTATGTCTGTAACTGCCCAAAGTGACTTGTGCCTCAGCTCAACAGGTAAATGGCATGGCTTGCCATATACGAGGCGAAAGGGAGATGTGCCCAAAGGTGTCTTGAAAGACGTCCTATATGCCCACAAGACCGAGTCCAATAGCTGTGACCAATCCTTTCGGTCAGGGCGGACGACTTTCTGCAGAATAGTCTTGATCTCCCTATTCGACACTTCGGCTAGACCATTCGTCTGTGGATGGTACGGTGTAGCAACACGATGGTCTATGCCGAACTCGCTAGCAAGTGCCTTCACCTGGTCGTTGATGAAGTGAGATCCCCCATCAGAAATAAGAACTCGTGGAACCCCGAACCGCGTGATGATATGCTTCCTCAAAAATCTGCAAACTGTCCTCGCATCAGCGGCTCGGGCGGGGATAGCCTCCACCCAACGACTCACATAATCAACGGCCAACAGAATGTACTCAAATCCCTGACTCTTAGGGAATGGACCCATGAAATCGATGCCCCATGCGTCAAAAACCTCACAGAAGTGAATGGGCTGCATCGGCATCATATCACGCTGTCCACAAGTGCCCATCCTCTGACAGTCAGTACACCTCTTCACGAACTCATCTGAGTCCTTGAAGAGGGTAGGCCACCACAAGCCGGATTGGAGCACTTTCTGTGCCGTTCTCCTCCCAGAATGATGTCCTCCTGCCTCAAGCTTGTGGCAGTAAGTGAGGACGCTATGGTGTTCCTCCTGAGGAATACACCGACGCCAGACGTTGTCCCCTCCCTCGTGGTAAAGGATGGGATCCTCCCAATGGTAAGACTTGGCCTTCGCTAGGAAGGTCTCAAGCCTCTGCCTGGGCCAATCTTGTGGGACTTTCCCAGCAACGAGAAAGTTCACAATATCAGCATACCATGGAAGTGAGGCGATAGCAAGGATCGCCTCATCTGGGAAGGTATCTCGGATAGGATCGACCTGCTCAGTCTCCTCAGGCTGCTCTAATCGGGATAGGTGATCCGCCACCACATTCTTGACTCCAGGCTTATCCTTAATCTCAATGTCGAACTCCTGGAGCAGAAGGATCCATCTAGTCAGTCTGGCCTTGGCATCCTTCTTTGCCATGAGGTACCTGATGGCGGTGTGATCTGTAAACAAAGTTACTCTAGATCCAATGATATATGATCTAAACTTATCCAGGGCAAACACTACGGCTAGCATCTCCTTCTCTGTGACCGTATAATTCCGCTGGGCGGAATCCAATGTGCGGCTAGCGTAGTGTATAGCAAATGGCACTCCATCCCTCCTCTGTCCCAGCACTGCCCCTACGGCAAAATCGGAGGCGTCCGTCATGATCTCGAATGGGAGAGACCAATCAGGTGGCTGGAGGACAGGTGCCTCAATCACGCACTGCTGGAGAGTAGCAAACGACGAAAGACACTTGTCATCGACAAGGAACTCGGTGTCTTTCGTCAAGAGGTCGGTCAACGGTCGGGCAATCCTGCTAAAATCCTGAATGAATCTCCTGTAGAATCCAACGTGCCCCAGAAATGACCGTAACTGCCTCAGATTGGACGGCGGTGTGAGTTTCCTAATGACATCGACCTTGGCCGGATCAACCTCCATGCCCCTGTTGGAGATGATGTGGCCAAGCACCGTCCCTTGAGTCACCATGAAGTGACTCTTCTCCCAAGATAGCACCAAGTGATACTCAATACATCGCTGGAGTACTCGGTCTAGGCAGTCAAGACAGGAGTCGAATCCGTCGCCGTAGACCGAGAAATCGTCCATGAAGACCTCAAGGCACTCCCCTACCATGTCCGAGAAGATCGACAGCATGCACCTCTGAAAAGTCGCAGGGGCGTTGCATAGCCCGAATGGCATGCGTCGAAAAGCGTATGTGCCGAATGGACAGGTAAAGGTGGTCTTCTCCTGATCCTCAGGAGCGATGGCCACTTGGTTGTAGCCCGAGTACCCATCCAGGAAGCAATAATGGCTCTTCCCTGCCAGTCTCTCAATGATTTGGTCAATAAAAGGCAGGGGGAAATGGTCCTTCTTGGTGGCTTGGTTGAGTCTCCTGTAGTCAACACAAACCCTCCAAGAGGTGGGTACTCGTGTAGCAATCTCCTCTCCCGACTCACTGATCACAGTTGTGATGCCCGTCTTCTTGGGCACCACATGCAAGGGGCTGACCCACTTGGAGTCGGAAATGGGATAAATGAAACCTGCACCCCACCACTTCGATATTTCCTTCATGACAACCTCTCTCAGGTTGGGGTTCAAACGTCGCTGGAAACTCACGCGACGGCTTCGCCCCATCCTCGAGATAGATGTGGTGGGAGCACACTGATGGACTAATCCCATGGAGATCTGCTACGCTCCATCCGATCGCCTTGCGTTTCTTTCAAGAACCCCCATCAAACGGGATTCCTGCTCTCCAGTCAACTCGGCGGAGATGATGACTGGGTACATCTCAGGCTCGCCCGCAAGGAATCGATACTTCAGCGAAGTAGGGAGCGGCTTTCAGCTCTGGAATGCTGGGTGCCGGCAAATCTGGCTGTGGAAGAAACTGAGTGAATGCTGCAAGGTCGGCCAAATCTGCCTGGGAAAGTGAAAGTGTACTCTCGCAAACTGGATCGGGAGAAGGCTGCTCAACTGTACTGTCTCTGCTCTGCTCTGCATCTACCTCCTCCTCATCAACAGGCTCAGATGGACTCAGGTCTGGCATCTGATCATAGCAATCGGCCCAATCAGACTCTGAATCCGAGAGATCTGTATCAGAAGCGGTGGCATTAGTACCACCGGGAAACAGGGTGGCATCAGCACCACCATCACGACTCATCGTGCTGCGATCAAGGACCGGCTCTGTTGCCGCAACGGTATCCTAAACCAGGTCTGTGCTCTCCAGACTCTCCTCTGCTGTCATCTCTGCATCAGCTGTGTCTGAAAGTGAGAGGGTGGTCTGTGTCTCAAGGTCTGCCCAAGCTGCCTCATCATCTGTGATCACAAAATCACAGTCCTGGTGGATGTCTGGCTCTGCGTCTGTCAGCTGCTCTGAATCAGTACTCGCATCTGAGCGGGATCTGAATCTGGCTCTATAGTCCTCGACCGTCTCTATTTGTATACTCTCGCCCTGGACGCGAAAGTACACCTTCCCGCTATCATGATCAGTCACCGCCTTGGTTGTGGCCAAGAACGGACGACCAAGGATGATGGGGGTATCGGTCACTGACTCAGGGATCTCCATGTCCAACACTACGAAGTCCACGGGGAATTGCAGACCCTGAATCGTGACGATAACGTCTCGTAATAACCCCTTCGGCCTCTTGACAGATCGATCAGCGAACTGAAGGACTGTCCTGCTCTGTCGAAGAGTGCCCAACTCGAAGCGGTCGAGAAGGGCTGCCGGAAGAAGGTTGATCGACGATCCGCTATCTAGAAGAGTACGGTCGAACCACTGCTCACTAATCTGGCATCTGACATACGGGGCCCCTGAATCAGGCCTCTTGGCTGGCAGTCGGTTCTGGATCGCAAAGCACGTGGCTTTGGTCAGCACATGTATCTCTGAAGTGTGGTTCCTCCTCCTCCTGACTGTAGTCCTCTCTCTCAAAGATCTCTGGAGAAGGGGGATGTGTTGCAAAGCCTCCTGGAGGGTCAGCTGAATGTGAAACCGATCTATCATGCTCTGGCTGAACTCCTCAAGCTCTCTCTTTTTTGGATCATTTTTCTTCCCCTTCCCCATCTGAAGGGCTCTAGGGAAGGGGATCACTGGGTCCTTCTCAGATGAAGGACTAGGAAAAGGTCTAAGCGGTTCAAGGACCGGATCCACACATACATCACGCACCACAGTGGGACCAGAAGAAAGTAAACCTTTTCCTTTATTCATAGCAGAATTCTGAGATACATGGACACGAGGAAAAACAACATCTCTGTCTCTACAAACACCGGTGGCCTCAGTACCACCACGGGCTGGCTGCTCTGCTGCGGAAGATAGACGTCGCGCGACATCAGTACCGCGGGCTGGCTCGACTGCATGGGTGGCATCAGTACCACCTCCTAGATCTGGTGAAGCGGCGGCCTCAGTACCGCCGGTGGAATCAGCATCCTTGGTGGCCTCAGTACCACCGTCATCATCTGGAGCGGCCTCAGTACCGCTCTCCTCCTCCTCCTGTGGCGCCTCGGGATGGTGCTCAGATGAGGCGCCGCCGCCTGCTGGGGTCCTACCGCTCCTAAGTGTGACAAAATCAGCATCAAATAAATCCGAAGATGTATCATCAAATGGGTCACTAGGAGTGGCTGACTCAGTATGTACTACCTGCTCAGACTTCCGCTTGAGGCTGTTCGGATTGGGCTCTATCTGGGCTGGTATGGCGGCCTTCCCTCTCACCAGGTCCCGCATCTCCTGGCGGAACTCGTCCATCTCCCGTCGAAATGTCGCCTGCTGGTCCGTGAGGAGGCGGGCGATGTCATCCAAAGCGGGGCTCTCATGGGAGCCCGACGGGTGGCCTCTCTGTGGGTGAGGCTGTTGAAACTGCTGTGGGTGAGAGGGGTAGGATGGAGGGTGCTGCTGGTATCCCTGGTGAGCCTGCTGCTCACGTCTCCAAGGCTATCCCTGCTGCTGATAGGGACGTGGACCGTAGGATGACTGCTGCTGATACGCTGGGGGCTGCTGCTGCGGCTGGTGATGGTCTCTCTGCTGGGAGTACTGCCCTCCCTGTCCTGACGGCTGCTGCTGGGGCTGGGCACCACCACTCCCCCACCTGAATCCGGGATGGTCTCGTCGGATCCCAGGCTGGGGACGGTCGTACCAGATCCCGTTGACATCCATCAACGGCTCGGCATCAAAGGGGGCTGGTGGGAGTACTGCCAGAGGCTGGTCCGGCTGGTAGACCACCATCTGCATCTCTGGAGATGGTGGGGACTGGTAGGTGGGCTGCGGCTGCTGGTACGGCTCCGCCTGTACAAGGTGAACCTGTCTAGGCTGCACTGGGGTGCTGGAGCGCTGGGACGAGCTGCTGCTGCTGCCGGCGTCGCCTCGCGACTGAAGACGGGGCTGAGAAGCCGTCTGTGCCTCCTGGAGACACATGAGATGTGTCTTCATGTCGCTCAAGACCTGTGCCATCTGCTCCATCTGCGTGATACTCTGGCACTGCTTCTTCTCTATCAGCTCCATGCGGTCCAACTTCTCGCTGATGATGCCCATGTCCGCAGCTGACGACTCTAACTGTGCTGCTGCTGTGGCTGCGGACGAACTGGAAGGACCTGCATCTACCCGTGCTATCCGCTGGTACTGCACGGGCCCTGGCTGATGTGGCTGGGTCTTCTGGGTGTAGAGCCGGGTCTGGGACATAACCATGTAGTTCTCTGCCATCTCCTCAAAAATAGTCCAGACCTGGTCATGGTCCTTGGCGAAGTAGGACCCGCCACAAGAAGCATTCACCAGGCCCTGAAGCTCTGGTGAAAACCCACTGAAGAAGCTCTGAACTAAGTTTGGCTTCGTGATATCGTGGTGTGGGCATCTATCCAAAAGCTCTCTGAACCTCTCCCAAGCCTCATGGAACTGCTCGTTGGGGAACATGGAGAAGTTGCTGATCAGGGCCCTCGCTGCGTTCGTCCGCCCGAGTGGATAGTACTTGTTCAAGTACTCGGTGCGGAGCTGCTCCCAGGTATAGACGAATCTCCCCAAATGCTTCAGCCAGGTGGCTGCTCTGTCTGCTAGTGAGAAGGGGAATGCGATCATCCTGATCGTGTCCTGGTCCACATGTCTGTCGTGGACAGTGCTGCATATCATAAGAAACTCCTGGAGGTGGAGGTGGGGCTCCTCTGTAGCTAGTCCATGGAACCGAGGGAGCATCTGCAAGGTGTTCGGGGGGAACTTGAAGTCTCCCACGATAGCTGGAACCACCACCCAGTGGTGCATCAGTGTAGATCCGGGATTGTGTAAATCCCGCATCGGTCTCGGTGGTCCTGCTCCTCCTGCGGCTGCTGCCGCTGCGGCGGCCGCGGCTGCTGCTGCTGCGGCGGCGGCCGCGGCTGCTGCTGCTGCTGCGGCTCGTGCCTGTGCCTGTGCCTCATCGGGGATCTCCTCGGGCTCGCTCTGTGCATCTCTCTCTGCTCTGAGCCTCTCCAACTCTCTCCTCATCTCTATCATGAAAGCTCCCTGATCGCGGAGCTGCTGCTGAACTGTATCTAGTGATGCGATCAGGGTGGAGTTGATCGCTCCCTGGTCTAATACGATGTGCTCTGGTCTACGGGAGTGATCATCAGAACTGCCTGCTCCGGCCATCTCGACGTCTGCAAAATCAAATGAGCCCAACTCAGGTGCTGTCAAGTGTATCAATCTCTCCTCGGGCTCGTGTCTCTCAGGAAGGTCAGAAAGGGGGTCGAGGGGGAACAGGGTGGAGTCGTACTCGGGCTCGGAGAGCGGGTCTGAGCTCTCGCGAGCCAACCTAGATGATGAGGTAGACGCGCCCGAAAGCGGTGCAGCCAGAGGCTGCCTAAGAGATCGTCTACCCATCATCTTGATCTGGCGAGTAGGGCGGATGAGATCTGGAAAAACTATGATCTGAAAACAAACCCCCGGTTCACCAACGCAACGCGAGCTGAAGACCGTGAAAGTTCGGTCAAATTATCTTGTCAATTTTATTTTGGTGAACACACAAATATCAGAGCGCTTACGTGACCTGTTGGGATATCCGCTGCTAACCCAACCGACTGGCCCGCACGGAAGAGTCGGTAATCAGTCGGGTTTCGCAACGGGGGGCTCTACCTAGTGTGCGGGTCACTCTCTCACGCATACAAACCAAGCAATGAGGGGTTGCTCTCCCCAAGACAGAATTTTTAGGGTGAGCGAGTTTTAAGGTCAATAGTTTTAGCAGTCCCAATTTTATGATTTCACTTTTTAGGTATTTTTCAAATCAAACAAAACGCCTAACGAATTTTTCGATTCTCCTGGTTATTAAGTCCAAAATCGGGGGAAGAAGTCGAAAAAGCCGATGCACGAGAAATCAATGATGCATGCAAAGTCAGAAATGCGTACCTTGCTCCAGCTCTCTACATGCAAAATGATCCGCGCATAAAATAAAGACAGAAATTAAACTAAGCTATATGATGCAGCGGGAAGCCGAGTCCTAGACGAGCAACTTCTAGCGAAGAACCGTCTAACCGGTCACCTACCTCCAAGCCAAAGGGTCCGGTCTTGGCCCGTTCCTCCCCTGCCCGACAAATCGGGGGTTGGAGTGCGCTTTACAGGACGGGCTCTCGGCGCGTAGGCTACGGAGGCTAGCTAGTCGGTTATTTTTATTATTTATTTTAAGTAGGTCCAATTACGGTTCTATAGGAACAGATATGCAATTAAGGTGTGTGGATCCTACTCACTTACGTCACAATCACCAGAAAGTCCTAAATCTAGGGGCTCGAGCAAAAACCGCGCAAAACTGGCAAATGACAGTAAGAAGGAAAAATAAAACCGCGAGAAAAGCCGCGAAAAACCACGAGGTCCTAATGGGTCCCCCGAGCACACCGGTGCTCGGCGAAACAGACCCGCTACGGTCACAAGTCCAAACAGTCTCAGAAGTGTCATGTCCCTGTATTATTACAATTAATAATGAATGAAATGAAATAAAACTATCCTAATACCTCACCCACTCAACTTTCTCTCTCTCGCTCTCTCCTGCGGCTTCGTAGAGAAAGAAGCCGCCTCCGAACTCCGCGGCTGCACCGGCTCCTCGAAAGTAGCCTCCGCGGTCCTCGGGCCCTCGCAAGAAACAGAGAAGAGAGTGGTCAGACCAATAAAAATAATCAAATGAAAAGAAAAAAGAAATGAAAATACAAGTCAGGGTATATGTGCAAAAAATGTAAAACAAAATAATCACACAAAATAAAACAAAAATAAAAATAAAAGAAAATCAAAATAAAACAAAATAAATCAAAAAGGAACTATAAACAAAAGCCGTGAAAAGCCGCGAGAAAAAAAACGAAAATAAAAACAAAAATACTACTAAGCCGTGCTCCCCGGCAACGGCGCCATTCTGATAACCCGAATGAATGACCGAGGTAAAGGTCTGGAAATGGTCGTTGCGACCTCAATCACTCAGACGGAGTATATCAAGAAAAATCAGACCGTGAAACGAATCGAATATCAAACAAGGCAAGCAAGCGGTCCTAGCTATAAGATTAACCTGGTATAGCTCCCAGGGTCGAACACAAGGAGCACGGGTTGGCCTAGGGCCTACGAAGTAGTAAAAGGAAAATAAAATAAAAGAAAGGTGTTTTTTAGTGGTTTTTAATAATTTTTATATTTTTTTAGATTTTTAAAATATGAAGAAAATAAAAGAAAGCAAATATAAACACACTTGATCAATTTATTTAACACAACAAAAATCAAGCAAAAATTCAAGAAAAATTGTTTTTATGTTTTTTAAGTTTTTAAGTGTTTTTGGTGAATTTTTGAGATTTTTCTAATGTGTATTTTATTTTCTAAAAATCAAACAGTGCTAAAAAGCCAAGGTACTGTCCAGCCAGAACCAAAACCCTTAAATAAAATATCTAAGGATCACAACAGGTTCTGGAGGTAATTTTCCTATATTCTAGATAAAATAAGGAAAATTTGAGCACCAAAATTATTGTTTTTGGATTTTTAGATTATTTATTATAATTTTTATGAGTTTTTAGGTGTTTTTAGATTTTTAGGGTTTTTACTCAATGAAAAATAGCCAAAATTGGCTAGAAAATCAAACAACACACAAGAAACAGTAACTAATTTTTTTGGAATTTTTGGGGGTGTTTTTATATTTTTTTGGGATTTTTAAACCTAGACAGTAGCTAAAATAGATGTTTTTGAATTTTTAAAAATACTAAATAAAATCAAAAATGTCCTCTAAAATTCTCAAAAATCCAACAACATGGCAGGAGCCATGTGTCAAATTTTCATCGAATTTGGAGGTGGTTTGATATTTTATTCAAAATCAAAAAGGGGGCACAGTGCACAGGGACTTAAGTGCAAATACCCAAAGCTCTGGGGGTCCAGGTGCAATTTTCCCAGCAAGTCACGCGCGTGGCGCGTGCCTGGGGCACTCAGGGACCTTCTGGTAATAAAAACCAAGTTCTTGGACCTTTTGGTAACTCGTACCAAAAAGTCCAGGGGCTTGGGCGCAAATAACCCACTAAAATCCGCACATGCGCATATACAACACTCACAGGGGTATAAAAGCAATTACCAAAAAGTTTCTATCCATTCATAAACCCAACAGAACTACAGGATAAGTAATGCAAATAACCCAACTAAACACGTGACGAAGCACGTGGGCTCACATACACAGGGGCATAAATGCAAAACACAACAAGCACAAGGTCCAAGGTGCAAATTACCCTACGTAAATAAAATGACTAAAATATTTACAGGACTAGAAATTAAAGACACAAACTACGAGGGGGCCTAAGTAAATTACCCCTTTATTATGTCGACGGCTGGATGGGCGCCACGTAGATGATCCAACGGTCCTGGTGAGCTGACGCTTCTCTCCTTTACGCTTGAGCCTGATCGACGGTGCAGGGCGAGACACGTGGGGGATCTGACGTCTGGCGGTGCAGGTGCCTCTCTCCTCTGCTCTGACGGTCCTGATCAGCCCCTCGAGAGGATCAACGGTATCTGCTCCTCCGTGGATGGACGATCGAGATGCGAACTGGAGCGGAGGGGCTAATCGGACGGTGAAGGAGGTTCCTCGAAGAACACTCGGCCGGCGAGCTTCGCCGGCCTCGTGCGAGTGATGTAGACCTCCTCAGCTGCCTCGGATGATCGGATAAGGTCCGCAATGGAGTCCCGCAGCTGGTGATGGCTTCAGATGACCCAGCCGAGCCCTGGAGGGGCTCCGGCGAAGTCGGCGGCGACGAGCTTCTGGTCTGAAAGTGAGGGGGGCTCAGATGCCCTCCTCTTGACCTGCAAAGTGAACCAAAAGCTTCGCGGGTCGAGGGCAAAGTGCCTCGACCCGATGAAGCGGCGTGAGGGTGATCGATGCGTCGGGGCGGATGAGCTCCGGCGAGCGGAGGATGGTGGAGCTCGAATCCCAGCTCCGGGGCGAGCTGGGTTGAACGAATGGGCGTAGAAGGTGCGTCGGAAGATGGCGAAGGTGATAGTGTGCTCCGATGATCGAGAAGGTACGCGATATGGCCGGAATCAAAGGAACTCGTCGGAGATGCGATTTGGGCGAAACAGGAAATTAAACGAAATGGAAGGGATAAACGGCTACCTGGGTGGAGCGGAAGACTGTGCTGGAGCGTGGCTAGCTCCTGGTCGTCGCCTCGAAGGGCGTCAAGGCCTGAGGCTCGAGCTCCGGCTCAGTGGCGGAGCACGGCGGCGCAAAGCTACCGGATCGATGGTCGGGGCACCCTCTCCTCACTGCAACAGGGGCAAACGCGAGCTGTCACCTCGGTGATTGCTCTGGAGGTCACGGGAATGAGAGTGGCGAGCCAAAGATGGAGAATGAATGCGGCGGAGCTCGGTTTTTATGTGGGTGCAGGTCCGGGAAGAAGAGCTTGGGTCCGGCTCGATGGAGCACGGATCCCTAGGATCGATGTCGGGCGAGATTCCCGGATACCTGGGGAGTAATTAGGACCATGGATTAGGCTAAATGGAGGTCGGGTCTGGTTAGAATAAATGGGAGAAGATGGGTCCGCGAACCAGATCCGGCTCTGGTGGTCCTGGGGGGGAAGTTGACCGGGGGTCAACAATCCCCTGTGGACCAATCAGAGCCCGCCAAGGCCTGAGTTTTTATTTGATTTTTTTGGGCCTTTAAATGGCCGAATTTTCAAAAACTTAAAACATGAAATATTTTTAATTTATTTTTTTTTCTATTTTTTTGTGATTTTTAATTAATTTTTGGAAATTAAAATAAGGTATTTACATAGTATAGCTATACATAGGTATATGTACAATATAGGGTTTTTGGTTTTTGATTTTTAATTAGTTATTTTTATACATTTTTATTCCTATTTTATATTTTATTTATATATAAGATAAAATGAGGAATAAAAGGATATTTTTATTTTATTTTTATTATTTATATTCATAGGTTAAATAATTAGTTATATACAACTATATACATGGCATATATGTACAACATATTTTTGTATTTTAATTTTTGTAATTTTTATTTGGTTTTTTGTTTTGTTTCTTTGTATTTTATTTATTTACAATGTAAAATAAATAAAGAGAGGTGGTCTATGTACATGGTGTAAGGGTATTTTTGGTCTTTTTGATTTTTAGATTTTTATCTTGTTTTTAATAGCTTCTAAATATATACAAATATTTACAAATATTTACAACATATTTTTGGGTGAGGAAAATATAATTTATTTATTTACAAGTATATACACATGTGAGCCCCTATCTCCCTCTACTTTGGCTTTTATGCGGTCAGGCCCATGATGAGCCCTCCCTTGGGTTAGGTTGCTCAATATTTATTCTAAATATTTCCCTCTTTTTCTTTTTCATCTTTATTCTTTTATTTTTGCACAAAAACATGCTAATTATCTATATTTACAAAAATGCATGCTTTTGCTAACTTCTCCTATTTACACATATCTACATGCATTTGCATAGGTTTTTGTAGCTAAAATATAAGAATAAAGAGTGATGAATGGGTATTCATCAGTGCCCGGGATTCCCGTGTCGCGCGTGCCCTGGATTCCCGGACGCGTGCGTGGACCAGTCGGCGAACGGTTCGCCAATCGACGAACTGTTTGCTGACCAGGTCCCCTATAAATACCGCGGCCCGCCCCCCTCATTCCCCCACGCCTTGAGCCCCTTGAGCCTTCCTTCCTCTCCCTTGAGCCTTGAGCCCCTTGAGCCTTCCTCCAACTGTCAAACCCCCTCTTCCAACTCTTCTTCAAGCCACCCTAACAAGGTATGTTGTTATTTTTAATAAATTTTTTAGTTGTGTAATTTAATAAATTTAGTTCAGTCATTTCTTAGAAATAAATTTATTCCCACATGTTAGCCTCTTTAAGTTGTTAGAATCATTGACCTCACATAAATAATCATACCGCCCATTTATTAGCATCTTTCATGTATGCCCACATGTTAGCTTCCTTCATTTGTTACTACTAACTTAATAGTAACATTTATTTTGTAATTAATAATTACCATTAAATAATTAATAATTAATTTGTAATACGTAGTGTTAAGTAGTACCTTTTTTATTAATAATTAAATAGTACTAGTTAATTGTAATTAAGTATTTAGTATATAATTAGGAATTGATTTATTCATACTTATTCCTTATTAAGCAATTATCAGTAATCTTTACTTTTAAATTACGTTATTAGTAATTAACAATATTGTTACATTGCAATTATCAATTACTAATTAGTATTTAATTATTACTAGTTAATTAATTAGTACTTATTAATAATTATCATTTAAATAATTAGTTGTAATGAGTAATTAGTAGTTTTTTTGATAAGTAAAAGGTATATTTCCTGTAAAAGTAACTACAGGAGGCACTACCGTCCTCAATTACATTGTTACAGATAATAAAGATATCATCTTATAGAAAGCTTCGAGGCGGAACAAAAACTCGAAGCAATCCAGAAAAACAGAAGAACTGATTAAATGAATCCAATCATATTAAGATCTGGCATGTTTGTACGGACTTTAGGATATTTTCTTCAGCCGAACTCTTCTTGTCTGAAGTCCATCGTTGGTTCCTCTCATCCCAGATACAACCAACCACCATGGCAAGGATAATAGGCAGGATCTTACGTGCCCTCAAGTCCTGTACAACGTCAATCCAGTCCAGGAGGGCCAAGAGAATTAGTTAGCATTTAATTAATTAGTTGTAATGAGTAACTAGTAGTTACTAATTAGTATTAATGAATAATTATATTGCATTGTACAATAATTAGTAGTTAATAATTATATTACTAATTAGTAGTTACTAATTAGTAGTAATCAATAATTAATGAGTAATTAGTATAATGAATAATTAGCAATATTATTACATTGTAATTATCAAATAGTAATTAGTATTTAATAATTACTAGTTAATTAATTAGTACTTATGAATAATTAGAATTTAATTAATTAGTTGTAATGAGTAATTAATAGTTAATAATAAGTATTATTGAATAATTACTAGTTAATTAATTAGTACTTATGAATAATTAGCAGTTAATTATTAGTATTTAATAATTATTGGTTAATTAGTTAGTACTTATGAGTAACTAGTACTAATGGATAGGTAGTAGTTAATAATTACTAGTAATGAATAAGGACTACATATTAGTTATAATTAAGTAGTACTAATTGCAGTTAATTATTAGTATTTAATAAGTTGATATGAACTACTTAGTTGTAATTAAGTAATTAGAATATAATAGGTAATTGGTATTTGCTATTAGTATGCACGTATTACTAATAATTAGAATATAATATTGAAATAGTTATTATGTCTTTAATGTTTTATAGATAATGGCCAACATGGCTCCATTATTTGTATCTTGGAATGGAAGAATTGTCGTTGAGAACGAGAATATAACCTACGAGGGAGGGAATGAGAAGATGATATGTTTCCCTGAATCTGGTAGTTTTGAGGACCTACTGCAGACGATTCGTAGTGTTACTGGTATAGGGAAGGGGAGTATAATGTCCGTGTCACGTGTAGATGGCCTATGAACGTGAACACATTCTATCCAGTACCGATCGTTGACAATGCGACAACTGAGTTAATGCTAAGCATTGCTCGATCTCTTGGGATGATGCAAGTGATGATGGATGCGGACCCCAGTACAACTCATGAGATTGGCGCTGGTATTGCTCAGTCTTCTCGAAGGGGAGGACACTATGCTACGCGCAATATCCCAGATCTAAATATGCATTATGATAAAGAAGATAAGGATTCTGCTGCCATTCCCGAGGTCAATGATGAGGATGCGGATGAGGACACTACCGACGACGAGGACGAAGACAACAACGACAACAATGGCTTCGATGATGTCCACGGTCAGGGATCACTAATGGGGTCTATTAGCAGCGAACGAATCTTTGATCCTCCAGTTGATTACGTCATGACTTTGGAATCTTTGCCTGAGCTTCCAGATTTTTTTACGGATGAGGACTGCATAACGACTAATATGAAGAGGAAGTGCAGTTCTTCACCGAGCCACAGGACACCATCTTCCCAGATAGGAGTGGACTGGAGTACTGGAATAACATATATTTTAATTCGAAAAATGATTTAATTGACGCGGTAAGCACCTGGAGTATGGCGAAGTACGTGCAATACAAAGTGCTCGCATCGAAAAAAGACATTTACACTGTTGGTTGTGCATTACCTAACTGCAATTGGAGGTTACATGCTAGCTGCATCAAGAGGAGTGAAGTTTGGAAGGTTCGAACATATCGGGAGGAGCATACCTGTCGTAATCCGATGTTACTGACTAATAACCGACAGTGCAATGCAAGATTTATTAATCGGTTTATTTTAAAGACTCTTAGATCGAACCTTACATTAACTCCAAATGTGATTAGGAGTCTTGTTTCAGATACGTATCATGTCTCAATTTCATACAAAAAAGCATGGTTAGCAAGGAAGCACGCACTGGCGACAATTTTTGGCGATATGGAATTGTCCTAATCTGATATCCGAAGATTTATGTGGACGATGAGACAAACCAATCCTGGGTCATGGTATGAGTTTCAAACCGAGACTTACATCGATCCTGAGTCTCGTCAACAAGTACCTGGAAAAATTGTTTTCTTTCGATTATTTTGGGCATTCGGTCCTTCGCTGACAGGCTTCACGTACTGTCGACCAGTTATGAGTATAGATGCTACACACCTGCATGGAAAATTTAAACGTCACCTGCTCGTTGCCACTTCTGTTGATGGAAACGGGCACATATTTCATGTTGCCTTCGCCGTTGTCGAAAAGGAAACGTTGGATGCCTGGGAGTTTTTTCTACATAAATTTTCATTTTAGTTCAGCGAGATGGTATTTGTTTTTTGAGCGATCGTTTCAGTGGTTTGAAGAATCTGCTGCCCAAGTATTTTCCAGCTGACCGTGGTCACTGCCATCGATTCTGTCTGAGGCATATGCAGGCGAACATGCAAAGAGCGGGCCATGATTGATGGGCGCAAGGAAAATTTTACAGCGCAGGAGCGGTAACGAATACGCACGCCCACAATCGAATCATGAGACAGATCCAAACAAATGATCATGATGCGTACGAGTGGATTATCCATCAGGAAGACGGTGATCGGAATTTCTGGGCATTTTCATACGATGAAGGACGTCGTTATGGGAACACTACGACTAATCTTTCAGAATGCTTCAACAGTGTGTTGAAGGGAATGCACGACCTTCCGATCCTGACAGTGATTCTTGCTATCTTTTATCGTTTAAATACGTACTTTGTCGCTCGGCGCAGGCAGGGTGCAGCTACTACCTCAGAGCTAATGCCGAGATACAACAAGATTATCGGCGATAATATTCAGTTGGCTCGCACACATGATGTAGAGCAATTTTCACAGACAGTTTTCGAGGTGAAATGTCGCGAAGGCAATTACAGAGTTATACTCAATGTGACCGAATCTGAATGCACCTGTGGGTTTATGCAGTGCTTTCACCTGACTTGCTCGCATGTAATTGCGGTTTGTGGACATGTTAACGTTGGCATCGAACATGTTAGGAACTGTTCCCATTACTACACACATGCTGCATTTCGCCAAACTTACGCAGCTGAATTCTCCCCAATACTCGATCGTCGGTACTGGCCGTCAAATGTACCACGCGCCATCTTGATGCCACCGAATGTGAACGTAGGACCGGGTCGACCACGATCACGTAGGATACAAAATAGCATGGATGAAATGGGATGTGTAAACGTTAGGTGTGGCATATGTAGACAGATTGGTCATACCCGTGCGACATGTCCCGGACGGTGATTTTGAAGATGATATATAACATTTTTGTTAAATTATTTGTGAAACCTATTTTTGTTAATGAAATCCAATGGTATTTATTCCTTATTGAAATACCGGTGAACCATATTTTGTTGGTGCTAACTTCTTTATGAGATAGGATATGGATTCCACTCCTGAACCAATTGATGCTTCGGTTCTGATTCAGCAGAACCACCACATATCTGCATCACCTCTCAATGAGGATGCAACGGTATGAATGTAATACTATTTCATTTCAATAAAAAACTACTATTCACATAGCACAATATGGATATACAACATTTCAGATTCGTCGAGCATGGACGCGTTCTCAACAAGCTGTTGGATAACCCCCGAGTGAAGCGTTCGACCAATTGCTGGGGACGGCTGGCTTACGATGCGTAAGCAACATGAGGAGGGCAAACCTCGATCAGTCGCTCCTGATGGCTCTCTTGGAACGTTGGAGACCTGAGACTCATACATTCCATCTCCGACACGGTGAAGCGACCGTGACATTGAAAGATGTCTCAATCCTTACAGGTCTTCGTGTTGATGGTGCTCCTGTGATAGGTTACGAACACCCTGCACGGTATAACTGGAGTGCCTATTGCGAGGAGTGGCTTGGCGCCAATCCCATCACTGCGGTCGGGGATAATTTGTCGAGTGGACGATTGAAGCTCACCTGGATTCACTACACCATTCTCTCGAATGCAAACCTGTTGGAGCAAGATCCGAACAGGTTGCAAAGAGTCGTTCGTGCATTCATTTTATACCAGATTGGGGAGTCTTTCTTCCCGGACTCCACAGGTGATAAGGTACCGTTACGGTATCTCCGTCTCCTAGAGAATTTGCAAGAATGTGGTCAGCTGGCTTGGGGGGCAGCAGTACTTTCCCATCTATACCAGCAACTTGATGAATGCGCGATGGGGAGATCGAGGAGATGTTACGGGTTCCTGATGTTGCTGTAGACTTGGTCGTGGGAGCACATCCACATAGGAGTTCCTCGACCGTATAGACTGGATCCAACAGTTCTGCATCAAGGACCCTATGCTTCAAGGTATGACAACCACAATCACCATTCACACGATTTATGTCTTTTTAAGATTCTAACAGAGGAATAAACAGATGGACGTCAGGACGTACTGTGTTCAATCAAAATGTCCAGACAACGAACCTGACGTTTTATCGTAACGAGTTGGACACACAGGACGAGCACCAGGTACGGTCCACGACTTTTGTTGATATACCGTCCCCTTACTGGAAAACAACTAACTTCAGACTGTTCAACAGATGCATTGGTCTCCATACAAAATGGAGATCGTAAATCACCTTCCCGCTATCTGTCGAGATGGACAGGAAGTGTGGAGGTCCCAGACAGCCTTAATTTATTTTAACATAGCGGTCATGCACGTGCCAGATCGTGTCATGAGGCAATTTGATCTACTACCTCACATCCCTGATCAAATGCCCATGGTAGTTTTCCCGAATCGTCGCTCTCGTCAGCGAGAGAATGATCCTATTGATTGGGCCGATCGACTCCGAGAATAGATTGTCCGATGGAATCAACGGCGCCAAACTGTGGTGATGGAAAGACAGTCGGCTGAGTCGAGCGAGCAGCGCCTGGAAGCATACATGATGTGGTATTGGAATATTACATGGTGATGGATACATACTTCCATACCACCACCACGCTTTACATACGAGCCTTACGGTCCCAAGTTCAGACCAGGGGTAAGTGTGTATATTGTCCCTCTTTAATTCTCGTAAAACATCAACTAAAGATAGGTTAAACATTCAGGTGCAGAGTGTGTACGAAGCTCGTGGTATCCTGGAAGATTACGAACGGAGCTCGGAATTGAGGAACGTGATTGGCTTACTTGACTCTGCCTTATAGAGTTTTGGATTAGTGGATCAAATGAGTCAGTATACCCCGAGGTACTCGTACTCCACTGAGCCTTCACCTGTACCATTCCATGTCCCTGAACCACCCAGACGATCTGAGGCTGCTGCTTTTCATGTACACGAACCATATGCTGTCAGTAGAAATGATGATGAAGCGGGACCATCACAGGTCCAATATACACAACCTTCACAACCTGGAGATTTCTGGGGTCTAAACTAGGGCATTCCCACCCAGTTGCAGACATTCATGCAATTCCTCACCAGTGATTTCATTCCACATCAAACACCTAGATTTGCCTACTATACTGATTCCAGCCGTGTGCTTCCCTTCCAGAATCTACCGCAACACCGTACACCACAACCAGATCAGCCACCATCAGAGCATTGTCAACGACCTTCGCAGATCGATAGAGCTTCATCAGTTCGGGACCAAACACCTCAGCCACCGCGACAAACGAATGATGAGAGTGGGGGTGGTACTGGTGTTGCTAGTAGGGGTCGTAGGGCTAATCTATCATCCATCTTACGTAGGGCACGTAGAATCTTAAATCCGCAGTAATTTGTACGAACAATAGCTTTTTAATTAGTACATTAATGACATAATGATAGTTTTTTGTTTATTTCACCGTAATCTCATTCTTCCTTCGTTATTACAAATAAATGGCATAAGAATAGTAATATGCAGATCCGTTAGTACAATCTCATGTTGGCATATCGTAAATTTGTAAGTACAATCTTAGAGCCTTACATTTTATTTGCATATTAGGAGAAATTATTTATTACCTTATGATATTTAAATTTTATTAATTTCTTATGATATTTTTTGTAGGAGATGGCGAAAACTAGATTCACGGCCCGTAAGTCGGTACGTCCTCCGACGGATAGAGTCCTAGCGGTACGTACACCGTTCAGGGCGACTCCACCTGCATCACATCAGACTCAACGTGCTTCAGGTGGCCAGCCACACGGAGGACCTTCTGTGGTCCCACGACAGCGTAGTCCACACAACTCAGAGATGGCTCGTGCTCCTCGCACTCTTTCAGATGCTCCTACGGAGTATCCACTGCAGACTACTTCAGAGTATCCATTGCAGGATACTTCGCTGCCTCAACCGCTTTATCATATCGACTCTCCGCTTCCTGACTACTCTCCACAATCCATGCCTCCACCGATGGATGTGAGTTCTCAGAGCGAGACCTCCCCGCTCACTGACGTCTACGACGAGGAGGAGGAGCTGTAAGCTGACTTGGCAGATCTACATTATACAATTACACTTAAGTACGCGCGTCTGAGCGTACTTCGAGGACAGCGACAACGTTAGAGGACATGATCACTAGTACTTACATATTGTATTTTTTTAGGACATGTTTGTCTAATGCAATGCTAGATGTAATCTTCCTACTTCATGTTTAAAACAATGGATCCTCACTTGTAATGTCAACTGAGATGTTCAATGTGATGTTTATTTCAGTTATTTTAGGACCAAATTGGAGAGTGAAAAACATGCTTACTTTGCTTTCTTAATTTGCACATAGACCATTATATTTTATATACTTTATGTATTCATTAATAATAATTATATTAATAATAAGTATATTATACATTATTATTATAAATTATTTATACATTATCAACTTTAAATATAATTATGTACCTCCTCTAAAAAAATTATTATTATAAAGTATTTAAAGTATTTATACATGACCAAATGAGAAGGTTTGGATGGAGCTGGATGGGCTGCGAAGGGGACATGGCTCTTGATCGGCGAACGGTTCGCCGATCTATGCCCTGACCGGGAAATTTCGCGCTGCCATGCCCTGACCGGGCATTTCGAGGGTGCCCGCGCCCAATCTGGGAAAAGTCTCAGTTATTTCAAGTCACACACGTTTCTTTAAATATGATAGATAATCATCTTTCATTCCTTGGCAAAATTCGTACATGTACTTGAGAATGCCAGAAAAACACAGTTTGACTGCTGTATGGTACAGTTGACTTGCGACTATGTCCTTCAGAAAAAAAGGATAAAACGGCTGACAACTACACAACGCTACTACAGGTTTGATCTTATGATGAACCGAAACAAAAACTGCTGGTTGACTATCTATTCCCCATAGGTAAATTCTGTTTCCAGTAAGATCAAAAGGCTTATTTTATCAAGTCTGTGGATCAAAATTAAACATGGCTCTTAGACACGATCATTCTTGTGCCTGTCCCTGTCGATATTTCTTTCTTGTTTTTTTTTTGACTCTGCACCTTCTCATCCGATTCCTGGAAAATGGAAATGTTACAGATGTGCATGGAGCAGCTGGTTGTGTAACCAAGATCATGGCTTAGCTGATATGTTCTCTTCTCGGCTCTAGAACGAATGTATGAACAGTCGTATGCCCTGATCGGAGACATTCTAAACGAGGCAAGTAGCATAAGCCGATGGCAATCCTCGGTGCTCAGAATGAGTTGAGATCAAGTCACATTGTTATATCAGGTACAAGTCTACTAAGCTAAAGCTTTTCTGAATTCTCTTGGCTCTGTCTGCAATTAACCAACTAGAAAATCTTCTAGCAGTCCAGGGTAGCATTTTGGCTTGTATAAGACATTGGAATGGAACTGGAAGTTTTATCTGGTTGTAAGGTGTGCAAAATCCTCTGACTGAATTGTTTAGCCACTTCTGTTTTGCGCGGCAAGGGGCAGAATGAGCATCTTGTTTGATATTAAGGCCAAACTTGCAAAAGTCAGTATTCAGTATTTAGATGGTCGACTCACTGACTAAGGATTAATCCGACTAATTGGATTTAGATGGACTTTGGTCGGTTTTTGTATTTTTTTAGTTATTTTTAAAAATATAAATTGTTTTACCACACATTCCATTCTCTGCCTCCTCTCGGCATGTTGTGCTGTCCGAGTCTCCTGTAGTCTCATACTGATACCACTCTCACACCTCATATTCGATGTCTTCCACTTCAGATCCTAGTTTCACAGTGATGAATCGATACACAACTCTTCATAAACAGTACATGTCTTCTCTTCATCGACTACTCTTCTTCGCAGTGAGGTCTGGGGTTTACTTCTCTCTGCTTGCCATCCTAACTTAGTGCTTCCTTCCTCCGCTGTAGCTACAGTTCGTTCTTCCCCAACAAATTCCCGAATCTACTGTCAGACAGACTGGTATCAAACCAGCTCAGGAAGAAATACTTCTAACCATCTTCTAGAGTTTGGTTAGTCTCTTCTCTCCCTCAAAGATGTAAGTATATAATAGAAAATGAGGAAATTTGTCGTTTGTTGTGAAGCTTAGAAAGATCGGCATGTATCGGATTTTGGTTTTTATGTTCAGACTAATGGGATTGTCCGGTCGAACCGATGATGATGTCAACAATTCATAAAAATCGAAAAAGATCGAACCGTTGTATTGTTGGTTTGGTTCGTATAGTTCAATCGGGTTAAGCCGAATTAAACCAGCATATCATACAAATAAATATGGAAAATGCTACATTATATTTTAAAATATTTGTACACTCGTGTCCTTCTAAGTTTTTCCAATAACACTTATACTCCCTTTTTACAATTACATGTTTGCCCCTATGCTTTTACAAAATGCATATCAATGCCGTTTTATGAGTACACTTGTGCTCCTATATTATACCAACATAAGGATAATGTTTTATTTTTTAAAAGAATATAGGAGCACGAGTGAAATTGCTAAAAAAGTTAGGGGTGTAAATATTATTAGAAAAAACTCAAAAAAGCATAACAAAAATATTTTGTAAAATTTATATAAATACGTATATGTGATGTATAAATTAACAAATTTAAAACTATTTAAACTCTGATTAGTGACCAGTGTTGTTAATTTACTGCTTCTCATAATACGATTATGACAGTGTCTTCTTCGTTTATTGTTGTTGGAAGTAAACAACTTCATATACAATGTGGGAAGAGAGAGTCAATGCTCATATGACAGGAAGGTGATGCTCATAATGGGTCATTGACATATGTGGAAGGAGAAAAGATAAATGAGTATTATACTATGAGTTAGAACGAGACTAGTTTAAGAATAGTTTTTAAAAGTTTGCACTTTAATAAATTATTAGAATTTTTTTATATAAAAGTTTGGATGATTGAACTTGTAATCTGATTCAACTAGTTCAACTGAGTTTAAGCGATTCGATCCAGTTTTGATCGATTTGACTTATCACTATTTTCTGAATAAAAACTGGATGATTGTATTTTTTTCTTTCCATTCTTGATTTACCGGTTGAATCGAATTCGATTTCCATTTTTAAAACCTTGATTGGTAACATGTCTATAATATAATGACGACAATAATATAGATTGTATCCATAAAATTAATTGCTTTAGTAAAAATTGAATTATTTTTGTTAAGTGTTATCTTGTAGAAATTTGAGTTTGAAAATGTCACATTTTTTTATAAAGTAATCCTTCTATTTTCATGGAACGACTGGACCATCTAAGTTCATTTCTTCGAAATACAATATCCATAGAGTTGGGGACCATAACATTGCTATGCATAATTTTTTTGACCCTCTTAAGGAGCTCTACCGCTTCAGTTGCCAAGAAACCAAAAGTGTCAAAACCGAATAGGATGAAAACATGTTGATTGCCAATACAAGCCTTCTCATGTTTGATAACTTTAACTGAAGCAGCTTTCTGTGTAGCGCATCCCGCAATGAAATCCTCTTTTATCGGACCAATTAATGGAGAAACTCCCGTTAAATCAATGAATGCATGTTTTCCTCCAGTCCATCCAAAAATTAAGAGATCTGCTGATCTGAATGTGGATATTCCCTCTTGTGGATCAGTCAAAAAATTCACAGGTGCTTCTTTCTTTGAAGAAACCCCAGCCTTCCTGAGTACATCATAAATAACATCCCTGAGAAGATCATGTCTATATTTAAAATCTGAGAGTTCACGGCAATGAATCACATGCTCTCCAAAGGCGTCCAGGCAAGCTTTATGGCATACTGGACATGGTTCATCATTTGGGAATAGAGGAATCATCAACCGGTATCTTATAATAGTACGCTACTTAACAGGTGACATATGCATTCCAAGGCCATCAACAGGAATAGCTTGAACGAAATCTTGAGCATGGTCAGATTGCAAACATCAAAAAATTGCCTTTTGTCTAGCAGTCATGTCAAACTCAACTTCAATTTCTTTAACAATTTTGCTAAAAAGGGAACTCGCCAAAGCATTATGGGCTTCAAGGGGGGAGATATCCTTGTTAGCAAAACAAGTAAGATCTAGAGATGGAAGTGTGACATGTAGGCCTTCCAAGGCATCTAGAAAATTAGATTCCATATCATATATCCCACTATCTCATAAAATATGATCTTGAAGTACCCAAGATTGAGCTCTAGAGACCACAAAGGCATATGAAGAAGCCTCAATAGCAGAGTGCAAGCCTACGCCACCGAGCTTGATGGGTAAAGATGCCACTCGCCATTGAAGGTCGCCAAAGAAAGGACCTCCACAAACCGCAATATCCTCAATAGCTCCAAGTAGTCGTTTGTCAAAAAACATATTAGCTTGCTCCATGTATGCAGGTTGACATGTCCTTAAGCCAAACATGAGCTTGGCTGAGCCCATGCAAGATCGCAATAAAAGAAGCTCACTTTGTGGGTCATCCAACTGGGGAAGTAATTGCATTAAGTCAACAGCTTTGGTGGCCCTCCTTATAGCCATTTCTTCAACAAAACCTCTGTCCCTACTCACTGCACCTCCAATTAATCTCACTCCTAGCACAGGTCTCCTAATATCCATGGGAACAAACCTTCGCGGACCTTCTGTCCATCACACGAAGGCCAGAAAAGCTCAGTTTTTTTGATATTCAGAACAAGCCTCATCTCTGGTCCTCTGCATTGTATAATGTTAAGCACCTTGGAGACCTCTAATGCGTCCCCGATGATAGTCCCATCATCGAGATACCAAGCATGGAGAACGCGTTTGCAATTATCTCTGATCTCATGAATAAGTAGGTGCAACGCAAGAGAAAAAAGAAGTGGGCCTAGCGGATCACCTTGCTGCACTCCGACTGTTGACCATATATGATTGTATCCAATATATAATCTGGCAGCTTGAACATAAAGAATTGGTTTTGCCATCCAAAAGGGGTTGACGACGCAGCTTATTGTCCGTCTCCCATCAGTCTTTATGTAATGATGATATATAACTATTTCGATAAATATCATTTGGACGACCGTGATGAACATGAATGTGCTGTTGTGGTAATCTCCACAGCAGCAGGTCGACGGGAGAGATTAATTGTGGTATTTTTCATATGAAATTTGAAAATAGATACATATTGTTTATAATAGAAATATCCATTTTAAGAACAAATTCGGAGACGAATGACAAAATATCTAAAATGGAGACGAGAACATAAACGAGTGCAAAGGTCTCTCGAATTTAGACGGGCTACTGTCTAATTGCTGAGATTCCAGGGGTTGTGTTGTAATAAAGATTTGAATTAAACACATATAGGTGATAAAATGTTAACAATTAAATAAAGAATACATTAATATAAAGGGAGTTTTACGCGTGTTTCCCATATCTTATTGTTAATATTGCATTATGAAAACTTGGAAGGGCATGTGTTAAAATCCCTAATATAAAAAAGTTTAAAGTAAATTTTAAAAAAAATCTTGTTGTTACAATTGGAACATTTTGGGGTCCGAATTTTAATTTATCCATGTTATCCTATCTTTTTTTTCATAAAATGATAAAATTGATTTTTGGTAAATAAAAAAAACTCCAATTGTTAGGGATGAAAATGGTCGGATACATATTTAAATATATGTATTATCATATTTTTATCTTTTTAAAAATCCGGATGTGAATATGAATATCACACAAATGTATAAAATGCAACATCGTATTCCCGAAATTCGAATATGAATGTAAAATTGATATTGGCAATTCAGATACAGATTTTTGAAAAATGAATAGGGATTTATTTACGAATATTAGACATGTCCAAATTTACTTAGAAGCTATACTCGTTTTAGGGTCACAACCATTTCCAATATATAAAAAGTATATTAAATTATTTAATAATGAATATTAAATAATAAAAGAAAGTTTACAAATAGTTAAATAATAAAAAATCTTATCATACTTATTTGTTGTGTAGCATATTAGTATTGATATTATCCCGAATTCGAACATTCATATTCATATTTGTATTCGTATATGTATCCCACAAAAAACGAATATTTGTATTCGTGTCCTCTAAAATTTGAATAGTCGTATTTATATTTGTATTCATCAAAATTAATGATATCATATTCATACTCGAATATCCGTATCCATTGAATGTTAATTTTTTGTATTCGTATTTGTATTCACAAAATATGAGAAAATATAATCCATATACTCTATTTGAAGAATGTGGATACGAAAGGATATGAACATATTTGTATTTGTTTTCATCTCCACTAACTATGCATTACAAGTTTCATTTTCAAGTGTAACAAAAATAATTCCATTTTTATTTTTTTATCTCAAATGCAGAGCTCCGTAAGCTTCCACAACCCTTTTCACGTCGAGGTTAAACCCTAAAACTGTTGGTAGAGTGTTACCGTATTGATTGTCAAGCACCCAAAACTGTAGGATATATTGTGCAATTTACCCGAAAAAGTGATGTGAATGTTGGGGGGAGAGAAGGGAAGGGTGCATGTGGTGTGCAAAGCCCCTATCATCAAAAGAGCCCATTGCCATTTCCACCATCCAAATCCCAACCCCATTCTCCACCTCTCATCCCATATCCTTAATGCAACATAAGTACACACATATGATATGCTCCTAACCGACTCCTGTGCTTCTTCCTATTCCACTCTCAGCTCCAAGGAGAAAACATGGCCTCTGCCACCACTGCCCTCAAGTCCTCCTTCCTCCCCAAGAGGTCCGAATGGCTCGCCGTCCGCGCTTCGCCGGCTTCGAAGCCCACCACCGTCTCCTTCACCGTCAAGGCCGGCGCGTACAGCGACGAGCTCGTCAAGACCGCGGTATGATGCGATTCACTGCTATAATTAATCAGTGAAATTCAGATGCAAGCGTTTAGATTATAGCATAGATCTTTAGATGCAAGGGTTGTGGTGTGATTGGGGAAATTTTCAGGGACCATGATGCAAACATGCTTATATATTTTGATATGTGATTAGTATCCATGTTGTGATAATGGGAATTGGAATGTTTGATGCAGAAAACAGTGGCATCGCCGGGACGGGGCATATTGGCCATGGATGAGTCCAACGCCACCTGCGGGAAGAGGCTGGCCTCCATCGGGCTCGAGAACACCGAGGCCAACCGGCAGGCGTACCGCACCCTCCTCGTAGCAGCACCGGGCCTCGGCAGCTACATCTCCGGTGCCATCCTCTTTGAGGAGACCCTGTATCAGTCCACCGTCGATGGAGACAAGATCGTCGACGTCCTCGTCAAGCAAGGCATTGTCCCCGGCATCAAAGTCGACAAGGTACTTGCTACCGCAACAGTCTAGTTAGAAGTTTTATATCTTTTACGGGGGTGTTTGTGTTATTATTGCGATTTCGTTTTTGAGGAAGTGGATATATGATTACTAATCTTGTAGGGAGCAATTTGTAATTATTTAGTTCAGTTGGACATATTTTCAATAACCTCCTTGGAAAATTAACTTGTTATCGAATTTTTCTCTAAATATTTCTCTGTGCACCCGTACCATATAAAGTTAAGATAGACATAACACATCTAATTATATTTATTATACGACATTTTCAAGGGACTTTTACATCGTGACCCTTAAAATAATGCTCGATTTACAGCAAAACCTATCATTACACCACAAAATCTTAGATTACACCATGAACCATGTAATCTTACGATTCTTACCAACTTGTACACCACAACCCTTGTCCAGGGGCATTTGTTTAAAAAATGATTTTGCACATGTACCTCTTGATTTCCTAAATCTACACATACATTCTCGTCGTTAAGTTCTTCACGGGTAAATGTGTAGATTTGAACGTTTTATGAGAGTCATATTGTAAAGATGAGGACTTAAACTGTAAATGCGAAAAAGCTAGGACCATCGGTCTAATTGTAATAATTTGCAGGAAAATACTCGCAAAACTTCCTATTTTAAATCAAAATTGTTAAACTAATGGTGAATTACAAAAACCCGCTTAAGATCAGTGGGGATCTAATTGCAATCTCCATAAAAAGTTACTTCTTTCACCATTAATTAAAAAGTACTGCGGAAAATTTTGCAGTTTTGGCCCCCAAGTTTCAGGTTGTAAGAAACTTTTTCAATAATTTCTGAACTGTCATAGCTCATTCCAAGATTGATCGATGAGAGCATCAACCTGATGAAAATCTTGTTGTATTACAACTCAGGGTCTCGTGCCGCTGGTCGGATCGAACGACGAGTCGTGGTGCCAGGGACTCGACGGGCTAGCATCGCGATGCGCTGCGTACTACCAACAAGGCGCCCGCTTCGCCAAATGGTCAGTACCTTGATCTGCATAGCAGTGCTAACGATCTGTTTAGAGTGTGTTAAACTCGACTAATACGATAAAAATGGAAATTTAGTGCTAATTTTCATTGAGCATAAATGGCGATTAGGAGCGAAAACAATGACCGGATTAAAAACCAACCTCTCTGACACAGTTAAACTTGTATCAATAAAACTTCTTAAAAAAAAGATTGCATACAATCCCAATTCCATCCAACTTACTGATCCATGAAGTTCATGCCGACAGGCGCACGGTGGTGAGCATCCCAAACGGTCCTACGGCTCTCGCGGTGAAGGAAGCTGCTTGGGGTCTTGCTCGCTATGCAGCCATAGCTCAAGTAAAGCATTTCGCACCTATATTTATGCATCATCCTTCTGTTAATATATGCATTGCATATAAGAAAAATCTAAAGTGTGATGATAATCTTTGCAGGACAATGGATTGGTGCCAATAGTGGAGCCAGAGATCCTGTTAGATGGAGAGCATGGAATAGATAGGACCTTTGAGGTTGCACAGAAGGTTTGGGCAGAGACCTTCTTCTACCTTGCGGAGAATAACGTCTTGTTCGAAGGCATCCTGCTCAAGCCGAGCATGGTCACCCCCGGTGCCGAGTGCAAGGATCGCGCGACACCCGAGCAAGTGGCCGAGTACACCTTGAAGCTCCTGCACAGGAGGATCCCTCCTTCCGTCCCAGGCATCATGGTATGGAAAGATCACAGAAAGGCAACATATATAGATAACCGCTGTTATATACTTTGTCGGTGCCTTGTAGATTTCTAACTAGTTCTCTGTATCAAAACAGTTCCTGTCAGGTGGGCAATCTGAAGTGGAGGCAACGCTGAACCTCAACGCCATGAACCAGAGCACGAACCCGTGGCACGTGTCCTTCTCGTACGCGAGAGCGCTCCAGAACACCTGCCTGAAGACGTGGGGAGGGAGGCCTGAGAATGTGAAGGCTGCGCAGGATGCACTGCTGCTGAGGGCAAAGGCGAACTCGCTTGCCCAGCTCGGTAAGTACACCGGAGAGGGCGAGTCGGCGGAGGCCAAGGAGGGCATGTTTGTCAAGGGGTATCAGTACTAAGGAAATAGACGTGAACATGGAACTGTTGTTTGCTCTGAGGGAAACTGCTTGTTAGGTATATAATAGGTTGTGAACATGGCTTTGAGCTGCGAACTTGTACCTCTATTGAAGTTTTATCGAGATTAATCGAGGATTTGCAATCAATAGATGGAGCTTTATTGCAGACGATCATGTGGAGAAAAATGTTTTTCAGGGTTTGAGGATTACAGATCACCTACTTGTTGATGCAGAAGCTGCATATGCAGTGAGCAAATCATCCACTCGGCTCAAGTACCCATCGCAGTGGGGTGCACGCAGATGATCGAAATAAGAATGCTTCGCAAGAACAGCAGCAGCAACAAAGCCTTCTCCCACATTAAGTAGGGATGGGTTCATGGATACTTTGCTTCCATTCAGATCCATTTCAGATCATTCTCGGACTTAGATCCAAGTAACTAAGATCCCTTCGTATAGTCTCCTTCCAACACTTCTTGGACCTTCATTGCTATCTTTTAGCCGGCTCAACATCCTAAATCTTGCATTTCCATATTGATGCATATGCGGGCCTCCTTTGCAAATGACCAGGCCACTTTAAATGATTCTCTCTCATCTTATCGTCAATCGGAGTTACACTACTTATTTATGATCACATCATTCTGATCTTTTAATGCTTATGCAGATATTTCATTCAATGGCCACAAATAATCTTAGATTATGAGTGCCCAGAATTATCTGAAATAATATGTACACGACAGACCTCAAACAAATAGCCCAGTTTCTGCACGAGTAATAATCTACACAAATGTGGAACCTTGGAGTATAGGATGTACACGGAAAGAGTCGCGATAATTACGCTCAATGTGGAATTTTAGCTGAGATGAAACTCCCCGCTCGTGTGAACTTCCTTGACCCTCTTATCATATTTGTCTTCTTCTTCCTCTTCCGGCAGCTCTTCGATTTGTGTTGCCACTGTTCGTTCATCGTTACCCATACCACCATCTTCTTCGCATCCAAAGTATGCTCCAAAAGTTGGCTTTGGGGGCAATGTTTTTGCCTCCACGACGATCGACATGATCTCTACTACGCTCCGAAGGGAATAGGTGAAAGTACGGACGTCCCTCCGGTAGTATGCAAAACTTTATTGATAAAATAATAATGTATTACTCAATTAGATAAAAGTTTACACCGAGGCAAGCGGGCAACAAACTTGAATTGTAAAGTCAATCCTCCTAAATACTATATCCATAAACTTAGGACGCATCACATTAATGTTCATCACTTTTTGGATCCTCTTTAAAAACTCAACAACTTCCGGTGCTAAGAAATCAAAAGTATCAAAACCAAAAGAGATAAAGGTATGTTGATTCTTCGTGCATGCTTTCTCGAGCTTCACCACTTTTGCTGAAGAAGCTTTAAGTGCAACATGCCCGGTTGTGAAGGTCCAATTCTTCAACCCCACCAGCGGTGAAACTCCTGTCAAATCTACACAAGAATGCTTCCCTCCGATCCATCCAAAAAACAAAATATCAGCAGGTCTAAGTGTGGATCTTCCCTCATGTGGATCAATTAAAAAGTTCACAGGCGTCTCTTTCTTAGCAGCAATACATGCGCATCTAAGTACATCAAATAAAACATCTCTTATACGATCATGTCTGTACTTAAAACCCGGAAGCTCCCCATAATGAATTGCATGATCACCATAATCTCAGTAAGCTCCCTGGGTAATTTCTTCAGGAACCAAGGGTGGTTTTTTATTTCCTTGATTGTTATTCTCTGCCACATCAAAATTCTTCAGCTAAAAATACGGGATTTGGGTTAAAAAATTATTAGATTACATCATGCCTAAAATTTGCAGAGTTGATTTATAGCCAATAAAACCATGAACGTAGCTCAATGATGCCACTAAGAACAGCCCATAACGTCTGTTTTTTTTATAAAAATTGATTGTTCTTTTACGTGCAGGCAAATGCCATGATAAGGGAAGTTTATACATACATCATGAAACAATGTGATTACAATTTAGCTTCTGAACACCGCAAATTCAGAAATTACGTTTTAACCCCTTAAGGGTAAACTTCCATCCATTTTGACAGTTAAGTTAGACAGAAAGAGTTAAAAATCACATCTGTCCATGAAACAGTAGCAACTTAAGAATTATGCTCGTCCATCTTCTTTCTCCTCCAAATACCCTCCACCATGTCCCTTGTTGCGAGCTCCACATTTGAAGGACGGGGGTCTCAGAGAAGCTCAATGCATCTCTCCAAAACTATCATGTTCGAGAAAACCATCTGGTAGCAAAACTTTTTTTTGATAAGTAAGAGGTATCATCTGTATTCATTAACCAAAAAAGGGGGGTATACACAGTTGGGCCACGGTCAGCCTTACAAAAAGAAAACTAAATTGCAGTGAGGATTCAAAAACACTGCATTACAAAACAGCAACAAAGGGATGGGAAATTCAAACGGTCATGAAGGTCCACAGTTCTTTAGCATTAGAGCAGTGTTGACGCTAGCGACAATGGAAGCACCAATAGCCTGGGGAGACGAGAATTGCTTCGCAGCCCACCTTTGATTTCTCTCTCTCCAAATTTCCCAAACAACCGCAGCGAGTAAAGTGCACCATAGTTGTTTTTGTTTTCCGAGTTGAGCTGAACTAATCCAGTCGATCAAGCACATTAGCGAGTGGAGTGAAGTGGGATGTGGCAGCCGGAGGTCGGAGAGGACGGAACTCCAGATGTCCTTAGCGAAAGCACATGAAAAGAAAAGGTGATCGCGGCTATCCTCCAGAGAACCGCATAGGTAGCACTGACCCGGAGAAGCAAGCCCGAACCTCCGAAGCCTGTCAAGAGTGGGGAGCCTATTAGAGACCGCACGGTAGAGGGTGCAAGCGTGCTTAGGAACAGGGCCCTTGCTCCACACTATCGCCGCCCAAGAGACCATCGGCTCGTGGTGCCTAACAACATCCAAGGCCTGAGAAAAAGAGAAACCTTTTGGGGAACGGTTCCAGCCATAGCTGCCATTAGCATAGGAGATGAAGCCTTGATAAGAGGCTCGGCCACGCAAAATATGTTTCCACAAGATGGAATCGCCCATCTTTGGCGAAGCCTCCCAGAAGGAGCAGTCCTGCAGGTATTTTTTTGTGAGAAAGTCAGCCCAGAGGGAGTGTTTGGAGGTAAGGATGGTCCACCCCCAAGAAACTACCATCGCCTCCCGCAACATTGCAAGGGAGCGCAGTCCCAAGCCTCCTTCAGCCTTAGGAAGACAAACCGTGCTCCAACGAATATAGTGCAGACCATAGCCCCAAAGGAAATTAGCGCACAATTTGTCCACGCTTTTGATAGTGCCGGACGGAATGAAGCACCCACCAGCCCAGTAAAGAAAAATGCCCGCGATGACGGTCTTCAGGAGGAGTAGCCTACCCGCCATAGAGAGCGAAGAGGCCTTCCAGCCACTCAGAACAGCACGAACCCTGTCCTCCAGAGCCTGCGCATGGGACCCTCGCCCAAGGGAGGAGACGAGCGGGAGGCCAAGATAGGTAGTAGGGAGGCTACTCCGGAGTATCCCCAGCCGCAAGGTGCACGCAAAATCGGCCGGGGCACCCTTTGGCCTAAGAAGCTTGGACTTGCGGAGATTCAGGAAGAGGCCGGATAAGGACCCAAAAACTTCAAGTATTTTCTTCACCTCAATAAGGGAGGAAGAGGATGCCTTGGTGAAGAAGAGAAGATCGTCAGCATAAATTAGATGACTAGGGGCAACCCCCCGACCACGGCCCAGGAGCTTAAGACGACCGCTTGAAACTGCAAGGTCCATGAGGGAGGTGAGCGACTCCATGCCAATCACGAAGAGCAAGGGGCTAAGAGGATCTCCTGCCTGAGACCCCTAGTGCCCTTGAAAAACCCGACAGAGGCACCATTGAGGAGGATAGAGTAAGATACCGTAGATATGCAATTGGCAATCCAAGAAACCCAAACCGGGTCGAAACCCATGAGGCGAGAGAATCCAAGATGAAGGAGTGCTCGATAGTGTCAAAGGCCTTAGATAGATCGACCTTAAGGCACGCGCGATTGAAGCAAGCCTTACGGTCAAAAGAGGTGGTAAGTTCTTGCGCTAGCCGGGAGGATTCGCCAATATGACGTCCCTTGACGAAAGCCGATTGATTCGATGAGGCAATACAGCAGCCAGCCTAGAGGCAAGAATCTTCGCAAAGAGCTTGTAGATGACATTACAACAGGCTATAGGCCTGAAGTCGCCAACCGCCGCCGCGGAGACGCCCTTTGGCACGAGAGTGAGAAATGTGTGGTTGGCCTCCCTGACCATACCACCCCCCTTCCAAGGGAAATCCATAGCGCTAACAATGTCATTCTTAACCAGAGGCCAATGCCGCTTAAGGAACCCGGCGTAAACCATCAGGCCCCCGGCGATTTCGTGGACTTAATGTCACGAAGTGCGCAGCCAATCTCATCCACGCCAAACGGCCGTATAAGCAACGCCTCGGCATCAATGGATAGGCACCAGTGGGGGCTGGGGGCAGGCCTAATAGGCCTAGGGAGGTCGGGGGCTAGGAGGCTCTGGAAGAAGTTGGTAGCCGCAGCCGCCACCTCCGCCCGTTTCTCAACTTGGCGACCATTGCTATCGATTAGGGAAGGAATGTAGTTCCTTGCATAAACGGACCTTAGTCGAGAGATGGAAGAACTTAGTATTTTTGTCCCCCAAAATAAGCCAGTCAGCACGGCTTTTTTGGCGCCACGCCGCCTCCAGATCGGCGTCAAGCTTGGCCAAGGAAGCCTTAGCATCCGCATCCAACTGAGCGAAGGAAGGATCTAACGGGTCAGCACTAAGTACATCATTGATAACCTTGAGGGTTGCCTCCACCCCTTGACCTCATCAAAGACGTTTGCTTCACGGAAAGCCCACTGCCGGAGCGCCTCTTGACTGATTTCAACTTCTGTATTAGTCTGAACAAAGGGTTCCCATCCACGTGCAACGCCCAGGCCCCCGTGACCGTCTCAGAGTAGCCCGGCCTAGAGGCCCAGTAGTCAAAGCACCGAAAAGGGGCACGCAACGCCTGGGGTTCGACGATGCGGATAGAGAGAAGAAGATGGTCCGAATCTGCTACAGTGAGTACCCCACTTCAAAGCGGGAAAAGGGATAGCCAAGCATCATTTAGCAAAGGCTCTGTCCAGACGAGAAGCAATTCTCGTAGGTCCAATGGAGGAGTTCGTCCAAGAACAACGGTTTCCGGAGGAAGGAAGCTCCAATAAGTTGCAAGCATCAATGCAGGCGTTATATTCAGCCATAGCACTACGTGAAGGTGCTAAGCCCCCCATTTTCTCGTGCGAAAATCTGACCACATTAAAATCACCAAGCAACAGCCAAGGGGTTTGAGCAGGAACGATTGTACGGCAAAGGGCCTCCCATAGCCTTCTTCTAACCGACAGACTATTATCGCCATAGACCACGGAGATGAATATATTGAGACCACCTTTGTTTGTGCAGTTGAGAGTGATAACCTGAGGAGAAATCTCCACTGGCGAACAAGACCAAGCGGAGGCCTTCCAAAGGATGTAAATCCGGCCGAGATCCGTTTCATTATGCAGGAGGTTCCAGTCCTTGGGGATCATATCGCAAATTTTTGTCGATTAGCCGGCCGAATCTTAGTCTCCAAGAGGCCAATAAAATCGGCATTGTGCTCCCCCTTAACGGAGGTGAATTTCTTGAGAAGTTTTCTCTGCTTGCAGGCCTTGTTCAGCCCCGCACATTTAGTACCACAATCGACATTAAAGGTTCGAGGGTGGCCTGCACGGCCTGATTGTCTGGTATGCCCACCCGAGGGCTTCTTCTTTCTATGCGAGGCAAACAGCCCCGTCGGGTTAAGTTCGACCAGCATGCTGCGGTGTTTCAGCGACTGGAGTATTATGAGAGGAGAGCTGAGGGTCCTCCCATCCGGCTTATTAAGATCAAGGCCCACCTCGAGCCGACTCGCAGGCTTCTTAGGCGGGCGGGGGGACGGAGCAGAAGAGCCTTCGAACCAATAGGGAACGGAGAGAAGGGCTTCCTTGGGGTTCTCTTTGGGGCACGCTGCATGAAGGGCTGGCAGGAGCAGAAGACGACGGTGCTGGTTCACTGCCGGGCAGGGCAGTAGTAGGGGGCTCAAAGAGGTTAGGGCACCCCAATGCAGGCGAGCTCTCTACAGAGCCCGAGAAGTCCATTGTAACCTCTGAAGGCAATCCGCAGTAGCAAGGATACTAAGGAGCCCATCGGAACGGCTCAGTAGAGGGGAGAGGCTATGCCCCTGTGGTAGGGGCAAGTTAGGAGAAAGACCCAAGTTGACCGGGGCTTCATCAGGGTGGGCACCCTGCCTCAACATGGGAACAGGCTCAGCAGGGGGGGCGGAGTTGGAGGAGGCGAGCCCCGACTGTGGTGTGGGGAAAGCACCAGCTGCCAAAGGGGCCCCAAGTGGCTCAGGGGTAGGGGCACCGGGAGAGCAAGGCTGTGGAGGGACAGCAGGTGGGGAGGCCGTGCCCGCGAGATGAATAAAGGGGCACCTTGAGGTACTGTGGTCAAAGTTGACGCACCTGGCACATTGTGGGGGGCTCCATTCAAGGTCAACCTGGATCAATTGGCGATGGCCATTGAAGAACACGAGCGGAACCTCCTTAGGGATGGGAACGCCCGCACGAATAGAGATGCAGCAGCGAGCAAAACCTTCCCGCTGACCATTAGCAGTAGCCGCATCCATGAAGAGCGGCGTACCAAGGAGACTGGCAATCTTATTTAAGATTGATACGGAGGAGTGGCACATGCTGAGCCCATGGAACTTGACCCATAGGGGGACCTCCGATAGCAGATCCCTCTCGAAACAGGATCCCGCATTCCATTTACGGATCACCATGAAGCGCCCCTGGAATAACCAGGGACCTCCATCAAGGATACGTTGGCATTCTTCATCCGAAGATAACTTGAGGTAGAAAAAACCATTTTGTCGAGGATATAGCTTGAAGCCCCCTTGTGGCTTCCAGACCTTCTCAATGAATGTGAGAAGGAATTTCCGGAAAGGGTGTTTCCCAAGAATGTAGAAGACAAGGGTGTGAGCCCAAGTCTTGTCCAGGTCGATGATGTCTTCCTCGGTAGCAAAAGCAACAGGGAGACCATTCATAGTGACCGGCGGGACGAAATCCATTCGCCTAGAGGGGGGAGGCGGAAGGGAGCTACCACAGGCATCTCTCCAAGGGCGGGAGAGAGGAGGGAGAGAAAGGTTGGAGGCGGCGGTTACGAGGTTAGGATTAGGCGACTTCACCTGTACCGACGTCCCAAGCGAGGAAGAGGAAGGAAGGGGGAAGGGCGGCGCCCGGGTAACCAAGGAACAGGAATGGACAGTGTTAAAGGAGGCTGAGGGTGGCGGAGAACCAGGACGAGCAGCCGTAGGGGGGGAAGGGGGAAGAGGCGCGTGCGAAGAGGCGGAAGGAAGGGAGGGAGAGGTTGAAGGTAGAGGAAGTGGAAGGGCGGGGACGGAGGCGGCGCTAGGGTTTAGAGGGTCGGGAGGGTCGGGAGAGGGGGGCATAGTGGTATGGGATTTGCTTATGATCATTTTCCTTCTATCTGGTAGCAAAACTATCATGGGTTATTCGTGTTGATAAACCTTCTGCTAGTGCTCAAATTGTTTACCTTGTTGTTAAGAAAATCAAGATGGTTTTGGGTTCCCAAAAGTGACATTGAGAACTAGAAGACCGAAACTGAAGAATCCAAAACATCAACCGTAACAAGTAATGCACTTATAGGTGTGCCAAAGGTTTAAATGCACAGGAGGAAAATGAGATAAGAACCTGGATGAAGAGCAGGCTATTCAAGAAAGCAATCCTATGAAAGGACATCTAGAGATTCTTGGTGAACTCTTTCCAACTTATTTTTTTATGCTTGCATTCATAAAAATTTCGTTTCGAAAAAGCTCCTACTTATGATCCCTAAATTATTCCGAAAAAAAGGTAAGCTTTGTTTTCCAATCTTTTGAATTGGAAAGCTTTTATAAGTTGTTTTTTAAACAGAGGGTTCTTTTCATTTTCATTCATAAGGTACATCTTTAATTGTTGGAGGTAAATAATTGCTTGCATTAGAAGAGATCCTAGGGCTCTCTTATATATGAGAAAGATCATGGGTTAATTACATGAAAGGTACATAAAGAAAATAGAAATGACCAATAGATAATAAGATATACAAATATCTCAACACTCCCTCTCAAGCTGGAGCATATATATCTATCATGCTCAGCTTGGAACAACACCTCTGAAATGGACCTTTAGCAAGAGTCTTGGTGAAAATATCAGCCGTCTGATCTCCAGTAGGAACATGGGCTCTGGTATAATGGCAATCCACATCTATATGCTTGGCACGTTCATGAAATGCAGGATTATTGGCAATAAACATGACCACTTGATTGTCACATAAAAATTGCATGGGATGAGGAACCTCAACAACAAGGTCAGTCAAGACAGATCTAACCCACATCATCTCTGTGCTTCCCTATGCCATGGCCATGTACTCAGATTCTGCACTAGATCTAGCAACCACTGTCTACTTCTTGCCTTTCCATGATATGAGAGAGCTCCCAACGAAAATAACAAAGCCAGAAGTAGACTTCCTGTGTCTAGGGCAACTGACTAACCTTGCTCACATCAAAGGATATGTCTGGCCTGGTGATGGTAGCATATAGGAGCTTCCCAACAAGCTCTGAATACCTCCTCTTATCTACCACCTCAGTGTCATTATCATATAACCTCATACTCGGATCCATAGGGGTAGTAGCGGGCTTGCACCCTGTCATACATGTCTCTAGAAGAAGATCCGTTACAAACTTTCTCTGGGTCATCACAAGACCATGCTGGTTCATGGCGAACTCTAATCCAATGAAGTATCGAATATTGCCAAGGTCCTTAGTCACAAACTGTTGACCTAGGAACTCATTGGCAGCCTGAATGCCCTGCTTATCATCCCCCGTGACAATAATATCATCAACATAGATAAGAATAGCAACAATACCTCTATGTGTCCTCTGAACAAAAAGTGAGTGATCCGCAGTAGACCGCATAAATCCTTGTTGCTCTATCAACTCTGATAGCTTCTGGTACCAAGCTCTTGGACTCTTCTTCAGGCCGTAAATCATCTTATGGAGCCTACACACCTTCTGAGACTCCCCTTCACCAGCAACAAACCCTGGTAGCTACTGCATATATATCTCCTCATGTAGATCACCATATAGAAATGCATTCTTCCTGTACATCAAATAAAACATCTCTAATAAGATCATGTCTGTACTTAAAACCCGGAAGCTCCCCACAATGAATTGCATGATCACCATAATCTCAGTAAGCTCCATGGGTAATTTCTTCAGGAACCAAGGATGGCTTTTTATTTCATTGATTGTAATTCTCTGCCACATCAAAATTCTTCAGCTAAAAATACGGGATTTGGGTAAAAAAATTATTAGATTACATCATGCCTAGAAAATTTGCAGAGTTGATTTATAACCAATAAAAACCATGAACGTAGCTCAATGATGCCACTAAGAACAGCCCATAACGTCTGTTTTTTTAGAAAAATTGATTGTTCTTTTACGTGCAGGCAAATGCCATGATAAGGGAAGTTTATACATACATCATGAAACAATGTGATTACAATTTAGCTTCTGAACACCGCAAATTCGGAAATTACGTTTTAACCCCTTAAGGGTAAACTTCCATCCATTTTGACAGTTAAGTTAGACAGAAAGAGTTAAAAATCACATCTGTCCATGAAACAGTAGCAACTTAAGAATTATGCTCGTCCATCTTCTTTCTCCTCCAAATACCTTCCACCATGTCCCTTGTTGCGAGCTCCACATTTGAAGGACCGGGGTCTCATAGAAGCTCCCTGCATCCCTCCAAAAATATCATGTTCTAGAAAACCGTCTGGTAGCAAAACTATCATGGGTTATTCGTGTTGATAAATCTTCTGCTAGTGCTCAAATTGTTTGCCTTGTTGTTAAGAAAATCAAGATGGTTTTGGGTTCCCAAAAGTGAGATTGAGAACGAGAAGACCGAAACTGAAGAATCCAAAGCATCAATGGTAACAAGTAATGCACTTATAGGTGTGCCAAAGGTTCAAATGCACAGGAGGAAAATGAGATCAGAACCTGGATGAAGAGCAAGCTATTCAAGAAAGCAATCCTATGAAAGGACATCTAGAGATTCTTGGTGAACTCTTTCCAACTTATTTTTTTATGCTTGCATTCATAAAAATTTCATTTCGAAAAAGCTCCTACTTATGATCCCTAAATTATTCCGAAAAAAGGTAAGCTTTGTTTCCAATCTTTTGAATTGGCAAGCTTTTATAAGTTGTTTTTAAACAGAGGGTTCTTTTCATTTTTTTCATAAGGTACATCTTTAACTGTTCGAGGAAAATAATTGCTTGCATTATAAGAGATCCTATGGCTCTCTTATATAAGAGAAAGATCATGGGTTAATTACATGAAAGGTACATAAAGAAAATAGAAATGAATAATAGATAATAAGATATACAAATATCTCAACACTCCCCCTCAAGCTGGAGCATATCTGTCTATCATGCTCAGCTTGGAACAATACCTTTGAAATGGACCTTTAACAAGAGCCTTGGTGAAAATATCAACCGTCTGATCTCCAGTAGGAACATGAGAGGTGGATATGAGACCTTTCTGGACCATGTCTCTGGTATAATGGCAATCCACCTCTATATGCTTGGCACGTTCATGAAATGCAGAATTATTGGCAATAAACATGGCCACTTGATTGTCACATAAAAACTGCATAGGATGAGGAACCTCAACAGCAAGGTCAGTCAAGACAGATCTAACCCACATCATCTCTGTGCTTCCCTATGCCATGGCCATGTACTCAGATTTTGCACTAGATGTAGCAACCACTGTCTGCTTCTTGCTTTTCCACGATATGAAAGAGCTCCCAACGAAAATAGCAAAGCCAGAAGTAGACTTCCTGTCTCTAGGGCAACTAACTAACCTTGCTCACATCAAAGGATATGTCTGGCCTGGTGATGGTAGCATATAGGAGCTTCCCAACAAGCTCTGAATATCTCCTCTTATCTACCACCTCAGTGTCATCATCATATAACCTCATACTCGGATCCATAGGGGTAGTAGCGGGCTTGCACCCTGTCATACATGTCTCTAGAAGAAGATCTGTTACAAACTTTCTATGGGTCATCACAAGACCACGTTGGTTCATGGCGAACTCTAGTCCAATGAAGTATCGAATATTGCCAAGGTCCTTAGTCACAAACTGTTGACCTAGGAACTCATTGGCAGCCTGAATGCCCTGTTTATCATCCCCCGTGACAATAATATCATCAACATAGATAAGAATAGCAACAATACCTCTATGTGTCCTCTGAACAAAAAGTGAGTGATCCTCAGTAGACCGCACAAATCCTTGTTGCTCTATCAACTCTGATAGCTTATGGTACCAAGCTCTTGGACTCTTCTTCAGGCCGTAAATCGTCTTATGGAGCCTACACACCTTCTGAGACTCCCCTTCACCAGCAGCAAACCTTGGTAGCTACTACATATATATCTCCTCATGTAGATCATCATATAGAAATGCATTCTTCACATCGAGTTGGTAAAGAGACCAGTCTCGTGAAACATCAACTAATAGAAGAATACGCAGTGACGAGTGTCTGGACACTGGAGAGAAGGTCTCCTGATAGTCCACCGCATAAGTTTGGGTGAACCCACATGCTACAAGCCTCGCCTTGTAGCGATCCTCACTACCATCTGCATGTTGCTTCACCGTAAAGATCCATTTGCACCCCACAACAGAGGAACCTGGAGAAGCAGGAATAATGCCCTAGGTACCATGAGATTGCAAAGTGGCCATCTCCTCCTCCATGACAAGTCGCCACCTACTATCCTGTTCGGCCTCCTGATATGTTCGTGGGATAGTAACAACAGAGAGTCCAACAACAAACATCTTGTACTCCCCCAAAAGATGGTCCATGAAATATGCATAGCTAGAGGATAAGTGGCACAGTGACGATGCGGCTTCCTCAAGGCAATAGGTACATCCAGGTCATCAACCTCTTTGTTCTCTAGTATCAAACTCCTCCTGTGCAGTATCATGTGAACACTCAAATCTCCAGTGCCATTAGTAGAAACAACGTATTCATTACATACCTGAGGCGCACTGGATGATGGGGAAGGCACATGAGCAGAGGAGCGAGTAGAAGACCTGTGAATGTAAAGCCGTGGTAAGAACTGTGTTGGGAGAAATATGTGATATGTTATTCAGAGGAACCCTAGGCTCTCTTACATAGGGAGAGACCTTAAGGGCAAAATACATAGTAGTCCAGAGAAAACATAGAAATAATGAGCAGGTACATAGCATAATAATAATATCTATCTCTACACTCCCCCTCAAGGTGGAGCATAGATGTCTATCATGCTCAGCTTGGATGAACATCTCTGAAAAGGTCTTCTGAGCGACGGCTTGGTGAATACATCAGCAGTCTGATCCCCTGAGCTCATGTGCGTTGTAGATATCAATCCTCTCTGGATCAAGTCTCTAGTGTAGTGGCAGTCAACTTCTATATGCTTGGTTCTTTCATGAAAAGCTGGATTGTTGGCAATGAACAAGGCTGCCTGATTGTCACACTAAAGCTGCATGGGTAGAGGTACAGCTGCATGTAGATCCTCTAGTACAGATCGAACCCACATCATCTCCGTGCTTGCTTGCGCCATGGCCCTATATTCGGATTCAGCACTGGACCTTGCCACAACAGTTTGTTTCTTGCTTTTCCAAGAAACCAGAGAGCTTCCAACAAAAACTACAAATCCTGAGGTTGATTTTCGATCCTTAGGGCATCCTGCATAATCGGTATCTGCACATACTGAGATAGACAAATCTGTTCCCTTTCGAAACAGCAACCTTGAACCAGGAAAAGACTTCAGATACCTCAGTATCATGTATATAGCATCCATATGAACTTGTCTTGGCCACTCCATAAATTGACTCACCCTGCTTACTGCAAAGGCAATATCGGGTCGAGTTATGGTAATATAAGGAGCTTACCCACCATTTCTCTATATCTCCTCTTATCCACTTCAGCAGTGTCATCATCATACAACTCCGTGCTTGGATCCATGGGAATACTTGATGGTTTGCATCAAGCCATGCATGTTTCAGTCAAAAAGTCTGTAATGTACTTCCCTTGGGTCATCACCAAACCCTGTGCATTCCTGGCAAATTCCAACCCCAGAAAGTATCTTAGGGTTCCAAGATCCTTCATAATGAACTGACGGCCTAGGAATGCCTTCACCCTTTCTATGCCCTGAATATCATCTCCTGTAACCAGAATATCATCAACATAGACCATGATAACAACCATACCTGCCGATGACTTCTGAACAAACAATGAGTGGTTTGCATTCGAGCTCTTGAATCCTTGTTGTTCAATAAGATTGGAAGCTTCTGGAGCTACGCTCTTGAACTCTGTTTGAGGCCATAAATTGCCTTGTGAAGTCTACACACCATATGCTTCTCCCCCTCAGCAGTAAACCCAGGTGGCTGCTGCATGTAGACTTCCTCCTGCAGATCTCCATACAAGAAGGCATTCTTGACATCCAGTTGAGATATACTCCAATCACGGACCACAGTCACAGATAAGAGAATGCGAAGGGTAGAATGACGAGCCACTGGAGAAAAAGTATCCATATAGTCAACGCTATAGGTTTGTGTAAAACCTCGCACGACCAAACTTGCTTTGTACCGATCTAAACTGCCATCAGCATGGTATTTAACTGTGAATACCCACTTACAGCTCACAATAGATGCATCAGGAGGAGCAATAACTAAAGACCATGTGCCACGAGACTGTAATGCACGCATCCCATCTTCCATAACCATTCTCCAGCAATCAATCTTCATAGCTTCCTGGTAGGTCCGTGGTATGTCCACGGAAGACAATGCTGCAACAAATCTCTGAAAGTCACCTGTGAAATGGTGAAGACACCTGTGAAGCAAAGGGATAAGAGGCACACGTCCGTTTCTGCTTCTGGATAGCAATAGGAATATCAAGATCATCTTCCGCTGTACTGGATGGTGTAGTTTCCTCCTGCAATGAAGAATCCTGCACATGTACCATATCTGACCCGTCAGTAGTAATGCCATCTGAACATACCTGAGGCGTGTGTTAGCAATGTGAGCCCGAGGCGAACCATTCCTACAACAAATGTTATTGTAATAAATGATTTATCAATAAAAGTTATTGGTTTTATTTCACTCCCTTTCTGATATTGAATGAATGGATGCACTATAAGGTCCCTCTGTACAATAAGGGTTATGTACCATGGCCAACTTGATAATCATGCAGCTGTTGATTCAATGATTGAATCATAGAGGCTGATGCTTGGATGAATATCTAAGGAGTTAGATAGAGGACTCATCAAGCATCATCAATGATTAACAAGTAGTGATCTCCAGTCTGAGTGGGAGATGGCAATCCCATCTCATTAGACTGATATCTGATCGACCTCTTGATGCAGGTCCTCTGCATAGGAATATTGATTCGGAGGTATCGGATTAGTTGAGTCAATGAGTTGACTTAACGAGATCGAGATAACCAAAGACCTATGATGAATACTGTCACATCACAGGCAAACATCCTCTGACCAGAGACAGATATATTACTATATGTCTGAGCATGTACATTTGGCATACCAATAGGTTGATGACCTAATCAAGGTCTATACACCGGCGAGCTGGTGTGCATGTAAGGACATATGAGTAATATGATCTCTCAAAGGGATCATACAGGTTCTCTTGTGAACCGGGAGACATGAGCTCACTCATGAGGTATTGGGATTGACCAAATTCCATGCATGGTCATCATGCTTTAGAAGCATGATATGAATTTGAAGGTAAGATATATGCTTTGTGAAAGCATATGATCTGTACCATATCCCAAGGACCAAGATTGAGAAACTTAATGATCAGACTATGAAGATGACAGTGTAAAAGTGATCTTTATCTTCATGATGATCATGAGTCTTCCAGTATGCAGGATGTGCAAGTATTGGGAATACCTGAAGGGTGATTTGATCATAAACGATTGTATAACCATGACGCTTCCATTCCGAGGGAGTGATGAAACAGGTCTGGATTTTAGTGACTCCTCTCATCAGAGAAGTGACCTAATCTTAGTCCATTTACTAGACATTGATCTGAATGAGATTCAAATGCAATGAGAAGATTAGGTATACGGTCTTGATTTAATCAAGCATATGTGAGAGGTCCATGGGATCTGGATTTGAGATGTGATCTCAATATCCAAGTCACTATACGTGGAACAATACAATCGCCATGTCCTTATCTCCAAGTATCTGAGGAGAAATAGCATTGTTCTTAAATGGTTTAAGAGCAATTCCATAAGATCTAAGCAAAGAGAAGTTGATAATTAAATGTGATTTAATTATCATGATGTATGAGAAATTATCCAATATAATTAAATGTGATTCAATTATTATGGATAAGAATAATGTGGATAGCAATATCCAATTATTCATAATATATTATAAATGTGATTTATAATGTATTAGAGAGAGTTAAATATAATTTATATTAGTAGATTAATTATTAATGTGTATTGGATACACATTGTCTAATTAATTGAAAATGTAAATTACATTTTGTTTTGGGTTGTGAATATGATTCACAATATTCCAATGTCAAGATTGCAATATTCCCAAAATTAATTGAGAATTATTTTGGTAAATTAAAATGCCAACAAATTGTTGGAAAATAAGTAGAGAGAAATTCAAGGAGATGTGCAATCTCATGGATTGCCATGAGATTGCCCTCCCTTTTGGAAAGAGGGGGGCGGCATCAATTTCCTTGTGAAATTGGTGACCGTCCCCCCTTCCAAAGAGGAAGGTTGATCTCTCTTGATTCCTCTCTCGTTATTTGATTGATTTAATATGGTATTAATATTTATTTGATTTATCAAATATATTTTTATCAAATTAAATCACAAGTTGTTGGTTTTTACCAACAACAATCTTGACCATTGGATTGACATAAATCAATCTCATCCATTGATTTTATATGTCACATGGATTGAGATCCATGGATCTCAAAACCCTATAAATAGAGAGGCATTCTTGGCTCTCTCTTTACATGCTATTGTAGCACTCTTCTCTCTCTCTTTTTCTCCATACTCGACAGCCCTCTCTCCCCCTTCTTCTTGGTGGCCGTCCACCTTGGTGGAGAGAATCGTCGTCGTCCGCGCCCTCGTGCCGCCGCTTCGACGCTCTGCGGTTCTTCGTCTACTTCGAATGCTTCGCTCACGAAGGAGACGTTCGATCTCGTGCGACGAGATCAGGAGCAACCGTGCTGGTATCAACTTCTTGGATTGCGAGGACTACGCGGTTCATCCCCGCGCTCGCAAGCAATCTCTCCGACGATCGGACTTGAGACAGGAGGTATCTTCTCTTAGAGACTCGATCAACCACGCTTCAAGAGGTATTGCAGTATACTTGTTGTGGTTATAGATGAAACGATCTGAGAATTGTTCTTGGATCATGTGGTTTCATCGAGTAAAATTCTTAAATTCCGCTACACCGAACAACTAGTACGACTAGTCGTTCTTCGTCGTATCCGATACGACGCTCACGCTTACGGTATGCGCTTGAGGATCTCTCCATATCCTTCAGCGTGATGGGTGTTCGACGTGTAGCTTGAGCAGGACCTGACCGACGCGTATAGAATTTTGGTAGAGGTGGAATGGGAGGTCGTGGAAGAGGTGGAGGTGGTGGTGGTGAAGATGACGTAGAGGCAGGAACAGGTGTAGACTCAGGTGAACTCCAAGTAGGAGGTGGAGGGACATAGGCATCATCATTAGTAGTGGATGGTACCAATATGTCACCTGCAGGAGAAAATTAATACGTACTTTGAGAATAATACCATATATATTTATTCAAGCATAAAATTAAGTTTGATTGATTAAATTGGATTGATAATTAATTTAATATGATTAAGTTAATTATATCCAATTTAGAATACTCTAATATGATTAGAGTTAATCATTCCCTTGGAAGAATTAATTGTGTGAATGTGATTCATAGTAATTAATTAAATTTGAATAAGAGATGGAGGATCACATAAGTGACATCCATGGTCTCCCGTCAAGGCGAAGGGTTTCGTCGCCAAATATTATATGTGGGAGACGCCTGTCCGAAGTGACAGCTCCCGCATATGATTCATTTGGATCGGGCTCGTCGCTTCTCGAAAGAGTAAGGACGTATGCGTAGTGACCCCAGTGTCGGGTCCTCATATTATTGGGGCGATATTGGATTGCGCATAGCGAGTTGTATTCCTGTTGACGGTTGGTTCAATTAATGATGAGTCAACATCACCTTAGGGGTGGTGGGCTCGGGTATTAAAGACCGAATTGGGAAATGCAAGTTGGACTTGCAAAGCGGAATGTGTTCCCGCTTCTCTTTATTGGAGTCATAGGTTCTCATATTATTGGATATGACAATGATAAAGAGGAGATCCCAGTTCTTGCTTGAGATATATCGGTAAGTATATCTCCTACTTTGAAAGTGATTAAGGGAATGAACTTTCATAGTTGACATAGCAAGACTAATTTGATTTAAAATGCCTTAATCAAATAAAATTAAATTGAATATATTATATGTTCTAATATAGTGCATTCTCAATTTTAGAAAATGAAGGCCATGAACCCACTGAGCAGGCTTCTGGAAGTCAACCAGTTGACTGGACCAAATTACTCGGATTGGATCCGTAATTTGGAGCTTGTGCTTTCGGCAGAGCGCATCAGCTACGTGCTCTCTGAAAACAAACTTGAAAACCCTAAATCTAAGGAAGATAAAACATATAATGACAAGTATGATGAAGATCATGTCTTGACTAGGTGCTACATCTTGGGTTCTCTCTCCAATGTTCTCCAGAAACAACATGTGGAGATGAGTACTTGCCAGGATATCATGCAGAATCTAAAGGATATGTTTGGTGATATTAACCGCACCGAGCGGTACAATGTTATGAAAGAACTGGTTCGCTGCAAGATGCAGGAAGGAACTTTGGTCCGTGAACATGTACTCAAAATGTTTGGGTACTTGTCGGAGCTTGAGACTCTGGGGGCAATGATGGATGCAGACATGGAATCTGATTTCATTCTGCTGTCACTGCCCAAATCTTTCAATAACTTTGTGGTGTCATTCCACATGAATAAGCTGGAACTGACAAATGCTGGGCTTCTTGCTGCATTAAAGTCTGCAGAAGACGTAATGAAGAAAGATTGTCCCACTGGCACTGCAATGGTTGCACAGGTCAAAGGGAAGCGCGGTCGGAAGCAAGGTTCTCGGAAGGGTCCGGCCCAGAAGAGAAAGAAGAAGGGACAAAGTGTTGGCTCATCTTCCAATGCATCCACTTTAATGGCGTCGAAGAAAACCGACGTCTGTCACCACTGCAAGAAGCCAGGGCACTGGAGGCGTAATTGCCCGGATTACCTGAAGTCGGTCGACAAAGATAAAGCCCCAGTAGGTATGAAATCTACTTTTATCGTTGAAACCAGCTTTCTCGTTGGACGAGAAGGAAGTTGGGTTGTTGATTCTGGTGCTTCTGTTCATGTATGCAATTTGTTGCATTTATTTCAGGAAACTAGAAAGCTTGAAGAAGGGGAGATAGTCATCCAGATGGGATCTGATGTAAGTGTTGCAGCAGTTGCCGTCGGGACTTGTCGACTATCATTATCTAGTGGAAGAGTCCTAGTACTTAAAGAGTGTCTTTATGTACCTGAAGTCAGAAGGAATTTAATATCTGTATCTAAGCTAGTTAGAAGTGGATATTCATTCCTATTTTGTAATAAATTAGTCATAAATCATTATGATAAATATATTGCAGAGGGTATTTTGACTTCTGGAGGACTCTATGAATTGTGCATTAATGAGCATGTCATGAATGTTACAACCACTAATAAAAACCCTAAAAGATCCAGGAGTAATATAAATCATTCAAACATGATTTGGCATCAAAGGCTTGGTCATTTATCTGTTGATAGGATCAATAGATTGATAAAGGATGGACCTTTGGATTTTCTACAGGTTCAGTCTTTACCTACCTGTGAACATTGTATTTGAGGTAAAATGACTAGGATGCCTTTCCGTAACAAGGTCACAAGATATGAAGGTATTATTGACCTATTACATACTGATGTATGTGGTCCCTTCAGTACCGCGACTCGAAATGGATATCGATATTATTTGACGTTTATTGATGACCATTCGCGATACGGGTTTATCTTCCTATTACGTCATAAGTCTGAAACCTTTGAAAAGTTCAAAGAGTTCAAGGCTTTGGTTGAGAGCCAAACCGATAGGAAGATTAAACGAATTCGATCTGATCGAGGTGGCGAGTACCTATCAGATGAATTTAAGGAATACCTTAAAGAGAATGGAATTATTTCCAATCTCACTCCTCCTGGAACTCCCCAACTTAATGGTGTTGCTGAAAGACGCAACAGAACCATCATGGATATGGTTCGTTCAATGATGAGCAAAGCACATTTACCACTTAGTTTCTGGGGATATGCAGTAGAGACTGCAATATATATCCTGAATAAGATTCCTAGCAAATCTGTACCAAAGACTCCTCGTGAGTTCTGGTATGGAACCAAACCTAGTGTTAACCACTTGAGGGTTTGGGGTTGCTTGGTCCATGCAAAGAATGTGGATGCAAGTAAGCTAGAATTTCGCTCTCGCGAGTGCTACTTCATTGGGTATGTTAAAGATGGTATTGGATACCAACTTTATGACCTTGAGACCCAAAAGGTTTTTGTCTCTAGAGATGTGAAATTTCTGGAGGATGATTTCCTTAAAGGTCAAGACAAAAGTGAAGTAGAGGAACTCATTGAGTCCACCGAGGACTCTGAGCTTCCTAGATCAGAAACTGAAGAGATAAATAAAGATGAAACACATGTACCTCTTCGAAAGAGTTCGAGGGTGGTTGCACCACCTGAAAGGTATGGATTCCATGTGTCAGGTGAAACTGAAAATGATCCTACTTCATTTGATGAAGCACTCACGGATCATGACATGGATAGATGGATGCTAGCAATGAAGTCAGAAATTGACTCCATGCATAAGAATGGTGTATGGACCCTAGAGGATCCACCTAAGGGGGTGAAACCCATTGGGTGCAAATGGATCTTCAAGATAAAGAGGGGACCTGATGGGAAAGTAGAGACTTTCAAGGCACGACTCGTAGCCAAGGGCTACACACAGAGAGAAGGCATCGGCTACGATGAGACGTTCTCTCTTGTGGCTATGCTTAAATCCATCAGGGCATTGCTAGCTATAGCTGCATATCTTGACTACGACATCTGGCAGATGGACGTCACGACGGCTTTCCTCAATGGATACCTCGAGGAGGATATCTACATGGAGCAGCCCCAGGGCTTCATGACTTAGGATGGCAAAGTATGCAAGCTGAAGAAATCCATCTATGGGCTCAAGCAAGCTTCTCATAGCTGGAACATCAGATTTGATGAAACCATAAAGAGTTATGATTTTGTGCAGAATCCTGATGAACCTTGTGTGTACAAGAAGCTTAGTGGGAGCGCAATTGTGTTCATCGTGCTTTATGTAGATGATATCCTCATCATTGGGAATGATGCAGGGATGGTGACCAGTGTAAAGATTTGGTTGTCCCATACCTTTGAGATGAAAGATCTTGGAGAAGCCTCTTACATCTTGGGTCTGAAGCTGTTCAGAAACCGAGAGAATAGGATATTGGGATTGTCACAACAAGGATACATTAAGAAGATTCTTGAACGATTCTGTATGGATAGTTCCAAGAAAGGATTCCTACCCTTGAGACATGGAATCCACCTGTCTAAAGGAATGGCTCCTCAAACTGTTGAGAAAAAGAAGGCCATGGCTGGATGTCCTTATGCATCAGCTGTAGGAAGCTTAATGTATGCCATGATGTGTACTAGGCCAGATATCTGCCATGCAGTGGGAGTGGTAAGTCGTTACCAATCCTGCTATGGAGAACAACACTGGAATGCAGTAAAGAACATATTCAAATATCTAAGACGGACGCAAGATTACATCTTGGTCTATGGAGATGGTGATCTCCAAGTCTTGGGATATACAGATTCTGACTTCCAATCGGATATTGATGATCGAAAGTCGACATCAGGGTTTGTGTTCCTGTTGAACGGTGGTGCTGTGAGCTGGAGAAGCAAGAAGCAGGACACTACAACAGATTCAACAACAGAAGCCGAATACATTGCCGCATCGGATGCTGCAAAGGAGGCAATGTGGTTACGCAAGTTCGTCCAGGAACTTGGTGTAGTTTCCTCTGATACTCCCATCCCGCTACTCTGTGATAACTCGGGAGCCATTGCCCAGGCGAAAGAACCCAGATGGCATCAGAAGAGCAAGCACGTAGAAAGGAAATACCACATCATTCGGGAGATTCAAAAGCATGGTGACATCATCATCACCAAGGTGGCCTCCGCCAACAACGTTGCTGATCCTCTTACCAAACCTCTTACACATAAGGTTTTTGACCAGCATGTAATGAGTATGGGTTTAAGAGTTGTTCCTGAATGGTTCTGAGGGCTAGTGGGAGATTGTTAGCAATGTGAGCCCGAGGCGAACCATTCCTATAATAAATGTTATTGTAATAAATGATTTATCAATAAAAGTTATTGGTTTTATTTCACTCCCTTTCTGATATTGAATGAATTAATGCACTATAAGGTCCCTCTGTACAATAAGGGTTATGTATCATGTCCAACTTGATAATCATGCAGCTGTTGATTCAATGATTGAATTATAGAGGTTGATGCTTGGATGAATATCTAAGGAGTTAGATAGAGGACTCATCAAGCATCATCAATGATTAACAAGTAGTGATCTCCAGTCTGAGTGGGAGATGGCCATCCCATCTCATTAGACTGATATCTGACCGACCTCTTGATGCAGGTCCTCTGCATAGGAATATTGATTCGGAGGTATCAGATTAGTTGAGTCAATGAGTTGACTTAACGAGATCGAGATAACCAAAGACCTATGATGAATACTGTCACATCACAGGCAAACATCCTCTGACCAGAGACAGATATATTACTATATGTCTGAGCATGTACATTTGGCAGACCAATAGGTTGATGACCTAATCAAGGTCTATACACCGACGAGCTGGTGTGCATGTAAGGGCATATGAGTAATATGATCTCTCAAAGGGATCATACAGGTTCTCTTGTGAACCGGGAGACATGAGCTCACTCATGAGGTATTGGGATTGACCAAATTCCATGCATGGTCATCATGCTTTAGAAGCATGATATGAATTTGAAGGTAAGATATATGCTTTGTGAAAGCATATGATCTGTACCATATCCCAAGGACCAAGATTGAGAAACTTAATGATCAGACTATGAAGATGACAGTGTAAAGTGATCTTTATCTTCATGATGATCATGAGTCTTCCAGTATGCAGGATGAGCAGGTATTGGGAATACCTGAAGGGTGATTTGATAATAAACGATTGTATAACCATGACGCTTCCATTCCGAGGGAGTGATGAAACATGTCTGGATTTTAGTGACTCCTCTCATCAGAGAAGTGACCTAATCTTAGTCCATTTACTGGACATTGATCTGAATGAGATTCAGATGCAATGAGAAGATTAGGTATACGGTCTTGATTTAATCAAGCATCTGTGAGAGGTCCATGGGATCTGGATTTGAGATGTGATCTCAATATCCAAGTCACTATACGTGGAACAATACAATCGCCCTGTCCTTATCTCCAAGTATCTGAGGAGAAATAGCATTGTTCTTAAATGGTTTAAGAGCAACTTCATAAGATCTAAGCAAAGAGAAGTTGATAATTAAATGTGATTTAATTATCATGATGTTTGAGAAATTATCCAATATAATTAAATGTGATTCAATTATTATGGATAAGAATAATGTGGATAGCAATATCCAATTATTCATAATATATTATAAATGTGATTTATAATGTATTAGAGAGAGTTAAATATAATTTATATTAGTAGATTAAATATTAATGTGTATTGGATACACATTGTCTAATTAATTGAAAATGTAAATTACATTTTGTTTTGGGTTGTGAATATGATTTACAATATTCCAATGTCAAGATTGCAATATTCCCAAAATTAATTGAGAATTATTTTGGTAAATTAAAATGCCAACAAATTGTTGGAAAATAAGTAGAGAGAAATTCAAGGAGATGTGCAATCTCATGGATTGCCATGAGATTGCCCTCCCTTTTGGAAAGAGGGGGGCAACACCAATTTCCTTGTGAAATTGGTGGCCGTCCCCCCCTTCCAAAGAGGAAGGTTGATCTCTCTTGATTCCTCTCTTCTTATTTGATTGATTTAATATGGTATTAATATTTATTTGATTTATCAAATATATTTTTATCAAATTAAATCACAAGTTGTTGGTTTTTACCAACAACAATCTTGACCATTGGATTGACATAAATCAATCTCATCCATTGATTTTATATGTCACATGTGTTGAGATCCATGGATCCCAAAACCCTATAAATAGAGAGGCATTCTTGGCTCTCTCTTTACATGCTATTGTAGCACTCTTCTCTCTCTCTCTCTTTTTCTCCATACTCGACAGCCCTCTCTCCCCCTTCTTCTTGGTGGCCGTCCACCTTGGTGGAGAGAATCGTCGTCGTCTGCGCCCTCGTGCCGCCGCTTCGACGCTCTGCGGTTCTTCGTCTACTTTGAATGCTTCGCCCACGAAGGAGACGTTCGATCTCGTGCGACGAGATCAGGAGCAACCGTGCTTGGATCAACTTCTTGGATTGCGAGGACTACGCGGTTCATCCCCGTGCTCGCAAGCAATCTCTCCGACGATCGGACTTGAGACAGGAGGTCTCTTCTCTTAGAGACTCGATCAACCACGCTTCAAGAGGCAATGCATTATACTTGTTGTGGTTATAGATGAAACGATCCGAGAATTGTTCTTGGATCATGTGGTTTCATCGAATAAAATTTTTAAATTCCGCTGCACCGAACAACTAGTACGACTAGTCGTTCTTCGTCGTATCCGATACGACGCTCACGCTTCCGTGATGCGCTTGAGGATCTCTCCATATCCTTCAGCGTGATGGGTGTTCGACGTGTAGCCTTATTAGGACCTGACCGACGCGTATAGAATTTTGGTAGAGGTGGAATGGGAGGTCGTGGAAGAGGTGGAGGTGGTGGTGGTGAAGATAACGTAGAGGCAGGAACATGTGTAGACTCAGGTGAACTCCAAGTAGGAGGTGGAGGGACATAGGCATCATCATTAGTAGTGGATGGTACCAGTCTGTCACCTTCAGGAGAAAATTACATAACAGACTCAAAGAACGTGACATCAGCACTAACAAAGTATTTTATGTTTATGGGATCATAACACCGATAGCCCTTCTGAGTCCGATAATAACTGACAAAGACACAGTTGACAGCTCTGGGAGAGAGTTTGTTAAGTCTAGGAGTCAGAAGATGAACAAATGCCACAGTACCAAAGACACGAGGAGTAAGTGAGAATAATTCCTTGTCAGGAAAAATGATAGAGAGAGGAATTTTCTCACCCAGAATAGAATATGGCATACGCTTGACCAGATAGCATGCGGTAAGAACAACATCCCCCCAGAAAGAAATAGGAGCACAACTCTGAATTAGTAGGGTTCGAGTAATGTCAAGGAGATGGCGATGCTTTCTTTCCGCCACACCATTATGCTGAGATGTGTACGCACAAGTGGTTTGGTGAATAATGCCCTTTGACGAAAGAAACTGAGAGAGGGACCGTGTGCAGAATTCTAGAGCATTATCTGTACGAACATATTTGACAGTAGAAGAGAACATATTTTGCACTTCATTAATCAAATTCTTGATCACATCACCTGCTTCAGATTTATTCTTCAAAAGAAAGACCCAAGATACACAAGAGAAATCATCCACTACCACTAGATAAAATCTGTGCCCCTAATGATCGGGTACACGACTTGGACCCCATATATCTATATGAAACAACTCGAACGGGGAGCTACTGCTCCGACTCTGACGACTAGGAAAGCTCGACCGATGATGCTTTCCCAACTGACATGCTTCACAGTGAAAGGAAGAACTGGGAGAGATATGAGGCAGAAGATGGCACATTTTCTGGAGTGGGAGATGACCAAAATGGAGATGCCAGATGTACGAAGAAACTGGTCCGCAGAATGAGAGGAGACGCCGGCATAAGAATTCCGAACCAGTCGATATAGACATTCTGCTCAGAGCCACAACCAATCACCCTGCCCGTTAGTATGTCTTGAAAAATAAGAGAAGACGGGTCAAATATAGCACGACAATGCAAATCCTTCGTAATCTGACTAATAGACAACAGATTCATCGAGAACTCAAGAGCATGTAGGACATTCTGTAGATACATAGTAGAGGATAGGAAGACCTCCCCCTGTCCAATAAGGGGGGAATGAGTACCATCTGTGATCTGCACTGAGCGGCCGTGAGGAATGTCCCTGTAGGACTCAAGTCTATCTCGATCTCGGCAGAGATGATGTGTGGCACCCGAATCTATAATCCAATCAGAGATATCATGAGAAGGTGTAAATGCAGTAGATCTACCTGAGGTACTAGCATCAGCAGAGCAACTGGTGGAGGCTGTAGCAGCAACATCTGAAGGTCCACCAGAAGAATCACTAGATGATTGTGGCATAATATCATGTATAGTGACTTGGATGTTGAGATCACATCTCAAATCCAGATCTCGGAGACATCCCATAGTTGTTTGATTAAATCAAAGCTGTATATCTAATCTTCTTATTGTATATGAATCACATTCAGATCACTGTCTAACATTTGGACAAGATTAGATTACTTCTCTAGTGAGAGGAGTCACTAAAATCCAGACCTATTTCATCACTCTCTCGGAATGGAAGCGTCATGATTAACAATCGTTTATTGATCACATTATCCTCAGATATTCCTAATACATGTACATCAAGCATACTGAAAGACCTAGAATAAACCCGATGTTTTAGATATATTTAGACTATCTCTCAAGATTTTATCATTAAGTTTCTCATTTGATGATTGGGAGTTGGTATCGATCATATACTTTCCAAATAAAATATATATCATACCTATGTATTTGATCATATACTTTCCAAAAACATATATCAAACCTACAAATTCAGCCAAGCTTCCAAAGTGAGACGGTCGTGCACAGAATTTGATTCCCAATATCTCATGAGTGAGCTCATGCCTTCCAGTTCAGTAAATGAACCTGTATGATCCCTTTGAGAGATCGTATTACTCATCTGCCCTTGTATGCACACTAGCGTGCTAGTGTTCAGACCTTGATTAGATCATCAACCTATCGGTCTGTCAAATGTACATACTCAGACATATAGTAACACATTTGTCTTTGATCAGAGGATGCATGCCTATATCGTGACAGCATATGACATAAGTCTTTGGTTACCTCGATCTTGTTAATTCAACTCTTTAACCTAACTTATCTGACACCTCTGAATCTCTATTCCTATGTAGAAGACATGCATCAAGAGGTTGGTTAGATATCACCCTGTTAGAGAAAGGATTGGCATCTCCTACTCAAGCTGGAGATCCTCTCTTAACAATCATTTGACAGTGCTTGATGAGTCCTTAATCTAACTCGTTAGATATTCATCCAAGACCAGCTTCTATGATTCAACAATTGAATCAACAGTTGTATGATCATCAAGATGGCCATGATACATAACCCTAATCGTACTAAGGGACCTATCATGCAAATTAATTATCCTTCATTTCAGATTAAGGAATAATATTTGTAATAATATTTATTGCATAATGGCTCGTTGTGGGCTCACATGTCCAACAAGCCAATGATGTTATTCCCAACATGGGGATAATATGTAAGAAACTTGACCTGGTCGAGCTAATCAAGAAAGATGTCTGTGATATAAAGAGTTCGCATACATTTCCTAATATGGTGGAAGATGTAACAGTGAAGGTGGCCAACATCAAGCTCATCATTCCTTTAGCACCACCTGCTCGATGTACCACACACGTCATTTATAAGAGCTTCCAAGTTTCGAATTGCATGCCAACCATACTAGGACTTATCCTCTATCAAACAAAATCGGATTGAACAACAATCTATTGAGGTCACTTTAGAAGATTTGACACATGTGTATGTGTACTAGGAGAATGGTTTATGGTACAACAACTGATGAATCTGCAATTCATCATCTTTATTTTTTCATTATGGCTTAAAATCCGTTATATACACATGTAAATATTGCTAATTCTCATATCTTGACAAATTAATAGCATCTATTAATAGTATATAATTATCACTTATTCTAACCTAAAATAAAAGAATAAAGAAGAAAATAAAAGGAAAGAATTGAAGGTTGTGTATATGTACCATAGATACAGATTGATCCTGACCCCGAGAGTAGATAAAGTATTGACCTAATCGGCAAGGAATAAAGTAGGGAGAGATAAGGTCATTAACTTATAAAAATCACAAAGAAACCAAGATCATATTGTATATATTAATCATATTCATTATGCACATATTTGTACTATTTTATTTATCATCAAAGAAGCTTCAAAGAAAAATATCTTATTCATGAAACTTGTACAATAAAATGTTCTTCAAATAATAAAAATATTTGCAAAAATAAATATTGTATAGAATAAAAGGTACAACACTCAAAAAAGTTGTAAAATAAGAATTGAAAGCTCAGTATCTACTCCATACAAACTCAAAATAAATCAAACTCACTTTCATTATACTTAAAATAAATTTATCTTTTCAATTAATCTAGTTTCATTAAAATTGGAGTTTAGATGCAAAAGTCATCTTTTCTAGGTGTTACTATACTTGTACAACTATATATTACATGTATATGTTTTATTCTATGTGTTTTGTACATATTGTATTTTAAATGTGTTCTACATATTTTAAATTAGTTATAAAAAATACAACTATAAATTATAAAAGTAAAAAAAGAAACAAAAAAATAAATGTATTATTATATATGTAAATAATACCTATCTTATAAATAGCCTTATTTATTTATCCTTGTAAATATTGCGGTAAAAATGCACCAAAAAATATATTCTAATCTCTTTTAAATGTGCTTTAAATAATCAAAATACAAATTAATATAAATATATTAAATAAACCACTAAAAGTATATATACATCTTGTATATAGGCATATTGTACATATTATGTACATACTTTTATTTATTTGTACCACTAAATAAAGTCAACAAAAAATAAAATAAAATATATTTATATCTCTTAAAGTATTCTTTAAATTAATAATATATAAAAATGTGTATTTATGAAAATACATAACTAAAAATCTGTTTAGTTTGTATATATGTATTTTATACATGTAAATACTATTATTTAATCGATTTAACTATCTAAATTAAATTATTTAATTTACTAAAAATCACCAAAAATAAATCATTAAAATATGAACATTTTTTAGTTGTATCATTTTTATTTAAATCCATTTACTATGTATTATTTATCTATTTGTAATTTGTAAATTTTTGCTTTTTATCTTTATTTGAATAGGATCCCTATTAGTCTAACCAGTTTTGTTGACTGAGTGAGTCAACTCCCCATTCTTCACCAGACCCAAACCCAACTGATAAAACTCACTTATTTCTCCCTATTTTCTATCCTTAATCCTAATGCCAATCCACCCGATTTCTCGACCTGAATAATTGGCTCACGATTAGGATCTTCGTTAGATTAAGTCCTTACTTGATCCGAGTTTCATTTTATGCCAAATCTTCGATCACTATATAGTCCCTTCGTTCGCCTATTTAAACCACTCTAGGTCCCTCATTCATCCATGATCCTTCTTTGGCCACCTTTTCCCCCCGAGCTTGTATCCCTGAGTGAGAGTCTAGTGATAGGAGGCGATCTCAGCAAGCGGGAGCACGAAGGAGGAGGATCAAGGCAAGATCTATCATTCGTATCGAGATATTCTGAGATCCACCATGCTTGAGTCTTTGTAGCCTTCTCAACTGCATTATGGAGAGGACAAACCCATTTCATCCTATTTTCTTTCAGGTATGTTCGTTTAAATTTACTTTAGTTTTTAGTTTGAATTTCAGTTGATTTCTAGTTCCGTAGCAGTAAGCAGCATTCTGACCTCTGACCATGATGATCAGAGGTCCTTCACCTCTGATTTGATCCTAGTAAACACTCTCTCGCCTCATTCTGACCCTATATGCTTCTTCATACCTTTATCTATAGCCTAGTCTTCACATCTTATCATTGGATCGAATCTAGACTTTTGATCTCATTCCCTCGTACGTTGGAGATCGACCCATCCAACTCTCACCTATTTCTACATGGAATAATTACTGGTCGAAGCTTCTAGTCTTCCCATCAACTTGCGGGTGGTCTAGAGTATCTTGGAGCGCAATCAATCCTGCAGCACCCAGTTCAAGCGAATCACGATCAGGTCTCTGATCAACAAGACCTAGAGTTGAATAGCACACTAGATCAATGCGGAATCACGTCAAGAAGTGATCGAACCCATTGCAGCTCATAAGAATGTGATAGGATAAGATTTGGTTGATTGAAGCTCAAAAGAAGTATCCTTCGTCTGAGTTTTTCTAGATGGCTTCAACTCTACCAGATCGAAGAGGAGTGCCAAATCTGATCCAAAGCATATGTTTGAGCCCAATTCAAAGTTAGTCGATCAGATCCAAGCCATCGCATGAAGGCCACACACCACCCTCCACCACGTCACATGCCTCATACTCACTTTGCTTGGTGAAATTACAACTTGATCACCTCTCTTTTATTATTTGCACTCGAATACTTAAATAATTGGACTTGTATATTTGATGTTTTTATTAATTGTAATTTGATCATGAACCGCTTCACGTGAACTACTCACTTGCCCTTTTATTTAGTTATTTTGCACAATCGATCCTGGAACTTTGACTTTTGTTAATAAATGCTCTGAAGTTTTATTTTAGTTGCATTCCCATCCTTGTTCTAGTACATTTTGTCCTTGTCTTTAATTGCTTTGATTAAATACTACCAATCGATCAAAACTTTTATAAAAAATAGGTTAAATACTTAATAACTTGATATATCTCTCCAATTTGGTTTTGAAAAATACTTTCATTTTATAATTTTTTTTAAAATTTAAAATCAACCAAAAATTCCCTATTTAAAATTTTAAAAATTCTTTAAAATATGAAAAAAATTTAAAAAAATCTTAAAAAATCATGTAGCCATGTTTTTATCATATTTTGTCGTATGTCCAAAAATCACATAAAATATAAAAATAAAACAATAAAAATTCAAATATTTTCATAACCCAATAAAAATCTTATAAAATCACTGAAAAATCATAAAAAAATAATACAAACCACTTGTTTTGAAGCATTTAAATAAAATATTTTTATACAAAATTGGTTCCAGGTTGTTTTCTTTTGTTTTATATTGTAAAAACACCAAAAACAAGAGTTATTTTCTACTTTGAAATTTTTTCAGCTTTAATTCATTAGAAAATCCACAAAAATTATACAAGTACCACAAATATAACCAAAATTATAGACAGATATCTAAAATATAAAAATATTTTATTTTCTTAATTTTGATTTTATTTGACATTTTAAAATCTAAAAAAAGTGTTATCACTTTTGTATATATATTATTTATAAATTATTGTAAAATTTAAAAATACATTAAAATTTGCAAAATAAAAAATCAATTAAGAATGAAAAATCATATAATTATAAAATATAAAACATCTTAAAAATAACTTAAAAATATAAAATCATATAAAATCCATAAAAAATCATAAATTCATTAGAATCCTTAAAATAGTATAAAATTCTTGATTAATAGCTACATCGCTAGTTAATTGAAAGTTTACCTCTCTGAGCTCGACACTTTCATGATAAGTGTTATACACATTAACTTAGGAGTCTATATAAAAATTAAAGGAGTTCACACTTCTTGATCATCTCGGTTGATACAATGATACTTATTGCTTGTGGTAAGTTTAGGTCAGGTGATCTCATCACCACCCCTCGTTTCTATGCAGAGGCCTGAGAGAGAATAATATTGGCAGAATACATGTATATCCTGTCTCTCCAGTCACAACCCCTGAGAGAGCATAACCATTTGCGTTGGGGACCTGCACCACAATTTCAACAATAGCCTAGGCAACAACTGTAGTACCACCATGCACCGAACTATCAGCAGGGCTAGTATCAGCATGGCCAACCGGGTCGTATAAGTATAACCATTGGTTTCTACACTATTTTATGCCATCTTCATTTTTATTTGTTATTTTATCACCTATAGATAGAAAATAGGCAAGTTTACTTATGTAAAAATCACATTTCATATTTTTACTTTTTAATTATAGTTTTATTTTATATTTTTGGATGAAAATATGATACAAAAGGAAATAAACAAAATTAAAATCAAGTAAAGTGGAGCTCATGAGTGCTTTATATAAATTATGAAAGAATATGGTACAATTATATAATTGGTTTAAATAGTCACTTTGTACTTTGTACCAATTCATAATTTAGTAATTAGTTATAGCACTCAATTTAAAACACTAATCAAACTGATTCAAAAGTTCATCAAATAAATGTAACGTAAATAGAAGTTTTTCTTTTTTACTTGGGGCAAGCTCAAGGTCAAATACAAGATGTGCATCTCAGGTTCAATTCAGTCAACGAAGGCCATAATTTTAAGGAAGATTTTTGGGGATTTTTTAATCAAAAGGATAGTGCAAATGAAAATGCAAATGAATTTGATTTTTGAGTAAAATGGGTCAACATAACCAATTTAACTTTATTAAAAATTAACCCAAATTGGTTGAATACTATTTTCCTTTAAAATATGTTTAATGACGAATCTGAAACATATTTCTTTAGATATTAATATGCTTACATGAAAAATCAAAGATTTTTGAGATTTTTGTGTAATTTTTCATGCAGCAATTTTCATGCAACCAAAGTGCAAAAATTATGAAACTTGGACATGAAATAAGTCAATGAAAATAATTAATGTTATGTTTTTTGAATTTTTGGGCAATGTTTGATTTTTAATAATGTTTGCAAGCAAATAGAGCGATTTTTGGTAATTAAATTCTAGTAAATCTATAATTGAGTATTACTCCATACAAAATGATGCTAAATGTATCTTTGATGAGGAATCTAGAACAACTTAAATTTGGTAAAATGTGATGTGTATGTCAAATTAAAAATCAGTTATACAAGTCAATTGCTCCACAATTTATTTAGACCACAAGACATAGAAGTTTGGACAATTATTAAGCACAAGTAATTACACAAGGTTTGATTTTTGAGAAATTTTTTGAGCAAGTGGTAATTTACTATGATTTTTAGAAGCCAAAGTAGGAAAACTTCACTGATTTTCACTTGTTGAATTTACTAAAATAATCTAGTATCAGAAAAATACAAAGTAAATCTCAAAGTGTAGAGAATTCATTGACTGTCAGAATGCTTTTTTGAAATTTGAATGGATAAAAATATGGTGTCCAAAGTGATCTCAAACATATGGTTCACGCTGCAAATTAAAAGTAAAATTACTAAACACAATATCGTTTTTAAGTGCTTCTTTAATTACCAGTTAATTGAGAGACACTAAATAAAACATTCTTGGGATCTATGTGGTAGCATATTGAGGAAGGATCGTTGCATCCGCACAACCTACATTAACTTTATTTAATGACTTAGCATATTAAGGAAGGATTCAGTTATTTAGAAATAACTTTATTCAACAACAATAGCTAACATTCAGAAACTAGCCACAATAGAAAATTCTATAAGGAGAGAAATCAACATATTTCCATTTCCAAAATAAAGTATTACAAAGCAAAAATATCCCATTGTATTCATTTACATGTATATCAAGTTGTAACAAACGAACTCAATAGCCATGAACTACTTGGAACTAGAGTTATTGGCTAGTGGTTGGTCATCTATTCACCTTGTGGTGGTTCACATGTGCTTGTTCGATTTTCAAAAAACATAGGACAAAGGTGAGGGAGTGCATATTAACAAAGAAAAGAAATGTAAAACAAGCATGGTCAATTTTACAAAGCCAATCATATCAAAAAAATCTAATATTGATTATCCTTCTCCTTTATTCCATTTTTTGTCATTTCCTATTCATTTAATTCAAGACAGGAACTAGTCTAGGCGATATCGCCTAATCTATCACATACTCTCACATTGTAGATACTTTAGAATTGGAGCTTGCTTTGAACTGAGTTTATGCCACTACATGATGTCTCTATCAATCCTTTAATGCCACCCCCAACAATTTTTCTTTTCTTTTAGTATGAAGGTCTCTAAACCACCAGTTTATTTAACAAGAAGTTATATTATCCTCAAAGACCCAATTGCACAATTTACATGCTTGTAATCACTTAATTCTCTTTGTTATAGGCTTTAAGCACATGTCATCATGACGTAGCCGCTACTTATTCTCCCTATTCCACATGGCACGAGAACCTCTTCAGTCAAGCAATCTGTTTGCTGGAAGTTGAGTACCACACATTGCAAGTATTTGTTTCGCACACTCAATGTATCAAAATAGCCGTACACCACCTAGGTTTTGGCTTGTTAGGTGAATTTATTTTGACAAACCTACAGATCACATGCCCGACCTGTGGTGTCTACTCCAAGTCATCTTTATTGCAATGGACAAAATATAATTTGTTGCTAGAATCACTTAAAACCATGTAAAAATTACATAATATAGCAATGATATTATTTTATATTTCAACCTTAAACTTGATTCGCCAATATGCTTTTGTGCACACAAACACACACATACACTTTATCATTCAAGTTTAGTTTTGGAAGAACATAATCTGAATCTTCACAAAACATCCATAAATCATGGTAAATGCACGCATACACACACTTCAAATAAGATATGGCCATTCCATTTCTACGTAAGGCCACTAGTATATATAGGGTTATAAGTAAAAGCACATTTACTTCTGAAAAGCACAGTTCAAGAAGATTCTACATGGCAAATATGGAGATAATATATTTTCTTGCAAATCAGGGATTCCAAATAAATTCATTATTTTTCCTCTGGATATGATTTTTACAAAAAAAGAATAAAAAAGTCAGATTTAAGAAAATAAATCTAGAAAATGAATTGATGAACGTCACCATGCAAGAACTTATATTGCGTGAATATGGAATTGAAGATTGTTACAGATATTGACTTTAGTCGTCAAGATCGTCATTTACAAATCTCCACAATAATGGAGAAATAAAAACAAAATAAATTATGATTTGTAACAATCATATACGAAGTTAAAAGATGAGATTTATGGAGAATAAATCTTGAAATAAATGAAAAATCAAATCAGAATGGAAGTTATGATTTGCGCGAACAGGATGGTGAATGGCCCTATATATCTCCATAGATTTGGAGAGGAAGAGACCATCTAACAGAAGCCCCAAATCCATACCTACTTCCTTTCTGTTCTTTGATTTCGTTCAAATATCAGAACAACGCATTAATGAGCATCACAATGCAATATTATATGCCGCATGAATGTGGATTTGAGTGAAGATCGAGAAGTTGAGTTACGAACATACCATTGCATTTTATTTCCATAACTGATCAAGTATTTCACAAAAATAATTTTTTAATGCATAAAACCAAATGATCTATGTCAAATGTCTAGCAAACAAGAGGAATTCAAAAAATTCATCGATGCATGTCTATATTCCATTCGTGTTGAACAACTTTTTACAATGTTTTACCGAATAAAAAGTTGTTCAAACAACTTAATAGATGTTTACAAGTTACAAAAATACATGGTATATTAAATATTAATAATATACCTAAACCTAAATTCTTTGCCACTTACAAGATTAATATGCAATAATACATCACATACCAACAATTTCAAAAGGTATTTTACACCAATGACCTTAGAATCTTGGTAAATTACATTCTCAACCCTATAAACATCGTGATTGTCCTATCAAATCCCGTAAACCTGCTAACTCTTACTCCGCATATCATGTGATGAACTCTCATCCATTAATTGTTAAATTTAACTCCATTCCATTGAAAAATGTTGATATTACCCTCCTTATTTATCAAATTTACAAAAGATGACAACATCCTTCCCTCCCCCCTCCCAAGCTTTTGAAGCTCCACACCCACCTCTCATGCGCAACCTAGAGGTCCAATCCGCTCCCCCTGCCCCTCCTCCCCTGTGTCGCTTGACCGCCACCCCTAGATTGAAGAAGCGTGTGGGTTGCATGGTGTGCACGAGATATTCTACTTAGACTAAACAAGATGACATATGTACATAGACTTGCGGACTCAAAGAATTAAGTCAATTGACCTGAGAGATCTTAACTCCAGATCCTATAAGGTTCTTCTGAAATTAGGTGGATTAAGGTCAAATCAAGTCCTTCCTCAACATCCATTCATAACTCGGTTCAGAACCCACTAGCTTTTCACTTTGCATATGCAAAATATGCAAGGTGAGGTGCATATATGCTATGTAGATGAATGAAATGCAAGACTCTTTTTCTTTCTTTCTTTTCAGATGCGGAGATGATGTGCAAGAGTAAATACGAAGCCTTTGATTTTTTTTCCATCTTTTTTTCACAAAATTTGGTATAACTCCTATGTTACAACAATTTACAAGAGTTTTATAAATTATACATTTGTTATACAATATACATATTATACAAAAAAATCTCCCTTTTTACCCATCCCATAATTATTGTATAGTATATACAAAAATACGTGAAAGTATGAAAGTATGAGCTATGGGTAAAGTATATACGTAATATATACACCCCCCTATACTTAGCATGTGCTATGTCCTCAGAGCACGAAAAGAGAGGAAGAAGACATAGCTCGTGTTAAGCGTAGGAGAACTAAAAGAACAAAAATATATAGAAGTCGTCATGCCCCCCTATATTTAGGCTCTGGTAGCCTAAGTGTAGAAGAAGATCAAAAAAGGGGCAGGCGAGGTCAAGAGGGGAAGTGGATGAATATATATACAAGATGGGCATCGATCCCCCCTATACTTAGGCACAGGTCAGCCTAAGTATAGGACAGGAGTGAGAATGAGGACCGATGTGATATGGAGGATGTATAGTGAATGAACTCAGGTGACTCTTCCCCCCTATAATTAGGATCTGGTTATCCTAAGTATAGTCGTAGATGAAATATATAGGGATGGGGCGAGTGATTAGTGTCGCGGGAGGGAGGGGAGAATATACAGGAATGGTGGGTATGCACAAGGATCGTGGTATGAATCTTTCTAGACGTTGTTGATGGCGAGAGTTCACTGTTGCAAGGTCTCATGCATGGCTCTATGTGTATCTGCAGAGTCTGTCTCACGCGTGAATACAATTTCCTCAACATGGACTAACTGTTCATTGGATTTGACGAAGTGCTTCAACAGTTGTCCATTGACTAGGAATGTCTGTGCGTCATCTGTGAGATCTGAGATCTCAACACATCCACTATCATGCATAGCACGGACAATGAAAGGGCATGTCCACTTGGATTTTAGCTTGCCTTGAAAAACCTTCAACCTTGCATTGAACAACCATACCTTCTGTCCAAGAACAAAGGTCTTCCGTCTGATATATCTATCATGTCAACGCTTTACTTTGTCCTTGTACACCAAACTGTTATCGTATGCTCGGTTTCTGACTTCCACAAGCTCATTCAGATCCATTTCTCTCTGTTTCTGCCCTAGGTGTGTGTTCCAGTTGACCTTTTTGATTGCCCATTCTGATTTGTGAACTAACTCTGTGGGCAAATGGCACGGCTTCCCAAATACCATCCTGAATGGGGAGGTTCCTAACGGTGTCTTGTAGGCTGTCTTATAAGCCCATAGGACTTGATCCAAGATCTGAGACCAATCCTTCCTGTATGGGCGGACAAGCTTCTGCAATATGCTTTTCACCTCCCTATTCGACACCTCAGCCATGCCATTGGTATATGAGTGGTAAGGACTAGAGACACGGTGTTTGATGCTGTAATCCTTCAAGAGCTTCTTCACATCTCTGTTCACAAAGTGGCTACCCCCATCTGATATCAACACTTTGGGGATCCCGAACTTAGAGATGATGTGATCTCTAATGAATTTACAGACAGTCATGTTGTCTGCGGCTCGGGTTGGGATAGCCTCCACCCACCTTGACAGATAGTCTACCGCCAGAAGGATATATTCGAATCCGTGGCTGACAGGGAATGGGCCCATGAAGTCGATGCTCCAGGCGTCAAAGACATCACAAATGATGAAAGGCTGCATCGGTATCTCATCCTTGGAACCAACGGTTCCTCCCATTCTCGGGCACACTGGGCATGACTTCGCAAAGGTGATTGCATCGCGAAACAGAGTCGTCTAGTATAAGCCACACTGAAGCATCTTCCATGCGGTCCTCTTCTCGGAGTGGTGTCCTCTTGCCTCCAGACTGTGACATAAAGTAAGGACACTCTGATATTCCTCATGAGGAATACACCGTTTCCAGACAAAATCCGATCCTTCAAAGAAAAGGATCGGATCCTCCCAGTGGTAATGTCTCGAATCCGACTTTAGTCGATCTATGTGGCTCTTGGGCCAATCTTTGGGAACCTTCTTGGAGACAAGATAGTTCATGATATTGGCATACCATGGGAGTGAGTCGATAACAAAAATCGACTCGTCAGGGAAGGAGTCTCGAATTGACGTGTCATCAGAAGCATTAAGATCCTCGAGACGGGAGAGGTGATCAGCTACTATGTTCTTCTTTCCAGGTTTATCACGAATGTCCAAATCAAACTCCTGGATAAGCAGAATCCACCTAAGAAGACGCGCCTTCGCGTCCTTCTTTTCCATTAAGTATCATAGCGCTATGTGGTCAGTGAACACAACTACCTTGGATCCGATTAAGTGAGATCTGAATTTATCCAAGGCAAACACTACCGCAACCATCTCCTTTTTCGTAAACTGTATAGTTACGCTGAGCGGTATTAAGCACTTTGCTTGTGTAGGGTATGGCGAAAGGGACACCATCCCTCCTCTGTCCTAACACAACCCCAACAATAAAGTCTGAGCCGTCCGTCATGATCTCAAAAGGTAGAGACCAATCTGGGGCTTGTAGGATCGGGGCGTCCATGATCATTCCTTGTAGTTGCTTAAAGGCTTCAAGACATTTGTGATCAACAATGAACTCCATGTCCTTGCCTAAAAGCTCAGTTAGCGATCGGGCAATCTTAGAGAAATCCTTAATAAATATTCGATAAAATGCAATATGCCCGAGGAAAGACCGCAACTGTTTCACATTGGTTGGTGGCTGAAGTCGTCTGATCACGTCGACCTTGGAAGGGTCAACCTCCATTCCTCTTTTGGAGATGACATGCCCCAACACAATGCCCTCCATCACCATAAAGTGACTTTTCTCCCATGAGAGCACTAGAATGACCTCACAACATCGCTTGAGGACTCGATCCAGATTCCTAAGATAGGAAACGAAGGAATCACCGTGGACTGAGATGTCATCCATGAAGACTTCCAAGAATTCGCCGACTATTTCAGCGAATACAGCAATCATGCACCTTTGAAAAGTACCAGGAGCATTGCATAACCCAAAGGGCATGCGCCTGAAGGCATAGGTACCAAAGTGGCATGTAAACGTGGTTTTCTCCTGGTCCTCAGGAGCTATGGCTACTTGATTGTAGCATGAGAACCCGTCTAAAAAGCAGAAGAATTCTTTCCCGCTAATCTCTCTAAGATCTGATCAATGAATGGTAAGGGGAAATGATCTTTCTTCGTCGCAGCATTCAGGCGTCTGTAATCCACACAGACGCGCCACGACGTGGGTACTCGCGTCACGATCTCCTCTCCGTCTTCATTGGTGGTTGTCTGAATTCTCGACTTTTTCGGGACAACGTGGATTGGAGCCCCCATTTGGAGTTGGAGATGGGATAAATGAAATCCGCGCCGCATCATTTCTCTATCTCCTTCTTCACTACCTCTTGTAAATTTGGATTCAACCGACGTTGGAATTCACAAGAGGGTTTAACCTCATTCTTCAAGTAGATATGGTGCGGACACAGAGCGGGATTTATCCTGTGGAGATCGGAGATGCTCCACCCTATCGCCTTGTAGTTTTTCTCTAGGATCTCTAGCAAGCGAGATTCCTGCTCCTCGGTCAATCGCGAGCTGATGATTATCGGATACTTCTTCTCTTGTCCCGCAAAGGAAGGCATACTTAAGCGTTGTGGGTAAAGGTTTGAGCTCAGGTAAGGTGTGATCATCAAGGAAATCTGGCTCAATCGAATCTGGCTTGGTGCTGGTAGTGGCTGGATCTGTCCTTGAAATTGCTGCCACCAACTCGTTCGGCTCTGGAGTCGGACCGTCAAAGGTTTCCAAGAAATCGGCAAAAGCCATGTCCGACTCCTCATCCTCATCTTATGATTGTCCTAAAGAGGGAAGGACTGACATGCCTAGATGGGCCTCTAAGTCATCGAAGATGTAGGGGGATGCACATTCTGCGCTGTAGTCATTTATAAGGATCTCGCAAACTGACTCATGCACAAGATCTTCTCCGGAGGAGAGGGACTCATCGGTGCTAGCTGGGTTCTATCTCCATGGCCCAACTGTGTCTACATGAATACAATCTGCTTTGGATGAAGAGTACTCGGTGCTGGATTCTGAATTTGGCCTCTGCCATCCAGTCTGCTTCATCTCAAGTTCCTCATCTCCGTCTGGAGTTTGGAACTGGATTTTCCCAATCTTGTAATCAAACAAGGCCCCTGCTGTTTTGAGGAAGGGACTTCCTAATATGATCTGGGAGTCTCTCCAGTTGCGAGGGGTCTCCATATCAAGAACTGTAAAGTCCACCATGTACTTCTGACTCTCGACTTTGATGACAACGTTCCTCAATTCTCTTTGGGACCTCTTGGTTGATTTATCTGCAAACTGAAGTAAGGCTCTGGATTTCCTAAGAGGTCCGAGATTGAGCCGCTTATAGAGGGTTGTAGGCATCAAGTTAATTGAGGAACCATTATCAAGTAGAGTGCGTGCAAACGCAGTGTCATCGACATGACTCACCACATAATGTGCACCCATGTCTCTTCGTTTCCTCGGAAACACATTCTTTATTGCGCAAGTAGTGGCTACTGACAGAACGTGTTTCTTAACATGGCTTTTGGTCTTCATGCTGACCCTAGTAGGAGTGCATTTCACCTTAAGGTACTTTTGGAATGTAGGTGTCATGTCCACATACTTATCGAAAGGGATTGTGACCTTGATGTATTTGTTACAGAATTCTGCCATCTCAGGGTCATCTTTTTGTATTTTTTTGGTTTTCTTTTTTCCACTCTTAAGAGCTTGGGGGAAATGGATTATTGATGCTAACTCAGATTCCGAAACCGAAAGATTTTTATTGAAATTAGGAACTGAGTTCTGTACATGACTCTGATACTTAGACTGACTTTGACTCTGACTCTGACGAAAGGAAATTTCTGCTGCAAAACCGATGATGCATCTTCCGCGAGTGCTGGGACATCCTTCTCAGATGGAGGTGCAGCTCTTCATCAGTCTCGTCGGACTCACTACCGGTGCGGTTCTCCTGCTTCTTGGATGACTTAGAATTCCTCTTCTTCTACCGGTGGTGGTGGTGATGTTGCTCCTCTGCCTCCAAGTTCTCCTCAGGTAGAGACTTGGAGGCATCTTCCTCCGATGCCCGTTCCCGATCAGGTACAATCACGGTCCTTCCGCTCCTGAGGGACATATGACTGACATTATCGTACGAAAGGATCTCATGTTCAGATAAAGAGTTATATGAATAGTATACCTGATCTCGTGGTCAGTTCTGGCCTTGATTCAAGCTATTTGGGTTGGCCTGAACCTGAGCGGGAATTGGGGTCTTTGGCACCATCTGTTGGTCCTGGGTACGGGAGACGCGATTCAAATCAGTTCTCATATCCAGGTAGTCATTCTGAAACTGTTGGACCCTATCAGTCAGGGTCTGGATCACCAAGGTGAGGGGCTCCAATTCGCTGGTGGGTTGGGCTTGTTGGTGCTGACTCGAGGATGAGTTCCTGTATTGGCCATGCTGGCCATGCCGGTACTGCTGTAGATGGGAAGGTGGTGGAGGGCCCTGCTGGCCCGAGTTGAACGTACGTTGCTGTTGGTGCTGCTGAGGCTGGTATCCTTGTTCGAACCGGGACTGTATGAAGCGCGGTGCAGGGACGGAGCTGTTTTCCTGGTAAGCTAGGGAAGGTCAGTGTGTCTGATCGTTCCCTATCCCCGACTTTCTGCTGACGGGGTCATGGTTGTACCACAACCCGTTGATCTCGAACACCTGTGGAGGCTCCTCTTATCCTGTCTCCACTTGTGGGGGTGTGTGTTGCTCCTGCTGAGTGTATGTTTGCTTCTCTACCCAGCTACTCTGAGGCCCAGGTGTCTGTTTCTGTACAAGATGAACTCGGTGTACAGGTACAGGTAGTGCAGAAGGGGCAGGTAGCTGTATCTTGGCTACCTTCTCAGTTAGTTCCTCCACTTGTTTCGGCAATCGCGAAAGTGCCTCAAGGTCAGTAACCCTCTTGTGAATCTGCTCGACCATGGTTAATTTGTCAACTATTATCCCCATGTTGGGGATGAGGTTGTCCGTCAGATCCGCTATAGTCCTCCTAGTTGTCTCGTTGGATAGGCTTGAAGGAGACAACTGATAGGCCCTGGTGGCCTGAGATCTGCCTATTTCTGCCATCTGCTCCAGGATCTTCCATACGGCATCTTTGTTCTTGTTCAGATAGCTTCCTCCATAGACGGCACTCACTAACCCCTGCATCTTCGGGGTCATACCACATAACAAGGTCTAGACTAAGATCGCTTTTGTAATGCTGTGGCACGGGCATTTCTATGTTAAATCATTGAATCTGTCCTAGGCTTCATGGAATGGTTCATTGTGTCCCTGGGAAAAAACTCGCGATCTTGGTTCTCATTTGGTTAGTCCTACTGAGTGGGTAGAACTTCTTAAAGAATAGGTCCTTGAAATGTATCCAGGTCGTACATCTCACCCCGAGATTTTTCAACCAATGTGCGGCCTTATCTCCTAAGGCAAACGGGGTGGCCTTCAACCTGATGTAGTCTTGCCCAACCCTAGGGTGACTAAGGTCGTTGCAAACCAGCTCGAAGTCTCTAAGGAAGGCATATAGTTCTTCGTTTGCATTTCCATTGAACTTCGGCAGCAGACTTAGAAAATGAGGCTTCAACTCGAACGCTTCCGGGGGGACCACAGGTACAAGCCAACTATGCATCTCATTTTCTGCAGGATTGTAGGCGTCTAACATGGGTCGATCAATTCCTTTAGCCTCGATCACATGCCCCATCCTAGCCATCAGTTCTGCATTCAGTTGCTCGGCTCTAGCTAGTCGGGCCAGGATTTGGTGCATGGGATCATCTCTGGGGTCCTCTTTGTCTGGGTGTTTCTTTGGAGGAATCTTGTCCTCTTCACCTGAACAAAGAAGGTGGTTTAGGTTAGAGGACATATCAATGAAGACATTCTCACTGAGGCGACGGTCTTCCTCGGTGAGATCAGAGGAGAGAAAAGGGTTGGTTTGAGAGTAACCACCCTGTGGTTGAGGGATCCCGAATTCAAGAGGGTCATGAGCTCGGGTTGGTCCAAGTTACGCTTGGGCTGATGAAGATGAGCTTCGTGGGGGGCTCAAAGAAAGATTGGCGAATCGGGAGTAAATATCCACCCCGTCAGTCATCTTGGATGGCGAGAAGAAGAATCGGGGGTTCTAAGTGTAAGATAGGATATTACTCCTACCCAAATCAAGCAATTGAATGCAAACCCTGTATTTTCACACTCAACACGGTGAAGGACTTGAAACTGAGTCCAATTAATCTGGTTGATTTTAAGTATGAGTTTATTAGACAAATAGTAAAGGTTACGCGGCCTAGAGGGGAGTCGGTTAAAAGCCGGATGCGTCTCCCCTGTTTAACCTATCGCCTTAGATACCGACGCCCTTCCTTTCTCCACTCCTATCCCCAGCCGAAAGTTCAAGGACCTGCCTCTATCTACCTACAGAGTAGGCGGAGGCTGACAATGCTCTAACTTCGCCCCTATCTACCTGTCGGAGCAGGCGGAGGCTACTAGCAACTTGTCTCGGTGCACCACAATTTCGCCCCTATCTACCTACCGGAGTAGGCGGAGACTACTTGGTGCTGGTCAGTTGAACCCAAAGCTCAGCCGGTGATATTTGCTCAGATCGGGGTACGCGATATGGAAGGCAGGGATTTTTGGCTCTGCCCTACGGTGCTCACACACTCTAGTACCCTCACTCAGCTTGAAACAAGGTCGGGGTTAATTTCCCGCAAACAGAATTTCTGATTTTGTTAATTTATTGGACAATTTTGTTAAGCAGTCCCGGCTTAGAGTTAGGTTATCACTGATTTAGTCCAACCACAAAGCACGCCTATCGTCCAGTCCCAATTTCCTTTTTTTCCTAGGTTTGAAAAACCAAGAGAAAGGAGTCGAGAAAAGTCGATGCACAATAAAACAATGATGGTATGGAAAGTAAAGAAGACTTACAGTGATCCCTTCGCTTTTATGAAGGATGCAGACAAAATTGAAACTTTACATTATATGCAATGCAGACGATAAAATCCGCTCCTAGACATGCAGTTCTATTAGTGAGTGAAGCACGTATTAAATTTTGCTAGATCTGCGGTCTAAGTGCGACTTTTATGTGTGAAGTGTAGTCCTAAAATTTTACGAGCACAAGCAAGTCCTAAAGTAGCTCTAAGAGCCGCAAGTGCAAGCTATTCTACGAAAGAGCAATCCACATAGCACACGGGGACACGTTTTCACTATCTTTACACGCGTGAGAACCCAAACGGGTGGCGCTGGAAAAATGCAAAAATAATGAAAATGACAACAATTACAAGTCCTTACAATCACTCAAAATATTAAAAAAAAGCTCCTCGATTCGCCTGGCGAAGCGCCTTCGACTCCTCATTTTTCTCGCACGAAAATAAATTGAGGTTAGATAAACGATGACACAAAATACACAAAAATAAACGACAGAGAAATATTAACAAGAAAAGCCGTGAATCAGACTACCCGGGGATGGAAAATCAAAAACTCAAAATTCTCTAAAAATTAACCTAAACCGTGCCTTCCCGGTAACGACGCCATTTTAAAAAGGCCTCATCTACCCTTGCTAATTTAATCAAATTATCGATCAAATTAAAAGTTAAATTCATTGCAGTCGGGTAATCGAGACTTCGTCAAAAATCGCTTCAATTAATGTTCAATTAAATGCGAGCGGCATATTTTTATTTTATTTGGGCAAGCCCAAGGTCGAACTCAGGGAGGCAGCTGTCTCCTTAGGTAAATTTCTAGTTAATCTTGAGGTCTGATTTTCAGAAGAATATTTTTGCTCTTTTTTAGCAATTTTTATGCAATAAAGGAAAAAGACAATGCAATTTCAAGCCAAATTTTAAGGGTAAATTTGAAAAATGGCCAAATGAAGTACACAAATTATGAAACTTGGCCAGAATATGAAATGCAATGAAATTAAGCTACACTAATTTTTTTGGAATTTTCTGTCACTTCATGAAATTACTATGAATTAAAGATGAATGCATGGGTGATTTTTGCAAAATTAATTTTAATAAATACAGAATTAAATTATTTTCAAGAACCAAAATTATTCTAGATGACTCTATGTGAGAGGATTCTAGGAAAATTGTTAAACCTCAAATATAATTAATTTTGGACCTATTAGAAATTAATTAAAAATGCAAATTAATTTATTAATGCCTCGTAATGCGTGCAAATGAAATGATTTTTGGGTGCAATGTAGAAATAAGTAAACTCTACCTATATGATTTTTTGATGATTTTTGGAGCAATTTAATAAGCAATTAACAATGAACAGTGGACAAAATGTGCTAATTTCTACCAAAATAATTATACTAAATAGAATATTGCTCCTAAAAATTCAACAAGCATCAACAAAGGTAAAGCATAAGATATTCTACAAGATGAAATTTTTGGAATTTAAAAATGAGGCTAATTGAATGTTTAAACAAACGTGCAAACATAGGGATATAGATGCAATACACAAATAAAATTTCTAAAACAAAGTATATTGACAAGGACTCGAGTGCAATTACCAGGACTTTCAGGGGAAGATGTGCAATTTTCCCATATGTCATGTGTTTTCCAGCTGGCGGGGGTTTGAGCGTGATTTACTGAAGATGAATGGAGCGTTTTGCAATTTATCCAGAATGACACGTGCGGCGCACATGACTTAGAACAACAGGGGGCGCTTTGTGATTTGTTAAGTTCACGGGATCCTCCTGCAATATCTTCCGAAAAGTAATTGACCCCCTCACGTAGCCTTCTTCCCCGTATGGTTGGCGCAGAACGCGCATGCAACGAGCACGGTTGGAGGGACGTGACCAGGGGCAGGCACAGTGATCGATGACGAAGGTGTTGCGGGCTAGAACGATGGTTGCTGGTGGCGATGTCGTGGCTGGTCCAGCGGCGCACGGAGGGCTTCTGGCCTGTACGAGGCTCCTGGAGGCTAGTGGGGGAGCTAGGTACAGACGTGGAGGGTGCAACACGAGGGAGGTGCTCGCACCCTACTTGGTTCTTTCGTCTAAAGGTGTGGCGAGCGGGTCGAGGCGGAGGAGCGCCGCGCGAGGTTGGCGGTCGCGCAAATGTTGCTGCGCACTGTGCAGCGGTGGGTTGCTACGGAGAAAGCTGATGCGCACGCCTCTATGCGGCGGTGCGAGGGGACGGCCGAGGGGCGGAGTTGGCCGCGGGGGCCGGCGGTGAAGTGGGCTGGAGGATCGCGCCTGGTGGAGGCCGCGTCGAAGGGGGACACGCATCGCGGGGGTCTTTGGAAGGAGGGCTCCGATGCCTTTCGCTCGCCACAAGACTGCTAAAGTCCCCAACGACACACGCCTGGGGTCTTTACGGGTGATGGTGCTCGGAGTGTGGAGGAGGTCGTTGACGAGCGGCTGGTGCTACGGTTGCTGGCAGTGGTCCATGCGGGAGGCACAGAGGCTTGGACTGATGATGCGTGGACGGCAATGGCTACAGCCACCGATGGCTGCATGTAGCTCATGGTTGTCTCCAATGGATGAAGGCGGTGTAGCTCGCATCCGCTAGAGCGGACGTGGGCCGTGGTGGGGCAGTGAAGGTGATGTGCAGTGTGAAGGTGGGTCATGGAATGAGAAACAAAACAGGGCAAATTCCCATGTGAGCAGGGGAACTTCATGTATGTTCTGCTGGCGTAAATTTCACACTAATTGATTCAAGAAAGTTCATCAAAAATCCGATAAAAATCACCATAACATTTGTAAAGCACAATTATTTTTGAGATTTGATGGATGAGTGATGGAGTGGTGAAGAGAGAGAAAGTGATGAGGAAGAGAAAAGGATGAGCAGTGGAGAAGAAGATTACCTGTAGGTGGTAGATGGATGCCTGGGAGGAAGCTCTTGAACAGAGTTCAGGTTATCGCTCAAAGCCATGGCTGAGGCTGAGCTTGGCGAGCTTGAGAACTCGCGGCGACGGAGGTACTGCCCCACGCCGGATCACGCCGAGAAGGATAGCTGTCATCGCTCAACCGCAACAACTCTCGCTGTCACCGAGATGAACTAGGGGGCTCCAGCTTCTTACAGTGATGGCGGATGATCGGTGAAGGGAGGAGTGGCGGTGCTTTTAAAGACCTTTGGTGAGTGGTTCTTAAGATGAGGGGCGAGAGGGCGAGGTGGAGAACGAGGGAGGAAGTGGGCGGAGTGGAGCCTTACACAGGAGAAGGGGAGAGGGTATGCGAGTGGGCGACGCGGGAGGTGGGGAAACGGGTGGAGTGTGCGGTTGATGGTTCCTCCCGCAAGAGTCGGGAGGTGGAAGACACCGTATTGAGAGAGAGAGAGAGAGATGAAAGGATTTGAGCCGTTGGATGAAGTACCCTTCATGCAACGGTCCAAAGTAAAGAGAGTAAGTGGAGAAAGGAGGGGTTGACATGTGGAGGCTCCAAGAGCTGCCATGTGTTGCTCCCAAAAAAAATAAAATTAAATGCAAAGAAAAATTGAAAAGAAATAACAAAAAGGGTTAAATCAAAAAGTGGTCAACATAAAAATTGCTCGTCTCGACGAGATTTACAACTTTTGTGAAGAACTGAAAATCAAAAGAAGTCATCTGTACAAAATGTATTTTTGGGTGGTACATTATAGATATAAAATACCACATTTTATCTTTTGTAATTTTTTATCATTTTTAAATAAGAGAAAAATCAAAATAAAAATAGAAAAAATATAAAAAGAACATTTATAACTTAATCTATTTTTTTAGATTTTTAATAATTAAGAAAATAAAAAGATAAAATGCAAGAGAATTTTGGTCAATATGTACAATATACAATAGGGGCCCAAAACCTAAGTTTTGCATACGAGCTCCGATTTTAATAAAATTGATCTTGTTTTGAAGGTCTTTGAATGTATATTACTTTAAAAGTAAGTAGACCTAAATTGGACACTGTATGAGAGAGATATGTACATTTTAAGGCTCTTAGTTTCAAACTTGGATTGGGGTTTTATTGGTCAATTTTACAAGTTAGTATTTTTTATATTTTCTTTAATTAGTGTTAGTAATATATACACTATGGAGTTGATTTTATTGGATTTGGAGTTAGTGTAAAATATATACAAATATGTGAAATATGGTGAATATACAGGTGATTTTTACAAGTGAATTTGGCTTCTTATTTAATGCAAATATGAATGCTATAATGCAGATATTATTTATGCATGCATGAATGCTAATTATGCATTAAAAGTAGAAATATGCATCTAATTACTCGGGAACAAAGCTCTATTTTCAACTTTTAGAGTGATGAATGACATATTCACCAATGGGATAATCTACTAATATGATTTACAAGATACCAAACTAAACCATATAATACATAACGTAGCATCAAATAGAGCTAAATCCTATAATACCCTATGTAGTAAAAAAACGTACATTTTAGTTACTTTGTTCACGAATTACAAATTCGTTGGGTTAGATCGTATACTACTTTCCATAGTAAAGACCACATAATTCAGTTCTTTTGTATACATTGTACAATATCGGTTGGATAATCTACTAATTTTACTTACAGGATAGTAATCTAAATCATACAAACATTACGTTAGTTTTACAGCAAAATCAATAACAATAATAAGGAGATGCCAGTGATTATGCGAGTGAATTAATGATGAATACTTTAGATAGTGTGATCGTTTTACCTTCTTTGATGTAATATAGTCTTTTTAAATTATCAAAGTCATCATATGTACCAACTTCCAACATTGTTGGCGAAGTATTGTCAGGACCATGTTACTAATTGCATAAATGCAAATATGACCCAAACTTAAAAAAAGTATAAAACTAACCATCATGTACACTGGAGAGTGAATAAGAACGGTATTGGTTCATTGTCTTTACAGTGTCGATGACTAAGATATTTTTTGTGTGTGTCAAGTTGTGGGAGAATCAAAGGTAGAGATCACCGAAGTCAATAACATAGAATAACTATTAATGTTACTTTTCTAATAAATCCAGTGAGCGGTATTAAGCTAATTTTAAAATACTAAATTGATTGGTTGAAAATCGACTATAGTTTTGTCTCTAACCATCTTGCGATTGTAAAGTGAGATACTTTTTTGTATATCAAATCACTTAAAAAGTATACTTCTTAACATAAAACTGTACTTTGAGTTCGAAACTTCCTCAAAAGACCATCCCTAAATTTATGAATAGGTGTTATATCAAACCCGTATTTATCAAAATACGATGGTTTTGATCACATCCACTGAAAGTGGGTCTGAGGGCCAATTTTATTGACCTTCTTAATTGATGAAAGGGCCATGTCCCATTAGAAGGGGCCCCTATTTATATGTGTGTGCCTGCGCACGTATGTGTATGTATAATTGCACAAATTGAGTTTTAACACATGTCTTAATGCAAACATGAATAAATGAACCAAAATTCTTTTAACAACACGCGAAGAACATAATAATAAAAAATTAGTTTAATTTAACTTGAATATCTAATAACAAAAATAAGAATTTCATTACTTGGTGCATGAACTTTTGTGCGACATCAACCTGCTTTGATTCGTGTTGTACTAAGATGATTAATAGTTCCTAAAATGGGAGAAATACATTTTCAAATCAAGATTACGAAGAACAAACAAAGAACACAAAGGGCATAACTTCTCTCAGTAATTCTACAAGGATTCCTCTTATAGCATGTGATATTTCACAGAAAATTTCAGCAAAGTTTCTCCTTATATTAGATTATATCTCAAAGAAATTTTCGACAGAGTTTCTTCTTCATAAAGTGATATTCAAAAGTATTACAACTATATAATTTTGGAAAGACAAATAAAAAAGAGTAAATGATGAAGAACCAGTACACATGCGTCATGGATGGGTGAAGCATGTGAAGATTTGCATCATTGCAAATAAAAGCGACACCCTCATCTAAGTAAGATGTTACTCAAGTTTTAGCAACACATAATGACTTTACTATTAATTGGCAAGGCTCATATTAGGGGTGGGTGAATCATGTGATAGATCACATATTCACCAACGGTAAAGCTGTGCTCACCCAAAGCAAGGCTATGCTCAGGTTTCTCCCTTACATATTAATATTACTATAATAAAGGAGAGGAACTTGAGAATCTAACTCAAGTCGGGTTTACTTACATACTACCTGAAGCTGGCTAAGAGAGGTGTGTACAATTCCCTTGCTTTCTCCTTCTCGATAGCGCTTCTCTCGTGATTTTCACCGCCTCACTTTCCCTCTCTCAATATCTCAATCTTAGCCTTGTGTGTGTGGGTTGGGGGGTATGGAACGAATGGGTAGAGAATGAAGAGCTATGTGGGTATTTTTAGGCCTCCACAATGCTTATGGATCATCCCATTCACCACCCAGTCGTAAGGATTGGTGAATTATCGTTCACTTGCATCTCAAGACAGTAACTCGTCATCCCAGTCATCGACCATGTCATCAGTAACAGAGACAAGGGAGCAGGAGAAGGCTTCGCCCTCCCAAGAAATTTATTATATATGTATACTTGAATTCAATAAAAGATATAAAATCATTTATTAAATTCACATTTGTACATACTTAAATTTTTCCATTTTTGAAATACTTTCACTTCAAATGTAATTTATAAGGTAGGATTAATCAAATAATCATCAAAATATAGAAAATACATAGTAATTACACTCTAGAAGATATTAAAAAAAGATGTAGATATGTGTTACCAAATCAAGTATGCAACTGAATATGGATCTGTATCCATCCCTATTGTATCCGTATATAAGTGATTACTACTAGATATGTATTTCTTATTTGGGAGTTTGAGGTACTTATAAGGATATGAATTTTAGCCTTTTTACATATGCAGATATGATAATGATATTGTTTTTATTTTTCGATGATATTGATACGATATGGTTATTTTTTGGATATATGGATATGGATATACATATTACTGAATATATATATGTATATTGTATAGGCACACATAGCTCGTGTAGAAACATATATAAAATATGTTGTTTAGTTATTTGTTTTACATGTTATTTAATCTAGGTCTTTTCCCTTTTTCCCTTTTCTTTTTGTTGTTGTTTTGTTGTTTATGTAATTTTATTTTAGTCAGTTATTAATTTCAACTTTACAACTTCTTGATGTAAGTGTTAGCTCGCTTATTATTCACACAAATCCATACCCATTTTTTAAATATTCATATCCAAATCATGATTATATTTAACCACGATCATTTTTGTATTTAATGATATTTTTGTGATATTTAATGTCCGTAAAATATCTTCTTGTATATGTATAAACATTTTAAAATGAATAAGGAAACGATAACACCTTAATCTATATAAATTCATTTGTATATCTGGTTATTTATCTTTACCAGTTTTATAGTATGAATGATGCATATACATATATCAATAGATAAGACAAATATGTTACTATATCACGAAAAGTGGCTATGAATATAAAAAGATATATGTGAAATGCTTAAAATAGTAGAAATATGTTATATATTAACATTTGAATTAATGGCTTATCAACTTACAGATATACTATATTTATTTCATAACAATCATATCAAATATATTGAAAAGGTATAATTTTTCGCTACATAGAGTTACTAATAAATCTAGAACTATATATTAAAATAGAGATCCGAATACAAACAGAGATATATGCAAATGTTGAATTGTACATGTTTAAAGTGATTGGGTATAGAAAATATATATTAAAATGGTATAGATAAAAGTTTCCAAAATATGCCTAAAGGAAATTCGGTGAGAAATTTGCAATGGACATATCTACACATGTTTGCAATTCTACATGCAAAGCATTATGCAATATTACATATTAAAAATGTTAAATTTGACAGTATTGCTTAACATAAAACTAATGTAATTGATGTAAAATGAAGAATTTTGTAGGGATGTTTGGACATTTAAACTAGTCTGAAATTAAATTGGAACATGAAGCTTGGTTAAGACCTTAATCCACTTAACTTCAGAGGAACCTTATAGGATTTGGGGTTAATACTTTTCATGTCCATTAGTGACTTAATTCTTTGAGTCCACTAGACTATGTTCACATGTCATCTTGATGAGCCTAAGCAGAACACTTAACAACGCACACATGACTCTCAGAGACAATGGCTTTACTTGGACCAACACCTTGCACATAGCTCCACACGGATGAGGTGATAAGGAGGCAGAATTCCTTGGCTTCAGATAGCATATGAGGGTAGTATTTTTAGGTGAAACCTCTCGTCTTCCTTTAGGGAGGGATGTGCACCTCAACCTGGTCTAGTAGCATTGAGGTCTAAAGACAAGAGTCTGTGGGTTGCAATAATGCTTCAAAAGAGAGATAGTCTACTGGCTCAAGAGGGAAAACTCCTTATGTACATGCTGCACCATGTGAATATATTGTAAATATGCACATCGAAAAAAAGGTGCAAAAGCATGAAAAACTCCAAAAAGAGTGGACAGGTCTGATTGAAAATAAAATGCCTGCCGGAGTGTACATAATGAATAAGCAAATCTTATGTATTCTACCTTGTCATCTCATGGAAGCTTGCAGCGGGAGACTTAGCTACACTGGTTAGGCTCCCAGGGATACGTGGCTACACTGGTCAGGGTCCATTCTCTTCTTTCCCCTCTTCTTGAGCCGGTTGAACTTGAACTTAGAATGGAATACCCCACTACTCGAGGAAAGAACGGCTAGACTAGGGAGTTAGCGTTACCTTGTTGAGGGAGGTTGTTGCTTTGTCATTTTTGAGGTGGGAAGCTACATGTCACTTACACGGTACAAGGAAAGATGCATAGTCATTAGAGTTTACGTATGTAGACTTGTTCTGACCTGATTTATTAAGGAGTCTTGACCATAACATAGTGGAACTTGGAGGCTGTTGAGTCTTAGAACTATTTCCCAATAAGGTTCCAACAAACTAATAATCTAAAGGTCTGACTAAGCTCCATACTCCAATTTAATGAAGATAAGTTTAATAATCAACCTTGATTTTTGTTCTTTTTCATTCTTTTCTCTTTTCACTTCTTTTTCAAATAAGTGTTTGCTAAGGGACTAGCAAACGTAAAGTATAGGGGGTGATGAATCCATGATTCTCACTTTTTATTCTTTTAGCTCTTCTTCTTGGCAAAAGACCCTGTAAATATAATAACTTAGCAACCTGCATTCTCTAGTTAAGATTGCATAATTAAGTATGTTTTTGGCTAAATAAAAGAATAAAGGAAAAAGAAAAAGGAATGAGGTATTCAGAATAAATACAGAGTGACCTAAACCCCAAGAGAAGTTCAAGCCTTGACCTGATCGCACGAGAAAATAAGTAGAGAGAGATAAGATCCACTATGTATTGTATGTATGACCTATACTTGTGCATATTATCTATATATTTATTTTTTTACAAATAAAATTAATTATTCTTTTTACACCCTGTATATAATCCTAGAAATAAGATAAAATTAAAATTAAAATAAAAATAAAATCTTCAATTACTTATACCAACTGCACATGTAAATATTACACTCGCTAATTACTATGTACCCTTAAATATTTTGTAAAAAATAAAATAAAAATTATTTTATACTCTTAAAATTATGATGTAAATAAATAAAATATAGAACAAGGGTATTTGTGTAAAAATAATAAAGTAAAAATACTTGTGTATAATACATAGATATAATATACCTTTATATAATACTATGTATTGTATATACATTAATTTATTTTTCATAAAAATAATTAAAAATCATAGAAAAATAGTTTGAAAAAGTACAAACATTTTTTTATATAGTTTTATTTTAAATTCATTTACCATTTTTTATTGAATTTACAATTATTTTGTATATTCTGATTTTCTAATTGGTCCAACTGGAACGTTGACCTCGGTCAACTTCCCCTTCCAGCCTGGGTCGGGTCGTAGCCTTCTCGCCGGAGCTCCTTCTCCAATTTTTCCTGTCTGATTCCAAGCTCCTCTTGCCTCGAGATCTGGACCCAAGATTTCTCGTATAACCGAGATTCTCACGGATACCTTGCATCATCCAGATCACCTTAGGGTTTCGTGCTCCGCGCTGATCTTTTTGGACCCTTGCTTCGCCTATAAATCTTCTCATCCACTCCTGCAGCTGGGTAGCTTGTCCCTCGCGCTCCCATTCACTCCTAGCCACCTTTATTGATGTGATAGCCATCTGAGGAGCATCTCAGGACCCTTGGGCGTCGCCTAAAGGCTTGTAGCTCGTCGTGGTCGGACATCTCCGTCGCGAGTAGCCTCCCTGCCCGTCGTAGCGTGGTCGAGGCCATTACCCTGACGTTCACCTTCGCCTGAAGCTTAGGAGTCCCTCTGAACCTTCAGGTATCGTATTTATCCTTTGCATATGTCCATTTGATTCCATCCTATCACTTTGCTCCACCGCACACACGTTAGCTCCGACCAACTGGCTAGAGCGCCGATATCCATACCTATCCGCACAGATCGACTCTTCGATTCACCACTCACCTTTCCTCGCAACTTGATCATCCTGGATCTTGCTCACTAGAGCAGGATTAGGCCCGTTCTCTCTCCCCTGTGCTCGCCGGAGACCAAAAGCCCATTCCCCTTCACTTCCTTTAGTCCCTTATGTGATAACCCTTCGCTGAAGCTTTGCCTTCGAGCGTTGTGCCTTTTGCAGGAGTTGGTGCACGCAAAAGCTCCTATTTGACCTACCAAATGACTTAGCGGAGCAACTCCATGTAGAGCTCCACCACCCTGCTCCTCCAACCGTTCGGCGTCCCATCGAGGATCACCATTAGACGCAGAGCGCCTCCACGCTACAGTCGGGCATGTTCGATCTTTCATCGGAGCTTCGGATTCCATCTGGTGCTTGATCGAAAGTCGTCCAAGTTCAGTTCCTCTAGCACCTTCCGCTGCCATTGAATTGGGACCCTATCATCCAGATTTGATCATCACCGTTCATCCACCCCCTGGTATCAGAGGCGTCAGATGCACGATTAACGACCATGAAGGCTGACATTCCCTGTGCCATCTGATCTGGTATGAGGACATCAGCCCCGTATGTCTGCTCCACGCGTCTGAGCCGTTAGATCCATATCATAGCAGATCGCCACCGTCAGCAGTCGCCCTCACGCGAGCTTGCCACACGTCCCCACATGCCACGCACGTGCCTGCAAGGGTATATTTTCTTTTAGCCCCTGTTTGTTTCTGTATTAAGCTTTAGTCCATTAAATAAATGTTGTAGTTGAGACATTTTACAGTTTGGACCTCTAGCTTTTAGATATTTGCATTTTAGTCCCTCTCAGTTTGTAGCATGTGGCTGTCCACATGACCTTTGGGTTATTTGCACTATTTGACCCATGCTTTTCATCTGTTATGAATGGATTGGCATGTTTTTAGTATTTACACAAATACCCCTGTGAATCTGGGTCACGTGTGACGCATGTGTTTGTGGGATTTTTGCAGTATGGATCCCTTGGCTTTTCTACGGTGTTATCATTTGGTCTATGAGCTTACGTTATTTGCACTTAGGTCCCTATAAACTGTGCTTATTTACTCGATGTATTTTGGACTTAATAAATACCTAATTAATTCGAAAAATCACCTAAAAATTACCTTTAACTCTTGTTGGCATGTAGTATTTAGTGTGATTTTCTTGGATTGATTTGTTTGCATTTAATACTTTTGAAAAAGAAAAAACCCATAAAAATATCCCTATTTAGCTTTGAAAAACTATAAAAATTCGAGATTAATTCAAAAATTCTACAAAAATTATTGTAGTTGCTTGTTTGTGTGTTTTATTTACAACATTAATTTGTTTGGAAAAGCTTTATAAAAACCCTAAAAATCACAAAACCCTAAAACTCATAAAATCATATAAAATCATAGAAAAAATCCATAAATTGTGTTTTTAGTTCCTGCTTGCAGCATTTTTCATCTACTTTCTCATAAAATTGCTAACCAGGACCTTGAGGCATTTTAGACACTTCTAATTTGCAATTTGGTCCTGGTTGTGCATTGCTTTCATTTTCGAGTTCTGTTTGAATTTTAAAAATTTCAAAGAAATCAGAAAAATCCCAGAAAATTACCAAAAACATTTCAAGACTTTAAAAATCTAAAAATATTTTTATCCTAATTTTCTGAGTATTTTTAGCTTTATAAAAAATTAAAAATATTGTTGTTCTTGTTTGTCCTTATTGACTTTGATTTTACTTTCTTATTAAAGTTTAAAAATTTGTCAGTAAGGGTCGTATATATTGCGTATATTTTAGCCATTACTTGTACTTTCGTATTTTTAATAATAATTGTGGCTAAGATTCTTTATAAAACACAACACATATCCCAGTAAATACATTAAAATCACATAATAAAATATGCATATTATTTCTCAAAATTTTTAAATACACTGATTAATAAATCAAGTGAAAATACTTTTGCAAAATATTTGGAAAATAGTTTGAAATCCTTTTGAAAAATCTGTGGAAAGCTGTTTGGAAAATATCTTGTAAAATATGTTCAACCTTTGTAAAAATGTTTTGATTGTAAAAACTTCTTTTCTTTGTGTATGATAAAAATGTTTTAAAAACTATTTGCAAATGGTTTTGAAAATGGTTGAAAAAATATTTTGAAAAATCTATATATACTATTTGAAAAACCTTTGCAAAATGATTTTCAAATGTGTGTAAATGTTTGTAAAAATTATTTTGGACTATAGTTTTCAAAATTATTTGTGAAATGATTTTTCAAATAAGTTTGAGGAATATATACATCACACTAAAATTCTTTATTAAATGTATATATACATATCCATAAAAATGATTATTTATCCCTGACAAATTCTTAAAATTCCTACTCTTGTAAATATAGAAGCATCCCCGTGTAAATATTTGTACCTATTTTCATCCAAAATCTTTTGTTTTCAAAAATCACAAAAACATTTGCGAAACTAAAAATCCCAAAACATTTGAATCTTTTTGAAAAATACAAAAATAGCATTTGCATCACCTTTTTTAAAAATCCATAAAAAGTTCAAAGCTTGAAAATTGCATCGTAGAAATATTTTCTGCATTGAAAATAACATTCGCTTGACATTCCCATTTTTCAGATTGAGTTTGATAACTGAACGAGTCTAAGTAAAATTCGAAGATTGGAGCTTGGTTGGACCTTAAATCTGCCTAATCACAGGAACCTTATAGGAGCTAGAATTGAGGTACGTCAGGTCTAGTTGACTTAATTCTTTGAGAATTGTGAGACTCGGTTCAGTGGATTCTTGACTGCCATAAGTAGAGTATTTCGGAGCATACACATGACTCTTGTTGATAATGACCTAACTTGGAGACCTACACCTTTCACTTAGCTCAACTCAGTTGGAGTAGTGAGGGGATTGGATTTGCCGGTATGAGACGCACACAAGTGGAAACATTTGTCCTTGTCTAGGGAGGGAAGTGCACCCCCAACCCGCCCATTAGCAGAGACTTCTAAAGACAGGAGAATGTGGGTTGCAATAATGCTTCAAAAGAGCGATATTCTACTAGTTCAAGAGGAAAAACTCCTTATGTAAATGCTGTTGTATATAGTATTCAAAAAAATGCAAAAAGCAAAAACTCCAAAAAAGTGGGCAGGCTTGATTGAAACTAAAATACATGCCGAAGTGTACATATTTGTATAGTCAATAAGCAAGCTTGTGCTTCAAAGTCATGATATGTGAGCCTGCAACTAGATCACTTGGCTACACTGATCAAGCATCCAAGCATAGGTAGTTACACTGGCTATTGTCCATTCTTCTCTTCAACCCCTTCTCTTGAGTTGGTTGCCACTTGAACTTAGAAAGAATACCCCGCTCCTAGAGGAAAGAGTTGATGGATTGGAGAATCATTGGGTTGTCATGCTGGAGAAGTCAGTCTCTTTGTCATTTTAGTTGCGAAGAGCCACTATCACTTACACTATACAAGTAAGATCCATAACTGTAAGGGTTTGCGTATGAGTTGAAGTATTCTGACATGGCCATTGAGGAGAGTTGAGCAGAGTTTTAGGATTCTCGAAGGCTATTGTATTTCAAATTTGATTCCCAATAAGCTTCTGCCCGCACTAAAATTCCAAAGGTCCGACTTAAGCTCTAAACTTTGATTTTGTAAAAACAAATTTGAAAAATAAATTTAACCCACTTTCTTTTTTTTCTTTTCTTTGTTTTTCTTTTCTGCACTTATTGCACAAGTGTTTTCTATGGACTAGCAAAGGCAATTATAGGGAGCTGATAAATCTCCATTTCATCACCTTTATTCTATCATTTTGGCCTTAAAAATCCTTGCTAATGCATGTAAATACCCTTAATTTGCATAAATTAACATTCATTCTTTGTTGAATAAATATTGTATAAAACACTATTTTTAATGCCAAAATTATAGAATAAAGAGAAGAAAATAAAAATAATAAAATACCAAAGATATTTTATGACCCTAAAACCCCGAGACCAGTCAAGAATTAAATTTGTCGACAAGGAATAAAGTAGGGGGAGATAAGGGCCAAAAATACAAAAAATCACATTTATTTATTTCCCAATAATTCATTTTGACACACATTTTATTCTTTATTATTTATTCATCAAATAAAGAAACTTTGTACATGAAATTCGTAGATAATAATATAAAAAATACAAAATTGAGTTTATACAAAAATAGTACACATTGTTCATTTTATACACAGAATAAAAAGCAAAAATCTCAACTTCACAAACCCATATCTTCCAAACAAAAACTCAAAATATATCAAAATCACTCTAATTTTATATAATTTAATAAGCTATTTAATAAATGTGGTTTCATAATTTTTGAGGTTAAGATGTGCAAGTTAGGTTTTGGACCCTCATTGTATAGTATACCTGAATAAAATATTCAATTTATTAATTATTTACTATTTTTACAATTTTATATTTTTATAATTGTGTACATCTTATCTATAACTCATGTACATATTAAAACCATAATAAAATCAACAATAAAACATTAAAAAAATAAGTATATAAAATATATAAGTAAAATATCTATGCTAATACTTGTAAATAAATAAAGGAGGAATCTATTCTTTAGTTCTTTTATTCATCTATATTTGTATACTCTTGTAAATATTATTTATATTTTATTAAAAATATAAAGCTAAAATAAAATCAAGGAGAATACATTAAAATAAAATAATGAACAAAATACATAGATAAATACCTACATTTATACCTATATAATTTATACCCCTATTTTATTTAAATATATAAATAACATCATAATAATATAATAAAAATATATTTATGTACCTAAAAATAAGTTATCAATATATAAAATATGATAATAAAGTAATAAAATCAGATATCCAAAATAAACATAAAATAGTCAAAGCATAAATGAATATACCTACAATATATCCATAAAAATTAACAACCAATAAATAACATCAAAAAATTAAACAAAAAATCATAACAAAATACTACATAAAATAATAACATTTTTATTTTATACTAAAAAATTAATGGAATCATTTATTATTTCTAATTAATTCATTTCGAATAACATTTACAATTTTCTCATCTAGCGGCTGGTGTGGACCAATGGGGGCGCAACATTCATTGACCCTGGTCAACACCCCATCTTTCAGCTCTAACTTCTGTCAGAGCCTTGAGTCCCCCCTCTTCTCCGATTTTTCAACGCCGCCCTGTTGATCCTTCCATCTCGAGCTCTTCAAAAAGATAGTGCACCTCACATATATCTACCTCACGGGATCATCAGATCCTTCTAATCTACCTCGAGTGTACTAATAATCATCATCCAAGTCCACCTGAGCTCACTGTCTATTAATAAAAGCTCCAAGCTCCGTCTTCCCTTTTTGATCCCCCTTCGAGCTTCGCCAGGTGTCCTTGTGAGTGTGTTGAGGTCCAGGTGAAAACTGAGCACCTCCCCGAGCTTGGAGCGGTGTGGCGAGGACAAGGCGGCGGTCCACAGTGGTGCTCCGACCACCCTGCTCCCTATCGTAGCCAGCAGGTATAAGAGTTGTTTCTTTTACCTTTTAAGTTGTATTTAGTTGTAGGTTTTATTTCTGTTTTTAGATTAGGTTTTCATCCAGTTAAGTTGGGTAAATAGCATCCTTCATAGTTCGTCGGAGCTGATCTCCAGCGAATCCATCCAGGGGTGATTGATCGAACTTTGTCGTGCATATCATCTCCACACCTTTCCCCCACGCTTCTTCACCATCTCCCACGCTCCGCTCACCCAGATCCTGCACGGATCTGGAGATCGAGGTCTTCCTCCGCTACCTCACTGGAGACCTATTCGCCTACATCCCCTCCTCACCTATTCCACGCCTAATCAGGTCGAGGCAGTTTGCTCTAGACTTGTGAGTTTGTTGATGCAGGAATCACACGCGAAGGAGCCCATCTGGGGTTGCTTTGAGGTTCCTAAAGCCCTCCAGCAACAATCGATCTCCAGGGCTTGATCAGTGACCCCCGGACATTCTTGAGGCAACCAATCAACGCGGATCCCTTCCAGGATCGTCACGAGCACTTCAGCTGCTTGATTGGAGGTCGGAGGAGGTTGCTAGGCCCGATCAAAGGATATCTAGAGGAGCCCTCTTCCCCGTTCTTCCTGATGCATCTAGAGCTGTTCGAGCGGGGGTTGTTCTTCATATGGAGTAGTAGACGTCGGATCATCCATAGCCTCATTCGTTTGATCGCCTTCCGCGATCTAATCACAGGCGTCCAGCACGAACCGTCACACACAGTTAAATTATTGCCACATGCATAAGTGAGGCGCATCACACAATTCACTAGCCCCATTCAGGGGTAAAATTGTGTATCCTGTCCTAATGTTTATTTATTTGTTTATTTATTATTGTTGTAAATAAAATACGTAGTGTAAATGAAATGGAGATTTTGTATTCGAGGCATCGGTATTTATTGATAATTGCTTCTGGGTCCATTCCACGTCACCTCACGTGCCGTCCCACGTGAGGTGGCGAAATTGGAAGTATAACCCTGATACCTTTTTTATTTCATTTGAGTCCAATAAAATTTTAATTATGTTCTATATTTTTGGTTAAATTGCATAGAGCCCCCCTGGAGTTTATTTTATTTACATGTACGCCCCTGCCATCAATTATATTTTTGCGTGCATGATGGATTTATTTAAAATAGCATGAGTGCTCAAAAAATCAACAAAAAATAGATATAGGTTGTAGATTTTTTTAGTTTCATTTCATGATTTTAGTTTGCAATTTTGAACCTTTTTGCCATTTATAAAAATAAAAAAGCATGTTTTTGCCCATGTCTAGCTTATAAAATATAGAATAATTAGAAAAACCTTCTGAAAAATTCCCCCAAAAAATATATTATGTGTACTTAAGTGTTTTTAGCCTTCAGACCAAAAATCATAAAAAATAGAAAAAGATAACTTTAACAGATAAAAACCCCAAAAACCTTTCTAAAAATCTAAAAAAATCTCGAAAACTCCCAAAATAGTTTTTTATGCTTTATAATTTTCCCTATATTACTTATATATCAAAATTGATTTGGAAAATTTTGGATTCAATTTTCTATTTTTAATTTCCATTTCAATCTCAGCCTATTATTTTACCCCTATTTTAAGCTATTTTTTACTTTAAAATTATATAAAACTTAGAAAAATTCACAAGAAAAATCACAAAAATAGTAAAAAATCATTTAAAACCCTAAAATATTTATCTATTCATTTTTGGATTTTTTTAAGTTATATTTATACCTATATTATCCATTATTATTATATATATAGTATATTATATCCTATATTGCCTATTGAAAAGAAAAAGAAATTACAAAATATAAAAAGAAAAAAGAAAAAAATATAATTTACAAATATAAAATAAAAAACAAAATACAAAAACAAAAAAGAAATATATAAAAAAATTATAAATATTAACAAACCAACAATATATGTATATGTATATACATAATGAATGACATGCATGTGTATAATGCTCTCGGATTAAAAATAACCATAGGCTACCAATTTTGCTCTCTGTGGTTCGACCTCTACACACTTACTTGATGTACATTTAGTTACAGAGAATAATAAATTTTAACTCATATTTTTGTGCTATCCATTGCATGATTTTTATAGTGGGTTAATTGATCAATCTTGGTTTCGTGAGTGGTCGCTTCAGTGGCATTGTAGTCTCGCCTTATGGAGACCACTCTAGGCCCTTGCAAGATCTCGGTTATCAACCCCTGTAATGCAATTCATGCTCGGAGGCGAAGCTCCAGCTGTGTTATGAAGTATAAAATAGAGAAAATGGTGAATGTGCGGAAGCTTCGGCGGAGATTATTGGAGGGGGAGCTGATCTTCAGATCTATGATGGTCTGAAAATTAGCAGAGGGTGGAAGATCTGGAAAAAGAAATGATGGATGTGTTGGACGAGTCAGGGATGGTTGATCGTGATTGGAACTCCTCCAATCGTGCAGATCACATGTTGAAGATAAAACTCTGATCTCAGTGTTTATATGGAAATTAAGGTGATGATGAACAACAAAAATAAAAAATAAACTACCTAGGTTACCTATGGAGAAGGTAGGAGGATGGAATTCACCTCGATCTATGGTTGGTGGTGGAGAGGCGAAGATGCAGCGGAGGGCTTCGACAACGTGATTGGATCGCGGATTTTTCTCAAATACTCGCGCTCCCGCTTGAAGGATGTTGACCTTTATCACTGCTCAACACACCAGAACTCAAACTTGAGGAGAAAATGGGCTAGAAACGGATCAAACCCTCGCTAGAGGTGGAAGGGTATTATTTATAGACTCAAGTCTGGCATGGGTTGGAATTCAAAATGCACGTAAATCAAGACAAAGATGGCGGATCTGAAGGATTGGTGATGGAGTTGAATGACGGGGCTTAAAGTTTGGAGGAGGAATCGGGAGGTGTTGATGAATAGAACGCGTGGGAAAAAGGGGCAAAGGAATGACGGAACGTGAGTGGAATGGAAGTTAGGTGCAGACAGAGCAGTTAACTCCGGTCAACAGACCCAGGTCAACCAATCAGAACACATGCAGAATAAGGCCAAAATAGGCTAAACGACAAAACAGTAAGAAAAAGCTAAATAATTGAATAAAAATCGAAATGAATTTAAAGAAATAGATAATATAAATAAAAAATGTTAAGAATAAATTGAAGTTAATTTTAGTGATTTTTAAATAATTAAATAATATATATACAAGGGTTAAAATAAATACAAGATGTTATTTATAGGTATGTACACATATATATACAAAACTTTGATTTTTTTATTAATTGTTTATATAAATATATATAATTTAATATTTTATTTATTTACAATGTTTTACAAGGGTTTTTATGAAATTTTTATTTAATTTTTAGGAATTCATTTATTAGGTTAATTAAATATGTATAAGTACATTATATACATAGTGATGCATATACAATATATACATGATTTTATTTTTATTGATATTTGAATTAGTGATTTTTATTTATATTTTATATGAGTTAAAAACAATATTCAAAATTAATAAAAAATACAATATTCATAAATATGCACAAGAAAATAAATAATTAAATAATATACACACTGTATATAGGTATATTATACAATAGTACCCCAATTGACCACATTTCATACCTTAGCTCTGATTATTTTATGAAATCACTTCATTTTAAAGACAATTTAATTTGGAGTACAATGAAAGTGAATTTGATTAATTTGGAGTTCAGGTGGAGTAGATATTGATCTTGAAAGTTTGTACTTTGTGGCTTTTGGGGAGGGTTGTTATTTACAAAATATACATATTTTTATTGCAATTGTTTTTATCATTTACAAAGGAATTTTATTCACAAAATTCAAGAAGAATTAATTTTTATTTACGAAGAATTTGGTGATGAATAAAGTAATGAAATAATGTGTAATATTGTACATGTGATGAATAAATACATGTGGCAAATGAATTTGTTGGTAATTAGGCCTTATCTCCCCCTACTTTATTTCTTGTCGATCAGGTTAAGTCTTGACCTTCTCTCGGGGTTTGATTCAGCATGTATCTATTGCATATATACAGTCTTTTATTTTCTTTATTTTTCCTTTATTCATTTCTTTATTTGTTTTAGGTTGAGATAGTGATAAATATACAATATTTACACAATAATTAGAGTTGATAAAAGAATGGAATTAGTGATAGTTACATGTATTTTATAAGGGATTTTAAGATAAATTAAATGAATAAAGATGATGAAATGCAGATTCATCAGATATCTCTTGAGATCACAACTTGTGCAAATACTGACTATGTAAGATGCCTAAAAGACAGAAAGTTAACCCCTGGATTTGCAGTATTTTTTGGGAGCTCACTCATCTCATGGAAAAAGAAACAAACAATTATTGATAGATTTAGTGATGAATATGAATACATGGCCATGATGAAGCATTGAGATGATATGTGTCAGGTCTATTCTAACTGGCCTAGCTATTGATGTACCTCTTCACATGCAACTACTATGTGACAATCATGAACTATTCAATACAAACAATCCATCATTCCATGAGAAGACCAAATCAATCGAGGTGGACTGCCACTACGCTAGAGACATGATACATAAGGGCTTCATCTCTACATCCCATGTTATCCAAGGGGAACATACTACCGACCTATTCACCAAGGCTCTAGCAAGGGGTCCATTCCATAAGTATTCTTCTAAGCTGAGCATGACAAATATCTATGCTCCAGCTTAAGGAGAAACATTATAGGAAATAATATCCATATATTTCTTAATTCCTTTTATGTAATTTCCCCATTGGTTATTTTCCTTTTAGGGTTTCTCCTCCATTTAAAATATCCCTATGTCCACAACATAAACAAGCTGTTTATTTTTTCCGCAAGTTTCCATGCCATCCATTTTTTAGAGGGACAATAGAAAGATATAATGGAGGTATATCATTGTACTAAGTTGGTAATAAATATAAGTTATAATGCAACTTTTACAGGAAGTTTAAGGTGGAATCACTAGATTGAATCATCATATTGTTGATAATAACAAGAATGTAGTCAACGCCCACATTCCCTAAAGGATGTTAAAGAAATTGTGAAGGCCATCTTGGTGGGGAAGACATATAAGGAGACAAAAAGGATGCGAGGGAATGAAAAACTCATTAAGTTCATGTTTGAGAAAGAATAAAATGTTTTATTCCATTTTAATGATTGCTTTATGCGTCGAGATGATCTATTTTTCTTAGGTGTTCATTTTGCTTGTGATTCTAGTTTAATATTTCTATTCAATGCATGCATTTATTGGCAAGAACTTATTGAATCCATTGTTTGGGCTCATAACAAATTGAAAGTTTCTCCTTCTACTCAGGCTAGGTCCTAGAGCATTGTATAAGGACGTGTTGTAGGAGTAACCCATCACTTTCTAGGTGGAATTTCCACAACAAGGACATCTTCTTAGCAAGAATTAAAGTAGTGGGATAATGGTTAAGAGGATTTGAAATGCATTATGACATTAATATTTCCAAGGTTTGGCCAAGGCTTAGAATAGGACCCCACTACTCCTAGTATTTGGTTTAGCATTGCTATTGTTCATGACTTTGAGTGCCATGATGATATTATTAAGGAACACCTTTATCAAAATATTTTTGCTTCCCACTTTGGACAAATAATTTGGACCTTGTTTGCCAAAAAATCCTAGAAGGAGACTAAAGAGTCATTTATAAGTGAGTATGAGTGGAATGAACTAAGATTTGTTACTTAAGTAATTAGTTTCTATGATATTGATAGTAGTGGGCGTAGTTTTGATGCACTATCGCCTATGAAAAAACACAAAGTGAATAGAGTCAAGAGCTTATTAAGAAGAGTTATTCCATGCACTACAAAACAAGTAAGAATGCAAGGTAGAAGACAATGTAAGGTTATATTTTCGAAGGACAATGAAAAGGAAGAAAAGGCCACTAGCAAACTAATTTTCAAAGTTAGGTTCTTGTGAACATTATTAATAGACATTTTTTTGCAAAACTCAAATGATGAGATAGGTGCATGAGAATAGGAGTGAAAGTGATCACATCATATGAAATCACAAAAAAACATCTTACATGGAGAAGGGAGAGAGAACTGACTATCTTAGTGAGAGAGAGAAGAGACATCCATAGTATGTAGTGACCCTAACATGCAATGGCTAGGCAAATCACATAGGTAAGCATGCCGTCAATTTCTTAATGTATTATGATAGAAAGGCAATTTTCTAAATATGTATCTGGTTCTTATCTTGAAAAAGACCATAAGGTTTTAGAAGCTGATAAAGAAAATCATCAAATATGGTGGAAAAGAAAATAATATTTAGACAATTATAGATAATGGAAGCGGTTTCATGAAGGAACATAAAATGATTATGTCCTCTAGAAGCCACATTTTTTGACATTGTTTTATGCATAGACAGGACCTTGGGTAGAGGAAAATTGCAATAAGAGTAGTGGATTAAGAACTATTGATATGCCTTGAATCCTAACCATCTGATCCAGGTTGAAGAACCCCATATGCATTCCCTCCTGCCCTACCATACCCGAACAAGATGATGGTCTCATTGTATCCTCTGTACTTTTCTTCTTTCTCCACATAATGAAAATCAATCGCCTCCACACAAGGGCATAACCTAGTTTGAAAAGTCAGATTTTGCGAGGGCCTAATATAGTCTACATAAGGCGAGACCTACACTGTCGCTGAGGTGACAACTCACAAAACCCGGACTTGTTGAACAATCATCCCACACAATGAAATAGCCAATCAAAATGAGGGGTTAAAATTTATTATGACCCTATATGTAGTTGTATACTGGAGTACATATAGGGTATCAAACACAGGGAGCAAGGGGGATAGACAACAAAAATTGGAAAAAGGCAATAAGTGTTTTTGGTGTTTTATGGAGATTTTTTTATTTTCAGTTGGCTTTGAATATTTATTTTTTTTGTAATTTTAATTTATAGAAATTTTATTTTTGATTTAACAATATATATTATATTTCCTGATTTTTAGTTTCCTTTTTCTTTTTAATTAGATATAAGAAAAGTATGTACAATATATTGATATAATGTAGAAAATATATATAATAAATATATAGAATAAAGATAAATAAAGAAAATATCCTAAGGTACATTCTTTTTTTAAAAGTTTTAAAATATATTTATGGTATCTTCAAGGATAATATTAATATTAATAATAATTTAAGTAAATATAGCTATATAAGTAGATGTGGACTTTTATCTATAAAATATCTATAAATACTCCAAAAATAAGGAAATAAAATGCTTTTATCCTTTTTGTATTTTTCCTTATTTATGATATTTTTCTAAGAATTTGTGCTAATTTTTTGTATTTTTAGTTGAATAGAAATAGGAAAATAGTGAGTAATAATATACAACCGACTTGTTTTGAATTTCAAAAATAGAAAAATAGCCAAAAAAATCTCCAAAACTAATTTCAAATAATAAAGAAAATACAGAAAAGAAAACACGCATTTTGGTTTCTAATGATTTTTTTATAATTTTTCAAGGGTTAGAGAGGTTTTGTGTTTTCTTTTGAATTTTTAGCGATTTTGATCTGTAGGTGTAAAAATAATATTAAGTAATTCCTAATTTTTTAGATTTTTTTCAAAACATTTGTCTCATTTTTATAAATTTTTTTAATGCAAACATGGAATAAATGCAATATTTTGAATTTTTAAATATAGGAAATTAATTTAAATGGCCCTGCAAAAAATATATGTGATTTATCACTACCAGACACCTAAAATCAATTTCCTACAATGCAAGGAATGAACAAAAAAATACAATGCTAGCAAGGACTGAAATGCAAACAAAAATAAATAAAATTTTAATTAGTAACAAAAATATAAAGTCCAGGGGGCTTTGTGTAATGTTCCCACAAATATTTAATTCATTCCACGATGGTAGGGGTATAAATGCAATTTATAGAACATGATAGGGCATACATGCAAAATTCTTGAAAATTTTTGAACTAAATACCAAACTTACTGGATCAAATAGTAGCACACAAGCTTAGGGGGTCCATGTAAAAAGCCCACCGCCTCACATGTATGGGTATGTGAGGTGACACGACGAATGACCTAAGTGCAAATACAGAATGTACGGGGTCTCCTTGTAAAATAACCATTTTTTTTACATTACAGACGGAAGTTTATGCATTAAAAATAAAATACAAAAGAGTAGGGGGTATAGAGAAAAATTACCCCCTAAAGGCATTGGTCGACATCCCAGATCTCCTCACTTGAACACGTGGCAACTCCTCGACGATGGATACCCCTTCGCAAATGAAGGGTCGTGATTATAACCTAGAAGATGATCTAACGATCGAGGGCTTCTGGATCCGGTGGTTGTTGCTACACCTGGAGGGAATGCTCGATCGGACGACGAAGAAGCTAGGATGAAGAACATGGAAGAACGTCAGAGGAAGCGAACTTCCATCGATGCTCCCGAGCGACTCCAACGTTCTTGTCCATGACAAAAAGGCTTGGAAGCTCCTTGGAGATTCGTCGGAGCTGCTGGAGGTGTCGGATTGGTTCGAGAACAACCAAAGGAGTTCCTAAGGGTTAAAGAATCTTTGGGGTTCCAGGTGCTTCGACGGAACCAAAAATCGACTTGCGAGGGGTCTTGGGGCCTCCAGAACATGCAGGAAGGCTTAGCACACACAAACAGGGGTTCTGGAGGTCCACTGAGAGTGAAATAGAGCAGAGCAAAGTGGGGTGGCGATCTCCGGTGGAAGGCGGAGGAGGGTGATCGGATCTCTTGATCCAGAGGAGATCAAGGTGAGTGGAGGTGCCTGGGGTGTTCAGAACATGGAGGGGAACGAAATGAGGATGTTAAGCGGGTCGAGTAACGGTCGAGACACAATGAAGAGGGTCATCAGATCTCAGCTCCGACGAACTTCGATGTGATTTTTTATGAAATAAAATGCGAAATCAACTGCGAATAAAAGCTAAACTACTCTATTCCAGGTTCTAAGAACAAAAGGAAGTGTCAAACTATAGCTCTACCTTCCTGAGCTGGGAGCCTGGTCGGAGCTCTGCTGTAGAAGAACGGTGATGCATGGATCTCTTCAATCGCTCCTCTTCCTCCTCACCAATCGATCTACCTAACTCCCCGGTGTCACCATGAAGCCAAGGCACTCAAAGAATCAAGGATTTCGAGGGCAAACGAGGATCAAAACCAAATCAAAGAGGGTGGAGGGTATATATACAAGCATGCCTTTGACCATGGATCCCAGTATCAAAGCTACATCAAATAGGGTGGAGGGTATATATACAGGCGTGCCTTTGAACATGGATCCCAGTCGCAGTAGTGATCCATCGATCGAGAAGTCAAAGGGGCATGAAAGACCAAAGATTGATGATCAAAAGTTGAGAAGGAATCAAGTGAAAGGATAAAAGGAAAAATCAGGGAAAAATCAAGGAAATCCGAGTGGTCAGCGATTCTAGCAGCCCTGGGAAGTAGGGGGCTCAGTTGATCAGCAGGTCAACCGAGGACCTGCTCCCATTAGGCCACGCCAGTTGTAAAAGGACAACACTAGAATAAAAATAAATTAAAATAAAATAGTATGTGGTTTATTTAAATTTTGTTTAAAATATGAATTATTAATTAATTTATGTAGTATTTTAATATGATTTTTATTTATATTTACAACTTAATTTATTATAGGTTACTTTGTACAAGTATAAATAGAGGTATATTTACCCATATAGTATGTGCTTTATTTTTATTTTTATTTTATTATTTTATAGACTTAATTTATATATTTCTAACTTATTTAAATACACATAAATATGTTTTTATTGTATTTTTCTGAGTTGAAGTGTATACTTAATTAATTATAGGTATTAATTATATAGGTACAAGTAAGTATATTTCATATATATTATAGTATACCTATTTATTTTAAGGTAATTTTAACAATTTTTATTTTAAATTGTTTATGTACATATGTTACAAATAATATTTACAAAATTATAGCAATATAAAGTGTGAAAATTTTAAAGAATGAATAAAATGATTATTTTATTCAGATATAATGTCCAATAGGGGTCAAAATCTAACTGTTGCATCTTAAATCTAAATTAAATGAAACTACCTTTATTAGATAACTAATTAAAAGTTATATACAATTAAAGATGATTTTGGTAAATTTTGAGTTCATATGGAGAAGATACAAGTCTGTGAAGTTTGGATTTTGGCTTTTTATTTTGAGTATAGAAGGCACATTGTGCATTATTTTTACATGAATAAATTTTATATTTTTCTACGTATTTTTATCTACAGCTTTTATGTATAAAGTTAATTGATTTGATGTATAAATAATAAATAATAAAATAGATCCTACATTCGACTTATTGATGAATTGAAAATTAGGGTTTTTATTGTATTTTAGGCCCTTATCTCCCCTACTTTATTCCTTGTCATCCCAGTCATCATGATACATTGGTCTCGTGATTTAGGATCATTCATTAGCTATGGTATTTCATTTCTTTCTCTTTTCTTTATTGATTATTTTAGCTTTAAATATGATATTTTATACAAGAATTATACTGTAAATAATCTAGGTTATTTTGTGCATAATAATGATTTATACATGCATTTAACTAGGGTTCAAAGGCCAAAATGAAAGAATAAAGGTGATTAAATGGAGACTCATACCCAGTTATGGGTGAACCTTGTAATCAGTCCTTCTCTGTGCTTTCTTGATTGATCGCATTTGTGCGTGCTTCCAAGGTTTGTAATTGATGAATATGCATTTCATCATCTTTATTCATTTATTTTAGAATAAAATCCCTCCTTAAGTGCCTATAATAATCAATAAATCCATGTTTTTATATTCTTTATTCTTTTGTATACATTGTATAGTTATCATTATTTTTAACCTAAAATAAATAAAGAAAGAAATAAAGGGAAAATAAAGAAAATGGAGAATGTATATATGCAATAATATCGGCTGACTCTGATCTCGAGAGAAGGTCAAGACTTGACTTGTTCGACAATGAATATAGTAGGGAGAGATACGACCTCTAGTAGAAAACTAAAGAAAATCAATCCTTATTCGTCACCAATCATCATTGCTCATTTTGTATAAATTGCACATACATCATTATTTTGTATATAATTCCTTATTCTATTTTATTTATCACCCAATTTATCTCAAATAAAAAAATTTTCTTCTTGAAACTTGTGCATAAAAATAAGTTGTAAATATTAAAAATAATTACAAGAAGAATCATTGTACATAGATAAAACAATAACACTTTGATAAAGCCACAGAACCAAACTTGTCAGACCCATATCTTCTCCATAAAACTCAAAAAAGCAAACTCACTTTTATTGTACTCTGAATAAAATAGGCTTCAAAATGAAAGTGGTTTCACTAAAATCGGAGTTAAGATGTAAAAAGTGATTTTTTGGAATGTATTGCATATTGTGCTTGTATTGTACATGATGTGAATATACTCTGTTATTATTTTATATCTAGTTTTTGTATATATATAGTATTTTCAAATATAGTATATTTAGTGCTTTATTCAGATAAAATTCAAAATAAAAATTACAAAAGCAAAAATACATAAAAATAATAGGGTTAGATGGGTATGCCCCCTACAGGCTATGCCCACGCCACTTTTCTACAATTTGTTTTATTTTTTGCAAAATATCACCATGTATATTCATATATTATCCCTACAATATGTCATTCATATTTCGTCAGAAATAGAAACTCATATGCCCTCCATCTAGAATAGGTCGATTACAACAATATTTAGACCCTTAAAATGATATGTTCTAGATGAAGGGCATAAGAGTCTCTATTTCTAACGAAATTCGAATGGCATATTGGAGGGATATACAGATGAATATTTATTATGATGTTTTACAAAAAAAGTGATTTGTGGAAAAATGGCACGAGGAAGCCCAAGGGGGTAGCCCCATTTTTTCCAAAATAAAATAGTATAAATAGTGTACATATACCACTATATATATTGTAAATATCTCTATTTATTTAACCTAATAAATTATTTCATTAAAAATAAAATAAAAATATCTTTAAAATCCTTCTAAAATGTTGTAAATAAATAAAATATTAAATTATGTATTTATTGGTAATAATAAATTACTAAAAAATCATTATGTTGTATATATAGGCAAAAATACCTATGAATAAAGGTAATTATCTATTTTGACCTAATTATGTAATTTATTTAATTTACTAAAAAGTATCATAATTAAGATTATTTATTAACATCTTCTATTTATATTATTTATTTATTTAAATTCATTATTTTTATTTTTATTTATTTACATTTTTTAGCTATTTTGCCATATTCATTTTTGTCGTATCTGCAGGTTGCACCATATAGGCGGACCCGGGTTTGTTGACCTGGGTCAGCTTCCCCATCTCCTTTGGTTTCCCCAATAAGGTCTCACCGGACATGTTTCCTTCCTTTTTTCTGGCCAGCCCATTTCTCTTTTCAACCCGATTCCTCCTTGAATGTTGTTGTCCAATTACCAAATAAGGTCACCTGATCATTTTTTCAATAAACCCGCCTCGATACACGTGCTACCTGGATTTCAATTTCACAACTCCTCACCATCTGTAAATAATCTTAGATCGCCCCTTAAGGTTGTGACAAAGCATCAGCTTCTTCATCCGAGAGAGAGGGAGAGTTGGATTTTTGATCCATCACGATCGCGAAAGTTTTGCCACAGATCGTCGACGCTTCTCTATTCTCATCACAGATTGAGGCCACGATCTACAATCCATCCATCTGTAGGTAGATCTAGTTATTTCATTTAATTCTGCATTTCAATTTTGTAATTTAATTTTAGTTTTAGTATTAAATTCGATCATCTTCTCCCCAACCTCGATTTGCTCGATCGGAGCTCCATAGTCACTTATCTCCATATCCAACCATACCAATACATTCACCACACCTTCTTTGTATTCCTCCACACTCGATCCTCCAAGATCGAGTCAGATCTGGGGAGTTGATCTCCCTTCCGACCGCCATACGTCGGAGATCCTCATTCAATCCAATTTCCTTTGTTTTTATGCCTAATAACTCGGTCGGAGCCACCTCCAATCACTCATATTCATTTTTAGGGACCTAGACGTGAACTGGAGCAGTAGATCGTCATCTGGAGACCATTTTGCAGCTATAAATATGAGAAACCTCTAGATCGGATATCGCCCGTCACTGGAGCTTCAAAGTAGATCCAAACAATGCTGAGGAGCATGGGAGAACAGATCGGACATTTAGGAGACTCCATCATCCTAGATCGGCCAAGATCTGGCCGATCAAACTTCGTCGGAATCGACATTCAACCATGTTCTTCCGGATGTGCGCATCATCGTTAGATCAGGAACACCAGCACTAGATCGAATCGTCGTCGTTGATTGAGCCCCAATTTCGAGTCGCTAATCTAGAGTCTCCAGATCCAGATCCAGCCGTCTATCCAGCATGTGCCTTGTCACGTGTATCGGTGAATACTTACACTTCAGCCCATGTTATTTATTTGTTTTGTAAATAAGTCCCCCTAGAGACATGTGTCTTACTGTTGTGTGTTGAACATTTGCATTAATTACCCTTATTATTTTTGCTACTTGCATTATGTTCCTTTGTGAACTGATAAATATACTTTGCACGAGACATTTGGGACTAATTGCAATCAAGGCCCTCACGCTTTTTTGTTACTATTTAGCCTGTTAAAGTAAAATAATTACTAATAGGTTCATGCCAACCTGACTCACATGCGTTGGCATATGACTTTAAGGTGAAAATGGCAACATTTCTCTTGTATTTTATATTCTGGTTGTCTCTTTGATCCTTAAAATAATTGTTTCTTACATATTAGCCCTTGTGAAGTAATTTATTATTTTTATTGTTAATTGTAATTAACAAATAGCTATCTACCATTGAAAATCCCATAAAAACTATCTTTAGTTCTTGTTTAAACCCCTTTATCTCAAGTAATTTTAGTTTAGCATTTTGTTTTGTTTTATTATTTTTAATAATTCAAAATCTTCTTTAAAGTTCCCTATTAGCAGTTTCAATTCAATAAAAATATAAAGACATCTTGAAAAGTTCTATAAAAATTCATGTTTACTTGTCTTACTTAGTTTTATTTTGTGCAAAAAAATCACTTTTAAATTCCTTATAAAAACCAAAAATAGAAAAAATATTAAAAGCACTAAAAATGTTCATAAAAATTCACTGAAAATCCCAAAAATTTCATAAAATACCTTCCTGAAAAGTTTGAAAAATAATCCTTGTGACGGTATATATTTCCTATATTTTGATTTTATTTCCTATTTCAAAACCCAAAAACATCTGTATTATTTTCTGTTTGTTATTTTTCCTATTTTAGATTATTTTTAAAATCCTAAAACTTTGAAAAAAACTAAAAATACTAAAAAAATCATAAAATAGTAAAAAATTAACAAAAATAAAAAATATTTTTATTTGATTTTCTGCATATTTTTACCATATTTTAAAATATAACAAGCTTCTTTTCTTTATTTCTTTTTGTTTTTTTTATTTATTTATTTTAAAAATTAAGAGTATAAATTTTACAAAATTAAAAATCATTAAAAACACAAAACAGAAATCATTAAAAATATAAAATTAAAAATTCCATTAAAAATTTTAAAAACTTAAAAATCCATAAAAACCAAGAGTGCTTAACAATAAGAATCCTTGTTTTATTTCATTGATTTTGTCTTTGATTTAAATAACCCTCGAGATTTGTAGCCTCCCTAAGTTCGATCATGTACGCTATACAGGTAAATAAATAGCAATTTATCTCTCTCTTGCTTATGTTCCTTATTTTGTTGGCTTGAGAATTGAATAAAAATTAAGTAATTTTTGTTGAGGCTTTCTTTGGGTTACAGTGACACTTCTACCTTTTTAAATAATTAAACCCCAATAAAAGTCTGGTTTCAATAGTAACAAACTTGTATCAGAGATTCAAGTTCCATTTAGATCATCAAGTAAGATGACGTCACATAATTTGAAGATTGAGAAGTTCATAGGGAAGAATGGATCCAGTCTATGGCATATCAAGCTGCACACCCTTCTGAGGTAGTAGGGCATCTGGACACCATTGTATCAGGAGCGAGCGGAGGCACTCGAACCCTCCGAGTTGACAGTGTAGGAAGAGAAGGCGCACTTGATGATCATGTTTTGTTTGGCGGATGAGATTATTACAGAGGTTATCAATGAAGATTCCACGGTCAATTTGTGATTGAGACTTGAAAGTTTGTACATAATGAAGTCTCTGACCAACAAGTTGTTATTGAAGCAACAACATATGTTTTCTCTCCACATGTAGGTGTGAATCTGACACGAGGGTAAGAGATTGTGCAATACACAACTATCGTAATAACAATATCTAATTAAAATTAATTCATAAATCACAGAGATGGAAGAATATCAAACCACAAAACACACCGTGGTTTTTATGTGGAGACCTGAGAAGGTGAAAACTATGACCCGGAATTTTGTTCAAGGATTTTCCCTTCGCTCTCTCAACGAAGCATTTTTCTATTATTCCAGTTCTACTTTAACTTGAGGGAGCACAAACTCTCGTACAACTTGTACCCTTCTTTGGATAACTCTCAAAGGAAGATTTTATCTCTCTCCCTCTCTCTGAGATAAAGGAATTCACAACTCATATACATATACAAAAATGCTAAATAGAAAATAGTTAAGCAATGAAACTTAAATATGCTTGAGAATGATGATTATGATGACCACAATACAACACAAAGAGCACAAACAACTTCAGTAGCAAAATTCTTTGGATTGAAGAGAACTCGAGAGCATAGAAATGTTGTAAGAACTCGAATATTGAACAAAGCAGACACTCTTTCTTTTCTATTAAGAGTAAAAGATGTTTCTCTTTGTTGTATGTATCAAACAATGAGCTAGGTTGGCCTCAAAAGAGCCGTTGGTATCCAAAAACGGAAAGTTCAACATTTTTATTTACAAAGTCCATGAAATGATCAATCATTGAAACACATTTATCTATCATGGGTGATCGATCAGATCACAAAAGTGATTGATCGTATTTGATCTTCAGTCTGGAATTTGAAAAGTGATCGATCATGGTGAAAAGGATGGTCGATCAGAGTTGATCGATCACGAGAAACAAAATGGTCGATCATAGGTCATTGATCGGAGGTCTCAAGGTGATTGATCGTATGTCCAAAAATATAATTTATGAAAATTATCATTCTAGATTAAGTCCGCATGTTGATCAAGAATATACAAAAACTATAAGATTGTTTTAACATAAAATGTGTAATATTTCACATCGGAATTAGAAATATTCAAAACTTAAGCTTTTGAAATTACATCTTTCTTTCATTTTTTTCATCAATTTGATTATGAATCTTGAACCTTCAAGTAGAGTCTTTCGAAGTCACTTCTAGGCTTTGAGCCGGCTTCTAGCTTTTGTACACTTTTCATCAAAGAGCTTCTACGAGCTTCTACCTAAAACGTTAATCAAGATACGAAATAAATAAGTAACCGAGTCATGGGCAAATTCTAAGTCACTAACAATAGGAAGATACATCATCTAAAGAACATCTAGATCACTTAAATACATTGTTGATGAATTTAAGAAATGTATATGTTAAAATCAAAGATGGGGATGTTTCTCTGATTTTATAGATTTCTCTTCCATTATCGTATGAGAATTTTTATTCAAGCATTTACAGTAGAGGAGAATTGATAACCCTAGAAGAGGTTCACGTGAGTCTGCATACGCGTGAACTTCGACATATGGCTACTGGGAAGTAGGACTATAATAGTGCAAGTTTGGTTAGGACTCATGAAAAGAGTCATATCAGTTATGGCTACACGAAAAAGGGAAAGTAGAAGTCTAAGTCAAAGAATAATAATGCTAAAGACATCTATAATTATTGAAAGGAATATGGACCTTACAAGAAGGACCGTCCGAAGAAGAGAGGCACGACCACGATTGATGTTGTAGCTCAGGGAGGTGCAAATTCCGAAGATGATCTGGTTCTCACCGTCACGGATCGGAAGATGATAGATAGCACATGGATTCATGATTCATGTTGTTCTTACCATATGACTCCCAATGAAGATTGGTTCTACACCTGTGAGAAGATAGATGACGGAAACGTCGTCATTGGGAATGATGTAGCATGCAAGATTGTAGGGATCGGGTCTGTGAAGATCAAGATGCATGATGGATTCATGAAGACACTGATAGATTTACGTCATGTTCCTGATCTGAGGAAGAACTTGATATCCCTTGGAGTCTTGGACTCTGAAGGATATGTGTGCATTGCTAACGGTGGAGTCGTGCGGGTTGCCGAAGGCGGGGAGGTTGTATTGGACTTGTAAGCCCTTGACGCCCCATTAATGCAAAAAAAATATTATTTTATCATGTCAATTTGAAATGAATGATTGTGAATTCACTTAATATTAAGGTCCCTTCATACAATTAGAGTTATGTTCCATGTCCATATTAAATACTATGCATTCGGGAGAAGAAAATTTATTAAACATGTGATATTCAATAAAGATCTCCTAGCTAAGAAAGAGATGGCAATCTTTCTCTAAAGATTGATTTCCTACTGACTTTTTGATGCAAGTCCTATGCATAGAAACTGTGATTCAGAGGTGTCGGAATAGTCAAGTCAACGAGTTAATTTGATGAGGTTGAGATAAACTATGACCTGAATCGTAGCTGTCACGATCAGGTACGCATCCTTTGATCGGAGAAAGATCTACATCTATATACCTGCGTGTGCATATTTGACATACCAATAGATTGGTGACCTAATCAAGGTCAATATACTAACGAGTTGGCGTGAAAATAAAGACATAAGAGGTATGATCTCTCAAAGGAATCATACATGTTCATAGTTGATGTATCAAGAGACAGAACTCACTCATGAGATATTTTGGAGTCAAAATGAATTACATGCGTGGTCGTCTTGTTTATGAAATATGACATGAATTCGAGATATTAATATATGTTTTTGAAAAGTATATGAATAATATCGTCGCTCATTTACAGAATGAGGAATCTATTGATTTATTCTGAAGAATACAATCAAACTAGGGTTTGAAATTCGGGTGTATATATATATATCAAAATCTTTCAGTATGTAGGATGTATGAATATTGGGAATACTCAGGGTTAAATATATTTTAATAGATCATCAACTGTGACACTTCCATTCCGAGGGAATGATGAAACCAGATGGATTTTAGTATCTCCATTTTTTAACTTAATGATTTGAGAGCTAACTTGATTAAGTCTCATCTCATTTGAATCCATTGTCCAATTCCAATTTCAATATCCAGATGTTGGAAAGAGAAATGGTGGTGGAAATAGAAATAAATACACTCCTTAAACTTATTTATAAACTCCAAATGTTTTGGACCATGATTAGAAATGGTCAAGGAAGCTGGGTTCAACTCATTGATGCACTTTCCAGCTCATGGAGAGTGTGATGTATTTCATTGAGTAGAGTGTGAATTACTTCAGCTTGAGCTCAACACTCGTAAGTGATGCATTTTTGCTAAAATGGTATAAGCCTTGAAATTGGATATATATATATATATCCAAATTTCACATCACTATATGCGGATAGTATGATGTCCTCGACATTATCTCCAAGTATCAGAGAATTCTGTTCATGAGTCCTAATTGGATTAGGACTCATATTAATGATATCTATAATATGATAATAATTGTTATTACCAATATATAAAGGGATTTATGGATATGATACACATTATATATATTTAATATGAATATTGATTCATAATAATTAATACATATATAATAAATATATGAATATGACTCACATATTTTTCAAAGATTAAATGTGAATTGGATTCACATTGAAAATTAAATGTAAGTTGGATTTACATTTTGTTGTGGGGGTAACTCTAATAAATTTTCCAATTATGATAATTGAATTATCATGATAATAATGCAAAAACTAACAAACCAAAATTAGGACAAGATTTAGGACAAGGGGGACGTGCAAACTTTGAGAAGTTGGACATCCACCTTGAGTCATATGTCTTTACAATTCTCTCCTAATTTTGTGTTTGTTATTTATTTATCTTTAGATGATAATTAAGAAATAACTTGTCTCTTAAATAAATTAAGAATTAGGATTAGATCCTAGACTTTGATTGATCATCTAAAAGACATCATGATAGACATCCTCTCTTATAGTAGGACTCTAAGGGGATATCCACCATGTATATAAGAGATGGCATGCCTCTCTCTCTTTCCTACCTGCACAAGTGTGCATTATGAGAGCATAAGTTCCTTGAATATCGAGAGAGATAATTTGAGAGTAGAATACTCTCTTCTACACATCTAGGCTTCTCTCCAATTAGCCTTATACGTCCATCATCAAGCCTCCATCTTCTCTTTATAGGCATGGCCTGCGAGAGAGAAGATCTTCTTCTTCATCGTGCTTCGCTTACGTGCAAGAGGACTTGATTTTGTAAGATAAAATAAAAAGCTTGATATTATTTTGATCTCATCCTTGTGTGGACAACTTCAAGAATAAGTAGATATCAAAGTTCATGGGAAGCTACGCGACTCGTCATCACACATAGGAGATGAGAGTCCTCGGATTGGACTTGATTCGGGAGGCCTCTTATTTTAGAGACCCATACTTCAAGAGGTAACCCCGATCTCTTTCTTCATATTCATTAGAATATTAAAAATCATGCTAGGAAAATTTGTTTTCTGAAATTACTGATTTCGCAAAGTACAGAAGGTTGTGCTGAAATCTCTAGTTCATATGATGAACATACAATGTTTTAAGCAAATAATTTGCTATTTTTCCACGTTTCCATGATGCAAAGTTTATAAAGTCTTATTTACTTCTTTCAATTGGCATCAGATCCTTTTTTATAGAATTTGGATTGCATCTAGGTTTGATAAACAATCAGCCAGATTGTTCCAATCATCAGGTACATTGTCTTGCAATAGTTTTAACTATTCAAATGTTGGATAACTTTCAAAGTTGTTGATGTTCTTCCCTTATTTTAAATTATTTTTTTGGGATATTAATGAGGTCTAGAAGGTCTGAACTCATATCCAAAGACACACCAATAGTTAGTGGACTCCGATTTCGATCAAAGATCATAGCACTAAAATTATTAATTTTTAGATAATTTTTTACATCATATAACATGATAAAATAATATTAATGAGTCATAAATCAAGTCACAAATCATCGCAAAAATATTTCATGCGATTCTGACCGTGTGACCTCTAGAAGTTGGATTTCTCCATAGGTAGAGTTGGAAGAGGACTCGATTGTTTTATTGACTTGTTTATCATATTTTAGGACTCAAAATTGATGGAAATATATTTTATATACTAACATAAAGAGTTTGACCTAATATTTTGAAAATATTTGTGTCACAACGAATATTAAGTCTGAGTTATATAATGCTTTCTATTTTGAAGTATGATGGTTGTGCTTGCAAAATTGAGTCTGAAATCATTATTTATTTAATTTGGATATATGCAATATATTAAAATGTCCTTTTTTCATATTTCCTTCAATGTTTTATGCACTTGAATGAAATGCAATTAGAAATTGTAAAGTTGATTGGATCTATTTTCGCCAATTATCTAGATTGTTGCACTAAACACTATGGACATTAAAAAGATTTTAAATTCCTAGTAATATGATATGTGCTGGAATGATCGACAAAACTCCTTAGTACAATATGTACCAATTGTGTTGCCTCAAATTGGAACGGTGAAGGCGCCTATACCTAGATATGCTAATGGGTTGCTTAATTGGCACCCTGTGTAGCATTTACAGTGGCAGCGCTCTCTGTTAGCATAAGTTTGTATGACCTGGTTGGATCTGTTTTAAGAAAGGATATCCTGAGAAGTCATGGCATACTTTAACAATTAAAATTAGAATAATAAATTGTATTAAGTGAGGGTGTATACTATATGATAACAAGTGCATAAAGATATGGATACTTGGATTGCTTGATTGTTATTATTTTAATTGGATAAAAGCTAAGATAATAAGAAAGTATCCTAGTTACATATTAAGCATTAATTTAAATAAAAGAAGTCAAATGATGACATCCACGGTCTTCCGTCATTGCAAAGAACTCCATCGCCATGGATTGTATTTTTGGAGAAGTTCATGAGTAGTCATAACCCCGGAATAAAATTTCACATGGATCGAATTCTTTGTTTCTCGAAAGAGATTGGTCATATGCATATTGACCCCAATGTTGTTCCCTATATTATTGAGGTGACATTAGACTACACATAGCGTAACTTATATTTCGCTCATTGATGGTTGATTTAATCGGTAATACGCTACTCCATATACGTGGGGTGTGGTTGTTGAAGATCAAACTAAGAATACAAGTTGAACTTGTAAGGCAGAAAGAGTTCCCACTTCTTTCATCGTAGTTGTATTTTCTCATATTACTGGTGTGCAATGAAAATGGAACATAGATCTCCTAGTGAGACCATTGGGTTAGCATGCCTCATACTTTGAAAGCTTTCAAAGGAAAGACTTTCAGCGTACAAAAATACAAAGACATCTTGATTTAATATATTAAAATATTTAATCTCCTTAATCAAGATTTATAAAAGTATATTCTTTTTTATTTCAGGATGAAATCTCTTAACCCACTATACAATGTGCTTGAGGTCAATCAATTAATCGCTCCAAATTATTCGGATTGGATCCGTAATTTAGAGCTCGTACTTGAGACAGAACACCTAGCGTATGTGTTCTCATATGTAAAGTATGAGAACCCTCAAACGAAGGATGATCAAGAGTTCAACAAAAAGTGGGATGAGGATCACTCGATTGCTCGTTGCTACATTCTTGAATCGTCGTCTAATGTGCCTCCGAAGAAACTTATAGACATTGAATCCACACATGATATCCTCCAAAATCTTAAGGAGATGTATGGAGATGTGAACTGCACTATTTTTACATTAAGGTCCACTGCATATATTATGAAGAAAGAATATCCAGCTAGCGGTGCAATGGTTGCAAAAGTTAAAGAGAAGCATAACATGAAGCGTGGATCTCGAAAGAATCCAATCCAAGAGAAGAAGAAAGATCAAATTGTTGATCAATCTTCTGATGCTTCAACACGTATGACATCCATGGAGATGTATGCATACCATCACTGTTATAAGCCAAAATTATGGAAGAGTAACTATCCAGAATACCTAGGATCCGTTTGGTTACCAGGTTACCCTGAGATAACCTGATTTATCTCCTGCATTCTTGAGTTGGAATTCCATCACAAATCAATGTGACATCACATCACATTCCTTATTCCAACCCTCATAATCATTCAACCAGCTACTATTCACAGAGGGTTACCCCAACCCACCCTATCCCAGTAACCAAACATACCCTAGAGTCCTTAAAAAAGGACAATAGTATAACTCGGGTAAATATGAAATCTACATTCATCATTGAAACCAACTTGCTCATAGGATGAGAATGGAGTTGGGTTGTTGATTCTGGTGCTTATGTTCATGTATACAGTTAGTTTCGTATGTTTCAAGACACCAAAGACTTGAGGAAGGGGAGATAGTCATCTAGATGGGATCCAATGCAACTGTTGCAGCAATCACCCTTGGAACTTGCATATTATCATTATCTAGTGGGGGAGTCCTAGATATTAGATATTGTCTCAATGTACTAGATGTTAGAAGGAACTTAATGTACTTGTCTAAGCTAGTTAGACATGGATATACTTTCCTTTTCTGTGATAAAGTTATCATAAATTATTATGGTAATTTTATAGCATATGGTTCTCTAACAACATGTGGACTCTGAATTGAACATGCATGAATGTGTCTTGAATGTCAATACCACTATTAATAGTAAAATACCTAAACGATCAAGAGAGGATGGAGATCATTTAACTATGATCTAGCATCAAAGACCTGGACATGCATCTATCGATATGATCAATAAACTGGTAGAGGATGGACCTTTAGAATTCCTAGAAGTTCGTAATTTACCTACTTACGAATATTGAATTCGTGGAAAAATATCTAGGGCAACCTTCTCTAAGAAAGGTGAATGATGCAAAGGTATACTGGATCTAATACATACTGATTTATGCGATCCCTTTCATTGTGACTCAAAATGGACATCAATATTTGTGACCTTTATTGATGATCATTCATAGTATGGTTTGTCTTCTTACTACATCACAAGCATGAAACCTTTGAAAAGTTCAAAGTATTCATGGCTTTGGTTGAGAACCAAACAGAAAATAAGATAAAATGCATTCGAGGAGGTGAATGCCTCTCAGATGAATTCAAAGAAGAACTTAAGGAGAGAGGAGTTATTTCCAATATCACTCCTCCAGGTACTCCTCAGCTCAATAGAGTTGCAAAGAGATGCAACAGAATCATGTTGGACATGGTTAGATCAATGATGAGTAAAACAAACTTAACTCTTAGTTTATGAGGACATGCAATAGAGACAATAGCTTATATCCTTAACAAGATTCCATCTAAATCTATATCTAAAATCCCTTATGAGCTTTGATATGGTACCAGGCCAAGTATATGACATTTGAGGATTTGAGGTTGTTTGGTACATGCTAAAAACGTGGATGCAAGCAAGTTGGTATCTCGCACTAGAAAGTGCTACTTCATTGGATATAAAAAGAATGCTATTGGATACCACCTTTATGATTCTAAGACTCAAATGGTATTTATTTCTAGAGACATCAAATTTCTAGAAGATTAATTCCTTAGAAGTCAAGAAAATAATGAAGTTAAGGAACTAATTGAGTAGAAACTGAAGAGATAGTTGAAAATGACAGGAATGTACCTCTTAGAAAGAGTTTTAAGGTTGTAAGACAATCTAAAAGGTACGAATTCCATATATCAGAAGAATCTGGTGATGATCCAACTTCTTTTGATGAAGCTTTGGGTGATCATGATATGTATAGTTGGATGTTAGCAATGAAGTCTGAGATAGACTCCATGCATAGGAATGGTGTATGAAGCCTCGAAGATCCACCTAAAGGGGTCAAACATATTGGGTGCAAATGGATTTTTAAGAGAAAGAGGAGACCTGATGGAAAGGTAGGAACCTTCAAAGCACAGCTCGTAGACAAAGTATACATAGAAAAAAGGTCTCGATTATGATGATACCTTCTCTAATGTGGCTTAAATCCATCAGGGTATTGCTTACTATATCTGCACACCTTAACTATGACATCTGGCAGATGGATGTCAAGACATCATTCCTCAATGGATACCTCAAAGAGGATCTCTATATGGAGCAGCCTAGGGCTTCATAGCTGAGGAAGGTGGTAAAGTGTGCAAGATGAAGAAATCCATCTATAGGCTCAAACAAGCTTATCATAGTTGGAAAATTCGATTCGACAAAACCATAAAGAGTAATGATTTCGTGCAAAATCCAGATGAATCATGTGTGCACACGAAGCTTAGTAGGAGTGTCATCGTGTTCATTGTGCTTTATGTGTCATTGGGAATAATATAAGGATGATGACTAGTGTTAAGATTTGGTTGTCCCATACCTTTGAGATGAAAGATCTCGAAGAAGTTTCTTATATCTTGGGTCTGAAATTGTTCAGAAATAGAGAAAAGAGGGTATTGAGACTATCACAACAAAGATATATCAAGAAATCTTAGAGAGATAGAATATGTTTAATTTCAAGAAAGACTTCTTTCCCTTAAGACATGGTATTTACCTATCTAAAGGAATAGCTCCTCAAATTATTGAGGCAAAGAGAGCCATGGTCGGATGCCCTTATGCATCAACTATAGGAAGCTTGATGTATGCCATGTTGTGTGCAAGACCAGACACCTGCCATGCAGTGGGACTGGTAAGATGTTACCAATCCTGCTATGGAGAAAAAAACTAGACTATAGTTAAGAACATATTCAAGTACCTAAGAAGAACTCAATACTATGTCTTAGTTTATGGAGATAGTGATCTCCAAGTCTTAGGGTACACAAATTTAGACTTACAATAATATGTGGATGATAGGAAGTCAACCTCAATTTTCTTATTCCTATTGAATAGTGGTGCTGTGAGTTGGAGAAGCAAGAATCAGGTACCACAACTTACTCAACAACTAAAGAAGGATATATAACTGCATCGGATGTTGTTAAAGAGACTGTGTGGTTGTGCGAATTCATCTAGAAACTTGGCGTAGTTTCCTCATCGGAATCTCCCATTCCATTACTATGTGATAACACAGATGCCATAGCGCAACCGAGGAACTCCAATGACATCAAAGAAGCAGGCACATGGAGAGTAAATATCACATCATCCAGGAGATACAGAAGTGTGGTGATGTCACAATCACCAAGGTTGTCTCTACCGACAACATTGTCGATCCACTAACCAAGACATTGACTCAAATGAACTTCGACCAGCATGTAATAAATATGGGGTTAAGAGTTGTACATGAATGGCTCTAAGGGCTAGTGGGAGATTGTTGTACTTGTAAGTCCTTGGCGATACATTAATGAAATAAAAGTTATTTTTTATCATGTTCATCTAAAATGAATGGTTGTGAATGCACTTAATATTAAGGTTCCTTTGTACAATTAGGGTTATGTACCGTTGCCATATTGAATACCATGCAGTTGGGAGGATACAACTGACTTAACATGTGATATTCAATAATGATATGCAGCCTGAGAAAGAGATGACAATCTTTCTCTAAAGATTAATTTCCTACTGACTTCTTGATGCAAGTCATCTGCATAGGAATTGTGATTCGGAGGTATCAGAATATTCAAGTCAAAGAGTTGACTTTATGAGGTCAAGATAAACTAAGACATGAATCGTAACTGTCATGATCCAGTACACATCCTTTAACCGGAGACATATATACATCTATATGCTTGAGTGCGTGTATTTGACAGACCAGTAGGTTGGTGACCTAACCAAGATCTATATATCAGCAAGTTGGTGTGCATGTAAAGACATATGAGATGTGTGATCTCTCAAAGGAATCATACATGTTCATAGTTAATGAACCGAGAGATAGAGTTCACTCAAGAGATATTTTGGGATCAAAATGAATTCTATGCATGGTCGTTTTATTTATGGAATAAAACATGAACTCGATATATTAATATAAGTTTTTAGAAAGTGTATGATTAATATTATCACCCAATTATCGAATGATAAATCTGTTGATTTATTCCGAAGAAGACATTCAAACTAGGCTTTGAACTTCATATATATATATATATATATCAAAGTCTTCCAGTATGTAGGAAGTATGAGTATTCAGAATACTCATGGTTAAATATATCTTAATTGATCATCTACCATGATACTTCCATTTTGAGGGAATGATGAGATCAAATGGATTTTAGTGGTTCCATTTCTTAGCTTAATGATTTGAGAGTTAATTCGATTAACTATCATCTCATTTGATCCAATATTCAAGTCCAATTCCAATTTAAGTGTACAAATATTAGAAAGAGAAATGGTGATGAAAATAGAAATAAATACACTACTTGAGCTCATTTCTAAAATACAAATGGTTTGGACTATGATTAGAAATGGCCAAGGAAGCTGGGTTCATCTCCCTGAAGCATTTTCCAGCTTATGGAGAGTGTCATGCATTTCGTTGAGCTCCGTTAGAGTGTGAATTATTTCAAGTCGAGCTCAACACTCGTAACTGATACATTTTTGCTAAAATAGTATAAACTCTGAAAATGGATAGATATCCAAATTTCAAGACACTATATGTAGATAGTATGATCTCACGACATTATCTCCAAGTATCTAAGAATTTTGTTCATGAGTCCTAATTGGATTAGGACTCATACTTAATGATATCTATAAAATGACAATAATTGTTATTATCAAAGATATGTGTATATCCAGAGCATTGTGGATATGATCTACATCATATATATTTAATATGAATATTGATTCATAATAATTAATATACATGTAATAATTATGTGAATATAACTCATATGTTTTTCAAGGAGTAAATATGAATTCGATTCACATTATAAAACAAATATAAATTGGATTTACATTTTATTGTGAGGTAACTCTCATAAATTTCTCAATTATGATAATTGAATTATCGTGATAATAATGTAATAAGTAAAAAACCAAAATTAAGACAAAATCTAAGACAAGGGGGATGCCCAAACTTGGAGAAGTTGGACGACCTTGAGTCCTATATCTTTACAATTATCTCCTAATTTTGTTGCCTATTATTATTATTATTATTTATTTTCAGATAATAAGTAAGAGGTAACTTGTCTCTTAATAAAATCGAGGATTATGATTAGAGCCTAGCCATTCATTGATCATCTAAGGCATGATAGATGCCCCATCTTATAGTAGGGACTCAAAGGGGACGTCCACCATGTATAAAAGAGAGGGAATCTCTCTCTCTCTCTTTCTCTCTCCTACACAAGTACCTTGAATTATGATAGCATAAGTTCCTTGAATATTGAGAAAGATAATTTGAGAGTAGAAGAATCTCTTCTACATGCCTAGACTTCTCTGTAATCACCCTTACATGTCCAGCATCATGCCTCCATCTTCTCTTCATAGTATGGTCTTACGAGAGAGAAGATCGTCTTCTTCATCGTGCTTTGTGTACGTGCAGAAGGGTTCGATTTTATGGGACGAAACCATGAGCTTGAGATCATATTGATCTCATCCTTGCATGGACAACTTCAAGAAGAAGTAGATATCAAAGTTTGTGGGAAGCTACGCGACTCATCATCATGCCTACAAGAGGAGAGTCCTCATATCGAACTTGATTTGGGAGGTCTCTTATTTTAGAGACCCACGCTTCAAGAGATAATCATGATATCTTCCTTCATATTCATTAGAATATTCGAAACCATGTTAAGATAATTGTTTCTCTAAATTAATGTTTTGCAAAGTACAAAAACTTGTATTGAAATTTCTAGTCCATGCGATGAACATACAATGTTTTAAGCAAATAGTTTGATATTTTTCTGTGTTTCTATGATGTGAAGTTTATAAAATTTTATTTACTTCCTTCAATTTGTCATCAAGGGAAACAAGCAGAAGACCTTATAGGTCATGCATGGGTCTACAGTTATGGGATTTTTTGAAGTGGCGTCCGAAGTCATGAGATCAGTCATAACTGTGGCACATGCAGCTGGGATACATGGTCACATGCGACTGGGAAACATGAGTTAGATGGGGATGAATATCCTCAGTTAGAAAGGTCTCATTGAGGATCTAAAGGGATCCATGCTGGAGTTCTGTGAGCATTGCATGTTCAGGAAACAACACAGAATGTGCTTCAGTAAAGCTATCCATAGGACAAAGGACACGCTTGATTACATCCATGCAGATTGTCGGGGCCCTTCATAAGGTCCCATCTTTGGGAGGTGCTAGGTATTTTCTATCTATTATTGATGATTACTCTAGGATGGTGTGGTTCTACATGATGAAGCACATGAGCGAGGTATTTCAGACCTTCAGGCAGTGGAAGATCTTGGTGGAGACTAGACTTATAAGAAGGTGAAGCGTCTCCGTACATATAACATGCTAGGGTTCTGTTCACCATAGTTCAATGAGTTCTACAAGGAGGAGGGTGTTGTGAGATACCTCTCCATCGGAGATACACAACAACATAAAAGAGTTGTAGAACAAATGAACACGACGCTTCTGGAGAGAGCAAGGTGCATGCTCTCTAATTCTGGACTTGGTAAAGCATTCTGGGTTGAAGTTGTAAATACATGTTGTTACTTGGTGAATCGAAGTCTCGTGTTTGCCTTTGATTACTAAACAAGGTATAGTCCGATAATCATGTTGATTATTTTATTTTACGAGTCATTGATTGTGTTGCATATTATCATGTTAGTAAAGGAAAGTTAGAACCAAGGGAGAAGAAAGGGGGGTTTACAGGCTATGGTGTAGGAGTAAAGGGGTACAAAATCTGGTCCCTTTCTTAGCATAGAATTCTCGTTAGCAAGAATGATATTTTTGATGAGAATTCCATACTTTACTCGAGTAGTGAGTCTATTGATGTAAGGACAGGTGATGATATGCACAAAGAGGTGGAGTTTGAACTAACACCAAGTAGTAATCACACAGTTGGTCACACCACTCCTGATCAGATTGTTGTTGAACAACCTGAAGTTGAGAAAACAGAGGAGAGGCAACCTAGTATTGCTATTGATCGGCCCCAAAGAAAGATACATCCACCGCAGAGGTATGGATTTGAAGACATGGTTACATTTGTACTGCAATTTGCAAAGGAGATAGAGTCTCTAGATTCGTCCACTTACAGGGAGGCTATGGTAGGGCCAGAATTTGAGCAGTGAACTGCTTCTATGAGTGAGGAGATGAAGTTTCTTCACAAGAATCAAATATGCGTGCTTATCAAGTTTCCCAAGGGCATGGAGGTTGTTGGATATAAATGGGTCTTCAAGAAAAGGACAGGATTCTCAGGCAATGAAGGCATCAGATACAAGGCACACCTAGTCACGAAGGAAGGGGCGAATTACAATGAGATATTCCCTCTCATTGTAAGATATACAACCATCAGGGTGCTACTAGCTTTTGTAGAACATCGAGACTTGGATCTAGAGTAGTTAGATGTGACAACAACTTTCTTGAATGGTGAACTCAAAGAAGACATTCTCATGAGCCAACTAGAGGGATCGCATTTTAGGGCAAGGAAGACCGTGTGTGCAGATTGAGGAAGTCCTCGTATGGGCTTAAATAGTCTCCCACGCATTGGTACAAGAAGTTCAAAAGTTGCATGATTGATCATGGGTTCAACAAAAGTCATACGATTGTTGTGTTTACCACAATAAGGTGGAGGATGGACCTTCATCTACCTATTATTGTAAATCGATGACATGCTAATTGCTACCAAGAATAATACCGTAGATGATATGAAGAAGCTCCTTAGTACAGAGTTTGACATGAAGGACTTGGTGTAGCGAAGAAAACTTTAGAGATGGAGATCATTAGATATCATACATAATGTAAGCTTTTCTTATCTCAGAAGAGCTACATTGAGAAAGTTCTAATGACATTTGGGATGTCTACAATCAAGCATCTAGGTACTCTATTCACTGCGAGCATTTATCTTCCGATTTCTTTCGCACCTCAGTTAGATGCAGAGAAGGAACACATTTCACATGTTCCCTATGCCAGTGTAATTGGGAGGCTTATGTATGTTATAGTGTGCACAAGATCTGATATCGCTCATGTTGTGAGCATTGTTAACATATTTGTGGGCAACCCAAGGAAGTAGCATTGGTAGGCAGTCAAGTGAATTTTGCTATCTGAGAGGAACATCAGACATTGGCCTCATCTACAGAAGTGATTTAGAGTGTTTGGTTACCGGATATTTAGATTCAGACTATGTTGCAGATGTCAATGGGGGAGATCAATGACAGACTACGTCTTTACTCTGGGAAATTTGATTATCAGTTGGAAGGCTACCTTATAGCCGTCAGTGACTTTTTCTACCACAGAGGCAGGATACATGGCTTTGACAGAGGCTGAAAAGGAAGGCATATGTTTGAAGAGCTTAGTTGGAGATCTCGATCTATAACAAGATCGGTTTATAGTATACTATGATAGTCTCAATGCGATATACTTAGTCAAAGATCATGTGCATCATGAGAGGACCAAGCACATATATGTCAGATGTCATTTCATTAATTATGGGTAGAGGATCAAGGTGAAGAAGGTCGGTACAACATATAATCCAATCAATTTGTTCACAAAGGTAGTTCTTGAGAGAAAGTTCAAACAGTATTTGGACTTGCTCAATGTCGATAGATGGTAATAACCCCAAGGAGGGGCTGACGACAACATGATGAAGCTTGGCAAAGCTTCTCAGAGAATTCAATTCAAGGTGGAGATTGTTGATATGATTGAATCTTAACCATATGCCCCAAGTAGAACCATGTATGCACCCCCTCATGTTGTACCATACCCGAACAAGACTTGGGTCTTGTTGCTTGATCAGCGAGCCGGGGGGCGGGGGGGGGGGGGGGGGGTGTCTAAGGGGAGTGTGGTTCTATTTGTACCAATTATATGGATTTGCTTGTTTAAGGGATTCGTTTGTACGATAGTAGTATATAAACTCCCTAGGGATAGTGCTCTATGTATCCTCTATACTTTTCTTCTTTCCGTGTGTCTCTGTGCTTTCTTGATTGATCTCGTTTGTGTGTGCTTCCATGGTTCGCAACAAGAACATATAATCATGACATGTATTTATAATCATTCAAAAGATTTGATGTTTATGAGAAGAAAGTACAATTAAAAACTAGTCATAGCCCGTACAATAAATTTTGCAAAAAAAAATTATACCATGCATTGTGCCTACGACTCAAAAGATCAAGATTCAAATCCGTCCTTGTGGGGGGTGCATTAGGTAGCCGACAACCATCGTAAAAAGTAGTCGGGTCTTTCAATGTAAATTTGAGCAAAATTCCATGTAGCCAACCCTATTTAAAGTGAGAGAAGGTTTTGTTACTTTTTTTATAACACGCAAAGCTTGAAAATTACAAAATTGATTTAAAACCCCACGATCTGTTTGGTTGTTGGTATACGCATGGATACACCGGCATACTCCTAGATCCAACCCTCCCAACTCGGGTTAGGATTACTTGTATTGATCCTACATTTTTTTGACATACTATTTCTTTAACTATGTTCAAATAAAATTATTAACATAAAAAACATATTATAATCATTAAAATATTAATATAACACATAATCAGTAACATCACATCACAATTATCATTCTAACCCTTCCAACCCTCCAAGCAGCTACTATTCACAGGGGAGATACCCCAATCTAACCCAGTTACCAAACAAGCCCCATGGGTTTCCAAGGTGAATGGCTCAAGATACTCAGTATGCGAATATAACCAGGATGAAAAGTGGAATCGTTGACTAATGATATAAACTTCTAAGATAATGTATAACACACCATAAATAATAGAATCATGTGTATTACCATTGACTATTACACATAGCATAAAAAATCATCCACGTGCATGATCTATGAAACAACATAGTGCATGAAGGAATGAAATAGAAGGTTAAAGAAAATATTGATAAATGATACAAGTCCTAGATAAGAATTATTATCGTAGGAAAGTCTTCTATGTACTCTCACTTCCTCATCACAAATCTAGTATGCTTATTAACCAATGTGAGTGCCGTCTAGAGTTATTTCCCTTGGTTTCTAAATATGTTTGTAATTTTTCCACATTATCATCTCAACTCAAAATACAAGTTCAATATTGGTATTAATACAAATTTTTTGATAACTATATAAATCATGGTTGATAAGCTTATGAATGATGAAGAGGTAGGAAGTTAAGATAAGAAACAATAAACAAAGTATATCAATAAAAGTTTAATTTTTAAACTATGTGCATATAATAGAACTATTGCATGAGCAGTAGAAAAAATTAGAGAGTTACTAAAAAGAGCAATACTTTACTCGATAAAATTATTGAAATTTACAACTTCTTACCTACTAATATTAATATTTATCACAAACGTTGTTCCCGTTTTAACAGTTAAATAGTGGTTATTGTATGTGTTAAGTGCTTTTAACTTGTGCCAAGTGGAGGGTAAAGGTGTTGTCTCAAACTACCTCGACGAGAATATGTGAGAGGAGTGGGAGGACTCGTCCATTCCAAAAGAAGGAACAAGCTGAGAGAAGTCAAGCTCCACAATCTTATCTATTTGCATTAAAACTTGAGGTTGAGTATAAAATATGTAATATAGAGGCATGACAAATAAGATAACTTAGACATATTTATTTACATGTATTTCTAAAATGCATTATGATGACATGGAAGAAGATGTCCTTGAAAAATGGATAGATTCTAATCGTGCCCTAGTTTAATGAGGCGAGAGGAAGACCAAATCATAATACAAGTCAACAAATGAATGCATGTTGACAACTACATGGCAAGATCAAGGTCGAATTATAAAATATTTATGAGAATTGGTGATAATGATAGAGCTCTCACTTGTACATCAAAATAATAATGGTAATCACCAATGAAAGGAGGGTATTCACTCATGTCTAGAAAGTCCCGTTGGTGTGACTTTTCGAGTAGAACTGAGAAAATTTCAGAAAATGATGAAGTTGAGAACAAAGGAAATGCTCAAAAAAGCGCTAAAGAAAGCATAGCACAAAGGAATGGACCTCAGAGACGATCCCCCCTCCTTTAGGAAGACCCTACCTCTAACTGTAATTTACTGAGAGTATGTGTGTGGCAATCAATAAGTCCTGGAGCTTGCCCTCCCCTACTATTGGGAGGATAGGAAGATATAGTAGATATTTCATCTGGTGATAGCGGACATAAACGTTTGGGAAGTAATTATGGATCACATGATAGAGTGTTTGAGGAAGGGCTACAAACATGTTGAAAGTTCATGAAATAACATATAAATGCATACATGAAATTGGTTCCAACTCCAATCCCCTGTCCTATAGAGCATATGGATTATGAGAGGTTTCTTATCTATAAAAGCAATAATGGAAGATTTGGTATCTTCAATCAATCAATCAATTAATTAAGCATTGATGTAAGAAGAAATTTAAGTTGTGAGTAGAGTAACATCAAGCCCTTTAAGTGGACATGGATCTTAACATGAAGACCAGAGAGAATGTTCCCTAAATACTTTAGCTATGGATGTGATTGAGATGGTCAAATTTATAAGGTAGTAAGTAGAACGATGGTGATACCACCTACTCCAAGTCTCAGAGTGAGACAATTTTGTCGATACTATTTATAACATCTTTTATGACTTTTACATAGCAATACTTTCTCTTCATCGAACATCCCAACCACCACAAAAATCATCTCTTACTCTATCATCATCATTCACATCATGCCTCCTATGACATCGACTCTAATTCCAATGTCATAGATGCTTATCCTCGCATGGAGATCACTTTAGATGTGCATGAACAGGAATATTAGAGGTATATGCAAATTACAAACTATGTACTTATATATCACATGTGAGAATTCTTACGAGTCTAGAGTCATTTTTCAACTATATACATATCACTTTTGAGAATCTAATAGGTAGCCAACGGCCAACGTAAAAATAACCAGATCTTTTAAGATAGATTTGAGCAAGTTGTAGCCAACCCTACTCTAAGTGGGAGAAGACTTCACCATTTATTTATAGTCATTTAAACAATACAAGCCACTACAAGGAGAGCTTATATGGATCTACCATGAAACCCTTCATTTTGATCATCACTGTTCAACCATCAAAGTTTTACTTTCTCATTAATTTAAATGCATAGTTTTTTGTTGTTAGAACATGTGAGCATTATCAAGAGCCTTCATAAACCCTGTTATTATCAGAGAGGGTGCATTCTATATGTTATTATAGCACAAAATACATTTTTTTGGTTATTCGATCTCTCAAATAGGATATTGTGCAAGTGATGTAATGTATTGGTAATATACTGTATACTCTTTCATGCCTATAGTGCTGTAATTGAGTATTAGCAGTTGTTCTAAGAATTTACAGAATTCTGATTGGCAAAAAAACCAATTTTTAGTCATTTTCGATATTTCTGCTGATATGGGAGAAATCACAATATATCTCCAATACATCTCATTCCATACCTACTGATAAGATATCACTGTGGACATTTAAAACCTTGTATGCAAGTTGCAACATATTGAGAGAATGTCCCCTGACTTCCTAACAAGAGAATATTTTCACAATCCGTCGTCTGACCCTTGAGCAGGAATAGAGGAAAAACGACTCTACAAGTTGCGAAAGTTTAATATCTGCCTCTAAGTGTGCAGCACTCTAATGAGATTGAAGCTCTATTTGGATCCGAGACGCCTTGCCAAATTTCAGAAACAAGTGTTATGTGTGTACAATATGTCAAAAATATTTGAGCTGCGGGAATCGTAGTAGATCATACACTGCTGGAGCGAGAAATCTTCTGTGCTTCCTCGAGGTCCTTGAGAAACCTGAAATTTCATCAGGAAGCAAAAGTGAGATCTCGACTAGACGTAATTAAATCGTTCAGTGATCTAAATCGGTAGTAGATAAAGGCCAAATGCTCAAACAGTTTAAATTTTGCGGCATTAATAAGAAACAGGTCATGGGATCATCATAATAAAGCTTCAGCATTGGAAGAGGTAGAGTTAGAAGGTTTTCATTTGCACCTTTATATATGATAAGAACAGTACCTTTTGGAATTGAGGACTATCGAACCTCCAAGAATGAAACGTGTCCCAGAATTGGTTGCGTTATGCAATGCAACTGCTCTCGCTTCCTCGTATGTAGTCCCACCAACTACGAAGATCACAACATCTTGTGGTCTGGATAGCCAAATACGCAAGACTTATCAGTGATTTTTGCGAAAACCATGATAACCATGCTACATGAGATCCAGAAAACTTTTATATGTCGAGGATGGAGAAGGGAACAAAAGTAGGCGGCAATATCAGTCCGTTCAGCTACATATGCAGCACCCAAAATGCCTTCTCTTTTATCAATCACGGGGTATTTTCAAAATGCGCCGTATCGTTTCTTCAAAAAAATTGCCTCTTGTAATAAATAGCTTTTAATATTGTCAACCTAATTAGCATCTTGCTTGTGTGTAAATGAGAAAAAAAGAACTTAGCCGATGATATATTCATAGGCGAATACTATTCTCAACAGGAAAAAACATATAAGCACGAATCTTTCCAAGTGCAATGTTATTTTGTAAATTTCCATTAAATGAAATCAAGCGATCAAAGGTGAATACCAGAGGAGATTCTGGGGTCATCTAATCACACCAGCAGTTCAATGTCAAGGACTACATGGAAATTCATTACGGTGTCACTGAATGGTCACCCATAATGATTAATATTTTTGTTTTAAAAAAGAAATGGATGATGCTTGAGGTAGGTGATAATCAAAAAATTGGTGAAATCTTCTCCCACTTTAAGTAAGTTGGTTATATGGATTTTTTCTCAAATCCATGTTGAAAGATTCGATTATTTTTTATGTTGATTGTCGGCTACCTAATGCAACGCCCACGAGGAGGGATAGGTGGGTTATCATCAAAATATATTAAAAGTCAATAAGATCAAGTATGACGCAGAACACTGCAGTTCACATCACTTCCAGTAAACTGCCCCATAATCCTTACAATAACTATGATACAACATTATCCATGAAGGGTTTTAGACCACCAAAACACTCGTTCCATGGTTGTCCAATGAGATTGTTAGAATCAAACGCACTAAACACACACAAATATGGAGATACGGATTTACGTGGAAAATCCGACGGAAAAGGAAAAAGTACGGGGGCTCTCAATCTCTAATCTCCCTCACTAGAGATTAGGGCACTCTTCACCAAGATAATATGTCAATGAGGAAGGATGAGTACAATATATAGACAAGGATGGGTAAACGGTCCCTCATCCAAAGATACGTTTACCTATAAAAGTATGAACTCAACACCCCCCTCAAGTTGGACATACAAGTCCACCATGCCCAACTTGCCTACATCAACTCAAATTGTACTGTAAGACAGCCCATTTGTGAAGAGATCAGCAACCTGATCGGTAGACTTCACGTATGGAAGGCACAACAGACCATCCTCAATCTTCTCACACATATTGGTGTAAGCAACAAAGTCATCCACTGGATAACGAGTAGAGGCTCGAACAGTTCAAACAGATTTTCTCATAGCAATGGGATGACCATCCATCAAAGAGTTGGCATTCTCAATATGTATATCAAGGGAGAAAAGAACACTTACAGAGTTTTATGGTCAAAATCATCTGTGGAAAGGATGACATCATGATTAGAGGAAAGGTTGACACCATGGTTCGGTGTCAGCTCTTCTTCAGTCTCCACTACTTTATCTGATCCCTTTTTTCTGCTATAAGTTTGTCCAAATCTGCCTATATTTTCATTGCCTTTGTCTCTATCTTGTGCATTTCCAAATCTGCCTATATTTTCATTGTCTTTGTCTTTATCTTGCTCATTTCCCTCCCCCATATTGATACTCTCTTGTATGTCACCCAGAAAATAAATCTCATTCCCATATTTCTCAACCTATGTACTCACAGACTCCCCTTAAGGAAAGTTCTTAGAGAAGTAGGACTCACTCTCAAAGAAAGTAACATCCTTACATGAAGACGACGAGCCACGGGGTCATAACATTTGCATCCTTTTTGGGTTCCAGAATACCCAAGAAAAATGTATTTCGTGGCTCTTGGATCCAACTTACGCCAACCTGGTCCAGAGTTGTGAAGAAAGCAAACACATCTAAAAACCCATGGGTCCAAACTGAAGGGACAGATATCCGAATTGATGACAGAGAAAGGAGTTCTCTTCCCAATTACGACCGAAGGTGTCCTATTGAACAGATAAGCAGCAGTCAAGACAACTTCTCCCCAAAAATTCTTCGGCACATTCCGTTGCAGTAGGAGTGCTCTAGTGACATTTAATAAATGACGATTTTTTCTTTTCGCAAGCTCGTTTTGTTGTGGCATGTAACTACATGAGGTTTAATGGAGGATACATTTCTCATCAAGAAAAACACGTAGAGAACTTTCCATGTACTCCTTGACATTATCAATCCTGAGTGCTCTAGTGACATTTAATAAATGACGATTTTTTCTTTCCTCAAGCTCGTTTTGTTGTGGCGTGTAACTACATGAGGTTTCATGAAGGATACATTTCTCATCAAGAAAAACACGTAGGGAACTTTCCAGGTAGTCCTTGACATTATCAGTCCTGAGCGTTCTTACTCTTGTTGCATGTTGAGTACTTATCATATTTATAAAGTTCTTTACAACAACAGGTACTTCACTTCTATGTTTTAAAAGGTACATGTATGTACTCCGTGAAAAAATCGTTAATGAAAGTGATATAGTACATATGGTCACCCATGCTCTTCATACTTGACGAACCCCAAACATCATAATGTACTAATTCGAATGCATAAGTCGATTTACCAATATATGCAAGAAATGGGGCTCTTGTTTGTTTTGCAAATTGGCAAACCTCACATTGCAAACCATCCACAGACACCACAGAGAAAATCTCAGGCATCAACTTATGTAAAGAGGAAACATTGAAATGGCAGAGACGTTCATGCCATTTTCGTACTAAAGTCGAATTATCCTTTTCAAGGCGAGCTTTCATCACAGAGGTAAGGGTTTGACCCACTCGAACTGGAAGCCGATATAATCCATCCTCAACTAATCCAATTCCAATCTTCTTGCATGCTTGTAAGTCTTCTAGAATACGGGAATTGTGATAAAAAAATCAATCTGCAGTGTAATTCTTTAGTAATCTTACTGACTGACAAGATTTACTGGGAAATCAAGGACGTGAAGTGCATCAGTAAGGAGGAAGCGATCAACAACAGAAATCATTCCTTATTCCAGCAACAGTAGCCGGAGACCCGTCTGCAACTGTAACTTTCTCTCTTCCAGGTTGTTGGAGAAAAATAAGAGAGATGTATATTCTTGTAACCCTAGGCTCTCTTATATAGGGGAGAGACCTATGGGTAAATTACATAAGATAGACAAAAGAAATAGAATGACTACAAAAAGATACATAGGAATGTAGAAATATCTCAACACTGCCCCTCAAGATGGAGCATAGATGTCAATCATGCTCAGCTTGGACGAAAACTTCTAAAATAGCCCCCTTAGTAATGTCTTGGTAAAGATATTTGTTGTTTTCTCTCATGAACTAACATGAGAGGTAGAAATCAGACCCTTCTGGATCATATCTCTAGTGTAATGGCAGTATACCTCAATATGTTTCATTCTCTCATGGAATGCAGAGTTGTTGGCAATGAAAAGAGCAACATGATTGTCACATTGGAGGTGCATGGGAAGAGGCACCTCTATAATCAGATTAGTAAGAACAGATCTAACCTACATCATCTATGTACTAGCCTGTGCCATAGCTCTATATTCTGACTCAGCACTCGATTTGACAACCACAATCTACTTCTTACTCTTCCATGAAACCAAGGAATTCCCTATAAACACAGCAAAGCCTTAGGTAGACTTTTTATCCATTGGAAATCCAACATAATCTGCATCTGCACATGCTGTAACTGAGAGGGATGTGCCCTTGCTGAAAAGAAATCTCGTACCAGGTGAAGTCTTCAGGTATATCAAAATCATATGGGCCGCATCCATATGTGCTTGTCTAGGCTGCTCCATAAACTGGCTTACTTTGCTCACAGCAAAGGATATATCAGGCCTGGTGATGGTCATATATAGTAGCCTGCCAACCAACTCCCTATACCTCCTCTTGTCGACCTCCTCAATATCATCATCATATAGCTTCATGCTCAGGTCAATAGGAGTTGTGGCAGGTCTGCAATCTGACATGCTTGTCTCTAAAAGAAGATCTGCAATATACTTCATATGGGTCATCACAAGACCTCGTTGGTTCCTGGAAAATTCCAGCCCAAGGTCACAAACTGATGACCTAGGAAGTCCTTGGCATCCTGAATGTCCTGTTTGTCATCCCCTGTAACAATAACGTCATCAACATACATAAAAATGACAATAGTACCTCTCTGAGTCTTTTGCACAAATAAGGAATGATCGGTAGTCAATCGCACAAATCTTTGTTGGTCTATCAAGTCCGAGAGATATTGGAACCATGCTCTTGGACTCTGCTTAAGGCCATAAATAGCCTTGTGTAGCTTGCAAACTTTCTGACACTCCCCCTCAGCAGCAAACCCTGGTGGATGTTGCATGTAGGACTTCCTCCTGTAGATCACCGTAAAGAAAGGCATTCTTCACATCAAGCTGATACAGAGGCCAATCTCGTGTTACATCAACGAAAAGAAGAATACGCAGAGTAGAATGCCTGGCCACTGGAAAGAAAGTATCCTGATAGTCCACCCCATATGTCTGGGTGAACCCACATGCCACAAGTCTCGCCTTATAGAGATCCACACTGTCATCCGCAGGGTATTTCATAGTGAACATCCATTTGCATCCCACAACAGATGTGTAAGACTCCACGTACCACGAGACTGTAGCGCGGCCATCTCCTCCTCCATAGCCAAGCGCCAGCGACTATCCTTCAATGCCTCCTCATAGTTCCGTTGAATGTCCACGTCAAATAGGACTGCTGCAAACTGCTGAAAATCCCCTGTTAGACGATGAAAAAAGACCTGCTTTCGAATTGCAATAGGAATATCCAGGTCAGAGTGAATGTCCTCCATCTGTGTGCTATGTTCCTACAATAATTCATGCACATATATATCTCCGGAAACATCGTTAGACGATATGTTATTAAAACAAACATGGGGCTCCGTGGATGATGGCCGATGGCCAGTAATAGAAGCAGTCGGACGAGTGTAGAATTTAGGTAAAGATAGAATAAGTGGCGCATGTGACTGGGTAGTAGGAGGGGGTGGAGGAGGTGGTGGTGGTGGTGGAGGTGGAGGAGGCGGTGGAGGTGGTGGAGTTGGTACAGCAGGAACGGGAGGAGGTGGCATGTAAACTTCATCATCTGAGTTTGATGAAGCCAACCTATCACTTGTAGGAGAGAAGTACATCATCGCAGGCTCAAAAAAAGTGACATCAACACTGATATAGTATTTTCTACGCAAAGGGTCATAACACCGATATCTCTTCTGAGTCTTGGAGTACCCAACAAACACACATTTGACAGCTCTAGGAGCAAGCTTGTCAACACCAGGAGTCAACTGGTGAACGAAAGCAACAGATCCGAACACACGAGTGAGTGAGAATAACTCCTTCAGGGAAGGCTATGGAGAAAGGAATTTTCTTACAAAAGACAGATTATGGCATACGATTCACCAAATAACATGTTGTGAAAACTGCATCACCCCAAAACGAACGTGGTGCACGACTTTGAATGAGAAGAGTCCGAGTAATATCAAGAAGATGACGATGCTTTCTCTCAACAACCCCGTTTTGCTGAGAGGTGTAAGGACAAGTTGTTTTGATGGATAATCCCTTTAGACGAAAGAAAATGATATAGATCACAAATACAGAATTCCAAAGCATTATCAGTTCGCACAAATTTCACAAAGGTAGAGAAAACATTCTGCACTTCATTAATAAAGGTTTTGATCACATCCCCTGCTTCAGACTTATTTTTCAAAAGAAACACCCATGACAATCGTGAAAAATCATCCACAGCAACAAGATAAAATCTGGGTCCCTAGTGATCAGGCACACGACTCAGACCCCAAATGTCAACATGAAATAACTCTAAAATGGAGCTACTGCTCCGATTCTGACGACTGAGAAAGGCAGACCGATGATGCTTTCCCAACTGACAAGCTTCGCACTGAAAGGAAGAACTAGGTGAAATCTGCGGTAGCATATGACACATCTTCTAAAGAGAGAGATGACCAAATCGAAGGTGCCAAGTAACGGAGAGACGGATCCCGACGAATGAGAAGATATGCCTGCATAGGAGTCCGAACCAGACGATAAAGGCCACCCTGCTCACGACCACACCCAATCACTTTTTCATAAGAATGCCCTGAAAAATAAGAGACGATGGGTCAAAAATAGCTCGGCAGTGCAAATCCTTGGTAATCTGACTAATAGAAAGCAAATTCATAGAGAAATCCGGAGCATCAGCACATTCTGCAAATGCATCGAAGGCGTCAACGTGATCTCCCCCTGGACTATGACCGGGGAATGAGTCCCATCAGCTATCACAAATGTTCTTCCTGGTGAAACATGCTTATATGACGTAAGTCAATATCTCTCTTCACATAGATGTTATGTCGCACCGGAGTCCATAATCCATTCTGTAATGTCAGATCCATGACAAGATGTAAAAGCATAAGTACCTGAGGTGCTAGTTGTAGCAGAGGTACTGGCAGAAGCAGAGGCTGCCGCATCTGAATGATCTCCTAAAGATGGTGAAGCGGAAGGAGGTATAAAACCTCGCAGTCTAGCCACAAGATGATCAAACCTCTGATCTAAAGTAGAAGCAGCAGGAGACTCAATCTGCTCTACAACGCAGGCTGATGCCGGGAACCCATGCTCGGAATAGCATGTCTCCTCGGTATGACCCGGGCGATGACAGAAAGTACAAGGCTGGTGTGTACGACCTCCTCTACCACGAGGTCCGTGTCCACTGAATGAAGAATGACCTCCTCTTCCTCGATAAGCTACCATGGCCGAAGAAGTCTGACTAGAGGCCTGAGAAGGAATAGTAATCCTGTTGAGCCTGCGAAACGCTTCCTCCATGGGGGGGGGGGATGGTGGCATCCGCTAGTATCTGGGAACAAGCAACAACATATTCAAGGTCAAGGGCTATTAGGAATACCCCGACCATGGTAGCATTCCTATATGTCTTCTGTTGCTCTGGAGTTGCCGTTAAAGGCATGAAATTGTGGAGCTTCTCAAATATCCCACGCAAAGATGTATACAGTGAATACAGAGGGTGCCAATTTTGCTTAATAGTGAATATGTCATGCTGAAGTTGGAGGATCTTCATCTCGTTCCTCGTTCGAGAATATGTTGTTGCGAGGATATCCCACATCGCCTTAGCAGTAGGCTGATGTAACACATCATTGGCGATCTCAATCGTTAATGTACCAGAGAGCCAAACTTAGGCGTAAGCGTCGTCCGCCTCCCACGAGGCATTTACCCCAGTCTTCTCCACAGGCTCTTCCTCGGTAAGAATATGTTTCTTATATTTGACTTCATCATGCTCATAAACTGCATAGCCCAGAGCTCATAATTTGTCCCGTTCATTTTGACAATAGGTGGTGGACCTTTGAATGCGCATGTGACGGGTACATCGACTTTGTTTTCAGACATCTTGCCAGAAGTAAAAGACTAGGGTTTTGTAGACCAACGAATCAATGTCAATACAAACATATGTGGATTTGAATGCATATGTAGACTTATGCACTCAAATCCATTAACCAAGCGGAGACCCCGACACCGGAGCACATAGGCGCAACACACGGACAGGGTCCGCACGCAAAGGGACTATGCGTGGGCACTGCTCGAGGCGGCAGAGCATGCACGGGAGTACAGTGCGCTAGATGGGGACGCGCGACGGGGCGGCGCTATGGCATGAGGGGGCGGCGTTGTTGCGCGTGAGGGAGGCGTTGCATGCAAAGGCTGGAGCGTGGAGGGGGTGACGCCCGGAGACAGGAAGGGCGGCGTGCGGAGGGGAGGGGGCGACGGGTAGGGTTAGGGTTTCGGAACGAGAGCTCCGCTCTAGGACCGCCGCTTTGATACCATGTTGGAGAAAAATAAAAGAGAAGTATATTGTTGTAACCCTAGGTTCTCTTATATAGGGGAGAGGCCTATGGGTAAATTACATATGATAGACAAAAGAAATAAAATGACTGGAAAATATATATAGGAATGTAGAAATATCTCAACACAGATGATTACTTATAATCGTGAAACATTCTAGGATCACCAGTCATGTGATCAGAAGCACCATTATCGATAATCCACTTAGATTTGGTAGAGCAAGCATTGCTAGTTCTCCTCGTATTAAAAATTGAATCATTATCTGTTGATTGCAAAGAGGCATCTTCTTTCGTAAACGATTTCTTCAAGAAGGACTGCAACTCCATGATGGTATCCTTTGCCAAGTCAGGTTCTCTAAATGCGCCAAGTGTCATAGGATCATTCACCTGGAAGTTCATAGCCTTTAGACTTTGATTATCTCTCACAGACATTTAATCAGACACCTTGCGTTCAATATGAATAGTACTTCAGCACAGAGGACATAAATCATAGCAACTATCCCAGACAATAGAGGCAACTGCAAACTTCAACGGGGAGAGAAAAAACACAGCTCTTACCCCTCCTAAACTCTTTGGACAAGTTATTGTTTAGAACACAACACCAACCCTCTTTGTCAAGGGAAAAATGCACAAATGCAACCCAAAACACAGCAGCAGCCATGAGATAACATTCTCGGTAGATCTTGCAAAAGAACAGCAACCCACAAACTTCAAAATTGTACCGGACCTTTGTGGCTTTTTGTCGAACACTTGGCGGACAACAATACACAACCTAATTTTCTCCTGCAAAATAGGGGCAGAAATATCTCCAAGAAACTGGCTACACGTCCACAATAGCACTCAAGAGTTCAAAGCTCACACCAAAGGTTGTTCCCCCAACAACCAGGGAACTTACCTCACAATGCCAGTGGAGCTCGGATTAATTTTGGATGTCAAAAACAACTATAGCGACAGCAACAGCCTCCTGCAGGTGGATTTAGACCTCCATCATAACTCTACAACACCGTGGAGTGATTGCCGCAACGTAAAATGGTGTACTGTCGACAAGAGAAATCAAAAACCAACCACCAATGAAATTCCAGCACAGTGAATACCAAATTCCAGCACTTCAAGCAGCAGAAGACGCAATCTTAGGCCTCGACGAGGCTCTGATACCATGTTAGAATCAAACGCACTAAGCACACACAAATATGGCGACATGGATTTACGTGGAAAACCCTACAGAGAAGGAAAACCCACAGGGGTAAACGGTTCCTCATCCAAAAATCCGGTTACCCATATAAGTATGAACTCAACAGAGAGCAATGTCGGCTCCAAAAGCTCCCCATAATTTTTTTCCTGAATAGTTGTTAATCCAATCTAAAACACTCATAGATGTTGGGAAAAATGAATGACTTATTCTATTCCATAAGCCCTAGGCTCTCTTATATAGGAGAGTAGCCTATGGGTAAATTACATAAAGAAGACAACTGAAAAATAAAATAACGAAAGGGTACAGGTACTCTATATGCGTCAACACTCCCCCTCAAGATGGAGCATAGATATCAATCATGCTCAGCTTGGACGCACACCTCTGGAATGGGCCTCGAAGTAACGCCTTGGTGAATATATCAGCAGTCTGATTCTCTGATGTGACGTGAGATGTAGCAATGAACCCCTTCTGAATCATGTCACATATGTAGTGACAGTCAACCTCAATATGCTTGGTCCTCTCATGAAAGGCTGGGTTGTTTGCAATGAACAAGGCGGCCTGATTGTCACATTCCAACATCATAGGAAGCGATATATCAAGACATAGATCTGTAAGTAAAGATTTAACCCACATCATTTCTGTGCTAGCCTGGGCCATAGCCCTGTATTCGGATTCAGCACTGGATCTAGCTACTACTGTCTGTTTCTTGCTCCTCCATGAGACTAGGGCATCTCCAACATAGACTGCAAATCCTGAGGTGGACTTCCTGTCCTTGGGGCATCCTGCATAGTCTGCATCAGCACATGCTGTGATAGAGATCTCCTTTCCCTTCTTAAATAGCAAGCCTGCACCTGGAGATGATTTTAGATATCTCAGAATCATGTGTATTGCATCCATATGGGCCTGACGTGGTTGCTCCATGAACTGACTCACACGACTCACTGCAAATGATATATCAGGTCTAGTGATCGTGACATACAGTAATTTGCCTACCAGTTCTCTGTACCTTCTCTTGTCCACCTCTTCTGTGTCATCATCATAGAGCTTCATGCTGGGATCCATTGGTGTCGTAGCAGGTCGACACCCTAGCATACCTGTCTCACTCAATAGATCTGTAACATATTTCCGCTGCGACATTACTAATCCATATGGATTTCTAGCAAACTCCAGCCCCAGAAAATATCTAAGGACTCCCAAGTCCTTGGTGACAAATTCGGTTCCCAGCCTCTCTTTTGCCTGCTTAATGCCCTGCTCATCATCTCCTGTAATCAAGATATCATCAACATAAACCATGATTACAATGATACCTCTAGCCGTCTTCTGTACAAACAAGGAATGATCAGCGTTGGAGCGTTTATATCCTTCCTTCTCAAAAAGATCTGAAAGCTTCTGAAACCACGCTCTGGGGCTCTGCTTAATGCCATAGATGGCCTTATGTAACCTGCATACCTTGGAACACTCCCCCTCAACAGCAAACCCAGGTGGCTGTTGCATATAGACTTCCTCTTGCAAGTCGCCATATAGGAATGCATTCTTCACGTCCAGCTGATAAAGCGGCCAGTCTCTAGCAACTGCAACTGATAACAGGATCCGCAGAGTGGAATGACGCGCCACAGGCGAGAATGTGTCAAGGTAATCTACCCCGTATGTCTGTGTGAAGCCACGTGCAACAAGGCGTGCCTTGTACCTGTCAATGGAGCCATCTGCATTGTGCTTCACTGTAAACACCCATTTGCAGCTCACCAGGCTGACATCTGGAGGTATAGGAACCAAGCTCCAAGTTCCTCTGGACTGAAGTGCCGCCATTTCTTCTTCCATTGCTAGCCGCCATCTAGCATCCTGCAGAGCATCAAGATGATTCCGTGGAATGTCTGTAGCTGAAAGTGCCAAAGCAAACGTCCTGAAGTCTCCAGATAGCCTCTCAAAGGACACGGCTGCTGATAATGGATATTTGGCGCAGCTTCTCTTCGGCTTCCGTAGAGCAATTGGAACATCCAAATCATCTGTATTCTCATCAGGCTCCTGCAATACATCCTGCTCAGAAATGTCGTCAGATCCATCAACATTAATATTTTCATTACATACCATAGGCGAGCTAGTTGACGGGTCAGGACCATGAGCTGGAGGAGGCCGCCGGGTGTAATGGAATGGTAGTGGTGAGACAAGCGGTGGCGGTGGTGGTGGCGGTGGTGGAGGTGGCGGTGGTGTGGGTATCTGAGGTGGTGGCACTGTTGTAAAAGTCGGCCGACTAGGCCGACTAGTCGGTCCGACTAGTCGAGTCGGGGGGGTACCCGACTCGACTAGGCCAAATCGGCCAATAGTCGGTCATACCCGATTAATCGCCCGATTAGTCGGCCTAGTCGGCCGACTAGTAGGCCGACTTTTGCATAGAGATTTCTCGGCTGACTTTTGCATAGGGATTTCGGATATATGCGCAAACCGTAAACTCGATTACTCGTTTAGAATTAGATGAGATTTAGGGCTTGTTGTTAGCCAATAAGATGAGATACTTAAGGTTACATGCTAATAAGTATAACTCACAAATAAATTAAAAATATAAAAATAAAAAACACTAAAAATGTTAAATAAAAAATATAAGAAAATTCTGTGTACTTATGTGCTTTAAATTATAGTTTTTCATCTAGATATAAAATATCAACTAATTAATATATTATCCTGGATAATTTTACTTAAAACTTTGTGATTTAATTTCATGTTGGTTAACTTATATAAGATTAGAATTGTGTTTATTACGCCTAAATGTTCATTAACTTAGATACTTCTTGTTGATTTGCATGATAGTTAGGTAACTTAGGTTATTTACCTTTTGTGGTTGTTGATTAGCTTTGTATTAATTTATTTCTAACTTCAACTCGTGCTATGTACCAAACATTTTGTTCTTAACATTTTGTCTGTGCTATGAACCAAACATTTTGTTCTTAACTTGCTTCATTTTTTCTTCCGTTGCTATAATTTTTTAAGCTCTCAAAAATATTAAAACTGCTAAATATATGAATATAAATGAGAGTATATGTTATAAAACTTGATATATATATTTAAAATAATTAAAAAATTCAAAACCGACTAATGCCCGACTAAATCCGATTACTCTCCCGACTGCCGATTAATCCTTAGTCAGTGACCCTGCCGACCGAGTACCGACTGCCGACTTCTGCAACCTTGGGTGGTGGTGTCATGTATATGGCATCAGGGGTATGGATGGTAGCTGCTTGTCTCCTGATGCTGAAAAATACATAACAGATTCAAAAAATGTAACATCTGCACTGATCATATACCGCCGACGCACAGGATCAAAACACTTGTACCCCTTTTGAGTTCTGGAGTACCCAACAAAGACACACTTGACAGCCCTAGGAGAGAGCTTGTCAGTACCAGGCGACAACTGATGGACGAATGCAACCGACCCAAACACACGAGGAGTAAGAGTGAACAGATCCTTGTCAGGATGAATAAGAGAAAACGGAATCTGTTCATTCAAGACAGACGAAGGCATACGGTTGATTAGGTAACATGCAGTAAGAACTGCATCACCCCAGTAAGAGTAGGGAACATGACTCTGTATAAGAAGTGATCTTGTGACATCAAGAAGGTGACGGTGTTTTCTTTCAGCAATCCCATTCTGTTGAGATGTATGAGCACAAGATGTTTGGTGAATAATTCCTTTTGAGGAGTAGTAATTGGCCAGAAGGTTGGTGCACAACTCTAAAGCATTATCACTTCTCACAAGCTTGACAGATGTAGAGAAAACATTTTGTATTTCATTCAGAAAATGAATAATAATATTTCCTGCTTCAGATTTATTTTTCATCAGAAACACCCATGACACTCTAGAGAAATCATCCACAAATACAATATAAAACCTGTGTCCCTGATGATCGGGAACACGACTCGGACCCCAGACATCGATATGAAACAACTCAAACTTGGAGTTACTACTCCGACCTGGACGACTGGGAAAGGACGACCTGTGATGCTTTCCCAACTGACATGCCTCACACTGAATAGGTGTGTGTGAGAGACCATAGGGTAGAACTCGACGCAACTTCTGAAGCGGTAAATGACCAAAACGCAGATGCCATAATAAGGTTGATACTTGTCCAGAAGAAGATGATGAGGTTCCAGCAAAAGGAGTCTGGTTCAGTCGGTAGAGGCCTCCTTGCTCATAGCCACGACCAATCACGTTGCCCGTATGGATGTCCTGAAAAATCAAAGAAAATGGATCAAAAATCGCCCGACAATGTAGATCCTTCGTAATCTGACTAATTGACAACAAGTTCATTGAAAAATCTGGTGCATGTAGCACGTTCTTGAGCTGCATAGAAGATGTCAATCTAACCTCCCCCTGACCAGTAATGGGGGAATGAGTGCCATTGGCAATCACCACTGTCTGACCTGGAGGGATCTGAGTGTATCCTGAAAGCAAACTCTGGTCGCCACATAGGTGATGTGTAGCGCCCGAGTCCATAATCCATGGTAAAGTATCCGATTTACTACTGTTCAGTGCAAGTATACTACCTGAAGTTCTGGTAGACGCAGAGGCAGAAGCAGCGGCATCAGAATGACTCTCTGCAGTCGGTGCTGGTCCAGATGGTGGAATAATGCCCCTCAGACGGGCAACAAGATCGTCGAACCGTTGATCCAAAGTAGCCGCAGATGGGGGCTCTATCTGCTCAGCAGCTCTCGCGGATGCAGGAAATCCATGCTTTGAATAGCATGTATCTTCATTGTGTCCGACTCGGTGACAATAGGTGCATGTCGGCCTAGTGCGGCCACCCCTTCCACGGGGTCCACGTCCACGACCCTGGTGATGAAATCCACGACCTCTGTTTGCTGCCATGGCTGAAGAATTCTGACTCGCAGCTGTTGAAGGAACTGTAATCCGACTCAGTCTATGGAATGCTTCCTCCATGGGAGGAATAGTAGAATCGGCCAAAATCTGTGATCGTGCCGCCTCGTACTCAGGATCAAGTGCAGCTAGAAACACGCCCACCATAGTCGCGTTCCTATATGTCTTCTGTTGTTCTGGCGTGGCTGTCTGGGGCATGAAGCTATAGAGCTTCTCGAACATCCCTCTTAGTGATGTATAGAGGGAATGTAGGGGGCGACCATTCTGCTTAATGGTGAAGATATCATGCTGGAGTTGCAGAATCTTTGTCTCGTTCTTTGCCTGGGAATATGTGGCTGCCAGAATGTCCCACATATCCTTCGTTGTGGGTTGATGGAGTATGTCATTGACAATCTCAATTGCCAACGTGCCAGATAGCCAAACCTTGGCGTATGCGTCATCAACCTCCCAGGAGGCATTGGTTCCAGTCTTCTCAGCAGGCTCTGGTTCAGTAAGAATGTGCTTCTTACCCGTAGACTTCATCATGCTCATGAACTGCATTGCCCACAGTTCATAGTTGGTACCATCCATCTTCACAATAGGCGCTGGACCACGGAATGCGCCAATAGATGGGATATCTGCCTTGCTCTCTGACATAATGGATACTGAAGACTGGAACGTCTGACAAACCAATCTGTGATTTGTCTACAATGGCATAGACGGGTTTAGTTGCACGTGTAGACCTCAAGCAACTAAACCCATGAAGATGTGCGTGCTACGGTCTTCACGCGCACAAGAGTCACGCACTGATGGTCACGCGCACAAGGCTGTGCACAGGGTTGCGCACAGGGTTGCGCACAGGGCTGCGCACAGGGGTGCGCACAGGCGCTATGCGCTATGCTGGAGGTGCTATGCACAAGCACGTTGGTGCGCAGGCGCAGGAGGGCGCACAGGCACAGGCACAGGAGGTGCACAGGCGCTGGAGGGTGTGCGCACAGGCACTGGAGAGGCGACGCAGGAGCAGCACACGCGCAGAAGGAGGCGCGCGTGCAGCAGCACAGCCGCGCGTGCGGCGGCGGCGTAGAGGCGGCGCCAATCGAGAGGGAAGGAGAAGGAGAGGCCGGCGGGTGGGGTGGGTTAGGGTTAGGGTTTCGAGAACTCCGGTCTAGGACCGTCGCTCTGATACCATGTTGGGAAAAATGAATGACTTATTCTATTCCATAAGCCCTAGGCTCTCTTATATAGGAGAGTAGCCTATGGGTAAATTACATAAAGAAGACAACTGAAAAATAAAATAACGAAAGGGTACAGGTACTCTATATGCGTCAACAATAGAAATAAGAAAGAAAGAAATGGCAGCAATCTTACCGCCTTCCACTTCGCAAGCAACAAAGGCAGCATCATCAAGTACGGATTTCCATCAGAAGACCTTTTGTCATCAATCTTGCTCCCATTAACCCAGAAAATGACATTAACGGTAATTTTCCAATTTCTAAATGTCTACAATCAGAATAAGACTTTCTCTGGAGTCTGCAATGGGCTGCCTAATCAGTAAAATGGTTCATTGAAGACAAAAATGTCACCCTCCTAATTACGTCCATTCCATTGAATACACAAAGAGGCCTTATATCAACCAAATCCTAATGAATATTCATAATTCAAGCAGTCCTTTTTTTAGAAATGATGGGATGAACCTCATTTAGAGGTCCATCGAAAAAATATATTTAGAATTATAAACAAAGATTACATATGCCAAGTTTCAAAGAGAGCTTTGACATGCTCAATCACATTCTCCCATTAGAACCTCTCCTCTTACAATATATGTTGCTCCTAGCCAGTCGAATGGCCCGTATGTGCACACACCCTTATCCTACCAACAACTAAGAACGTCCACCCTCTGCCTATCGAGCTCCAGAAAGACTCCATATCACCCCACTGGATCCCGGGCATATCAACGAATGCCAGATCTCCTTTGAGCCCGTACACCTGATGAACAATTGCTCAATGTCTTCTATCGCCTTTCCACGCCTCTTGCAAATATCGTCACAACCATAAAATATTCTAGCCCTCCTAGCACCTAACATAACTCGTCCTCTCCTCAATAACCACATCAACACCTTTATCATCATGGGAACTTTCCATCCCCATATGAGATATCTCATCAGTTATCGGCGCCGCTTAACCACATACAACTTTGTAGGCTTTCTTAACAGTGAATGCTCCTTCATTTCACCACCATGAATCTCTGTCCTCTAAAGGTTCCTCCATTCTCACCGGCTTGCTTGATAAGCACAAAAACTCCCACTCTCTGGTCCGACAAGCGACAACTCAGCTACGAACATAGGCATCCACAATACCACAGCTACACATCAGCAACCATAGCCTTCTTGTCCGAGGCTAAAGCAAACAATCTCGGAAACTCATCACATAAAGCTCCCTCTCCCTCCAGTCATCCTTGCAGAACCAGAAACCACTCCCATCACCCAAAATTGGTCAAAGTGAGCCAGTCAAATCAGGAAGAACCAAGCAAATTCCCCTCCAGAACGTGGATGACAAAGCCACAACATCCGCCCGCACGCGCACAAAGGCTAGGTGAGACCCCATAATGGATCTCACCACTCTAGGGAGCAAGTCAGTCTCATCTCCCCAAATCCTCATTATCCACTTCGAGAGAAGCGCCTTGTACATATCTCCAAGCTGCAACACCCCCACACCACCCTCCATGGTGGGTCTCGTCACTACCCCCCACTCTACCAGTGCAAGACCCCTACCATCACCAGACGATGACTAAAAAATCGTCGCAATAACGCTTCCTACCTCTTACGGATGCCAACCGATATCACATGTGTAGAGAGAAAAAAGACCTTCAAGCAGTCTTTTGTCAAAGAGAGAGCTAAGAAACTACGTTGCCCATGACTCCACCTCGTTAATCGAATCTAGTTTTCCAGCAGCTTGCTAGAGTTGACCCATGAACTCATGCCAAGGCACCAAACCATAGAAAAAGTTCCAAAAACATACCATGGTATATCAACCGAAAACCCGAAAAGCCTCTCATCTCCGATATTTGCAAATAAGATAGGATTAAGAAGTTACTAGTACCAGCAATGTTTGTGCCATATATTTATAGATTCAAAGCTATATGCAAACAAGAGTTCGTTTCACCAAAGCACAATAATCAAGGAAAGAGCTTGTGTCCAAAGTAATCGCAGGATGTGAAGAAATCACACATTCTTTTTATATAAAGAGGAAATAATTAAAAGACCCAAGGTAAACTAGTAAAATTCACAGTGCATCTTTAGCAATCCAACCTTCCTTGCTGAAAGTGATTTCCAATGAAGGGGTAGTCCACATCCTTTAGCCGACCTTTAATGATGCTTTCCATTGTTTGGAAGAGAAGAGGCTGGTGCTGGGTATACACATTTTCTACACCCTGTTTAAAGATTCACAAACATAAAAACAAGAGCAAAACAATAACTTCAGAAAGCTGCATTCTTCTCAAACATACCTTGAGCCCACGGGCCATGTTCCGAGCAATATTTAAAAGATCGCGATTACCATAAAGGTCTCCTGTTCTCTTGTCAACTCCCGCTTGCTTTAATAGGAATTGTACAATCTATCAAAGAGGAAAACAGTTTGATAGTTTCAAAATAGGATAAAAGTGCAAAAGAGAGCTTAAAAGGATTTACTGTCACCATCAACTACAACAATACACATTATGGGGTAATACAGTAACCAAAATGCAAGAATATATTTCAAGGACAAGTTCTGAAAAAAGTTCAGGATTCATCACTGTGATTGTTAATTTAGTGGATCTTGAAATATTTTACAAAGTAAAAAGCTCTCGATCTGATTACCCCTTGTCCCTCGGAGTCATGTAAGACTTCACCTGGATACTCGGAATCTTTATGACTGACAATGTAGCCATACACCTGCTGTACGATAAAGCAAGGCTAAAGAATATGAGAGAATTGCTTGATTAGAATAGTCTACCGTGGGGCTCCTTATATAGGTGGTATCCTGAGGTTGGAGTTACAGGAGAGGGTTACCAGATAAAGAAAAAACAATCGCACCCCTGAGTGGGAGGAACACAAAATATCTCTCAACACTCCCATTCAAGGAGGAGAATATACACCAATCATGCTCAACTTCTTACAACATTTCTTAAACTGTGAGTGCACAAGTGATTCTGTGAACATATTAGCAATCTGATATGCAGAAGCTACATTGATGGTGCATATTAACCTGCTTTGTGTCAGCAGTATATGAAATGGCAATCAACATTCACATGTTCAGTGTGTTCATGGAACATGGGATTGTTGGCTATATGCATCGTTGCACGATTGTCACATCTGAGCTCCATTACTTCGGTGGAGTGCCATAAAGATCTGTAAGTACAGATTAGATCCAAACTGTTCTTTTGTTGTATGTGCCATAGCTCTGCACTCGCTTTTGACACTGGAGTGAAACAACACTTTGTTTCTTGTTCCTCCAAGTAATCAGGTTTTTTACCTAGTAGGTACAGAAACCAGTAGAGGTTTTTCTATCCAACAACCTCCATAATCTACGTCAGAGCAAGTTAGGAGGTTAAGGGTGATGCCTTTGTGAATACAAAGCATTTTCCCTGAGAAGACGATATATCTCAGGACCATCAGGCATATATCAAAATGTGTTGGAGGATTAGATACAATAATTCCCTATAGCGACTTGTTTCTCCAATCTCTCGTGGTTCATAAATTTGTGCCTCGATATCCATAGGTAACTATGTGGGTTTGGATCCCAGTGCCTCAGTTTTCTATAATAGGTAAGTAGCATAAATTCTTTAGGACATTGCATGACAACGCTTGGAGCGGGTGATTTTAGTCCCACTAAAATATCTCAAGTATCCCAGATCCTTAATTATGAGTTGCTCTGCTAGTAGTTGCTTCATCTCTGCTATGTGTTCAGATTCAATCACCAAATGAGAATAATATCATGTATGTAGACTAGCATTGTCACAATTCCTTTCCTGTTCTTCAGCACAAGTAAAGAGTGATCAGATGATGACCTAAAGAGTCCTAATTTCCTAGGACCTCTTATTGTTTCTAAACTAGGATCGATGATATGATCAAGCCCATAGATTGCTTTGTTTATGAAGCATCCTTTCATACACTCACCTAAAGCCTCGAAGCCGAGAGGTTGATACATAGATGACAACCTGTAGATCACCGTATAGAATACATCCTTTACATCAAGTTGGCGGAGGGGCCAATCAAGTTGTATGACTACTAACAGAAGAATCGGTACTGTCGAAAGTCATGCGATCGGGGAGTTGTCAAAGAATTCAACACCGTACATCCGTGTAAAGCCCTTGGTGACCAGCCTGGTTTTGTACTAAGCAATTGATCCATCTGGCTTGTACTTGATTGTGAAAACCCACCTAGATCCAATTGTCTTGTTATCATCAGGTGAATCTACTAGCTGCCATGTTCCTCGAGAGATAAGGGCCGCCATTTCTTCTTTCATTGCAAGCTGTCATTAGAGGTTATGGAGTACCTCGATATGGTTATGAGGGATATTTGTTGTTGATAGGACCTCAATAAATCATCTATAAGATGTTCCAAGGTGTTAGAGTTATTATGTTTTCTACTTTTGGTGTCTTGTAACCCTTCGGAGTCTTTTATGTACCTTTTTTTCTGTTCTTTAGGATTTCTCTCTATATAAGAGACCCTAGACCCATGGAATATAGACAACGCTTCACTCTTTTCTCCACATAATATCAGAGCAACGGTTCTAGACTGGGGTTCTGACTTAAAATCATTATGTCGCCACTTCTGAACCTTTCCTCGATCTTTGAACGCATGCGTAGGCCCTCCTCCCTTTCCTAAGGCCCCTAGCGAGGCCCTCTCTTTCTTGTTGGAGTTGTTGCAGGCGATGCTAGGCATCTCCAGCGCCTTCTAGGGTCGCTACTACTGCAATTCTACATCTCCAGCGCTGTCGGTGTCTCTTGTGGTTGTTGATCGGTATTCCCAATGTCGTCAGCCGCTTCTACGTTGTTAGCAACTCGATTGGGCGATGCCAACCCTCCTACGGCTGTTGCTCGACCCCTCTAGTCTCTTCTAGGGCTTAGCAAAGCCGGTGATAGTCCTTTCTAGGCATCTGGCCCATCTAGGGCTAATACAAGGTGCAGTCAGCATCTTATTCACGCCCGTTTGGGTGTCGTCAACACTCCTGGATCACCACACAACCCTCCAATGCTAAATTCAACCCTCCTAGAGCTTCGTTCAGACCTCTGAGGACCTCCTAATCTGTTGTGCAACACATTTTCAGACCTCTTACATGTCCAAACATGAGTTCTAGGGCACTTCTCATCCCTTATATGCATACATAGTCGATCAAAGAGCTTTCTTCATCTTTGTGACCACCATGGCACCTACTTATTTTATCGAGAAAAAAACCTTGGCAAAATGTGATGGTACAAGGCACTACTATAAAACTTAAGGGTACAGAAAATTATGTGCTCGGGTCCCGGTCTTTTAAGGTGTTCATTGGTGGTCAACGTAAACTCTACATCCAGACTAAAGTACCTCCAGATGAGGACAAAGACTCTAACAACTTGCAGACCTACAACTGTCAGGTTATCAACTGAATGACCAACAATGTTGAGGCACATATTGCCTTAAATCTTCTGTGCAAGGACACGACCAAGGAGATGTGGGAGGAACTTGAGCAGACGTACTCCTAGAAAATGACAAAGTTACGCCTTGCAGACATATAAAGGTGGATCTGGTCTGCATCTCAGGGTGACCCTACCCTAGTTAAGTACTACAGGAATCTCACTAGCTTGTATGAGGAGCTTGCGATCTTTCAGCCTTCATGTTGTACCGAATAAGTACAAGAACGCTCAGACCAGCGGACGTATCATTTCTTGATGGCTTGAATTCCATATATTATGCAATGAAGGAGCAATTTCTGATATCTAATACACTACCAATGATGAATGTCATAATTGGGTGTCTTGAGGAACCAAAAACATCTGCAGCCAGGGCACCTACCTTACCTCTAGTAGAGAGTTCTGCACATGTTGTATCATCTGGAGAGAGGTTGATACACTTTTGAGGAGGACGTGGCCGTGACTCTGGTCGTGCTTTGATTTCCCTCTTAGCTTATTGTTTGCTAATAAGCTGTGTGCTGAGCTTAATTGTCAGGTGATATTTGATGAGTTCTGTTGTTATTTTCAGGACATTCGGATGAGGTCATGAGAACGACATGTATTATCTTGACATACCATCAGATTCCAAGTTTGTCGATGCTGCATCCATCTCTGAAAACCCGCTCCTATGGCATATGCACCATAGGCATCCTTCTGCCAAGGCTCTCTCCATGATGTTCCCTGAACTCTCTACTCTGAAGCCCTTTCAATGTGAAACATGTGAGTTCGTGAAACATCATCGAGGTTATTCAAGTTCGTACCGACTCTCGTAGTACAAGTCTTTTCGATATTGTTCATTGTGATCTTTGAGGACCTTGTTCGATCTGAACATTAAGTGGTCATCGCTATTTTATTATCTTTGTTGATGATTATAATAGATCTTCTTGGGTGTATCTAATAAATGAGCGTTTGGAGATTAATACAATGATCTGAAAATTCTTTCAATATGTTAAAACCGCTTTTTCTACATGTATTAAGATCATTCGAACTGACAATGTCCTTGAGTTCACTCAACAGGATTTGACATCTTTCTTTGTGTCTCAAGGGAATTTTCACTAAACCTCTTATCTTTATACCTCGCAACAGAATGGGGTAGCAGAATGGAAACTTCGACGCTTGCTTAATATTGCCATATCTCACCTGAGTCAAATGAATGTTCTCAAGTACTATTTGGGAGATGCCATCATTATTGTATTGATGTTTACCTCCCAGGACACGTGAGATCTTGTGTCATGCCCCTAAGAGTTTGACATGCGGCTTGCAGATGGGTCTTCACGACCAAGCAGTCGCCTGATGGGTCCATTACCACATTGAAAGCCAGATTAGTTGCCAAAGGCTATATAGAAATCTTTAGGGTTGATTATTGTGAAACATTCTCTCCAGTTACCAGAATGGGATCAATATGTGCAATTCTTTATGTTGCAACTAATAAAGCATGTCTCATTTTTCAACTTGATGTGAAGAATGCTTTCCTCTATGATGACCTCAAGGAGGTCTATATGATTCGACCACCAAGTTGCGTAGTCGACAGGGAGTGTATGCCGACTACACAAGGCCGTCTATGGCCTGTAGCAGAGCCCTAAGACACGGTTTGACAAACTCACTACTGATATCAACACCCTTGGTTTTCAGAAGATGACATCTGACTACTATTTTTTGTCAGACGACGGTCTATTGGTACTATCATTCTTGCTATCTATGTTGATGATATGGTTGTCATAGAAGATGATGAAACCAACGTTTCAAAGACCAAGGCCTTCATCCAGAAGGTCTTTATCATGAAGGATCCTAGACAACTCGGTTACTTTCTTGGCATTAAGGTGATACGCACTGCAAAAGGACTCCATCTCTCACAGAGGAAGTATTGCCTTGACATTCTAACTGAGGTAGGACTACTTGGATGCAAATCATGTAGCATCCCTGCAGAAGTGAGAAAACATTCCACATCTACTAATCCAGTGTTTGAGGATATTGCACGGTATAGAAGCTTAATGGGTAAATTGCTCTATCTCATTGTTACTATGCCAGATATATCATATGTTGTGACCAGAGCCAATCAACACAAGGAGTGGTCCCTTTATAATCATTTGTAGGATGTTCTTCTGATCCTTCGATACTTAAAGGAATCTCTCGGATGTGGACTCTTCTATGGGATGAAGGGCTACACAATATCTTCACCTATGCAGATACTGATTATGCCAGTTCGCCTGAGGATCGTCGATCCACTACAAACTACGTCATGTTTGTTGGGGACAGCATGGTCACTTGAAGAAACAAGAAGCAGACAGCCTCCAGATCAAGTGTAGAAGTAGAATGAAGAGCAATGACCCAAACCACATGTGAGATCACATGGCTTATCTCTTTTATACAAGAACTTGGACTTTCAGTTGCTATTCTCGTATCTTTATACTGCGACAACAAGTCTGCTACGTATATCGCCACCAATCATGCTTTCCATGAGTGGACATAACACATTGAAATTGATTGTCATTTCATTCATGATGCAGTACGAGGGGAAAGATCATCACTCTACACATCTCCATTGAAGTTCAACTTGCAGACACCTTCACGAAAACACTACCAAAGAAGCGCCTCTTGTATTTAGTTTCCAAGTTGGGCATGATCGGCAGATAGCTCCAACTCGAGGAGTGTTAGAATTATTATATTTTCTACTTTATTTGTGTCATGTAACCCTTCGGAGTCTTTTATGTACTTTCCTCTTTTTTGCTATCTAGGGGTTCTCTCTATACAAGAGACCCTAGACCCATGGAATAAAGACAACACTTCATTCTTTTCTCCACACAAGGATTGAAAAGGATAATACTACAAAAATTGGATGCGTGGTGTACTGTCGCTTTCCTTTTCTAAAGGGCTATAGGGATGTCTGCTACATCAGTTTCCTAACTATCTTTATGTAAGTGTATCTATGGAAGATGATATGTTGTTTGTTAGTAAAATCCTAGACGAAGGAGCTTCCTTGGTGGGAGGCGGAGGCGATGTTGGCTCAGAAGGATGTACTCTCCATTTATACTACATTTTGTACTAATAATCCCAAGGAATGGGAACATGAATTGCTCTGGTTTCTAAGATAGCAATAGGTAGAGACATATGGGTACCTATGCCAGAATAATAAGGGATTGATTCAAAGAAGAAAATGTCCAGATTTATGTAGTGATTCCAAGACCTTAGGTCATAGCAGCTATATCCATTTTGGTTTTGTCATACCATAAGAACACACGTTTGACTACCCCGGTTGCCAATTTATCCTTACACAGACCAAGAGTGTGCATGAAGGTCACACATCCAAAAACTTTAGAAGGAGCAGGAAAAACTCATTTTCTAAGGTAAAGAATCTTAATGGGAACTTGTCCATCAATAAGGAGGGCATGCAGTTTATAAGAAAGGTAGACGCATCGTGAGTATCGTATATCCCTAGTGTGGTTGAAACGTAGTAGTGTGTGAGCAGGATTCGGACAATATCGAGAATATGTCTGTTTTCTCTCGGCAACCCAATCTTACTTTGAGTTATGGGCATTGGGCACAAGTAGTTTACTGTTCAATCCCTTGATAGGAGAAAAAAAGTTGCATGTCGTGTGAAAGAAACTCCTTGGCATTATCAGGCTGAAGAGTTTTGATATTGGCACCGAATTGATTTTGTAATTCATTGATAAACTGGACAAATAGAGTAGACACCATACTTATTCTTTAGCAAAATGGTTCATGAAACACGAGAAATATCATCAATCAAAACTAGATAGTAAAGATACCCTAATCGAGCAAGACATTGATCGGGTCCCTAAACATCGAGATAGACAAATTAGACTATTAGAGTGGACGATAACAAAGTAAGAAAGGAACTTCAGTGGTGCTTCTCTAGTAGGCATGCCTTACACTCTAGGTTGATAGTGGGAGGAAGTTGTAGAAGAATCTAATGAAGTTTTTGGAGGGAAGGATGACCCATGTGTTAGTGCCTAAGAGTACCTGAAGAGATGGAGAACAGAGTTTGGAGCAAGCAAAGCACCGATGGGCTAAATTAAGTGGTAGACGCCGCAGTGAGGATATCCTAATAAACACATGAGACATCGTCAAATACAGCCTGACAATTTGGTTCCTTGCAAATTTGACTGATAGGAAGTAGATTGGTAGGAAATTCAGGAGCAAATAGAACATTATTGAGCTGGATGTTGGGGTGAGGTAAACATCCCATTTCCCCTTTATAGGGAAAAGCCGTCACTTGGACGGTTCATCTTGGATTAATTTGACATAACGAGCGTAGTAGACTCGTTTCTCCAAAGAGGTGAGTGGAAGATCGGGTTTCAACCAACCAATCCGTTTTTGTAAAACTTTAATGGAACCAATATAGATACCTGAGCAAACAATGATAACAGTATCTAGGCGATAACATTGCTAAGATAAAGCATTGTCTCCAAGGATGTGCATGCTAAGGCGATGACTCGAGCAGCAAGTGATAGATACCCATGTTTGCAATAACAAATAGCCTCAGTATCTCTAAATTTTCCGTAGAAAGTGTATTGTCTTGCACTTCATCCTCGCTCTGGCATGGAACGACTACATCCTATGAGCCACATCCTCCTCATTTAGGTGTAGTGGCATAGGAAGTGGTCTATCCCTGGATCTCTGGATTAGTGGTGTTGTGGGTGATCACAAGATGGCTAAGAGTGTTGTAAATCTATCTTATGGTTGGTAGTGTGGTTGATGTGATCATCTAGTCTCGAGTGGCAGTTTCGCATGTACCGAGCCCAACAAGGAATACCATAATCGCCATGTATTGGCGACATCCCTTCTATTTGGGACAAGTGCATTCCGGAACTTAAGCATTATATCTTTTAAATAATGATTTCAGTTGAGAGTACTCTACCACAGGCCATCCTGCTCGCTTCAAGTTCATTGCATCCCTAAAAAATTCTGCTTGAGTTATTCTCCCGCCTATATTTGGCTTTTAAGTTATTCCACATACTGATGTTACATTGGGCATAATTTGAGAACACACCATCCCATCATCTTGGACCGAGATGGTGTGGTTGCATGTTTTGGCAGCAAACTCTGCCTTAAGGAGAATATGCTATTTATTGTACCCAAGTGCAATCATCAAAACATCCAAGAACATTTGAGATAATCGGTGTCGGCTAATTTGTGGATTGAGCCAAATAGGGGACGGTCTGTCCCCTTCTTCGATTTCCTGGGAGAAACCTTAGAGTCTAACATCTTCTATTAGTCTGTTCACGCATGTTTGAAAATGAATTAGACAATAGTTATTTAAATCATACCGCGTAGGCTACACTGCATCAAATCTTGACCAAGTTGCAATATATGATCCAATGTAGGCCAAGAGAGATCGGCGAGACCCATGGGGGTTAAAGAAAGTTTGAGGAGGATGTAACAAGCCTTTGGAGGCTAGACGGGACCTGCAGGGATTGTTTGAACGACTCTCTAAGGGCTGGCTCGATTGCTAGAGTGCTATGTGGGTGGTGGAGAGGGTTGTGGGGGCGTTGGGCATTATGTAAGAGCTAGAGGACATTACATGGGGTCTGGAAGGGGCTTGCAGGGACACTGGAGAGTGTTAGAGGTAGCAAATGGAGGTTGCAAGTAGGCATAGATGGGGATACATTGGCCAAGGGGGAAGGACGGCGATAGTGGAGAAGAAAGAGGAGTGGATCACATGCTCTGATACCAAGTTGCAAAATATGAGAGAATTGTTTGATTAGAGTAGCGTATCCTAGGGCTCCTTATATATGAGTCCTAAGGTGAAAGTTACATGAAAGAGTCACTATAAAATGTAAAGACAAGTGTAGCTCTGAATAGGTGAAACACAGAATATCTCTTAATAGCCCTTCTCTTGAGGGAAATAGGAAATAGCCTGATGGCATCAATGTCAATATCAGAAGAGCATGTCCCTGTAGCATTATCACTAGAGGCAGAAAGATCATGTCCCTGTAGCGTTATCACTAGAGGCAGAAAAACTCAGTCTGTAAAACCTTTATCAAAGGGTATATACATACCCTCAGTGGAAGGAGGTGTAGGCACAGAAGGGGTTTGTCTCCGCTAATACTGAAATTTGAATCAATTGCCCTTGGGTTCAAGCTATCGCAATAGTTTCAACAATAGTGGTAGTCGGGCATAGACACATAGGTAGCACTACCAGAAAAGAAGGGAACATACTCCCAAAAAGCGACATCGGCACTAATATAGTGTCTCCATGATCTCAGGTCATAGCAACGATATCACTTCTAATTTCCAATATATTATAAGAACACACATTTGGTCGCGTTAATAGATAAGTTGTCCCTAATAAGACTCATAAACTCCAATATATATCTTACTTTAACTAGCCAAAAGAATATGGTGAACCAATTCAGAGATATCCACATTGATGCTCATCTGAGTAAGGTTTACAAGATTCTATTCTACTTGAAGAAAAAATCAGGAAAATGATTACTTGTTTGCTTAGGGGAACGATGTTAATATTTAAGCCTATACAAATGTCAAGTAGGAGGGATTGGTTGATGATCGTTACTCTAATTTTGGCCATGTTGTATACCTTAGAGGAAATGCATATGGAAAAGCAGTGCGCAATTTGTTGTGTCAGATTTCATGCCCAAGCTGAATACATGCAATGGTACTTGGAGTTGCAAGAATGTTGTGGGTTCATATTATATTCAACAATATTGGCAACCCTAATCCAATAAAGTTGTATCATGACAACAAGGACGCAACAAATCTTGCGAATAATCATGCTCTACATTATCGCATCAAGCATGTTGAAGTGGACCAACATTTCATTCAAGAAAAAAGATACACCGAGAACAACATTGATTTTGCTTTGTCAGATTAAAAGACCAATTGGCCAACGTATTTACTAAGGGCCTTCCCACAATGCAGTAAAAGAAAATGTAGGAAAGTTGAAATTGATAGACATCCATATTCAACTTATGAGAGAGCGTTGACACATTATACCGGGTTAAAAAATCGTGGTGGTGGATCCATTTAGCCCATATCCAGATTTAAACTGTGCACACCCCTCTATTTGATAACATGGCGAAATACCTTGCCCCCATAAGAGGCCGCTAAGTCATAGTTCCCATAGCCTTCTCTCGCTTAGAAGAGAGTATCCAGGTAAATCATACATGCTCTGTGCATGACAGTATAGTGTGTCTATAGTGGTAATTCCAGGGATGCGGAAAATAAAGACTTCCCAAGATAAATCTCCCATCATTCAATTTTAGCAACAACACCTCCCCTCCCCACGGAAAAGGTAAATCATTGAAACTATCAATAAGCAATTAATGTCTATGAGAGAATGGCGTGACAAGAGTATGAGAGGAAGGCAATTCTCCAGCTCGATTTATTGTTGTCATTTCTGATTCATAAAGAATTTTCTGTTCACTTTTTACTAAGAGGAAATTCTGTCTTAAATAGCAAATAGGAAACCAAACTACCATGACAAGACATGAAAAGCGCCTTTATGTAAAAACTTTAGTGAGACGAGGATAAACTCCAGACTACAACAAATAATAGAATGAGGAAACAGTTTAGTTACATTACACCAGACTTGTATTTTGCAGATCGTGAAGCTAATTTGTTGAAAAGCTGCATAAGTTGAACTGGACTTTCTTTCTCGTATCGTAAAGCATAGAGCATAACTAAACGCAGGCAATCAATGTCAGAAACATTTTCATTATTCAAAAGATCAGTAACAGCCTGCAGAAGATTGACATGAAAAATTTAATTAGTAGGCATCAATATTAGTTTCTCGTGGAGAAGTTTGTGTCAGCAGAAATGAATGTTTGGCATGAATTAGGACAGCTGTTATGTTTCACTAAATATAATTATGCCACACAGTAAATATCAATTCCTTGTCAGCCATTTAATAAAATAATGATAAGCCCCTTGTGGAAGAATGTCAGAGATGACTTCATGGTAAGGTCTCTTCTCACTCTGTTCTTACGAAACCCTTCTTATAGGTGACAAAGTACTCTTGTATTGTCTGTTTGCTACAAAGAGATCACGTCCCAATGAAAAAATAATGAATATTTCCTTCTTCATTTTATTATAACACCTGTGGGTCTCCATGTACATTGTACCCTCCAAAGAACCAGCCACAATTGTTTCTATTAACCAAGCGTGGTTGTTTCTATAGAAAAGTTTTAACCAAAAGAAAAGATTAAACTTTTCTCATTAGATCTAGAATGATAATTTAGTTTTCATATATTAAACAAAGTGCTATTCGTGAAAAACATTATCAAGTTCCTTCCGCTCCCTTTTTATCGATTCCTCCAGGTCAACTTAGTATTCATTTCTCATGAAATCAATTAATCGTAAAATGAAATCTCCAAATTCCTCTGTTTCTATCATACACTCCTCCAAGTCCATATGCATGATTATGCCAACCATTGTTCCAAACTCCCCTCATTTCTTTGAAGACCTGACTTGAGCCAGTCTCTAAATCTCATTTGCTTTCTCCCCAACCCACTTTGATAAGCATAAGGTTTGAAATTTCCTCCATAGCATTGTCTCTATGTCTAGTCAAAATACCATAGTAAAGCCATTGATGAATGCAATTTTCTAGTAGGGCTTAAACTGACTCCATCATGCACCTTACAGACAACCAGGACAATTTTAAGCAGGGAATATATTGGCTCAGCCCTACATCTCCCAGGTGACATCTTTAATTTCAATGTGATCAAAGAGGAGCACGAGATGATTTTCAGGACTATTACACTGAACCAACCAAAAGACCATATCTAAGCATTTATGTGGCTTTTCAACTGACATCACAACTATGCACATATATTACTGTGCCTACATCCAGTCAAAATTACATTATGGCTACGGATACCATGGTAAAGCCGTTGAATCATTGATGAATGCAATTCGCTAGTAGGGCAAAAAGTGATTCGATCCTACATCTCACAGCCAGCCAAGACAGTTCACATAGGGAATACATGTACAACACCTACATCTCATAGGTGACGGGGCTAATTTCCATGTGACTAAAGAGGAGCTGGAGAGACTTATTCACAACCATCACACAACCGAACAGCCCAGTGCTAGGAATTTATTGGGCTTTCCAAGTGACAACACAACTGCATCACAGGCGGCAGGGCCATTTCCATGTGATTAAAGAGGAGCCTGAAATAGTTTTTTACGCTCATTACACAGAACCAACCAAACATCCCATTTCTAGGAATTTATGGAGCTTTATCACTGACATCACAACTACGCATATGCTTGATTCAACATTATCAGATCTTCAAGCTTACAGGCTCCACTTTGCAGATTTAGGAGCAATGCCATGAAAAAGAGAAGCTTACTTGCAGGCAAAGAAAATGGCATTCAAGAAAGAATAAAGGCAACACTGTCCCTTGTTTAGAACAGTGTTCAGGAAAATTAACCTACCAGAAATATATAATGCGTGATGTGTTATAATACTGGGAGCAGCAAAATATGTAGTGAACTTACAAGGGTAATATCATTGATATATAGATAACATCCTCCCATGAGATGGCGAGTGCGAGTGTGAGTTCGGGTGCGAGGGCGAAGGCGAGTGCGAAGAGGAAGGCGGTGCTCGAGTGGGGAGGGGAGGAGAAGCGAGCTTTCGTTTGCAAAGAGGGTCCTCAGGAGGGTGGTGGCAGGGAGTGGACGAGAGTGTCTCGCAAGAAGCCTGACCGGAGATGCTTTCGATGTGGAACCAGGGGGCATGTGGCCTCTTTTTGTCCTTCACCACCAAGGTGCTTCTCTTGTGGGAGGACGGGCCACCGTCAGGCAACCTGCATGGCGTTTCGTGGATCCGTTCGTGCGTGTGCTCCTGCGGGAATTCATGGGATACGTGGAGGCCGGTGCAATGTGCATGTTGCAAAGGTTAGGTGGGGTGGGCCTTCGTTCGCGGAGGTGGTGGGGAACGTGCACCGGGGTGCTACTTCTTTAAAGCATGTAAGTGTTCCTGGGGCTTTGGTTGGGGGTGGCCGCCCGGCGGCCGTGGACCAAGAAGGGTTGGACGATCGGGGCTCGGGTGTGCATGCGCTGATCGGATTTGCAGTGAGGGGCGCTGTCGACTTGGACGTAGTTCTTTCCCATTTGTGTGGGTTCCTGGGCATGCGTTTCGCGGGAGATGTGGTGAAGCTGGATGCTACAAGGTGCTGCATTCGTGGCCTATCGGCCGACCAGAGGGATCGGCTGCTTCGCAATGGGGATGTCGCCAACGTCTGCTGGAGAGGTTTTCGGTTCACGGATGGTGCTTGTTCGGAGATGGAAGTGTGCGTGGCTAGGGTTAAGGGAGTTCCCTTCCTATCGCGCTCGCTTGGCTGCCTGAGGAAGGCCTTATGGCGGTGGGGTACGGTCCGGGTTGTGCTGGATGATGGGCTCCGACTTGGGTCGCCTGTGGAGGACACGAGGATCCTATTTGAATGCAGCAAGAGCTTCCTCGACAGTATTGGAGGGAGAAGCACCTACGCAGAAATGGAGGTCGGGTGCTACTCTTTCAAAGTTGAGTTGCTGGTGGACGAACCTCCGCCCCCTCCGGGGGTGCAGGTGGAGGAGGCTGGTGGAGGGTCCGGGGACGCTTCGGATACCGTGTTGACGGTTGGGTTTTCGAGGGGACCCCTCAGTGGAACGGCTCGATCTCTTCCATGCACGCGGCGCTTCGTAAACTCTTCTCCAGCTCTGTACCTGCCGCCAAACTTATTCCTTTTGCATGGTGACGTGGGCAGGCGTCTTCCTGAATCTTCAGCGTCTGTGTTGGAGCCGGTTGTGGATTTGGGCCCAAAGTTGCGGGTCGAACACTCGGACCTTTTCGCGGATCCGTTTAAGGTTTCTTTTCCTGTTGCGGATCCAGGGGGCTTCCGAAGTGCGGGTGTCGGTAGGGCGTCTTCGGATCCCGTGATGCCCTTTCCGGTGGTGTCATCTGGTACCTCTTCGACGTGGTTCTTTCCATCTTGGGAGGTTCTAGTAGCGCAAGGGGATGCTTCGAAGGTGGTCTCTTTTTCTCTATTCTCTCATGGCACGGAGGTAGGGAGTGCTCGGGCTCAACCTTCAACAAGTGTGGTCCCAGCGTCCTCCACATCTGTTTCTGGTGGCCTCGATCGGGGTGTTGCGGCTCCCCCTGCTTTGGAGGTGCCCGACCTCGTGTGCGGCGAGGGGGCGAGCGACAAGAGAAGCGGAAAGAGATACAGAAGGCGGAGCAGATCCACGTCGGCGGGGATGGAGGAAAGACCGTGCCCGCCTTTGAAGATGCTCGTTGCAGAGACCGCGGGGGTGGCCAGAATCCTTGGGAGCTTCGAAGGTTCCAGATGAAAGTCCTGTCTTGGAATGTTTGCGGGCTCGGTGACCCGGATAAACGGAGGGTTGTGGGATCCAGGTGCATTGAATGGGGATGCGACATCGTTTTGCTTCAGGAGACAAAGCTGCAGTCTATGGCGGATGACGTGTGGAGGTCCTTTGGGGCGGGGGCTTTGGATCAGTTCTGTGCCTTCGACGCGGTGGGATCCTCGGGTGGGATGCTGATGGCGTGGCGGTCCTCGGCTATGTCCTTGGACTAGGTGATTCGTGGGAGACACATGCTGACGATGTTTCTGGTATGTTCGGCTTCCTCCCTTCGGTTGGTTGTGTCTTGCGTCTATGGTCATTGCTGTGGTTTGGTACGGGGGGGAGTTATGGGAAGATCTTCTGGAGGTTGGTAGGTCTGTTGATGGAGTCACGTGGCTCATTGTGGGGGGACTTCACCGTTACCCTTCTATCTTTGGACAGGTTTGGGGGCAGGGGAGGCCAGGACCAGGGCTCGATTGACTTCGCGGACACCGTAGACTCGTTGGGCCTTGAGGTGATGGATGCGGTGGACACCGCGTATACCTGGAGGAGTTCCAATTCTCGGTCGTGTCTTGATCGGTTCCTTGCTTCCAATGATCTTTTGGAGGCCTTTGTTTTAGCCTCGGTGGAGGCAAAGCCGCGGGTGTGTTCGGATCACAATCCAATTTTGTGGTGCTCGGGGGAGGCTCCTTTGCAGAGGGGGATGTTTAGATATGAAAAATGCTGGCTGTTGGAAGACAATTTCAGGGACTTGGTGGCATCACATTGGTCGAAGGTGGTCGTTTCGGGGTCCGCTACATCTCGCTTTACTCAAAAACTATCTTCGCTGCGGATTCGGCTATCGGTTTTCAAGAGGGAGTCTAGGGCGGCCAGATTCGCCTCAAGGAAGGACGCAGAGGAGACTATCCGGTGTCTCGACGCACTTGAGGACCACAGGGAGCTCACGGTGGAGGAGTTGGTCGTCCGTGCTGCTGCTCAATTAAAGGTTTCTATGGAGGATAAGAAGCACGTGACGGAATGGAGGCAGCGATCGAGAAGCGTTTGGCTTCGGGAGGGGGACGCGAATACCTCTTTCTTTCATCATGTAGCTAGTGGGAGACATAGGGCAAATGTGTTGCGTTCCATCTCCATTGGTGGGACTCGCGTGGAGGGGAACAGAGAGATGGGGAGAGCTATTGCGGACTATTTCAAGGACGTGTCTTCCTCGAATATTCCGAGGTTGTGGAGGTGGCTGGGCCTTGACATGCGTGCGGTGGCGGACTCGCACGTTGACTTGCTCGTTCGAGATGTGACCTTGGAGAAGCTCAGGGATGCGGTGTGGGAGCTTAATGCTGGTGCGGCTCCTGGTCCTGATGGGTTCCCGGTGTCGTTTTACAGGGACTTTTGGGATCTTGTGGGCCACGAGGTGTTGGAGGTAGCCTTAGAGTTCTGTCAGGGGAACGCGGGCTTCGACAAGATCAACCGTGCGCATATTGTTTTACTGCCCAAATCGTCGGCGCCGGCCTCCATCGATGATTTTCGCCCTATTGCAGTCTCCAACGCCATCTACCTTATTATTGCAAAGGTTCTCGCTATTCGGCTGGGCGGCATTCTTGACAGTGTTGTCTCCCCGATGCAGTCGGCCTTCATTCCTAGGAGACAGATATCTGATTGTCTCACGCTTGCGTCGGAGATCATTGCGGATTGGAAGAGGAGGGACTTGCATGGTATCCTTTGGAAGGTGGACTTTAAAAAAGCTTACGATAGCCTTGATTGGAGGTTTCTCTGGTCGGTGCTTAGGAGGAAGGGATTCCCAGAGTTGTGGATCTCGTGGATGAGGCGTTGTATCACCACTGCCTCTTTTTCTATTATGGTGAATGGCTGTCCAAAGGTGGGGTTGATTCAGCCTCGAAGGACGGTGCGCCAGGGGTGCCCTCTTGCTCCCATGCTTTTTATCCTGGCGACTGATGTACTTTCGGACTTTGCGACTCGTGTGGTCAACAGCGGGCTCTCGAGGGATACTCCAGGGGGGTGTACAGGTCCCAATCTTGCAGTACGCCGATGATACGTTGTTTTTTATTGAGGGGGGTTAGAGGAGGCGAGGGGTATGGCCTTGGCTCTGGAGATCTTTGGCGAGCTGTCCGGGTTGGTTAAGAACGATGGCAAGTCCAAGTTCGTCCCCTTCGGACCTGCAGTTCAGGACAGCGACACGTATGCGGTGGCTTTGGGGTCGGCTTGTTCTTCTTTGCCGATGGACTACCTGGGGATGCCCTTGAACGTGGGGAGGATGCGGCTAAGAGATTGGCTGAGGGTGGTGGAGAAAGTGGAGGCAAGATTGGTTGGCTGGAAGTCCGCGATTTTATCGAGATGGGGCCGGCTTGTTCTACTTAAAGCGGTCCTTTCGTCTATTCCGATATATTTTTTGTCCAACCGGCGGATGCCCAAGGGGATCAGGTCTCGGCTGGAGAAGCGAATGCGTGCTTTCTTATGGGGGAAGCGGGGGGGTGGGTCGAGGGGGATTCACATGGTTGGGTGGGAGGATATTACTTGCAGGAAGGATCAGGGTAGGCTGGGTGTCAAGTCGATCGAGCATATGAACGACGCCTTGCTCCTTACGTGGGCGAGCAGGATTTGAGGGCCGGGGGATCTGTGCTGCAATGTGGTGCGAAGGATCTATGACGTGGGGGGGGGGCATGCCTTCGCAGATCTCCCGTGTTGCCTCCCCCACCATTTTTGGAGGGGGGTCGCGGAGGTGTTCTTGAGGAATATCGCGCTTTTCAGACCGGTCCTTGGTGGGGGGAGTCCTTCTCCTTTTGGACGGACGATTGGGCAGGGGGGAGCCCTTTGCTCTCGTTTCCCACGGTTATTTGCTTTGGCTGAGGATAAGTCGTGTTCGGTTGCGGCCTGCTGGATGGATGGGAATTGGTGTCCTAGGTTTTCCGCGAACTTCTCTGATCAGAGGTTGGAGGATTTCTTGGCCTTGCTCGATGCTGTGAGGGAGGTGGGACGCCCTACAGGGGGGACAGGACCACTGGTGTTGGCGGGAGGCTCTGTTCACGGTCAAGAAGGCCTTTGGGGCTATCTCTCGGCCGCCGCCGTTGCAGTCGAAGATTATTATCCGGGATTGTGCATTTCTGTAGGCTCTCAAGCTTCCTGAGAGAGTTGGCTTCTTCTTATGGTTGCTAAGGAGGCAGAGGCTGATGACGAGAGACCGTTGTACTAGGCTTTTAGGTACCATTTCTGACAGGTGTCTGCTTTGCAATGCGGCGATTGAATCCGTGGAGCATCTCTTCTTCTTGTGCCCTAGGGTGATTGAAGTGTGGCAGGGGGCTGGTTTGGACTGGTGCTGCACAAACAACGTCCAGACTTTTTGGATTTCGCTTCAGGCAAATAAGGGGAGGCCGGTGAAGGAGGTGCTTTATCCAGTGGCCTTACTCTGGGCGATTTGGCGGGGAAGAAATGATTTGATGTTCTCGGGCCAAAGGTTCTATAAAGAGAACGTGGGGATTTTTGCTAAGCACCTGGTGGGGGATTGGGCGTTGTAATGGTTTAGTGTAGGGTGTGACTGTTTCTTATCCCTCTCTTTTCCCTTTCTCTGTTGAATAAAATTTTGGGGCGTGCACCGTCGAGTGTCTCCCGCTTGCTTCTGAATTTCAAAAAAAATATCATTGATATATATATATATAGATATCGGTGAAATATCAGAGATATCGACGAAATATCGACGATACCGATCGAATATCTGAGAAATTTTGTACGAAATTTTGTACTGAAACCATCCAATTTCGAGCAATATGACTCGATATGGTGATATATCGTCGATATCTCGCGAGATATCGACCGATTGGAAAAGGATATCTATATCAATATCGGTACCCACATCTCGTCAATACTTATATCATGATATATCGCGATCATGGCCTCAAATTTCAGCGAAATTCGGTCGAATTTCTGTCAAATATCGATATCCAATCGAAATCGAAATTCGATCGAAATGACCGAAATGACCGAAATATGGGGGTGCTAGTACAAAAAATAACCGAAATGACTGAAATTTCGGTCGAAATTCCACCGAAATTCCATCGAAATTCTGTTTTGGTTGATACCGAAATTGTGACCGAAACCGACATTTAAGGCCTTGATCGTGATATTGCCGACTATGCCTTGGAGATATTTATCGGCAGAGACCTTCTACATTGGGTGGACGAGTATCGAGCTTTCGTTAGCGGAGTTTTCTGACGAGTTGGAGGGATTGCTCTCGGTGTCGATGCAGCTCGAGCGATCAGAACTAGAGGCGGAAAAATTGAAGGAAGCTCCTAATTGGTTGAAGGTTTGTCGACAATTGGCAGAACCTATATTGGATCCTCTGGTGGTGGTTTCGACCCCGTCGCAGCGGTTGGGGATGCGTGATCTGTGAAAGAATCGAGAGATTGCTCCGCATAATTTGCGGATGAAATCTCCAGAGCTCGGGGGTGTGAACCCTCGTTTGGTCTTATTCATATATCACCCTTTCTTCAGGAAAGATATTTTTGGGGGAGGAGCGGCATCCAGGTAGGATAGGACCTCATGCCCTGTTAGAACTGAAGGTGCGTAGGGTTCTCAGATCCGAGTCCTTTGACATCTATCTTTTCGGACCCGGATTTTGGAGGATTGCAACAAGGAGTCCCTCTCATTATGGGACTTGAAAGTGTGCATGCTTCGTGACTGCTCTTGTCGTGGTTGGGCCGAGGCTTTGAGAATAGCTCTCGATTAGTGGATGGTATCGTGGGCTCTTGTGGGCAGCTCAGTGGGGATGGTGGCGGAGATGGGAATCCCTCCATTAGGCATGCTCCGCCTCTTGGAGAGAATCGGTTGATGTGCGAAAGACTATAAATGAAAGGGGGTGAAGAAGAGGGTGGAGTTGCGGATTTGGAGATGATGGGGGTGCTTCTTTGGCACGGAACCGAAAGGCGAAGAAACGACAATTGGCTGCTGACAAAGCTCGTAGGAAAAGGAGATTAGTGTTGGGAGGTGGTAGTTGGAGAACTCAGGGAGACATGATCCTTTCTTTCTCACACAAACATAGAAAGCCAGAGACACAGTTGTGGTTGGAGCGGGAGTTGGAGGTTACTGTGGGGACATAAGGTGCTAAAAGGAATGAAGACAAGCCAGGCGTAAAGGCAATGATGGAGGATCCGACAGGGTCCTTGGGATAAACATAGAGTGTCTTGAGTGCTACGGTTGACATTCGCGCACAGGTTGCAAAATATCTTGGGGTGGTGATACCCAGTGTTGCAATAGACGGCCGACTATTCGATCCGACTATGACGTGCGAAGGGTCCCCGACTGAATAACCTCTAGTCGGCCAATAGTCGCCCTAACCAGATAGTCGGTCCGATTATTCGGTCGACTGGTAATTAAATACTGGAAATTTTTTATTTTTTTATTTTTTAAAATTCTCAAGAGTTGCCATTTATCATGATATTACCAAAAATGTCGAAGCTTTGTATATGTACGTTGTTAATGGATACCTTTTTGTTGGATTCTTGTTGATTAACGATAATATATGTAAAAATATGAATATATGTATTAAGAATTATTTTTATATTAAATATAATTAAAAAATACAAAACCGAATAATTCCGAATAGCCGTCCGAATACCGATTATTCTCTATTCAGTGACCCCTCCGATTGAATACCGAATATCGACTTCTGCAACACCGGTGATATCCGCTGCTAACCCTTCGAGTGGGTCTTAATGAAGATTGTCAGCTAGAACATGCAGGGGTTGGGGGATCGAGAGAAGAGAAGTGTTTTGGAAATCTTTTGAGTTCTTGGCAAGCTGATGTGGTGAATTTGCAGGAGACAAAGCTTGTGAATTGCGAACCATTCATTTGGAGATCGTTAGGGTGCCATCGGTTGTCAGATTCTAGAGCGGTCCTAATGGTGGGTGTTGCGGGTGGTGTGGTTATCGCATGGGATGGAAACACGCTTTTGCCATTGGAGGAAAGGCTGGGTAATAAATCTGTTTCTATGTTGCTGGAACACAAGTCTAGAGCTAACCGTCTGCTTCCAAGGTTGCAGAAAGCAGTAGTCGGTACTCGGTCGGCGGGGTCACCTACTAAGGATTAGTCGGCAGTCGGGCGACTAGTCGGATTTAATCAGTCATTAGTCGGTTTTGAATTTTTTAATTATTTTAAATATATAAATCATTTTTATACATATATTCTTATATATAAACATATATTTGTACATTTTATATACCATCTTAATGAAACAAAAGAAGTAATTGACTTTAAATATAAAATTAAGCATGATAGAATATGTTTGCTTTTAAAAGAAAGTGAAAAACTAAAAAAGTAAAAAAAGGTTGTTGTAAAAGTCGGCCGATTAGTCGGCCGACTAGGCGGTCGACTAGTCGGGTGGACCGACTAAAGGCCGACTAGGCCTAGTCGAGTCGGCTACCCCCCCCCCCCCGACTTATAACAGCCCTAAGTTTTAAATGATCAATTGAATCCAAGATGATGAATTTTTAGGGAGCTTGATTGGGCTTGAAAGTTGAGAAGTTAATTGTGATTAAGTATGGGAAATTGAGATGTCATTAGTGGCAAATTGAGGAATTATAGCTAAGAGGTGATTAAGTGGCTAAGTGTGATTAGTGTAGGTGTAGGATTACTATTCATAGGTGGGCCTTAGGTGTAAATAAGAGGAGTTGGTGGGGTTTATGATGCAAATTTCCCAAGGGTATAAGCACCCTTGGCGTCACCCCTAAACCCCACTCACCATCTTCTTCCCTTAGCCATGGCCAACCACCCATCTCCCTCCACCTTCTCTCTTTGATCCCCTTCCCCTTTCTCACCCAAATTTGAGTTTCAATAGCTCAAAACAAAGCTGGGAAAAAGAGGATCTTGGATATTACATTGCATGTAAGATCAAGGGCCCAAAGAAGAAGAGGAATCCTAGCTTGAAGCTCAAGGTGTGGACAGCCCAACCTTGTTCTTGGGAAGTTTTTCTTCAAGCTTTTGAAGCTTGATTTGAGGTACAAATTTAACCTTCCTCTTGCTGCCATTTGTAGAGTTTTTACCACTTATATTCCAGATCTAAGATCAAGTTGTTGTTTTGGGGATTTTGGTTGATTTGGGGAAAGTGGGACTTAGAGGGGACGGTTTTTCATGGTGTCCAGATTTAGTTGTTTTCTTTTTGATCCAAGTTAGACATGTAATTCTTGATCTTTCTTGAGTTCTCTTGGGTAGAATTATATGTTGATTAATACTCCATCAAGTTAACCTTAAATCCATGAATTTAGATACGAAATTGCATGTGTTTATAACATCTTAAAGAGAACATATATGGACGGCCATACTGAAATTCTCAGTTTTTGTTGTTGAATGTTGGTTAATAATTTACATGGTTTAGGGGTCTTCTTTGAGCTCACTTGAGTAGATTGCTTACTAATTATGACCCCACTAAATTGGCCTATAATCCTTGGCTTTTAATTTGGAAATTTAGGGGATTTAGAAATGATTTGGATATTGTAATATACAAGTATCTGCATGTGTCCAGATCTGTCCATGCACTTTAAATTAGAGTTTTAAGATGCATTTGGGGAGTTTCTTCATGATTCCTTGAGTGAATTACTTGTTGATATATACTCTTTCATATTAACCTTCAATCCATGGAGTTGTTTTAGAAAAATGAGGAGTTTTGAGGAGTTATTGACTACCTATATCATATTGTCACTGAATGTTCAGATTTGAGATTGTTGCATTAGGACTAAGGACATACATGATTTTGAAAATACCTTTAGACAACCTTTGGTGGAATTAATCATGGATATATGGGGAATTGTAATACACATGAAATCCATGCATTTGGAGTGGTTTTGATGAGGATATTGAAACAAGTTTGGTTGTTGTCATGAACAAAGCTGTGGCCAAATTCCATTTTTGATTGCATGTCTAAGCAAATTTTAGGCATCCTTTAATAAGTTTTTAAAACCCCCAAGTCCCCATGATTTCCCTGTATTGAAATGGGGAATAAAATAATGGTTTAATCCCATTAAGGAGAGGGATTAAGAGAGGATAAATTGTCTTAAGGTTGCAGCCATATACTTGTTGTACACATAGGTCTATGTGTGGAATAGATGCATGATTGGAGCATGTGATGCCCTCTAAAAGACCCCTTTAAATGTTAGACCTTAAAGTAAATTAAACATCTAAATGGTGTCTTTAAAGTCATGAAGTTGGGTGTGAACTTAAAAGGACTAGATACCTTGGATTATTATGAAGAATATACACGCAATGTCAATATTTTGGGGCGATAAAAATTGGATAGGGTAAACCTCTCTTAGTAATCATTTTAGAGCATGCCTTAGGATAATTGTTACTTATAGAGGTGGGCTTGAAACACCTATTATGAAATTTAAAGATTTGGGAATGATCTTAAGGATACATATTTTTTTTTTTTGAAGCTCAAAAACGGGGGACGCACTCGATGGTGCTCACCCCAGATTTATTAATAGAAAAGTAAAGAGAAAAAGAGAGACTTACAGCGGGTGAATACAAAGGGAAAAAGCGAAAAGAAAAGAGCTCAACCAAGATCGGACGGTATCACATAACGATACCCCGACCACCCCATGAAACAATTAAGCAACAGACCAGTCACCGACCAACCGAGAAGCAGAAATGAGGACATTTTCCGAGTAGAATCTCTGGCCAGTAAACAGCGCCTCATTCCTAGAAGTCCAAATGCACCACAGCCGAGTGATAGAAGAGAGGATGTCGTTCTTACTCCTAGCTCGCGAACGAATTAAGCAGTCACAGAAGGAAGCGGAGTCCGAAGCGTCAAGCCAAGTCAGATCCGCCCAAATGGCACGCGTAATACCGCAGCGGAAGAAGAGGTGGTCAATAGTCTCATCATCCAGGTTGCACAGACCACAAATAGGCGAAACCGAAGGAAAAGAGCGGCACACCTGCTGCGAGAAAGGAGACGCCCACGACGGAATAGCCAGAGGAAGATGCCAATCCGTTCAGGAACCCGGAGTCCCCAAAAGAATTGACAATCCCGGAGCAGCGAATCATCAACCACAACCAAGGGCGGAAGAAGGGCCCTGTAAGCATCACGAACAGAGAAGGATCCATTCTTCCAACAAAGGTGATCTCGACCCACCAAAGGCGAGGGCGAGACCGCAAGGATCTCCAGAAGAGCCATAAACTCCAATTGCCGTTGTTCGGAAAGGTTGGCCACAAAAGTTGGCCCCCAAGCGGCACCATCCCAATAAGAAGCCACCCTCACGTCAGGGTCATCCACCAGCGCGAATAACCGAGGAAAGGTATCCTTAAGAGGCCCCCTACCGGTCCAATCATCGCCCCAAAAGCGAGTGAGGGAGCCATCGCCCAACTTCATGACAAAAAGAGCACGGTTGCGGACCAAAGCATTACCAATATCACGAGAGAAGTGAGAGGAAGATGCCAAAAAGCGGGCATCCGTATCCAGAGCCAGACTTCGGTCGAACCCAACAGCCAGTCTTAAGAAGTTAAGCATCAAATTATCCTCCGGCCCGCATAAACGAGAGACCCATTTAAGAAGAAAAGCCTCATTCACGATAGCCAATCTCCTCACCGCCAACCCCCCCTCCTTCTTTGGCCGAGTCACATCGTCCCAAGCAACCAAGGGAACGCCGCTACGCATAGACCCCTTCTTGCCCCAAAGAAAGGTCCGCAAACAAGAATCCAACCGCCGACGAATCCCCTTAGGCATCCCCTTCACAGAAAGGAAGTAGATAGGCAGAGAAGAGAGGACCGATTTGAGGAGAATCAGACGCCCGCCCCGAGAGAGGAGAGCGGCACGCCAGCCAGCCAAGCGGGCAGCCATGCGATCCAACAACGGCTGCCAATCCCTTAAGCGAGCCCGGCCAATAGACAATGGAAGCCCAAGATAGTCCAGAGGAAGAGCACCCACCGCACAGCGCAAGATCCTCGAGCAAGCGTCAACCTCCGTCGGGGGAAGAGAGAAGGGGACCATGGAGGATTTATTATAATTGATGAGAAGCCCAGATGCCTCGCTATAAAGCTCCAAGGTGGTCGCCATTCCCGCAATATTCGACTCGTCGCCCTCAATGAAACAAATTGTATCATCCGCGAACTGAATAATCGGCAAAGAAAAGGGCCCAAGCGAGCAACCACGAGACAGGCCAGCAGCAACCACGTTGTTAACCATAGTGGAGAGAACGTCCGCGGCCAGGACGAAGAGCAAGGGGGCGAGGGGACATCCCTGCCGAATACCCCGGCGGGGCTGGAAGAAGCCCCCCGCCAAACGTCCATTGAGCATAACCGACAGAGAGGCCGAGGAAACACAACGACGCACCCAGGAAATCCATAACGGGGGGAATCCCCGCCTCTTTAGGACAGACCATAAAAAACGCCAATCAATAGAGTCATAGGCTTTAGAAAAGTCGATTTTCCACAGGATCCCCCTAGTGCCGCTCTTGTGCCAAGCGTGAATAATTTCGGACGCCACCGCATAGCAATCACCAATTTGTCTGCCCTTAATAAAAGCCGCCTGGGAGGGCGAGATAAGCGAATCAAGAAGCGGGGCCAATCGGCGAGCCAATACCTTAGCAATGATAAGGTAGATTGCATTTGAAATGGAAATAGGCCTGAAATCCTCAATGCGGGTGGCAGAAGCGGTCTTGGGAATGAGAGCAATAATAGATTTGTTGAGCTTGTTGAAACCGTTATTGCCAGCACAAAAATCGTGAGCAACCGCCAGAACGTCCTGAGAGAGGATATCCCAAAATTCCTTATAGAAAAACACGGGGAAGCCATCAGGCCCCGGGGCCGCATCAGAGTTAAGAGACCAGACCGCCTCTTTCAATTCCTCCAAAGAAATCTGACGAGAAAGGATATTAGCATCCGCCTGAGGGAGCACTGCAGCTCCCCTACCCGACCACCGCCAATGGCGCGATGACCTGCGCCCATACCACTCCTTAAAATAGGCCGAGACAGCGACACCCAACTCCCGCTCCCCCTGAACCTGTGAGTCATTGATGAGTAAAGAAGAGATAAAATTAGATCGCCGGCGACCCGAAGCAACCCTGTGAAAGAACGCAGAATTCGCGTCACCCTCCTTTAACCAACGCAAACGAGAACGTTGGCGCCATTCAATCACACGCTTACGATCCTCCAGCCTGACCCTATCCAGGGCATTAGCGCGAGCCAGCAACTCATCATGATTAAGATCACGATCATTCTCAATATGGTCGAACCGCAAAATCACACCTCAGCCTCCACCCGGGTAGCAATGCGAGCTGAGCGAGAGGCCCTTTTAAAAGACGCCAGCAGCTTTCTGAGAGAAGAAATCTTGAAGTCAAAGCGACGGGCGGCACTACCAGAAGGTGAGAGCTGAGACCAATGCTGACGAACCATATCACGAAAGCCAGACTCCAGGAGCCAAGACCGCTCAAAGCGGAACATAGAGTGCGGACGGTTCTCCTCCCCGTTCGACCAGAAGATGGGATTATGATCAGAAAAGGAACGCGGTCTCGATGCAACAAAGCATAAAGGAAAACATTCCATTAAAGAGATATTCGCCAAAAAACGATCTATCCGCGAGCGCGAGGAGCTATTTCGCCATGTGAATGAAATGTCGTTAGGAGCCAACGATTCAAGAGCCAAAGCATTCAGTACCTCCAAAAAATCCGAGGATCCCGGATCGAGGCCACCGCGCCCACGTGGGCGATCCTGAGCATGCAAAGTAACGTTAAAATCCCCGCCAATCAGCCAAGGAACATCACCAAAGGCAGCAGCATCCTCCCGCAAGTCATCCCACAATTCACGACGGGCAATATGACAGATAGGGGCATAAACACAAGAAAAAGCCAAGCAACTATTAGTCCGCCCACATAATAACAGCACCGAGATCGAGTAGCGGCCCATCCGACAAGTAGAAAACGAAAAGCGGGACGAACGCCAGGCCAAAATGGCACCACCCCGAGCACCCACGGCGTCCAACGCACGGTATTCGTCAAGCTGACCAGCCCCAAAAGAACGCCAGAGAGAATCATCCATCGCCTGAAGCTTCGTCTCCTGTATGAAGGCAACATCACAAGACCATTCCACAAGGCGCGAGCCCAAAATGCGCCTGCGGTCCGCATCACCCAAGCCACGAACGTTCCAAGATACAATCTTCATTAAAACAAAAAATATATCCCCCCAAAAAACGTGAGGCCCCAAAAAGCACCAGATACGAGTGAAGCAATCAAACCCCTGCATGCGGGTGGACAACCAAAGGATCAAGGCCCGCCGCCTCAGCAACCGCGTCGCGCAGTGTTTGGCAAGTGGATACCACATCAGAGTTTGAGAAAAGAAAACGCCTCCTAGAGTAGCTTCGGCCATAACGAGATGAGGGAGACAGACCTACCGCCACAGAAGCTTCAGGAGAAGGGGGTGACTCCTCGCCGAGATCAGAGATAAAGGGATTCAAATTGTCCTGCGTAAGTGGCTGGCCCATATCGACCGGGTGGAAGACCACAGCATCCCCACCGGCTGACGTCTGTGAAGCAAAGTCGGAGAAGATAAGCATCGGTCGGGACACCGGCGAAGGAGGAGAAAGCGAGCCTTCCAGGAGACCAGAAAAAGGTACTGCTCGAATAGGGCAAGGGCAAGCCACGTTAGAAGCGGAGAATAGATGCTCCGAGCCGAGAAGGAGATCCGTGCCCGAGTACGGATCCGATAGGGGCTGCTCCGAGGAGGCCTGTAGTGGGCCTAAATAGAGTTAACCATAGGGTCACAAGGGATGAACGTTCTGACCTGTGAGGTGCCCACTTGCAATAAATCTGCCGGCATAAATGAAACGTCTGAGGAAAAAGAATCAATGTCGAGAATAACAGCATCTGAAGGCAAAGGGACTTCTGGCAACTGAACCGTCACCAAATCTTTGGAATTCCCCCAATCATGCGGGAACCGAAGAGGCGCCTCACCCGCACGTGAGGTAAGGAGCATGCACGTCGCCGCTTCGCTGACATCCCCAGGACAAGCCACGTGGCGAGAAGGAGACGAACCGGCATTTGCATGCATCGCCGGAGACGCGGCGGCATATTCCCGCCGATCGGCCGCCAGAGAAGGCGCCACCGGCGTCACCGGCGGGGGAGAGAGAGAGAGCTCCAGGGAGAAAGTCCAACGTCCCAAAGAAAGCTTATCAAAACGGGTCTTCCCCGCCAACTCCGCAAAGAACGCTGCCGGAGCTTCCACCATCACGCTGCAATACCGCTAGTCAGCACCAGGAGCGAGGCCATCATCAAGGATCTGAAGGACCTGGCCCCAGCTGGAGAACGCTTTGGAGAGAGCGTGCACCGTTCGAGACAAGAAGGGTACCCCCCTCACCATAGCCACCCGGACCTCCGTCGAGAAGACCCCACCGTCAGAAACCCGCACCCCCCGCCATTGGACTCCTACGATGTCTCGGCAATGAATGAGTCTCTCCCGCTGATCCGGGGAGAGACCCCTAACGCAGCAGCGCACCGCATCGAGGGAGATGAAGTCCCCTCCAAAGCCATGACCCAGGAATCCCAAAGTAGCAGCACGAACAGCTTCCCAATCAACAGAACGATTTCGGAGCACCCCAACAAGCACCGAAGCGGCAGATGGCGGGCCCGAGCGTGAGGACGAGCCCTCCGCCCCCGCTTCGAAGACGTTCACAGCAGGTTCAGCCCCCCCCGAAGAAGACGAAGGAGCCGCCAGCGACGGCTCCCCAACCACCGGAGCAGCCTGAGGGTCAACTCCCTCCACCTTGGAACCAAGCAAGACCGAATCACCAGAAGAGAAAGGCGGAGCCGAACAACCCCCTCCCTGGGCATCGCCAACGACACCATGCACGGGAGGAGAAGGGCCAGCAGCCGCCACCACCTGAGCGAAAGAGCGGGAATCGCGAGCACCAAGCCTACGAGGATCGCAGCCCGACAATGGTTGTGCAGGCCGCCGCGGCCCCGAAGAGGCCAGAGAAGCCCAGCAGGAAGCCCTCCTATGACCAATCTTACCACAAAGAAAACAACGCGGCGGAAGAGAACACTCGGACGCAGAATGCCCCCGAGAATCACATCTGAAACAACGCTTACCCAGTTTAGCATGGGAAACCCGGGTCCAGCCACCTTCTCCGACGTCAGCCATAGCACCGAGTGACCGCGAGAAAGCGCGGCTCTCCCTGGCTAAAGAGAACCCCCGCGCCTTAGGTCTCCACGCCCTCCGCAGAACAGGAGCCCACCGATCACCAAAACCCCCTCGAGAAGCAGCCACACGTCCCACCCGAGTAGACCCTCCGGTCCCATCAGCCATACGACCCCGACGCTCCCTACGCACGTCGCTCTCCCAACGCACTCCGCTTCCCATTCTCCCCTCAGCAAATCCTATTGTCGATATTCTCTAATCGATATATATATATATGTAGTACCATATAGGAAAATAAGACTATATGAACTTGCCATGAAGCAAGTCTTCCTCTAAGGAGTAGCCCAATCCTTGTAGGTGTTTGTGAATCTTTTGAGGGCGTAGGAAAGAAAGACGTTTTCCATTAAGATAGCCAAGATCATAAGATAGATGTTCTTCAGTATAGGTCAGTATCCCTGACTTAGGATCAATTGAGGTTCTTATAGAACAAGTTCGGGTCTGGGACTGACAGCTTGTGGATGGGAAATAAATCAAAGAAAACTTAGACACTTAGGGTGAAATATGAAAATAACAGAAATGGTGATGTCACATTTGGCCAGTCATGGAGATTTATACTCCGATTGTGCGAGAGCGCGGTGACCCTCACCTGAGCAGGAGATGAGGTCTCTCAGGCTTGGGTAGCGGACACTGAGAGCATGGGTCTAGGATCCCAGTCTTTTTCACGTGTTTTCTTCGAGCCGGCTCGGTTTTTACGCTTCTTTGGGATCCACGAGTTGTCTAGACCATTCCGCTGACCCGTTGGTTTTTCTTGGAGAGCCTAGGTTGGGGGCTCTCCGCAGTTAGTTACGAGCTCGTCTGGTTTTACTTAGCTCTCTTCTCCTCCGGGAGTTGAGCAACGAGAGAGGAAGTTGGGTCCGGCAGGCTTACTCTTCTCTTACCTGCCTCTAGTGGCGTAGTAGTCGTACTACCACTGCCTTTCCCTTGGACCAAGCTTCCACTGGGATTGGCAAGACAGACGGATCCCTTCGGGGGTTTCCTCACCGCTGAAATTATTACCTTTCCGCCAGGCTTGTGACTTGGTGATGGGGTAGTGTTTGATAGACATGTGACAGTTCACCAATTACCCAGTAAGGTTCCCTATTAAACATTGAAAATTTAATTACCTTTCCGCCAGGCTGGTGTCCTGGTGATGGGGTAATGGTTATTAGAAAATAATGATTTAATTACCTTTCCGTCAGGCTGGTGTCCTGGTGATGGGGTAATGGTTATTAGACACTAAGGATTCAATTACCTTTCTGCCAGGCTGGTGTCCTGGTGATGGGGTAATGGTTAGTAGACACTAAGGATTTAATTACCTTTCCGCGAGGCTGTGACCTCGTGATGGGGTAAAAGACGTATGACTTTCCGCTATCTGCCTAGTGACGACTATTCCACTAAGAGACTAGTGACGATAATACCGTTAGTAGAGACTAACGAGGGTTGGGTGTTGAGAGAGAGTTGTGAGTACGTTTCCTCTTGTACACCTTCGTGAGCGAGCAATCACACGTGTCGACCGAGGATCAATGAGAATTGAGAGAACAAGCTAGGAGTGTTGGGAACTTAGTTAGGATGCAAGACACCATCGCATGCCTATGGAGGCATCCCAACCCTGAGGCGTACACCATACCTCAGAGTCATAGTGTGAGGTTCAACTTGGACTTTGAAGTCCTACCCGGATATCGAGGTCCTAACCGGACCAAGACCACAGACTTACTTCTAGGCTTGAGTTGTTGTTGGTTAGTTCCATTGATCGAGGGAGACACGGTGTGGTAGTGAGCGAGAGTGTGTTCTTCTTGTTAGTCTTCCGAAAGCAAGTAAATAACTTAAAAGAATCAATTAACCCACTTTTACTTGCTAGTTTCTCTTTTGTCCACTACAGTTACCTTACCGTTTTTCTAGTTGTCCAAGTCTGTTTCTTACTACTTTCCTTAGTAGAACTGTGTAGAATTTGTACTTGACAACTTTGTGACAGATACTTGCTTGTCCCTTTTCTACTTGTGGCAGGCAAGGGTCCGGCGACCGAGTAGCCGGCGTAGTTGGTGCTGCAGTTGTTTCTTTTTGGAGGATATACTTCCAGAGCAGGTATACCTTTTGGAGTTCATTGTACAGTTGTTGTTGTGTTCTCCTCTGTATCCTCACTTTTGGGATATATATATGTATATGTATATTGAATATTGTGGAACCTCAGCATGTTATATGAATGAAATGAAAATGAATGGATATCCTTGTTGTTCAGTTCCGGTGCACTACTTACTTCCGCTTTTAGTTTTCTTGTGGTTCTTGTTTAACTTAATAAATCTTGTGAATGTCATGTTTAAAAAGCGAAAAAATTTCCCAGGTTTTCATAACAACGGCTTAACTCTAAGCTGATTAAGTAGGCGAATGACATGTTTGACGGGTAACCTAAGGTCCTCGGGAGGAGGTCGTGACACGACTCAACTAGTCGGACCGACTAGTCGGACCGACATTTGCAAGCTTGTCTGCTTCCAAGTTCATTGTATTGGTTCTTTGGGAGTGCGCATGCCCCCATCAAGTGGGAGGAGCTAAGAGCGACAAGGAGGGATTTTCTGAACATCCATTGGCTTGTCGATGGAGATTTTAATGTGGTGTTGCTTGCATCGGACAGTCCAGGTGATCGAGGAGGAAAAGATCTGGGATCGGAAGACTTCTTGGAGTTTGTTTGAGGAGATGGTATTTGAGGTGGTGGATGCTATAAATGGGAGGTTCACTTGGCGGAATAGCTCTTCAAGGTCTCGTCTAGATCGCTTCCTGGTGTCTATGGAGTTGCTGGAAATGTTCCCTTTATCCTCGACAAGGGTGCTTCCAAGATCGAGATCGGATCATACACCTATTTATTGGGAGTCGGGGGGAAGGGACGATTCCGAGGTCGATGTTCAGGTTTGAAAGAGATGGGTTATTGGATGAGGGTTTCAGAAAGATAGTTGCGAGCTTTTGGAGATCCTCATAGGTGGAGGGGTCAGCTGCACAGGGATTGGCCCAGAAGATTGCGAGCCTGCGAGAGATGCTAATGAAGGGAGTGCCAGAGACGCAGTGAGCATCGCAATAATGCTTTGAGAGAGATTGCAAGGTAGAACGGTGTAGAGGACGTGCGAGATCTTATTTAGGAAGAGTTGCGGGAGAGAGGTAAGCACCAGAAAGTTGTGGTCAAGGACGACAAGCGGAAGGAGGTGGAGTGGTGTCAAAGATCTAGACAGAAATGGATAAAGGAATGATGTGAATAAGAAGTTCTTCCATATAGTGGCAAGTGGAAGATGAAGGAGAAATCCGATATACGACCTGCAGGTGGAGGGGGAGAGGATTCAAGGGGGTGGGGCGAGAGGCACTGCTATTGTGAAGCACTTCCGATATTTCAGCAGGAAGGCGACGTCCTCTCAGGCCAGATGGCTTGAAAGGGGACCAGACCTTTGAAGTCGAATCAACATGAGTTGCTTAGTTCTGATTTCACAAGGGAGGAAGTGCTCAGAGCGGTTTTTTATCTCAATGCAAATTGATGCCCAGGACCGGATGGCTTACCAGTCTTTTTTATAGAGAGTTCTGGGATGTGGTTTAGGAGGATGTCATGGGCCTTAGATATGTAAACAGGGTCCTGTAGAAACTCAACAGATCCATGCTCTATTTACTCCCGAAGAAGGATGGTGTTGAATATGTGGATGAATTTAGACCCATAGCATTATCTAATATTGTTTACCTTATTGTGGCTAAGGCAAGGGTTTATATATCGATATTAAACTATATATCGGTCTCATATCGATGCGATATTTCGGCAATATATCGATGATATATCGCTCATATCGATGATCATTTGTAAAGGAAAAACCTTTTCAGTAGGACATATCACCATATTGTTCGATATTTCAATCTCATGTCAATACTGATATATCGGCATATCATGATACCTCACTTATATATCGTGGACCATGGTCCAAGGTAATGGCCAACAGGCTCAGGGGTATCCTACATACTCTTATTTTCCCTGCTCAATCAGCTTTTATTCCGGGGTTTCGGTTGTTGGAAGGAGTGGTTTTGGCATTAGTGATGGTCTCAGATTGAAAGAGAAGATGGATAGAGGGTACTCTATGGAAAGTTGACTTTTCAAAGGCATGTGACTGCATGGGATGGAAGTTTGTTTGAGCATTAGTAGTTGGGAGGAGTTTCCCATATACTTGGATTGACTGGATGAAAAGGTGGGTTACAGCTTCCTCGATTTCGGTACTAGTTAATAGAAAGCAAGAGGCGGTTTCTTCCAGTCTCAGAGGGGGTGAGACAAGGGTGCCCTTTGGCTCCCCTTTTGTTCATTTTGGCGGCAGCTGCATTGGTTGTGACAGGTCTTGTTACATATGGTGGGTTCTTCACGAGCTATTCAAGAGAGGATCTTTCCATCCTGGTCTTGCAATACATTGATGACACCATCTTCTTCATTGAGGGGGAAGTGACGCAATGCAAGGCGATTAGGGCGGTGCTAAATATTTTTGATGAGTTGTCGAGTTAGAAGGATAATGGGGTAAAGTCCGTCTTTATCCCCTCCAACCTTTCTTCGGAGCAAGGCCTTAAATGTCGGTTTCGGTCACCATTTCGGTGACGACCAAAACAGAATTTCGATGGAATTTCGGTCAAATTTCGATCGAAATTTCGACCATTTCGGTCATTTTTTGTACTAAGACCCCCATATTTCGGTCATTTCGATCATTTCGATCGAATTTCGATTTCGACTGGATATCGATATTCGACAGAAATTCGACCGAATTTCGCTGAAATTTGAGGCCATGCTTCGGAGGTAGTGATGGCATGTGTAGAGGTTTTGGAAACGGCTCAGAAGAGTATGCCTATCACTTATCTTTGCATGCCTTTGATGTGTGGGAGACTTAGGTAGATTGATTGGTTGCCGGTTGTTGAGAAGCTGGAGAAGAAGTTAGCTGGTTGGAAAGCGTCGTAAATTTCTAGAGGTGGCATGTTGATTCTGGTGAAGGTTGTTCTTATAGTGATTCGTGTTTTTTTCTTTCCACAAGAACACTACATGTGGGTATTCATAAGAGATTGGAATCCTTGATGTGATGCTTCTTTTGGCTATCATCTCTGGATGGTAAAGGATTTGCGTTGGTGGATTGATCGTTGGTGACAACGCCAATCAAGGACGGAGGACTTGGAGTTTTGTGTATTGGTGATATAAACAAAGACGTTGCTTGTGAAATGGATGATGAGGATCTGGGGAAATAAGAATGGTATGCTTTCTAGACTAATGAGATTTATATATAACGTGTCAACTGGCCTATGTGCCCGAGCTGATGTGGTGGCTTCGTTGACCATTTTCTAGAGGGGAATGTGCTCGATTGTACCGCTACTGATGGACCCTTTGTGACCAGTTTTGGGAGATGGTTGAGGTTTCCATTTCTGACTAAACGAGAGGTCTGAAGAAGTTGCCCTATGTGATTTGTACCCATAACTTTTCGCTCTAGCAACAGGCAGAGAGGCAAGTGTCACACCCCAAAATTCCGTGATCGAGAATGATCGTGCATACACGGTAGCTGTTGGAGCATAAGTTGTATGTGCCTATTGAGTTGTAACAGGGTAAATGGATTCTGGAGGAGATCCATTTACCCCATCCAGTGTTTAGTCCCACATCGTCCAGTGGTGAGACTTGGAGGCTCTGGAGAGGCTATATAAGGAGCCCCAGACCTCCTGTATCCATTGAGAAAAAGGAATAAAGTATCCGCCCCTTTGAGGGCTTCTCCCGTGGTTTCATCCCGCTCCTCACGGAGTAGGGTTCCACGTAAAAATCCCGCTTGTTCTTCGTTGTTATTTATCTTTTTCCATGTTACGCTTCCGCTTCCGGTTTTCTAACATGGTATCAGAGCGGGTTCGATTCTCGAGGACTTCGTGTTCTTTATTTATTCGAGATTCGATTGTTGTTTATTCCTGAAGATGATTTTATTGAAGATTATTGTTGGTCAAATATTCTTGTTCTAGGGTTTTCTGAAACCCTAGATTTATTCGTGAAGATCTGCTCTCCAGACAACCGCAGCATCTTCCTGCGTTGAGCGGGGTTTCTCATTGAAACTCTAATCCTTCAAGAACATGGCGATGAAGATCATGCCCCTCCGGCCGGCCGCACATGATTCCAGGCGGCGATAGCCTCGCTCCAACGTGAAGTCCAAGGGGAGATAGCCCCACTTCTGTGGCTCCAAACCGCAAGCACATCTCCTTCAGTCTGTGGAGGCCAAGGGCCCGCATCCCTTGCTGGTCTCCCCAGCGCACCAAGCGGCACCCTTGAAGCCGCATCTCAGCCCTACGCATCAAGCGCGCACAGGCGCGACCAGCACGACCCTTCAGGCGCCACCAGGCAGCGCGGATCTTCTCCAGCTAGTCCCCAGGCGGGGCTCGATGCAGCTGCCAGCACGCGGTGTTGTCCTCCAGGCGCGCGACCCCAAGGCGGCGGCATCCTCTGCATCTTCCAGTTAGCGGTAACCAGGCGACCCCAAACTCGCAGCGCACCATCACAAGCAGTGGGCGACGCAAAACCCTAACCCATATCCTCCAGGCACCCAGGCGCGAGGCGTGCACCCCCCCAGGCACGAGGCGTGCACCCCCCCAGGCGCGAGGCGGCCCACCCAGGCGGCTTCCTCCGCATCTCGGTGGCGGCGCACATCTTCGTATCCTCTTGTTGTGAGAAGGTTCCAACGTTGGGAACCCTAAAGGGGGGCCCCGACGTTTATTTAAAAAAAAAGAAAGAAAGAAAGGACCTCCTGTGGCTGTCAATGAGAAATGTTGTGTGGGCCAAATGGGCCTGCTGTGTTAAAAAAAAAGAAGAAGAAGAAACGAGAGAGAGAGAAGGGAGATTAGTTTATTTTAAAAAAAAGGAGATATTATGTTTAAAAAAAAGAAGAGAGAGAAGGGGTTGATGTATCTTGGGGCCAACTGGCCAAGTAGGCCGAGATCTGTTTCAAAAAAAAGAATATTTTGGGCCCAAATTTGGGCCGAGAGTAGTTTAAAAAAAAAGAGGCGCGTACAAGAAAAAGCCGTACGCAAAGTTTTCAAAAAATAAAAAAGGAAAAGCCGTAAAAAAAAGAGAGAGAGAGAAAGAACGGCTTTAAAAATGTTTAAAAAAAAGGAAGAAGAAGGTGTGACGGCTTATTAAAAAAATATGTGAAAAGCCGCAAGTATGTTTTGTTTTCCCCTTCTATCTTGTGTTCTCTCAACTTAGTCGATGTTCATTTTCCGACAAGTATGGGAGAAAGGGGGAGTATATGTAGAGTCACAGGTCTGTTTATGATCCAGATTCCAGATTCAAATGCCAGTCTCCAGACCAGCCAGTTGATCAGACTCTACAGTTCGGTTTCAGACTCGACGATCATTGTTTCCGAGTCTCCAATTTCAGACACGCACGAGTGTGCGGTCATTTTGAGATGAGCATATGTTGCCATCATCAGTTCGAGGTCCCCATTATTCTTGTTGTTGTTCGGCCAGAGTTTTCATGTGAGCCATAAGGACTCCAGAGCAGATGATCATTCCCTTGAGGGCAAGGGTTTTCATGTGGTATCATAGGTACACCAGAGCAGTGCACCATTCTCTGAGCCAGATGGGAGAGACCCAGTTCTCCGACGAGGAGACTTCAGGCGCAGTTCAGACTTGATGGTCAGATTCCGAGTCTTCAGTCAACTCACATTCCAGCCCGTTCGTCCTCCTCACCTGCACGGCATGAGAAGCAACGTCCTCGACTGCAGTAATGTGCGCGTTGGGTTGATATTGTCCGTAGTGTCTTGTAGCGTTGAGTTGAGTTTTTGTCTGTTTGTCCAAGATGAGCATTGCATGCTCCAGCTTGAGGGGGAGTGTTGGAGCATAAGTTGTATGCGCCTATTGAGTTGTAACAGGGTAAATAGATCCTGGAGGAGATCCATTTACCCCATCCAGTGTTTAGTCCCACATCGTCCAGTGGTGAGACTTGGAGGCTCTGGAGAGGCTATATAAGGAGCCCCAGACCTCCTGTATCCATTGAGAAAAGGAATAAAGTATCCGCCCCTTTGAGGGCTTCTCCCGTGGTTTCATCCCGCTCCTCACGGAGTAGGGTTCCACGTAAAAATCCCGCTTGTTCTTCGTTGTTATTTATCTTTTTCCATGTTACGCTTCCGCTTCCGGTTTTCTAACAGTAACGGATGCTCGAGAATGATCGATGGATCTAGGACTTCAAGAGGAGTCTGAAATACGTGGATATTATGGAGGTTATCCACGAGAGTCTGGAGGCTCAACCGTACGTGACTATGGAGAAGCGTCACACATGACACTGGCTCGGTAGCAGAGTGTCATGGTGCTTGTAGCAGTGCGAGCAGTGAGCACAGGCAGCAGTGCAAGACATGACGATGGATACACGTAGCGGTACATACGCATGCGCAGAAGGGAGGTATGCAGTGAAGCAGTATGCATCGAGGAGCAATGCGGTACGGTTACGTAGGCATACGCACGAAGGCGCACGGTATCGGTATTGATGCGTGGCGGTCCAAGGAGGCATGAAGCGCTGCAGGTGCTGAGTACGAGCATGGTCGAGCATGCTCGGTAGTACACATACGACAGTGGTCTGGAGGCCACGATAGCGAAGTTATGGAGGACTTCCCCTTAGCATGCAGAATGCTAAGGAAGGGTTTACCGCACGAAGGTCTGGAGGCCGCGGGTTTCCTTTGGCACAAGACCAAGTGTTCGGTGACACTCGGTGAATTATGGCAAAGCTGCATCAGCAAGCGTTGGAGCGCGAGTGTGCTGATGACTAGGCAGTTGATGTGGCGTCAACCATGCGGGAAGATGAAAGGACAACAACGCAATCAAAGAGACAAGCAGACGAAGAGTTGCTGAGGAACGCAAAGGGTTGCCGAAGAACTCGAAGGGTCTCTTGTGTCTTCATGTATCATTATTGTAGATATAATAATGAGTGTCCCTTCGGTTGCCTTTAGTCTTGTATAAAAGGAGAGGTGGTGGCTCATTTGTACACACGGAGTGAAAGTGTAGTGTCACCCCACTCCAGAGCAAGTTCCCCTTCTAATAAGAGAAGAGCTTTGTACCCGTGCTTGTGTGATCGTGTGGTTGTGTTTTTTAGCGTTCTTGAGTGAGTTCTTGATAGTGTTCTTGAGCGATACATATAGTCGAGCTTGTGCTTGTGTCTGAGCGTCGGTGCGTTAGCAAGCAGGAGTATCGAGAAGAGTTGGAGCGCGTCCGTGACCGTTCTACTTGAGAAGGCTGGTTAGCTACGGGTTAGCTAACGCCACACAGGATCGGTCGAAATCGATAACGGGATTTTGACCCTGTAACATCTGATATCAGAGCTTGGTTGGTACCAAGAGAGCGGGCAAGAAAGCGGGCAAAGCTACGAGCGGTTGTCGGTGCAGTCGATCGTGGGAACAGAGGATACTTGTCGGTGCAAGTATATCTTCAATCAACAGAGCGAAGATGGTGGGTGTCACCGAGCATGTGGCAGCACTGGAGCAAGCGATGGCAGAAGTGGAGTCCACCATTGGGACTCATGCCCATCGCGTCGCCGTCTTCAAGGATCGTTCATTAGAAGGAACGGATGTTGGGGACGAGACCCAACGATCAGCAGAGCAGATCAAGTCCTTGGAGGACAAACTGGAGGCGTTCAGCTCGATGATGGAGGATCTGCGCAGCGAGATCTCCCTCATCAAGAAGGCGTTGGCGAATAGCGGGAGCTCCACGGAGGTGCAGCGACGCAAGGTACCCGAACCCAAACCCTTCACCAGTATGCGGAGTGCCAAGGATTTGAAGAACTTCCTATGGGATATGGAAGTTTACTTCGAGGCGACCAAGACGAGGGAAGCCGAGAAGGTCGGCTTGGCATCGATTAATATGTCGAGCGATGCCAAGTTATGGTAGAGGAACCGTGCAGCAGACGAAGTGAGACTAAGGATATCTAGGTGATGATCTAGTCACGGAACTGAAGGTGCAGTTCCTGCCGAAGAACACTGCATGGGTCGCACGAGAGGCTCTTCGACGCCTGAAGCAAATAGGCACTGTTCGTGAATACGTGAAGCAGTTCACGTCTTTGTTGCTGGACATCAAGGAAATGTCATAGGAGGACAAGCTGTTCAATTTCACGATCGGGTTGTAAAGCTGGGCGCAAGCTGAATTGCGGAGACAGGGCGTGAAGGACCTTAATTCAGCGATCGTGGTGGCGGATGCGTTGGTCGACTACGGTGCCCAACCAATCTTCAACGCTGAAGAGAAGGAGTTCGCCAGCAAGCAGAAGGCGCGGTCGAAGGACAAGGGCAAAGGCGTTGCCCATTATCCACCAACAGAGGAACGGGAGTACTCCAAGAAGAGGGTACAACCCAGGAGCAAGGGGAGCTTCATATGCGACGGACCGCATCAGGCGCGGGAGTGCCCAAAGAGGGAGAAACTCAAAGCTCTTCGTACGGACGAGGAGGAAGAAGAAAGTGAGGTACGCTTGGGAGCAATCGGTGTTATGCGCAAGGTACGCCTCACGACACTTCGAGTTTGAGCTTCGAATTCGGTGGAGGGAAGAAACTCCACAACAAAGAGCTTTGGAGGCGCTAAAGCTCGATCGAGGACGCACAGGAGTGTGCATGTGCATGCTGAGCACCAGCGTGTGTGCTGAAGCCACACAACCAAAGTCGCGGATAGGAGAACATCCGTGCACGAGAAGATGATGCAGAGCTCAGGAGTGCGATGCAACATGGACGAGAGGCTACACGTCCATGGGGGTAGAGTGGCGATGAACCACACCACCAACGATCTTACAGGAGGCAAGAAACCGAAGATGCTTGGAGCGCAAGAGGTGCTTATTTTCCAGGATGCAGGGATGCCCACAGGGAACGTCGAGATCGTCAACGAGCAAGCGTGGAGGTGAGTACTCCACGTGTAGAGCTGGAGCTGCCACACACCAACGATGGAGTTGTTGTATCCAGGAATACACCGAAAATGGGAGCTGACAAGAGCTCCACTTTTCACGTTGAAGACTAAGTCATGGAGGGACGTGGTTCGTAAGAAAACTAGGTGCAGGAAGGGAGGCGGTGCACACTTGCACCACCCTTCCAATTGAGAAGCATCAGGAGGTGCGTAGCGGATGGAAGATCATGACGGGACGCCAGCTGAAGAGGAAATGCTCGGTTGAGGACAACCGATTCTTTAGGTGGGGGAGGCTTGTCACACCCCCAAATTCCGTGATCGAGAATGATCGTGCAGATACGGTAAAGTATGCTCGAGAATGATCGTTGGAGCCAGGACTTCAGGAGGAGTCCGAAATACGTGGATGTTATGGAGGTTATCCACGAGAGTCTGGAGACTCAACCATACGTGATAATGGAGAAGCGTCACACAGGACATTGGCTCGGTAGCAGAGTGTCGTGGTGCGTGTAGCAGTGCGAGCAACGAGTACAGGTAGCAGTGCAAGACATGACGATGGATGCACGTAACGGTACGTACGCGTGGCAAAAGGGAAGTATGCAATGAAGCAGTACGTATCGAGAAGCAATGCGGTACGGTCAAATAGTTGTACGCACGAAGGCGCACGGTATCAGTATTGATGCGTGGCGGTCCAAGGAGGCATGGAGCATTGCAGGTGCTGAGTACGAGCATTGTCGAGCATGCTTGGTAGTACACGTACGACAGTGGTCTGAAGGCCACGATAGCGAAGTTATGGAGGACTTCCCTTTAGTATGCAGAACACTAAAGAAGGGTTTATCGCACGAAGGTCTGGAGGCCGCAGGTTCCCTTTGGCACAAGACCGAGTGTTCGGTGGCACTCGGTGAATTACAGCAAAGCTGCATCAATAAGTGTGGAGCGCGAGTGTGCTGATGACTGGGCAGTTGATGTGGTGTCAATCGTGCGGGAAGACGAAAGGACAACAAGGGAGTTGAAGAGACGAGCAGACGAAGAGTTGCTGAGGAACGCGAAGGGTTGCCGAAGAACTCGAAGGGTCTCTTGTGTCTTTATGTATCATTATTGTAGATGTAATAATGAGTGTCCCTTAAGTTGCCTTGAATCTTGTATAAAAGGAGAGGTGGTGGCTCATTTGTACACACAGAGTGAAAGTGTAGTGTCACCCCACTCCAGAGCAAGTTCCCCTTCTAATAAGAGAAGAGCTTTGTGCTCGTGCTTGTGTGATCGTGTGGTTATGTTCTTGAGCATTCTTGAGCGAGTTCTTGAGAGTGTTATTGAGCGATCCATAGAGTCGAGTTTGTACTTGTATCTGAGCGTCAGTGCGTTAGCAAGCACGAGTATCGAGAAGAGTTGGAGCGCGTCCGTGACCATTCTACTCGGGAAGGCTGATTAGCTACAGGTTAGCTAACGCTGCACAGGATCAGTCGAAATCGATAGCGGGATTTTGACCATGTGATAGCAAGCATAGTTGATGTCTGGTCAGATGAGTCTTGGATGCCTACTTTTGTGATGAAGATCTCAGATCAGAGGCTGGAGGAGTTCCTTTGTCTCTCGGGCGGATTGGCGAGACTAGAGGTGTCGGTAGATGGGACATGGGAGAGATTCATGGTGCTGGAGAGATGGGGTGTTCATAGTCGAGAAAGTATACAAGGTGATTTCTGCTATGGCCACAGTATAAGATACAGAGATTTCTTGGGATTGTGCTAGGATTTGGGGTCAGAAAGTCCCTACAAGAGTAAGGTTTTCCTGCGGCTGCTGAGAATAGAGCGAATTATGGCAAGTGCTCGGCGAGCCAAGATTTTTCCAGGAGATGATGAGAGCTATAGAAAATGTGCCGGAGCGTCTAAGGACGTGAACCATCTCTTTTTTCCAATACTCGAGTTCTATGGATGCATGGCGAAATGCAGACATCTCGAGTGTCCAACGGAGAGATAAAGCATCATTTTGAGCTTTGTTAGAAAATATAAATGCGAAAGCAATTTGATAAACAGAGCATAAAGAAAAGAAAGATAAACTTGACACAGATTTTTACGTGGAACCCTACGCCCTAAGGAGCGGGATGAAATCATAGGAGAAGGCCTCAAAGGGCCATATGTGTCTATTGATTCTCTCCATAGATACAGAAGGTCTGGGGCTCCTTATATAACCTCCACAAAGCCTCCAAGTCCCACTACTGGTAGATGTGGACTAAACACATGGATGGGATAAATGGATCATGGAAGTATCCATTTACCCATCTACAACATAAGAGGTGCACAACCAAATACTCCAACATTCCCCCTCAACTAGAACATGCAATGCTCAGCTTGGACAAACAGAAAGAAACTCAACTCACAATACATGACACTATAGACAATATCAACTCAATGCGTACAACTGTCGGCTGTTGTTGAGGACGTTGCTTCTCATGCCGTGAAGGTGAGGAGGACGAACGGGCTGGAGTATGAGTCAAACTAAGGACTCGAGATCTGACAATCGAGTCTGAAACTGCGCCTGAAGTCTCCTCGTCGGAGAACTGGGTCTCTCCCATCTGGCTCAGAGAATGGTACTCCACTCTAGAGTCCCTATGATACCACATGAAAACTCTTGCCGAAACAAAAAGAATGATGGGGACCACGAAACTGAAGATACTCGTGCGTCTTGAACTGCAGACTCGGAACCTTAAGTCGAGTCTGAACATCTGACAACTGTAGAGTCTGAACAATCCGACTGGTCTGACGAATCTGAAATCTGGAGAAGACATGTGACTCTTCATATACTCCCCTGTTCTCCCGTACTAGTAGGAATATATCATCGACTAAGTTGGAAGAAGACAAGAATAATGGGGGTAAATAAAACATGCCTCGGCGATAATCATCGATCATCTTTTTCGGCTTTTCAAACATTTTTTTAAGCTGTTCAGTCTTTTTTTACGGCTTTTTCAACATTTTTCTCTTTTTTTGAAATTGCGTACGATTTTTTATTTGTGTGTGCCTTTTTCTTTTTTTTAACCTCTCTCCCATATTTTTTGTGCACAGAGCAAATTTTCTTTATTTTACATACCAGGCGGCCCACTTGGGCCCTTACAAGAATTTGTTTTTAAGTAGCCTACTTGGGCACGCAAGGGGAGAAACCCTAGTTAGGGGTTTCCCTTCCAATTCCGCGACTGGGAACAAAAGCGTCGCCTGCGCAAAATCGAGAGAAGAGGCTTCGCCTTCTCGATGGCCTTCTCGCTCGACTGCAACACGGATCTGGAGAGGGCGAGTCGTCGCGTGGGATCTCGCAGGGAGGAGGCTCAGGGAGTCGTGTAGGAGAGGATCTGATGTGTATAAAGAGGGGACTCGGGCAAGAGAGCGACCAAGCAATCGAGGAGCTTCTGCTTCTTTCTGCGGACGACGCTGAAGAGGTGTTGCGTGAGGGTGCGCGGCCTGAAGATGGGGCTTCCGCCCTCCTAGAGGGCCCTCTCGCGTGGGTTTTGGAGATCTTCGACGAAGGAGAAGGGCGGTACGCGAGGGAGGTGCTGGCCACCTGTAAATGCGGCATGGAGCGACTCTGATGGCGACGGGGAGGGAGCATGAAGGGATCAGGGCCGCCGCCCGCTGCTGATGTGGGGTCAACGCCTGCCGACGCTGTAGGGTCTTCGACTGCTCAGCTTTGGATCTGGAGGTAGGGCGCTCCTGGAGCACCAAGCCGTTGGGGCTCCAGTCGATGGAGATCTGACGTTGAGGGCGTCGCTGGGAGCGGCTAGGGCGCCGCCTGGTGGGACCAAGAAGAAGGATCGCAGAGAGGTCTTGGATCCTCTCGCGTGGCGATCTTCTCTGTCGATGGTGTAACTGGAGACGAGTGGCCACAAGAACAGCCATCGTGACTGAAGATGCATGCGGCGGTGGAATCTACCAAGTGGGTGTGTGCGGCTGTCGAGGAGGTCGAGAGCTCTTTGCTTTGGAAGACGGAGCGGCTCGGAGATGTGTCGTTGCTGGAGTGTCGTCGCCTGAAGCACAAGCCTAGCATGGGCTATGCGGTGAGATTCCCCCGAGTAGGGTTCAGAAAACCCTAGATCTGTGTGCCCGTGCAAGGATTGCCTTGATCAAAAGGGCGGCAGAACATCTCCAGAAATTGAACCATGAATTTGATCATAACTATGAACTTGAATCGATGAATAAACTTCAAACCTGAAAATTGAATCTCGAATCTTGAACAACTAAAATACAAATCCATGAGAATCGACCCGCTCTGATACCATGTTAGAAAATATATATGCGGAAGCAATTTGATAAACATAGCATAAAGAAAAGAAAGATAAACTTGACACACAGATTTTTACGTGAAACCCTGCTCCCTAAGGAGCGGGATGAAACCACGGGAGAAGACCTCAAAGGGCCATATGTGTCTATTGATTTTCTCCATGGATACAGGAGGTCTAGGGCTCCTTATATAGCCTCCACAGAGCCTCCAAGTCCCATCATTTGTAGATGTGGGAGTACACACATGGATGGGGTAAATGGATCCTGGAGGTATCCATTTACCCATCTACAACATAAGAGGCGCACAACCAGATACTCCAACTCCAACAAGCTTCAATTGGTAGAGATTGGTCAGGATCATTAGAAGGGAGGGTCAAGGTTTATGCGCTGCTCTGAGCGATTTGGATAGCGAAAAATGGTATTGTTTTTTAGGGAGGGAGATTTTATTTCGAAAATGTGCTTGGGCATACTGAATGACCAAATATAGATCACAATGGGGCAAAGAATCCATGTAGTTGACCCTACTTAATGTGGGAAAAGGCTTGGTTGTTATTGTTGAATGTACTTGGGCATGCCAGAGCCGTCTTCGGAACTTGGTGTGTGTAGTTTTTAATTGCTTTTTAAATATAATTTTTTTGGATGGGTCTCTAATGGAGGTCCATCCCACCAATTCTAAAAAAAAAGACTCCTCTAGAGTTCTGGCTCTTGTAATATGATTTGTTTTCTTCTAATATACTTCGGACAGACACCTTAGCGTGTTTCCCCCTCTTTGGTATCAAAAAAAATCATTGCAGGAGCATGATAAATTATGATTTTTGACCATTCAATCAATTTCCTTCACCTTACCCAATCATGAGATGGAAGCCCCACTAAAGTGCTTAATCCTTGGACAATCATTTAAGACACGGTTGAATCACTTTATACCCAAGTTTGTATCAAGTTGATTTATCGCTGCATGGAACAATATCTGCTCACTCAAACATCTTTGACATTGCTTCTGATAACTGTTTGTTTTCATTGTTCTTGGTGCATGGAACATCTGCTCAAACATCTTTGACGTTGCTTCTCGTGACTTTTTTAAATGTTCCTTGAGTGGTGGATTAATTATTTCTTTATTTAATAAGAAATATTTTTATAAGGAATGACTATATAAGCCTGCAATTTGCTGGTGAGTATAACTTGACTGTAGTCAGATTTTTTTCGAGGAACTGTAGTCTACTTACGTATCACTATAATGATTCTGTTTGTTCCTAATTAGTTTGTTGATATTTCCAGTACCAGCAGGAAGGATTTTTTTGACTCTGACTATTATTAATTAAAAAAAACAAGATAATGGCTAGAAACAAATGTACTGAAGTTTAAACATGGGGAACAAACAGACTGGAAAAATGTTGGATCAGAAACCAAATACAAAAATATAAAGATTGTACCTCAAATGCTGCAACCTGCCCTCCATTACAAGCCAACTCCTGCTCCGTCGGAGACACTAACATAAGTTTCCTCTCATCGACGATCCTGCTCAGTTCAGTGACCATAGTTACATGTTTTGACACATTTCCTTGCATTTTACGGTACTCAGGGTAGTTGTCCACAAACTTTGCCATATCCTCTGTAAAGTTAAATTAATAAAAAGCACGTTAGGATAAGCACCAGAGATAATAGACTGGTCCTCATCCTCACTAAGAACCATTTCCTGATGAAATTTAGAAAAGCAACACTAACCTATTGTTTGAATGTTCTGGTTGCTCTTTGCAACCTGCTGAAATTCATCCACCATCCCCTTAATATTCATACCAAGATCTCCAAAATTCTCATACATGTTAGCTTTAAAAAATGCATCCTGCTCAGCTGACAAAACCACTTCCTGAAGCAAAAGCAAATGATTATCAAATGATGCAAACATATAATGCACAAAAGAATTGGCTTCATAAAGGTAACAACTTGTTGATCAGTGGGGACTTTCCCGGCATTTCGAAGGTCTACTTTGTTGTCATGTATTTCCAGAAGTTCATGAACCATTGCCTGTTAAAAGGGCCACAGGAACATCAACATGAATGTTCCGTAATTGGTTTTAGAAACTAAATTAAAGATTACTTGATAAGTCCATTGGTTTAACAATGGTGTAACAGGATCATCCCTTCTGTCCACTATCAGCAATAGTGGTGAAATCTCAGTTCGTCTGAAATCAAAAAGGCCACTTTCATGTTCATACATAAGCTTCTGCAAGTTGAGGAAACAACTGTCGTAAAAACTGGTTTAAACATATTTCACTGGTGAATATTTTCATCTAAGATCTGAAAGAGAAGTCCACGAAGAATAGAAGCCAAAAATACAGCTATATAATGTAAAAACAATTGTTCAATGCTCACCATTGTTTCTTGTGCAATCCTTTTTGCAATGTCAGATGTTCGTTGATATCTTATCACGGGTCGGCGTTTGAGAGCTAAGAAAGTGGCAGCAATACCATCAACAGCCCGATCACAGAAATTTTGCAGACTTGGAGGATCAACAACTGTCGGGAGCATATACATGTGGTTTGAATTCATATTCAGAGTGAAATGGTAAGCATCCATAGCAACAAAATCTGCATAGAACTCCTGCAAGATAATGATCTATAGATTAGAATGAAAGTACAAGGAACGTGTTGTCAAATAGTCCTTATTTTACTGTCAAAAAAAACTTTTCAATATTACTGACCTTTCTATGCATTCCTTTTTATTGAGCCAAATGACAACTATACAAATGATTTGTCAATTATTTTTCATTTAATAATTAATTGCATATAGTACAGAACAAGTACATCAAAACCCTCCGAATCAAAAGAACATACCCATGACAATAATAAAGTCAGAAACAATATGCCACATTCTTTGTATCTCACGCTGGAACACTACTTCCTTTTATATCTCACACTGGAACACTACTTCCCTATTATCAAAATCCATATTTAAGATCTCTAAATAACAAGATATCAATAGAGATATATATGAATCATCAACCACGATATAAGAAAATGACATATGAAAGGTAATGAGTAAAACCTGGGGCATCCCTTCAGAGTAGCAAGTAGTTGTAAATTTTTTAAGTTATTTATGCCTTACTACTTGATTCTTTTGGAATCACCTTAAATACATGCTAGTTTTAATAAGTTTTCGGGACATACCAATGCTCGTTGGCGTCTCGTGTTCCTTTCATGTGTGGCAGGCAAGGAGCCTGCAACCCCGTACCTGATTGATGGTTCCTGACATTCGTTGCCACACCAGACGGTACAGTTGTAGTTGTTACAGTTTTTGTCTAGGTTATGATGTAGAATGCTTTCTTTCTCTTCATGTCACAATTTTGGGAATACATGTATGTACTGGGAGCCTTTGTTGTACATGTTGTATATATATGGAAATTAATGAATGAAATTTTGGTGGTATTTGTTGTTCTGTCGTTGTTATTTGAATTATGAATGTCATTTGCAGAAACGTAAAAAATTTCCCCGTATTTTCATGTAACTTGTGCAATCTTTAACGAATAAAATACCGCGAGTGTGGGTACCCGGATCCGAAGGGGCTTACAGAAAATAGGGAAACCATTCAACCCAGGACAACCATCTGGATTCAGTTCGAAAACTATTGCACGAACCTCCTCCAACCCAAACTTCCTTGTCAGAGACTATGCATCCAAGTCTGAAACTTGGCTCACTCCCAAGCCCAACCACCGTGACCCGCAGTGAGTTGGTCACCTGCTCATGCCCTTGAAGTACCATGTAACCACTCTCGCCACCCCCCTCCCCGATGAACTCCCCCCACCTATACAGAATGTATCATGTTTCTCCTCCTCTTGTCGTTTGCCACTACATGAAAAAACCTCATATTCACATCCCCTTCAACCACTTCTACCCCGACCATTGTCTCCACTCATACTCACGCTTTCGGTCCTCCTCTAAGATCTTCTGAACCACCCACGACTCATGAGACTCCTCATCCAACTCCCTCTCATCTTCCACCAAGTCTAGTCTCCCCAGCTCCTCATGCACCAAATTCCCCCTCAACTCACGCTCAAAATGAGTGTCTCTTTTGAACCCTAGAAGCATGCGTCGCAGTACTGCCAGTAACCCTCTCTCTCTTCAAACTAGAAGGAATACACCATGTCAAAGAAATGCCTTCCAGTAACCAACATCGATCAATCTGAAGTATGAAGAAAAACCCTTGTTGTTGCACGAGTCAAAACATAGGGGAATATGATATGACCTCAATCTAGAAAGGGAGGTAACAGCAGCCAAGTTGAATATCGCCGATGCTTCAATAGATAGAAGTAAATGATCGATGCGCAAGCGAGAAGATGTACTCCTCCAAGGGTATTTACTGTTAGCAGTGTCCATGACCTCGAGCTGAGTTCCTCCACTACCTCACCAAAAAAAATCGATCCAGGATCTCGTGCATATCTCCCCCTCGACTATCCTCCGCATATACTGTTACATTGAAGTCCCAACCTACCACTCATGTTGTTTTCGGAAATCTTACTCTAATCTGATACAGTTCATCCCACAACTCTGTATTTGTGGTTGCACCGGTAATACCATACACCGAGGACACCAGGAACCTAGAACGGTCCACCTTGCTCATTAAAACCACTGATACCGAGTGAGCTAAGAATGCCTATCGTCCAACTCAAACATGTCGTCATTCCATGCAACCACTACTCCCTCGAGCTTCCACTTGCCAAGATAGCTCTGAATTCATTGAGATATAGAGCCGGTGTGGATCGCCACCTCACCGACTCTCAACAATCAATTTTTTTTTAAATCAGAGAAGGGGGGAATCACGCATAGGTGTCTGCCCCATTAACTTATTAATATATCAAACAACAAAACTGCTTACAAAAGCCAAGATTCAAGCAATTGCTTGTAATGGTATCTGACATTTTCACAATAAAAACGTGTTCCCGAAAAAAGATTCGCATTGCGAGCAAGCCAGATGGCCCAAAGAACAGCAACCGGAAGCAAAATCTCCCTCTTCTGTCTTTTGCGCGCACCAAAAAGAGAGCTCCAAAAAGAATCAAAGTCGAAGGGACGCAACCAATCCAACCCCACATCATCCCAGATAGGCGCAATAATGCGGCAGCGAAAGAAAAGATGATCTCGCGTTTCAATTTCAGCTCCACAAAGCAGACAGTGGTCGGAGACACCCTCAAAAAGCCTAGAGCATATATCACGAGTCATAGTACGCTTCCTCCTAAACAACCACAGGAAGAAACCAATCCTCTCTGACAATCCCATAGCCCAGAGAAAATCGCAATCACGAGTGACGATATCCGAGGGAGACGGAGGCGAACGACAAATAGCTCCATACGCCTTCCTATCCGAGAAGGGAGAACCCTTCCAGCTCCAGTGATTCACCCCATTAGATGGCCTCCCAAACTGACTAAGAAAATCCAGGTGACGAAAAAAGTCTTCCAAGCGCTGATCCGAAAAAGCAATCCTAAATGGCGGCATCCAGTTACCATTACCCCAGCACCCAGCAACCCGAATCTCCTGATATGCCGCCAAGGCAAACAGGCGCAGAAAGCGGCAACTGAGAAGCCCCTCACCAGTCCAATCATCTGTCCAGAAACCAAACAATTCACCATTCCCCGCAACTGGGCAAAACAATTCACGAAAGCGAGGCATGACCTTCAGTACCCCCTTCCAGAAAGCTGATTCTCTCTGGCCCTGACGCTGCACAAGTGGATTGGTAATGGAAATCCCGTATAAATTATGGATCAGGTTGCAACAAATCCCTTCATCCTCACCCCAAATCCTTCCCACCCACTTCAGGATCAACGCCTCATTGAGTGCCTCCAGGCTCTTAATCCCAAGGCCCCCCTTCTTCTTAGGTTGAACCACAGTCTCCCAATCCACCAAATAAACCCCTTTTTTATCCCGCCCCGCCATGCTCCATAAGAATTTACGCATCAGCCGCTCCAACCGCCTGACGATACCCTTGGGCATCAAATGAGAAAAGAAAAAATAAAATGGAATCGCCGAAAGAACCGCCTTAATAAGCACCAGTCTACCACCACGAGAAAGCAAAGCCGCCTTCCAACCAGAAAGCTTCCTCTCCATCTTTTCAACAACTGACAACCAATCCGCCAGACTTATCCTACCATCCGACAGAGGGATACCAAGATACTTAATGGGCAGGGAACCGTAAGCAGTACCAAGCTCCAAACTACACGCCGCAGCCACCTCCTCAGTCATGCCAAAGGGAATAACCTTGGACTTGTCAAGGTTTAAGCGAAGACCAGACATCTCGGCAAAAATCTCAAGAATAATAGCGATAGCACCGACCTCCTCCTTCCCACCCTCAACGAAGAGGATAGTATCATCCGTATACTGCAACAAAGGGATGGTTATCCCACCACCAGAAAAATCACAATCCCGCTCCTTTGAGCACAACCAACCATGCAAGCAAGCACATCAGCAGCAATCACAAACAACAGAGGGGTCAACGAGCAACCCTGCCTGACACCCCTCTGAGGCTGGATAAAACCCCCTTCAGGCTGCCCATTGATTAGCACCGAGAATGAAGACGTGGTGATGCACCGCTTCATCCAAGAAATCCAAACCTCCGGAAAACCTCTCTTAGATAAAGTCGCCCACAAAAACCGTCAATCCAACGAGTCGTATGCCTTGGCAAGATCAACCTTCCAAAGTAATGCTTGCTTGTTGCTACGCTTCCATTCACAAATGATCTCCGCAGCCAACACCAGACTGTCGCCAATCTGACGTCCAGGAATGAAAGCATATTGGGCAGGCGAGACAATAGGGTCAAGAACCCAACTCAGGCGAGTAGCCAGCACCTTAGCCACGATAAGATGGATACTGTTAGAAATAGCAATCGGCCTGAAGTCCTCAATCCGCTCAGGCGACCCAATCTTCGGAAGAAGGAAGATCAAAGCCCTATTCAACCTCTCGAACCCAGCGTTCCGACAACAGAACTCCTGAATGACCTCCACCATCTCATTGCCGAGCATATCCCAGAACTCCAGGTAGAAGGAAATAGGAAAACCGTCAGGGCCATGTGCTCCGTCACAATTAAGACTCCAAACCGCCGCCTTCACCTCCTCCCTCATGACCGGAATGATCAAACTGCCAGCATGAGCATCGGATAGCCCCTGCGCCCCAAAGTCGTTCCACCATCACGGCCTAGACACGTCCCTCCTAGAAAACTCAAGAAAGTGTTCAACAATCGCATCTCCCCTCTCCTTGTCCCCTTCAAATCTAACGCCATTGAACACCACAGATCTGAAAGTATTAATCCGACGTCGACCGCTAGCAACACAGTGAAAGAAAGTCGTGTTAACATCACCCTCCTGTAACACAGAAATCCTTGATCGCTACCTCCACTCGGTGACCTGTTTCCTGTCCTCCTCCATCACCACCCTCATAGCCAGATCCCTCATCTTCAATTCCTCAGTGATCAGCTAGTTGCCTATCATCCTCCAAACAGTCAAGGGTACGAATCTCAAGCTCGGCACCCGCTCTCCTGGCCCTCCTGACATCCTTAACCTCCCTCTTATACTGACACAGCCGCTGACGAAGCTTCGTGAGCTTATCAGAAAACCTCTTCGCCACAGAGCCGGTCACCGACAAGGCTGTCCAGAAAGAAGTAACCAGAGATCTGAAGGAATCTTCAAGCAACCATGCCCGCTCAAACCGGAAGAAACCCCTTAGGAGGACCGAAGAGCCCGAATCTCAAACCAATGGAGTGTGATCAGAACGAGACCAGAAGAAACGAGCGAGCAGGGGAACAGGGCCATTATCTCAGAAGAAACGAAAAAACGATCAATTCTTGAATGGGAACCAGAGCTCCTCCAAGTGAACTTCGTGTCAGAAGCATCAAGCACCTTCAGCTGCAACTCATCCATCAGCTCAGCAAACTCATTAGAACCAGGATCCTGCCCACCCCGCAAGCGCGGGCGATCAGAAGAGAGCAAGGTCACATTGAAATCACCGCCAAGAAACCAGGCATAATTAGGGAACACATCACGAGCAGCCCGGATATCCGCCCACAACTCATCACGTGACGTCTCCGCCCTACACGTAAAGGCCGCTTCCTTCCACGCAATAATGAGACCCCCAGACGCATCACATGCATCCAGCATCCTGAAATCATTAAACCCACTCATACCAAAAGAACACCAGACAGCCCTATCACACAAACCCAATTTTGATTCTTGTAGCAAGATGACATCACACCCCCATTCTACAAACCTCGCCCCAAGGGCACGCCTCTTCTCTGAGTCACCCAGACCTCTTACATTCCACGTAAGAATCTTCATTGGGCACGAGCTTAACCACCCAAAATGCTCACAACCCCTACAGTTGTCCCTATCATGACCTTCCGATCAGAAAAAGCAACCACTTCCCCGCTCGCAGACCTCTATTTCTTTCTCCTCTTGTATCTTTTGCTCACGCCTTTGTAGGTGCCCGCATCTGTATCCAAAGAAGGCGTGGCATGTTCGCTCAAAGAGAAATCTTCCACAGATATCGCCACACCATTCATACCCCCCCAAGCTCGATGGAACACTGGAGGTAGGCTTTACCAGAGATGAAAGAGATTCAGATAATACCGACGAAAGAACATGTCCGGGAACCTCAATCGGATCCGAGAATCCAATCCAAACGCCATACGAAATTGTGTACCCCTAGGAGGCCCAGGACCCAAACCCATACAAAAATCGAACAAAGTATGAAGACCTTAAACGGATACCACCAACCGGATCCGGACACATCAGCTGCAATCGGAAGAGAGCCTGTACCAAAAAAACTTCTAGAAACAGGACATCGAACGGCTCCTTAAAGGCCACACCCGAGACCGCCTCTTTAGCTCCCCAAGCGATAATCGAGCGATCTGAATTGCTAGGAAGTAAATCCACGCCATCATTGCATTTCGCAGAAGTCAACGCGTCGCCCACCCCCACAGAGACCGACGAAACAGGATCTCCAGTGACAACATCGGCACGAACCTCCTTCAACGGCGATGGCGGTGGTTGAAGGCACCGGACCTCAATGAGATAAACCTCGCCACCAGAGTGTAACATCACAATGTGAGGACGAGGATCCACTTCTTCAATTGAATCGATCATAACGACTGTGATTTGGGGGTCTGAACCCGGATGACTGCCATCGGACAAAATTTTTTTAACCCATCTAAAATCCATGAGCACGTGCCCAATTACATCAAGCCTCCGAGATAGAAACGAGACACCTCGGAGCTGTAACACCCGAGAGATGAGCATCTTCTCTCCCCCGTCAGAAAAACTCGGCTCCCTCCAACTCCAACTAATGTCACTTCTTCCCTTTGGATGCAACAGTCGCTCCGCCTGCATCAGCGAGAGACCATGAACACATGATTTGCGGATACCAATCATACAGACATCCCCGACAAACTCCTCTCCAAATTGGAGAAGCAAACCTGCCCAAACCGGTCTCAACAACAAGGTATCCTTATCCTACTGTCCTACCAACCAATTGACACCCTTCACGCCCGCAATCACGGCATTCACGTCTGAGGCCACACCCTTAACCACCGAGGCGAAAGACCGCCCCGACGCCGGATGAGCCGAGCCTCCTCGCAAGCCATCCCGCCAGGCTCCCAACTGAAAATCCTTCACGTTTGCCTCTGGAAAGGTGCAATAAACTCGACGATGGCCAATACAACCGCACCGAAAAACACAGAGGTGGTTTCGAGCACTTCGGCGTCAGATGACCCGGAACCCCACACCTATAGCACCTCCTCCCACGCTTACGATGTGTAACGCTCTCCCACCCCCCTTCATCCTTCGAGACCGCAGGACCATGAGCATCACTCGAACGTCTCCAAACACGAAGCCCAACGGAGATCTTTCTTGCATCGCCTTCACGTCGCTACCTTTCACCCTTCGCTCTCGCCCCTAGCATCGCCCCGCACCCTTTGGTCCACATAATGTAGATAATTTTGCACCCCAACAAACATTTTTTGTCTCCTGAATGCAAACAATATCCGCCTTCCACTTAACCAGAATGGACCCTACCGCCAGCAACTTTCCGGCTGACCCAGGTCCCTCACATTTCATATTATGAGCTTCATTGAGAAACTGAGGGGGTATCCCCTGCCATCTGAACCCCTGCTGTAAGAGCAATCTCCTGCCCATAGCGCTTCTCTGCCTCAATTTCTTCATTTCATCGTGTCCCAGTACAGCACAGTACCCTTTTTCTGCATCAGCATAACGAGCGATAGCAAGGATAGACTTGACAAACTGACTGGCTAGACCAATATCAACAGATTCAGGTTTCGAGGGTCATCCCTGACTTTTGAGAGATTGAGGATCAGAGCACAGTCTCTTTCTTACTCGTGTGAACCTTCCTCACGGATCTTCTTGGCAAACAGAGATATAATTCTAGGCCAGCCTTTGTCTTTTGCCCTTCGGTCGTCGAGTTTGAGAACCCCATGGAACGTGAACCTCATCGATGTGCGGACTAGCCTTTCACTACTGAGATCTCTCCTTTGTTTGGTGGGAAGAAGCTAGGAAAGCAAGGGCAGCTAAACAGTTACTGGGAGAGAAAGAGTCTGATGGATTTGCCCGGATGCCTCCCGTCGAGAGGCTTTTCTGATCTCCCTTTCCGTCTCTCAGGTTCTAACAGTTCCGGGTCGCCAATTTCTCGTTGGCCCTCACTATTCTTTTTCAGGCGAACTAGAACTGGAAAGTCAATATTCTGAGAAGAAGGAAATTTCGATGTTCCATACTCATCATCACTCTTTCAATTTCTGCCTTAGGATCAAACATTCCCTCCTCCCAGTTAGCACTGCTCTCATAAGACCTACAATTGAACTCAGAACCCCCAGCAGCTCCTGTAACCCAAACCCCTTCCAACAGCCTGGACTCCCAGTCCAAAACATTTGACCGATAACGTTTCCGCAAGAAAGTAAGCAGTTGTGTCGCCAAATGGGATGTCAAACCATCATGAAACAGTTCGTCCTGGTTGTGTTGCTTCATATCCCATGTTGCAACGCCCCCTATGCTTCAGTTGTCGTGACGGAGCGGACACCCTTCTTAAAGGGCTTGATCTTCCCCCAAATTCAGTTCCTTCATCACCCCTTCCATCAGCATTATGAGAGGAGCATGAATCACCCCCAACACCTCCACCAACGGAGGCATCGGCCACCGCCCCACTCACCGGAGAGACCATGGCCCCTACGATAGTAGCTACTCCAACCAAACAGGACCTAAACAAGGGCTCCAAGGTTGGCTTCGCCACCAAATGTTGCAGACCTAAAAGCAATGACGAGATCGAAACCCTCCTCGGGTCGGAACCATTCTTCAAGTTAGAGAGATCTGCAGACGAGCTCAAAATCACATCCATACTCTGATTAAAAACAATACCCGAAGAAAGAACCGGTATATCCGGTACTAGGAGATCCGATATGCGTCTATTCGAACTCCCACTTGGAGCAAAGATTATCGAGTTAGGTTTAAAACCTGAAAAGATGTCAACCTCAGGGTCGCCGACTGACGTGTCCCCTTTGAATCTCGAGGCGACTCTTGCAATATCCCAAGGCGACCGCTTGGCTTCACCGCCTTAGGATCTGGCAACCATCAATCTTCCCAACGCCTGACTCGACCTTCGAGCATCTCTGACCGTTGGTGTCGCTCCTCTAGCTTTAATAGCCACATGCCACAGAGATACCGACAAATGACCAATCCACATCGTCACTCGCAAGGGGGCTTGAGGCTTTCTTCCCTTCATCTTGAGTATCATCTCCGAGCCCTCGCATGGCCTCATATCGGAGTTGCATACCTTCAAAACCTCGCCAACATGCTTCAAAGATTCCCATAAGACTTCGAGTTTTCTGCATCTCAACTGTACACCGGCTGCAGATAGCTTCCAAGCCAGATCTTCATCCCATGTGCCCCCATCTAAGAATCTTGGTGTTCGTCACGAGATATTGCCTCTCGACTCTGGTGGCAGGCCACCATCAGTGCCCAAGCAATCACCTCCCTCGCTCCTAATGGTAACAGACCCCTAACACATAGTATGCCACCGTGAAGCAAGATCGAGTCGACGCAAAGGCTTTCTCCTTTCAACATCATCAATCACTCCGGTGGTCTTCGCAAAGCCTCCACATCGCTTCTCCCACCACGAGCTCGTCTAACGGGAACTCCTCCGATGCGTCTTTCGCTAGTCGCAACAGAACCGGAGTCCACATCAGACAACACTTCCATAGCCAGGGCCATTGTTGTCACCTCTACTCGATCAGTAGATGCCTCGACAACCATAGGCTCGAGGTTCGACGTAACGACACCTTCCTTGACCAGTTTCCCTTCTCATTGCATTCTATCCGACGATGTCGCTGTTTACCGCATCAAAAGCACAGTTGTTCGGCCACTTTGCATACCCAGGATAAATGGTCAACATCACCACATCGGAAGTGCCACATCACCACTCCTTGACGTCGGCGTTCGCTCCTTCCTCTTTGGGTGGTTCCATAGACAATCCCCACAAGCTCTTCCATAAACACATCCTCCTGCTCCTCTCCTTCCTCCCCCTCTATGGTGGTGGCCCTCCGATCACTTGGATTGCTGGCAACCTCCCCTCCGACACCGCTTCCACTCCCAGCCGCGTCAATCCCACTCCGACCCGCACCGCTCTTGCTCCCGCTCATCCTCCCTACCTCCTGGCATAATTTTTAATTGCTATACCTCCTTTTTTACAAGTTTATTGTTTTCCATTATATTTAATATAGTAAATTTATAATCTTAATGTTATTTTCTTTGTTGGTACTAAAGCATGTTATCTTACTTACTCCATACAAGGCCACATTATTATAACTCTTCATTCAATATTGTCTCACTTGCAAATAGTGCTGGATACATCCCAATGCTAGGCAGTCTGTGAATAGGGATGGATTAAAGAAGATGTGAAGCATGCTTCTATAAAAGGGCAAGCTACATAATCAAAGTAGCATAGGGGTGTTTTATACATTAATGTAAAATAGTGGGCAAAAATTGTTGTTCCCATCATCGTATTCATGTCTAGGAAAATTACTCTGCTAACACTCGTTTGGTGACACATTCAATTGGCCAGGTTTGGGTATTCAGATAGAGGTACATGTGATAGTCTAAAAATCGAAGTTACGCAAACAATGTATAAATTACATTCTTGAGAATGGTAATGTTGATGCCTTCCATTGTAATATTAGGATCCTAACTGAATCTAGCAAGTTACAAAAATAACCGGCATGAAGAAATCAACAAGACGAGGACAAGAGATGCTTTACCAGGTTACACAGTTGATCAACCAAAAGGAATCGACGAATGTGACAAAAGATAAGAATAGGAGATAGGAGATAATAGAAGAGGTTGAGACAATAGCAAAGGTGCAATGATTTAAGAGGGAACACAAGGGTCATTCAATAACTATCGAATGAAGTTAATCCTAAAGTATCCAAGGCGCAACCAAATTACATGAGACTTCTCCTGGGCATTGTATATCCTGTCCGATCAAAGCTGGAGATGGGATTTGCAAGATGGATATATGCTTAATCAAAAATTATGATCCTGGAGAAGAAACATTCAATATACCTCTGAAAGGTTTGGATATCCGGATTTGGTCTTTCTTGGGGACCTTAAGTACATTATTATTATATTTGGACTTCATTGGACAAAGCAAAGTGTTGTGACAACCTTCTTCTGGATTCTTCTCATCACGCCAACAGGCGTACGATCCAATCTCAACCAAAAGTTTAGGGAGTAGTTCATTTATTATTATATATCTATTGGTAATGAATACTTGGCTGTAGCCATGATTGAACTTGTTGTGTCTATTCTCCAAGTTCTGGATATCTTTTAATAAACTTGAATTCCATTGCTCAAATATACTCACAATACAGTAATTTTCATTAAGCAATCAATAAACGTATGTCAACCCCACTTCATTTTGGGTGATGATTTCATGCCTGAGATCAACCCTTTTGAAGTCCTTGGTAGTTTTTTCAGGTCATCAAATCAGTAATGTTCCTTACGCAGTCAATGGGATTGTTCCTTATACCATTAAATCAGTAATTGTGAATTCGAGCAACCTTTATTGGTTACCCTAGGCACCTTGTCTCCCCTTTGACAACTGTATCATTACTTTTTAATTAGGTCAGAAGACAATAACATCCTGATGACTGGTCATTTGTCCATGCTCAACTGAATCTGACTTCCTCCACTTTTCTTTATGATCACTTTTTTTTCAAATAGGGACAGCCGATAAAATTACATATAATACTACTACATGAAATTAAATTTAAACAAATAAAAAACTTCATCAACCAGAAACACTTATGGATCACCTGAATTTGTTGCACAACTTCATGCTCATCTGAATCAGCTAAGATTTGAATCTGATGTGTCTTCAATATGTTCGAGAAAACTGTGAAAACATTGAACTTTAAAAGGGTAAGACAATCAAGGAGATTCCCGTATAAGCCCAAGTCATGAATTGCAAATATGATTGTCCTCAAAAATATTGAAAGCCAAAAAATGATTACTAGAAATTTAAATATATATATATATATATATAAATGGACATCCAGATTGATGCACACTTCAGTATTTCTTAAACAAATAACAGGATTACATCGCCAAGATTCAAACAAGGCACCCGCATGCATTCAATAAGCTTCGACCCGCAAACAAGGTGATATAGGTTGAGTACCTAATGGAATCCGTGCTTTGCCTGAACCACCATGTCAGCATAGGAGCCTCAGGCATGTGCCAACCCCCTCATCACTCAAATCTTTTGGCTTCTTGCAGTCGTCATAAACTTCTTGCACTGTCTAGACATCTTCTCTTCTCTGATTGCTAAGCTGTTTAGCTATGCTTTATAGCTCTTTTTTTCTGAAAAATCAATGCCATGTGTCTATTTATCAAAAAGTGTGACTAAGATCTCGGGTAAGGTGAATGTCTCATAATGAGACCTCATGGGACAAACAGCAGAAGTTGGAAGGTTGTCTTCTACAGAAAAAGCCCGCCAAGGGCATTGTTTAATTACTAGTTGGGATAATACTGAATTCCCTCATTTTTAGTAGAGGTAGGTCCAGGAGGATTTCAGCCAATTTTCAATATAGGATCTCTCTCGACAAAAAATCACTCCATTCCTAGCGAGATATAAAGTTCATAAATATGTGGGGGTTTGCCCTGATCTCTGCAAGACCTGAAACATGTTTCACCAAGAGAGACCCAAAATTCACTAGCATAAGTGGAATCCACCCAATCGTTGTAGTGCTTCACAAGACCTCCTTAGTCATCTGATATGCAATTTTTTTATTTTTTCCACGATATGGCCCATTTAGAACAGACGCAGACGCTGAAAATTTTTGGTCCCCAAAGTACACCCTACCCTCCACCAATCTTTTGCCCCCCAGAGTACACCCTGCCCCACACACACATACAAAGAACTATGTCTGCCCTTTGCACCTTGTTCACCATCCTCAGGAACCACATGAAAATCTTCACACTTATATGTGACTTAGAATCCCAAAAGGCATGACATCACTTGTAAGGTCACCGTGAATTGAAATGAAAGGGTAGATGCATCCTTTGTGGCTTCTTATCTGAGAAGTCCCCATCAACCATGTCCAATGATCCTTGCCCTCAAAGGGTCCTTGATATCATTATCCACCTTCGTCAGACTCAAGAACTCTTGCAATCATTGAAAAAAGAAGGCTGAATAGAAGGATCTACAACAACACATATATCACGATTCATCGTCAACGTAAAAAGTTTCAGAGCGATCAAACAGAACCCCATTCCAATAAAAAGTATCTTTCAAAAATTAAAAAGCCCCTAGCCTCATGAAGGGCAATATAATGTCCTTCTAGAAAGTCGAAGGCGGCCAAGTGTATTCCACCAACACCTCCACACTCAATGAAAGCTCATAAATGCATATCAACAAGCGACAAAGGTTGTCATCGCCACCACCCCTGATTCTTAGCACCCATTTCAGTGAGAGATCCTTGTTCATCTCTCTGCATCTCAACATCCCATGACCACAGTCGTGCAGAGGTTGTGTCACAGAGAGACTAATCCACAAGGAGAAACCCGTGTATATCATTCTTATAACACGTCATATAAAACTATGTATCACGGGTTCCATATGTGTTTTTTATTAAAAAATAGAGGGAGGAATCCCAAGATGGGACCCACCTCAAAGCATATATACTAAAAACCAAATCAAAAATATGTATTACAAGTATCAGTGCCAAGATCCATGCAAAGCTCTACCATGCTCCAATACATTATCAATGTTGGACACCCCTCGAAAAATGAGCTCATTTCTAACACACCAGAGAGCCCATAAATGTGTGAACGATGCCGTATAATCATCCTGAGAATTTTTGCAGTGAGTCTTGACGGAGCCCCAAAAGGCATGGGCACCGTCCGCCTTCAACCATGGAATCCCGAAACGATCCCAAAAAATCCTCGAAAAAGTACAATCAGAAAACGGGTGGTCCAGATCTCCATCTCCTTCGTCGCATCGGGGGCACAATGTAACATCCGGATCTGAATAAATCGAATCTGACCCGATTAAGAACTCGAAAGTTCATTTAATATTCAATTGATATTGAATAACTTCAATTCGATCTGTACATCGTAGATCAAATCTCGTTCGAACGCAATCGATCAAAAGTCGATAGCATCGTACGTGCCATAGGAAAAGCCGCAACAACAAATCAGAAATCGCAAAACAAAACCAAGACCACCCCAAAAATCCGATTCGACAAAATAAGACCAACAAAATCAACCATTCCTCGATCGGAGGTCATTTGATATTTTAAAATCACAAATTTTAGTCACAAACCAAGATCGTATCTCGAGAATTTCGGGAAATCATACCCAATCTAAAGTATATGAATATTATACTCATTTTGATCGTCATTCAGAGACGATCGAAACGACATATTATTCATTTGAATCGGAGACTCGGGATAGGCATATGGGTGACTTTGACATTTCACCTAAATGATAAATAAAGGATTAAATTAATATATATATATATATATAAATGCAATTCACAGCAGCAGCCCACTTGGCTCCCATTTCTCCCTCCATTTGTCTCTTCATTTTCCTCCATTTGGCAACAAGATATAAACCCCTTTTTCCTTATACACTAAAGCTCTACCCTTTTTCCTACATTTCTCTCTCTTTATCTCTTCAAATTTCTTCAAACGAAGGAGCTGCTGCCCCCTTTTTCCCTACGGATGTTGTCCAGCAACTAGAAAGCTTCAGCTGCAATCTCTATTGGGCAGTTGTTACTGTGCTGCTCCTTGTAGCCACTGTTGCTGCCCAAAGCAGCAGCTGGAACTGCTGCCTTCCTTCGACGGCCACATTTTCTGTCAAGTAGCTATAGAGTTGCTGCTTTATATCATTTAAAGCTACAGTTGTTGCTGCTTTATCCCAGAACATCCCCATGCTGTTGTGCATTCTCCTGCTGGAGACCTTTGTTCTTGGACAAAGCCATTTGCCGCTCCAATTGAGTGCTGCATGCTGCCATTTTGATAAAAAAAAAATAGATCTCCAAACTTGGAGATTTTGAGGTACAATCCTATTTCCCTCCTCTTTGTTGTCATGCATGTACAAGTTAAATCTCTCTTGCTGCTCTCCCTGGATTTTTCTACACATTTTCAATTCCATCTACGGTGATACACCTTCTTTTCTTCCCATTTCTGTTGTGGCTTGTTAATCAACTATCAGTTTAATGGGAGTTTAGTTTACCGTATCTCTGCTATATTTTCTCCTCACATTTTATTTTCCACATGAATTAATATTGAATGTGTTCAGTCTATCTTTACCTTGTATGTTAATTGCTATCCTTAATCTTTTGTATTTATATTCTTGACGCATCTAGTTTTATCTAAACATTATGCAGTGCTTCATATCACAAACTTTTGTTTGGTGATCTGTATTGTGTGATTTTTCTTTAATCGCATCTCATATACCGTTGAATATTTCACTACAAGAATCCCGAGCATGGTTGAGTTGTAGATAATCTGCCTTTCAAAATTTTACTCAAACAGGAACCTGTGATGGGAAGGAATGATGCATGACTGTGACTCATGAAGGTTGTGGCATGATGGTTTTGTAGATTTGCAATATTCACATGTTCCTGATTATTTTTGAGGTCCCAATATCGAAATATTGTTGTTATGTGTGTGTCACATACACCCTAAGGAAGAAAAGAGAATAAAACTGCATTAGTATAGGTACATAACTATGGTACAATGAGGGTTATATACAGCCCTTGTTAAACTTAAGCAAACATTTTTCGAAGATAAAATCTCGGCACAAGCTAACTGAATCATGCAACATCTCTGTGAATAATACATGACATATTTGTTTTTCTCGTGAATAATACATGACATTTGTTTTTCTCTTTTCCACACTTCTGCATCCTTCGAATTCCACTCTTTAGTACCCCTTAGAAATTACATATATTTACAGTGTGAGTAACAGTTCTTCAATTTTTTGCTCACAGCTCTGCATTCTTCTAAGTATTCCCGCAGTTCTCTATTAAGCTATGCTCACAGTTCTTTATTATATTGAGTTACGCTCACAGTTCTCTATTAGGCTATGTATTAATTTGTAACTCCACCTAGCCACTATCATCAGAATTGTAAACTCATGTGCGTGCTGATCATTTCTTACCTTTATCTAGTGTTGCTTATATGTCAAATGACTTAGCCTCCATCACTTAAGTTACCTTTCAAAAGAACATTCATTTTTTTTCAAAAGAACATTCATGCATAGTACGTACGGGCAAAAAAGTCACTATAGCTAAAATTTAGACCTATGAGTAGACTCCGGTTTTCATGATTGTTAGAATGAAAAATTAGGATGTTTGAATACAATTAGGCCTAAGAGGATTTTATATGGATTTGACTAGGCTACAAATTCGTGTTTCAAAAAATGAAAAAAGTTGAGTGGTTTGGCATAGAATTGAACTTAATCCAAATCTAATGGGTAGTACTAACTCTCATGTTTTAAAGATGACATGACCTTATTGGAGAGATTTGAAATACCAATATTAGAATATTAATACTCTTCTCTGAAGTCAATAAATGATTCTTAAAATCATTGTGAATATCCTCAATCAATTTATACTTGAGTATCATCTGCTAATATAGATCACTATTGATAAAATTATGGACAAAAGATAGATCTATACACTCAATCCTAGAAAGGACTGAGAAAAGAATGAATAATCAAGTGAATGTGACGGTAAATGAGTGATAACATTTGATTGTGCCAGTCATGGTGACCCTTACACCTGACCGTGCGAGGGCGCGGTGACCCTCAGCTGGGTGGGAGATAGGAAGCCCAGTTAGGATAGCGGTTGCCTAAAGCGCGGGTCTACGATACCAATCCTTTTTACGGTTTTTACGTGAGCTCGCGATGTTTTTACGCTTCGTTGGGATCTAGGGTTTTGATGTGAACCCCCTAGGATCTACCCATTTACGAAACATTCGCACTATTACATTTACATGTGATCGCACAAAGTATTGAAATCAAGGAAATTTTTTTGCATTGTTGCTGCATATGACATTCAAACCACATTCATCACCACAGATTCAACAAAGACATATGCCACCAAAATTTCATTTCATTATCTTCCATAATATATACAACATGTACAAGAATGGCTGACAGTACATTCATATATCCCAACATATTCAGAAGAGAATGAGAAAACATTTTACACTATAATAAAACAAAAGCTACAACGAAAGAAGTCGTACCGTCTAACATAAACACGGTCTCCAAAAGTCATCAACCTACTACTGTGTTGCAGGCTCCTTGCCTGCCAAAACATGTAGGGAAGAAAAGAATGTCACAATTGTGAATATAACCCGCAGTTTAAAATAGCAAGTAATTTATTATGTGCAAAAGAAAGCAAGTAGATAGCTATGTATGAATGAAAATCTACCACTACATGCGTAGAAAAAGGTTTTCAAATTATTTTGCGTGTGTTTTCCCCTTGATTATTCATTATCCCAAAATTTCCTCTTCATAATATTTTCCATAAAAATTTAGGCCAGTAAGTATAAATTGTTATCTTGTAATTGAGATCAAGTTATGTATCTTGGTAAGGAATTAGTGAGGTGATAATTTATTTTACTCTTAATTTATTTATAATGGAAAGGATAATATATTAACCAGTTTTCAATTCTATTTATCTTTTAAAGTCTAGTGGATAGTCTGTGATCTTGGTCTTTGTATAACCTCACACTATGACTCTAAGGCGTGAATAATGCCTTAGGGTTGGGGTGCCTCCATAGGCATACGGTGTTATATAATGCATCCTAACTAAGTTCCCAACATGTCCACTAGCTTATAGGGATTTCGAATCCAATTTAAATATAGCCATTTCCCACCAACTCAACTTTGACTGATTCATCTCTTAATCCAGATACATTATAACACAATCAATCAACTTTTCCAGATTCTCCTGTACCTCATCTCGCATGCCTCTGATGAACTTTTCCAGATTCTCCTCTAGAAATGCAACAGCTGCTAGTGTATGTCGTGACAACTCGGTGTATCTGACGAAGTAGTCTATAGATGTCATCCGTCCCTGACGAAGCTATGCAAAAAGTCGGCGTTGGGACTCCTTCCACTTCGCAGAAAAGAAGTGGGACCTGAATCGCATCTCAAAATCATTCCATGTAGGCTCGCAGCCTAACTCAGAAACTACTGCATCCCACCATCTCTCAGCGAAGTCTGTCAATGAATACTCCATGAAAGATAGCCACGTGTCTCGTGACGCGCGAATCATCCCCAGCACCTTCATCTCCCTCTTGAGCCACTGCTCAGCAACATCTGCCGTACCGGTGCCCTCAAACATGGGCACATTGGCCCGCTGGTAAGAAGTAAAAATCGATTGGTGCCTGTAGATAGCGGGGCACTCTTGTGCATCCTCGTCTGCAAAGTCTACAGGGTCCTACTCCCTGTCATAGTCTCCATCATCTGCTCCATGCTCTGCTATCTCCACAAGTGGATCATCGAAATGAGGTTGTTGTACCTCTACTGACTGTCGTTGGTCCTAGCGTGTGTCGTCGTGAGATGGACGGTATGTGAAATCTGACAGCTCCTCAAATCTGAGCTCCATGTCCATCTGTCTGTCAGCAATCTCCGACTGTTGAGCCAAAATATGATCTTGTTGATCTCTCATAGCAGCCTGCTGCTGCTGAAGATCGGTGAGAGCGGTCAGTATGCGTGTCAGCTGGTCAGTCGCCTCTGGCCTGGTTGGGATGCCATGGCTCTGCATGAGAACCATATTTAGACATAAAAAGTGTCATTCGCAGATACTTTGATATATGTTTTTCTCTTCTTGGGATATAATATGAAAATTAATGAAATTGGTGACATATGTGGTGATTGAATTCGAATGTCATATTTCCCCTTCTCGGACCCACGACAAGTCGGGAGACTGTCGGTATCCGAGAACTTAATGCGATCGGAATCGTAATACTACGAACGTGTGTATCGGGGTACAACCGCTCTGGTACCAAACGGTGAACCCCCTAGGATCCGGGTACCCGTTTACGAAATATTCGTACTATTACATTTACATGTGATTGCACAAAGTATACAAAATTAGGGGAAAAATTTCGCTTTGTTGTTGCATATGACATTCAAAGCACATTCATTACCACATATTTAACAAAGACATACGCCACCAAAATTTCATTTCATTATCTTTCATAATATATACAATATGTACAAGAATGGTTGACAGTACATTCATATATCCCAACATATTCAGAAGAGAAAGAGAAGGCATTTTACACTATAATAGAACAAAAGCTACAACAAAAGAAGATGTATCATCTAGTATAAACACGGTCTCCAGAAGTCATCAATTTGCTACTGTGATGCAGGCTCCTTGCCTGCCAAAACATGCAGGGAAGAAGAGGGTGTCACAAGTGTGAATACATCCCGCAGTTTAAAATAGCAAGTAATTTATTATGTGCAAAAGAAAGCAAGCAAAAGAGGCGGTGGAGATGGACATGGATGGGTGCTCTGACTTCGTCCCCCTCTATGGCTCCTACCTTGACTCAGACGGTAACCATGGATGAATTGAACGCTGCGGTCTGGTGTCTCAACGAGAGTGGGGCTCCGGGCCCTGATGGTTTCCCTGTGGCATTTTACAAGGATTTTTGGGATCTGGTGGGTGCAAAGGTGTTGGAGATTTTGCAGCAGTTCTGTTGTGGCAATGCTGAGTTCGATAAGAATAATAAGGCCCTGATCTTTCTCCTTCCTAAGCATGTGACAGCGGAATGCATTGAAGACTTCAGGCCGGTTGCGTTGTCCATCGCTTTATATTTGATCGTGGCTAAGGTCTTTGCTATAAGGTCGAGCAGTACAATCGAGCACATTATTTCCCCAGCTCAGTCGGCCTTCGTTCCAAGAAGGCAGATTGCGGATTGCTTGGTTTTGGCCTCCAAAATAATTGTGGATTGGAGGAGGCGTGGGGTGGAGGCGTTGATGTGGAAGGTTGACTTCGCGAAAGCCTACGACACGTTGGACTGGAAGTTTCTCTGGTCGGCTTTGCATAGGAGGGGCTTTCCGATTTGTGGATTTCCTGGATGAAACGTTGTGTCACGACCTCTTCTATGGCGGTTCTGGTAAATGGTCTCCCGGAGGGCGGTTTCTTTCAGCCGCGGCGGGGTGTTAGGCAGGGGTGTCCTCTGGCCCCCCTACTCTTTGTCATCGCTTCTGACGGATCGAGTTCTTAGTGGTGGGTTCACCTCTGGCTATTCACGGGATGGGATTACGGTCCCGCTTCTTCAGTACGCCGAGGACACCATTTTCTTCATTGAGGGGGGAAAAGAAGAGGCTTCTAGCATGGCGACCTCGTTAGAGCTTTTTGGTGAGATGTCCGGTCTTTCGCGGAACGCTAACAAGTCCACGATAATTCCCTTTGGCCTATCGGAGGAGGATGCGCGTAGTTGCAGCCAAGAGCTGGGCACGGTTTGTGGTGTCGTCCCTATCAAGTACCTGGGGGTGCCGCTGGTTTGGGCAGAACCAAATTGGTTGACTGGTTGCCGGTTATTGAGAAGCTGGAAAAAAGACTTGCGTGATGGAAGTCGTCAATATTACCCAAGAGCGGTCGCTTGGTGATGTTGAAGGTTGTTTTATCTTCGATCCCAATTTTTTTCATGTCCACTCGCCTTATGTCGACGGGGGTCCGGGAGCGTATTGAGAGATTGGTGCGTAGATTCTTTTGGGGTAAAGGTGGTCAGGAGGCTGGAGGTATGCATCTTGTGGACTGGGACGTGGTCACCCTTCCTAAGGGCGAAGGCGGTCTCGGTATCCAGATGTTGGATGCGATGAACGAAGCCCTGTTGCTGAAGTGGGTGGGCAGACTTTGGGGTTGCAGTGACGATCTATGTTGCATCCTTGTTTGCCGGATTTATGCTATTAACGGTACATCGCCTCTGGGTTGTTGTCGTGGTTCATCACCTTCACCGTTCTGGAAGGGGATCATGGGGATTCTTCCCCGTTTCCATTCTCTTTTTAGGCCGGTTGTTGGTAAGGGGAATCCTTCGTCTTTTGGACGGATGACTAGACGGATGCTGGGCCTTTGTGCACGCTTTCCTCGTCTTTTTGCATTGGCGGCTGACCACGAGGCGAGAGTTGCTACCTGCTGATCGGATGGAAACTGGATGCCATTGTTCTCTTCAAACTTCTCTGATCAGCGCCTCGAAGAGTTTCTCAATTTGGTGGACTCCTTGCGTGATACCGGGGGGCCCGTGGGGAACATGGATCATTGGGTCTGGCGAGGGGGCCTTTTCTCTGTAAAGAAGGCATATGGCGTGATTCACAGGCTGCCTCCCTCACGCTCTGAGGAGATGATTAGAGATTGCAAGTTCTTTTGGGGGATTAGCCTTCCGGAGAGGATTGGTTTCTTTCTTTGGTTGTTCAGGAAGCAAAGGCTGATGACGAGGGACCGTTGCACTAGGCTTCTAAGGGGTGTCTCTAATAGGTGCCTCCTGTGTGAGGCTGAGATCGAATCACGGGATCATCTATTCTTTCGTTGTCAGAAGACGGCGCCTATCTGGAATGAGAACGGGCTCGAGTGGGTCTGTGCGACGGACATGAGCTCTTTTTATAGCTCCTTAGTGGCCGGCAGGCATCGTCTTCATCGGGCTCTGTTTCAACCTCTGGCTGTTGTCTGGGTTGTTTGGCTGGCAAGGAATGCGTTTCTCTTCTCTGGGCAAAGATTCTATAAGGAAAATGTTATGATGCATTCTGCAAGTTTGGTGGAGGAATGGTTTTTGTAATTTTTAAAGCATGTACTTGTTACTGTTGGAGTTTAAGTTGTATGCGTCATATATGAGGGAGATGGGTAAATAGATCCCTCCAGGATCCATTTACCTCATCCAGTTGTTTAGTCCCACATCTACCAGTTTGAAGATGTGGAGTCCCACACCCATTGTATTCAATTGAGAAAGTGCAATGCATAATCTGGCCCTTTGAGGCCTTCTCCCGTAGTTTCATCCCGCTCCTTACGGAGTAGGGTTCCACGTAAATCCCATTGTTCTTATTGTTCTTTATTTATCATTTTCCATGTTTCGCTTCCGCTTCCTATTTTCTAACATGGTATCAGAGCGGGTTCGATTCTTAAGGATTTGTTCTTGAAAGTTTTTTTTCGAGATTCGATTATTTAGTTCTTCGATTGTTTGACTAAAGTTGGAGGAGTACTATTCAAGTCATCAAGTTCCAGATCTCGCGTCATTCTTTCAAGTTCCAGAGTTTATTCTAGGGTTTCAGAATGAAACCCTAATATCTGTCGCATCTCCAGTCTCCCCGCTGCGACCCCGTTGCATCCAGGCGGCTATCCGGATCTCCGTGGCCAACCAAACGCGCTGCTCCAAATTCTTTGCAGGGGCGGTGGTGACCTCTTCCAAAGAAGATGGCTCTAGGCGGCATCCCCGAGTCCAAGCGGCAGTTATCGTGCGATGCTTCTCCACCAGGCGGTAGATCTCCCTGGCAGTGCCTCCTTTCGCGCTATCATCTCCCTCGCGGCGACGCGTCCAGGCAAGCGCGCGCCCAGATCTCAAAGCGGCGCGCTTCCCAGAGCCGTACGGCTAGCCTCCCATCGCAGCCTCCACCGAGCCCCCCCCCCTCCTCGTGATGTGCGGTGAGCCCTAGCCGCACCATCCAATCACGCCTACAGCCCATGCGAGCATCCGCACGATGCTCCTGGATCATCTCGACAGCGTTCCATCCTTCTCAGCTCGTAGATGATCTCCGCGCACCTCCGCCCAGATGCTTCTATCAGTGACGATTGGTGTGCGCGCTCCTCCTATCCCAAGCGCTGGCGGCGCGCGGCAAGAAGGCCCTCGCGAGGGCAACGGTTCCTATCGAGAAAGGGTTAACACGATTGGGAACCCAAAAGGCTGGGCCCGATGGTGTTTTATAAAAAAAATGTGAGAGGTTGCGGCTTAATGAAGCCCAAGTGGGCTGAAAATTGAAAAGAAAAAGGTAAGATGAGGCCACAGTCCATGAACCAGAAAAAAAGGGGGAGAGGTTGGCCGGGAAAAAATTTAAAATAAAAGGTTTGTTCAAAAAAAGTTTTTCGAAAAAAAATATTGGAAAAAGGCACGTACATTTGAAAAGCTGTACGCATAGCTAAAAAATGAAAAAGCTATTAAAAAAATGGTTGAACGGTAAAAAAAGGAAGAAGAAGAGCCGTAAAAATTGAAACAGCCAAATGTTATCCATGTTTTGAGAAGCCAAAAAATTTGTGATCGGCTTATTGGTTTCATGTTTTCTAACCCCATTTTATTGTCTTCTCCCAACTTTGTCGATATCGATTTTTCTGACAAGTATGGGTGAAAGGGGGGGGGGGTATTATGTAGAGTCACAGGTATGTTCCATTGTTCCATGATCCAAATTCAGATGTCAGATTCCAGGCCAACCAGTTGTTCAGACTCTACAGCTTTCAAATGAAGATTTTCCATGCGCAAATTCAGACTCGATGTTCAGATTCCAAGTCCACAGTATGATGCGCAGATTCAAACTCGACGTCAGATGGTTTCCGAGTCTTCCTCAATTTCAGACACGCACGAGTATGCGGTCTTCTTTTAGATGAGCACATGTTTGCTACCATTGTCAGTGGTCCCCATCCATTCTTGTTATTTCAACCAGCGTTTTCATGTAAGCCATAGGGACTCCGGAGTAGAGGACCATTCCCTATACCATGTGGGTAAGGGTTTTCATGTGGTATTATAGGTACTCCAGAGTAGTGTACCATTCTCTGTGCCAAATGGGAGAGACCTAATTCTCCAACGAGGAAAACTTTTTCAGACTCCATTCTCCAGCGATCGTGGACTCCGACGAGGATTGCACTTCCACGGCCATTTCAGTTCGACCCTTTTCAGAGATGGAGCAGTTGTCCACATTATTGTCGCGGGCCAGAGTACTCTGACGAGGAGACTCATTTCAGTTGCAGTGACTCTGACAGGCGCAGTTCAGAGCTCATGCTTTCCAACGAGGAGATTCAGCAGACTCACATTCCAGCCCGTTCGTCCTCCTTACCTGCACAGCATGAGAAGCAACGTCCTCGACAACAGCAGTTGTGCGCTTTGGGTTGATATTGTCCGTAGTGTCCTGTAGCATTAGTTGAGTTTCTTTCTGTTTATCCAAGCTGAGCATTGCATGCTCCAGCTTGAGGAGGAGTGTTGGAGTATAAGCTTAGTCCCACATCTATCAGTTTGGAGACGTGGAGACTTGATGAAGGCTATATATAGACCCCACACCCATTATATCCAATTGAGAAAGTGCAATACATAACATGGCCCTTTGAGGCCTTCTCCCGTGGTTTCATCTCGCTCCTTACGGAGTAGGGTTCCACGTAAATCACGTTATTCTTATTGTTCTTTATTTATCTTTTTCCATGTTTCTCTTCCGCTTCCTATTTTTGAGCAGTTACTCCTTCTAATAGTTTTAAATTATTGGGGCGGACACCCTGAGTGCCACCCCCTCTTTTGACTACAAAAAGAAAGAAAGCAAGTAGATAGGCATGTATGAATGAAAATCTACCACTACACGCGTAGAAAGGTTTTCAAATTATTCTGCGCGTGTTTCCCCCTTGATTATTCATTATCCCAAAATTTCTTATTTATAATATTTTTCATAAAAAATTATGCCAGTAAGTATAAATTGTTATTGTAATTGTGATCAAGTTATGTATCTTGGTAAGGAATTAGTGAGGTGATAATTTATTTTACTCTTAATTTATTTATGATGGAAAGGATAATATATTAATCGGTTTTCAATTCTATTTATCTTTTAATATCTAGTGGATAGTCTGTGGTCTTGGTCTTTATATAACCTCATACTATGACTCTAAGATATGAATAATACCTTAGGGTTGGGGTGCCTCCGTAAACATGCGGTGTTGTATAATGCATCCTAACTAAGTTCCCAACACGTCCACTAACTTATACGGATTTCGAATCCAATTTAAATATAATCATTCCCACCAACTCAACTTTGATTGATTCATGTCTTAATCCAGATACATTATAACATAATCAATCTTGATTGTAACTCCATCAATCCTCAACTGTAACTGACTCATATGTAGCATCGCCAAGCCTGTTGGCGGAAAAGTAACTAAAATCTCAAGCGGTGAGGTAGCCTCCTAAGAGGCTCTTCTGTCTCGCCCTTTAATTGGAAGTGTGGTCCAATAGAGGGAAAGGTCTAATCCAAAACTACGTCCCGGAGACGGGTGAGAGACTCTCTGGAAAAGTCAATCTAGAAACCGACCCGACCGGTAACGGGCAAACGAGCTCGTACGAAAAACTAAAAAACCGAGGATCCCCCGTATGGGTATCATAAAAACAGAGGGTCGGCAGAACTGATCAAAAGTCGGGATCCCAACGAGGCGTAAAAACACTGCGAGCTCGCGTAAAAAACCGTGAAAGGACTGGGATCCTAGACCCGCACACTTGGTGGCCATTGCCTTAATTGGGCTTCCTATCTCCCGCCCAGTTGAGGGTCAACGTGCCCTCGCACGGTCATGTGTAAGGGTCACCATGACCGGCAAAAATATCAATGGTTGATTCACAATTTAGATTCCAACCGGCGTTATGTAAATTAATCCTTATCAGACCATATACCCAAATCTGGCAACATGGATTTAATGTCACCGAGCATATATTGATGAATGCTCTAAAATAAAAAGGTTTGTCTTTGTAAAGAAAGAATCTCTATTAGGGCGGTGAGTATGAGAGATGGATGTGGAGATTTCAAGCAGGTAAGTAACCATATATATGCCTGCACATTGGAAGCCTTTACAGAATACCTAGTGGGGATGATAACATGTCTTTGATATGATTGACGACTTATAATTTTAAAAATATATTTGTCACATCCTTCCAATTTTCTATAATTATTAATTTGTTGATCATGTGTGTGTAAGTTATATAATTTTGATGCAATTCCTTTAGCCTCCATCTCTAAAAAGACATTAAAGCCTCATTCATCTTACCCATCTTGGCAAATCTATTAATGATGGATGTCAATACAACGGCATTTAGTTCACAACCTCTTTCAAGTATGTTACATAACAAGGCAAACCCCGATCCCATCCTATTGATGAATCATATCCAATCCAATTCACCAATGTTTTGCTTAGCAAGCAATAACTGACAGCTCAATACCTCAGTGAAACTCTTCGTGGTTCTCCCCTCAATCAGCATATGCATCAATACCCTCCCTAACAAAACACTTCGCACTCAATTGCGACAAGCCTCGAAACCATTAATTCATTATAACACTATCAACGATGGAATCCAATCTGATTCTACATTTTCTCACTCCACAAAACAATTCATCCAACACAGTAAAGATGGGATATTAATATTGACAACATGCAAATCTCTGAAACAAAGAGAATTATTAGTCTATGAAGGTACCAACACACGTGTAAACGGAACCACACAGAAAATGGCATATAGTTTTTTTTTATTTACAAATAAGCATCCTAATCGACAGGAGAGAACTGGACCAACTTATAATGAGGGTAGCCAACGGACCCAATCCATTGAAGATAAAAATGTATATGTGGATCATCTTATTATGTATGGTAGATTGTCTGTTGGAAACCTGGAATCAACTCGTTGATGATATCAGACCTGAGATAGAATACATATTCATGAAAAGGAACATGCTACCATGCTCAATCGCATGTCAAACAGGATCATAACAATGATCAAACAACAGTTCACCAACAATCCCTACTTATCAAATTGTAACATATCAAGTGGCATTTAGTTTATATGACCTGTACTTATAACATTTTCAAATCCCTTCTTTAAAATAAACCAATAGAATTTCAGGAACTGGCTACTTGAATATTTTATTTTGTTAAATTGTTGGTGAATTATCCCTTGCGTGGCATGTCATATGCATGCAACAATGCAGCAGCGTAACCACAGTGAGACTATAACTTATTCAAAGAGCAGACTTTAAAAAGACTAAGATTAAATGAATGTTAAATCAATCATGTTTGGCAGCAAGAGGAGAAGGGGAATTTGTAGGTGTACATTTGATCTTGTAATTATTTGGATTCCATAAAATGGTAGTAGAAGAGGGGTGTGGAACTCATGCATAGCAGCAAGATAAATGGTTGGGGATGTACCTTGGACCTTGGTTTCTCCCACAATTTGGAGATGGAATGAAGAGTATCAACTCTCCAATTGTAAGGACAGTCTCTTCAGCTTCTAGACAGTAGCAGCTTGCTGTTGCAAGAGAGAAGCAGAAGGAAGGGGGTTTCCATGCTTTAAACTATGGCTGGATCTTGATCTCCAACAGCTGAAAAGGGAGCACCAATAGCCCTCTCGGTGGAAAAGATGGAGAAAAAATGGGCAAAATTAGAAGGGTGGAGGTTGAGGTTATATATACAAGGAAAAAGGCCAAGTGTTGGGTCATTTTGGGCAAATGGATAGAGAGGGAAAAGCCGTGTGGCTGGATTTTTTAAAACAGCGGCAGTCTGTACACGGTAGCAGGAAATTTTCAATTTATATTTTTTATTTTTTTGTTTATTTAAGATGTTAAAAACATCTGTATGTGCACTTGAGCTTCCGATTTCGACATGCAATATCTCGATTTGACCGTTTCTTAATGACGATCAATATGAATATAATATTGCTATACTTCCGATCGAGTTTGGATGCCCGAGGATTTCGAGATACGATTTTGATTTATGGTTAATTTTCAAAAATATCAAACAACCTCCGACTGACGAACGGTCGATTCCGATGGTCTTATTTCGTCGAATCGGATCTTATGACGGTCTCGATTTGTTTCGTGGTTTCTGAATTTGTGTCGCGGCTTTTTCGGGCACGCATTACGATACGATCAATTTTTGGTCGATTTCGCCCGAACGACTTTTGATTCACGATCAATTGATCGATTTGAGTCATCTAATGCCGATTGACAACTTTATTGGGTTAAACGAACCCAAATCGGGTTGGTTTCGGTTTTAGTTGGAATCCGGATGTTACATTTGATCAGTTATGCTGACCCTCCTTCAACAGGGTACCTAGGCTAGAGAGCATTTGGTTTTGGTTTTTAACGCTCATTGTCCGTACCGGTCAGGCCAGTTTTTGGAGTGACTCTTCTGGGGTGTCTCTCCCACCTGTCTCAGGGGCGTAGTTTTGGAATAGGCATGGACCTTCACTAGACCGCACTTCCACTTAGAGGGCGAGACGGAAGAGTCTCTTAGGAGACTTCCTCACCGCTTGAGTTTTGGTTAATTTCCGCCAATAGGCTTGGCGATGTGTTACAGTTGAGAGTTCGGTGACAGTTGAGTTGGCGACAGTTGAGTTGGTTACAGCTGAGTTGGTTACAGTTGAGTTTGGTTACAGCTGAGATTGGTTGCAGTTGAGTTTGAGGCAGAAATCATCAATTATCAATAATCATCAATCTTCGACATTTAATCAGAATTTAGATCTACGACCACAAATGTTAGGAAAAGCTAGTGGACGTGTTGCAAACTTAGTTAAGATGCATTATACCCCACTGCATGCCTACGGAGGCACCCAAATCCTAAGGTATTCTTTACGCCTTAGAGTCATAATGTGAGGTCACACTCACATCAAGACCACAGACTATCCACTAGACTTGAGAAATTAGATAAAAATAAAGATCAGATCAGAGACTCATCATCCTCAATATCAAGATCCATCAACCTGATCTTTAAGTGATAAAAGATAATAACCTACATATATATCTTTAATTAATATATGAAAATGATATATTCGGAAAGCTATGGTGATGGGTGATCTGGGGACTTACATACATAACAGCTTGAAAACCCATTTTTATGCAACTAGCTTGTATAAATTTCAATACTTATCTACTTACTTTCTTTTGAAACCACTGAATTACCTGTTTATATATATATGATGGGTTGTATTCAATAATTGTTGGCATTGTTTTGTCCCTTGCATATGTGGCAAGCAAAGCGCATGCATCGCAGTAAACTGATTGATGATCTCGAGCCTCTGTTGTTACACTCGTCGGTACATTTTTTTGACTAAAAAAAGGGGGAGCCCTCCCAAGGCGGGAGTCACCACACCAACTCTTTCATTAATATCAAAAAGGTACATCAGTTCGAGATCTAGAAATTGTATACACTCGTCGGTACATATGTTGTTTTTGTTCAGATAATGTAAATGCTTTTCTTTTTCTTCTGTTACATTTTGGGATACATGTACGTAATACAGTTTCTTTTGTTACATGTAATATATGGAAATTAATGCAATGTGAATTAACGAAACTACCTGTTAGCTCTGTGGTTGTTTACATTAATTGTAAATATCATTTCAAAACGAGAAAATATTTCCTTAAATTCCATTAACCTAATGCGATCGGTAGTGAATATAATATTGTGAATGTTGTAAAAATGGGTAACCCGGATCCGCGGGCAGGACTTCACACACAATAGGTCCCATGTGAAGAATCTTGTCCCATAAACTTTTGTCAACACGCGACCTTGCCTCAGCAACCAAAGGAAGACCTTGATCCTAAGTGGAACCTTGCTCTTCCAAATCAAGCTAAGATGTCGTCATAAGTCGCCTTGCATCTCCTCACTAGAATCCATAAAGAACATGTATGCTTTCTTGATTGAGAAGGCATTGTCTACCCATGCCCAATGCTCTCTACCTTGAGCTGGGCCTTCCACATCTACTGGGGCACTGGTCATAGATAGGAAATCCACCATTCTTTGTTTCGAAAAACCAACCATAAAAGATGGAAGCCAAGACTCCCCAGACCAAGCATGTCTGACAGTACAATAATGATCGCCCGCCAAAGCGAACAGCCGCGAAAAGCATTCTCGAAGTGGGGCCCTGTTAGCCCATCCATCCCCCCAAAAGCGAAAAAAAATTCCATACATGCTTGCAAACCAACTGAAATAGTATCTACGGACAAGTAGAATATCTAACAAAATAGATTTAAGAAGCATGAAACATCCACCACTCGATAAACATGATCCAACTAGATAACATCTACTCCATCTGCTCAACCAATGGGTTTGAGCAATATGTCAAAGTTTACCCTAGAAAAAGACATCCCTAAGTAAGCAGAAGGCTTCAACATGGTGTATTCGAAACAAGGTCATATTGAATAACCATATTCTCAGGCATGCCAATCGGAACTAATGACGACTTTCATCTATTGATCTTGACGACAGAAAGTTCCCCACGTACGTACGTATGTACGTATGTAGGTATGTAGGTATGTATGTACGTAATGTACATATGTACATACGTACTACGTGCGTGCGTGCCTGCCTGCATGAGTGCGTGCATGCATGCATGTATGAATGTAGAGAATTTTTTAGCCTCGACTGCCTCTTCCTCAATGGAAAATATGGTATCATGCGCATATATATATGGCTAGAGAGCCCATGGCCAAAGTGCACAGCACCCCAACCCTTACAGTTCGGTTCATAGTCACTGCTTGGGTATCAATCACGATGCCAAATAACAAGGAGGTAAGAGGACATCCATGTCTCACCCTACTCTGAAGCTGAAAAGAAACCTCTCTGGATACATGTTGAGAAAAACCTAGTAATATGCATTAGTAACACATCTCTTCATCCATGCAACCCAAATCTTCGAGAAGACCCTCTTATGAAGGGAGGTACACTGAAAATTTACATCCCGCACAGTCATATTTCTTGGAAAGATTCATCTTGCACAGCAAGATTTGCATGTGTCACCTCTTCCGATCTACCAAGATCTTAGTCTCCATAAATATAGAATCCATTAAGAGTTTTCCTGAAGATAAATCTATTAAGAGAAGGCTGACGAGTTCACCTAGCACCACATGCAATATGTTCCTAGGCGGCTCTACAACAATAGACTAAATTGCATTGGACAAAATAATAGCCATAAAAATCCCCAACACATTGGACCACCTCCTTCCACAGCTAGAAAAATGAGGGCTCTATTGAAAACCTGAGTTGCCAACCCTGAACTCCATCATTATATTCAAAACATATTCCTCGACAACTTACCAGTCTGTCTCCTTCGAAAAGAAGACCAGAAAACCATCCAAACCCGATAAGTCGTCTGCATCTAACCCATCAATTGCATCGTGAACTCTAAACATCTGAATTAATTCATCTTCCTACCTTTTTTTAGGCAAAAAAGGGGGAACACGCAAATAGGTGCCTGCCCCATAATTACGTTAAAAAAAAAGAGGTCACCAAAGCTAGAATTCTAGGAAAGTCTTGACATGAAGCAGTACATTTTCCACATAAAAGTACTCGCTTCAAAAATTGTATTGTTTCAAGCGAGCAAGATTGTCCAGAGAACAACCAGCTTAAGAAGTGCAGCGGTAGTCTGGAGGCGAGCCAAGTACAAATCCCCCCAACAACCTTCAAAGCTATGGATATCCAGCCATGGTAGATATAATGATGGCTTCACATAACTTGATCTCTTCATCGCTCAAGCCAAATGGAATAAATGTGGATTTGGACTTATTAATCTGAAGTCCAGAAACCTCACCCAAATAGATCCAATACCAAAGAGATCTTTTTGCAACTCTTAACACCTCCTTCCACAAAAACTAATGTACCATTGGCATACTGCAAAATTGGAGTGGACAAATCCTCCATATAGTAATCAATGGAGAATCCCCTAGCATCAATCAGCTCCATAGAAGTTAAAAATTGGCCACCACAACAAAAAGAAGTGGAGCCACAGGACATCCCTGCTTGACTCCTATTTGAGGCTAGTAGTCTCCTCCCTGCAGTCAACCATTCACTAGCACTATACTCGAAGAAGTCGTGATGCAACACTTTATCTAAGAGATCCAGGTATCTGGGAAATCCCTCCGATACAGTGAAGCCCATAAAAATCTCTAGTCGACGGAGTCATAAGCTTCTAAGAAATCCACTTTGCCTCCATTCCACCTTCTTCTTGTCCTCTTTCTCAATCATTTTCATGGAAGTAACTCCATCAGCACACTCATCCTTCCCTCGCTCATCCTCCAGCAAGTCCAAACAAACCACCTACTCATGCTTTGACTGCCTCATCTCCCTAGCTTAGGTTTCCTTCTTAAAATGGATCAACCTCTTGTGCACAATAATGCTCAGATTTGAAAATCGAGAACATGTGTCACCCTCAATGGTATCCAGAGAAATTGGAGAATGATCAGATCTTGAGCGGGGAGAGATCGAACAGAAGCCAGTTGAAACCGCTCCATCATCTCAAACCGATAATGAAAACTTGTCAAGTCCAGACTTGGATGAAGAGTTCTACTACCACGTGTACTTGTGGTTAGATGCATCCAAAACCTCCGATGCTAGCTAATTTATGACCTCGGCAAAAGCGTCCGACCCCAAATCTTGCATACCACGGTCACCGGTTTTGTCTCCAAATATAAGATGACATTGAAGTCCCCTGCCAGAACCCATGCAACATACGGAACCTAACCCGCACCTCTCTTAACTCCTCCCCAAGAGCATTATTCATAAAGGCTCTACATATGCCATAAACAGAAGAAACCACCAACATATAGCTGTTGCGCTTGCTTTCAAAAACTGCCTTAGCAGAGTGCATCAAAAGTTCTTCAATCAAGAGAAATAAGTCTCCATACCAAGCTATAAAAATATTTTGGATTTAAGCCTGAGAACGACCCAAATAGATTTAAATGGTGGTAGAAAATCCATGTAGCCGACCCTACTTAATTGTGGGAAAAGGCTTTGTCGTTGTTGTGTCCAAGCTATAACAATACCACCAGCACTACCAACCCCACTATTGCCCTGAATTTTGAAAATCTAGATCCAAAAATCAACTTCCATTTTGATATGTCCCAAAGTTCTAATTTGGTTTCCTGCAAACATGCGATATTTGTCTATAGAGATGTCAATAGATTCCCCATTGCCATCCTCTTCTAAGGTCGTCTCGACCGTATGCATTCTAAGAAGGTATCTTCATTGATCTAACAAAGGGATCACCCCCGCAACCTAGACTCTTGCACATCCCACCATTTCCCTCGCAATCCGAGCATATGTTCCCTGGCTCCCTCCTACCATTGAGATAAGAGTTCCACTCGCCTAGGTGTACACAATTTTATGACCCAAGAGTTCATCTTCCAAGGTCAAATATGTCGACACTTTAATCAACAAACCCACCTCTAATATCAACCCCACCTCAAAAAACCGACCCCTCTCCTTCTCATTATGCCTCGTCTCCTAAATGAGGGCATCGGACATCCACCTCTTCCTTGAGAACACAACCAAATTATTATCCATCGTCTTCATCTCCTTCTGACGATGTGAACCCCCAGCCTTCAGACAAGGACATGATTCTCATCAATGCCAATGGATCCAAATCGTGGAAAAAAAAAACATTATCCACAATATCAAGACCCTCCATCCTCCTTGTCTTTGCCTCTCCCGAACTCTAATTGGCAGTAAAAGCACATGTGAGCGCTTGATCCAAGCCCTTATCAGGGATCACCTTCTCCAGAGCCCCGCAGGATCGAAGCTTCGTGGGACCACCAGGCCCCCAACCAGGCCCAACCATCATGCCTGAAACGGTAACCAAAGCATGGGTCGTATCTAAATTTTATTCCAGAGATAGTCAGGTTGAAATCATTGGAGGATCCGACTCACCCAAAGACCCCGCCCTGCAAGTTGCTCCCTCTGCATCATCTCTGCAAAGCACTTCTAGAAATGGCAAAAGAGATGCCCTATTTCAATGGTCCCTCCAGGAGTAACAAGAGCTCGCTCCTCCACCCGAAAGGCCACCGCAAATCTAGTCATGATAGCCTCCGAGGATAGTACCTCAAATCTCTCCCGCGGGGGTGGATCCATCACTAATAAGGGAACGACGCTGCCCAACTCCATGACAATCAGCACCACCAAATGACCAAACTTTAGAGGTAGGTATATTGGCCCTTATATCGCTCCGACCCTCCATCTCAATGACCACCCCAACTTCTTGCTCGACATCAAGCTAGAGTTGATCACTATCATAACTGTTAGAAAATCGGAAGCGGAAGCGTAACATGGAAAATATAAATAACAGAAAACAACAAGCGGGACTTTACGTGGAACCCTACTCCATGAGGAGCGGGATGAAACCACGGGAGAAGCCTTCAAAGGGGCATGCTATGCATTACTTTTTCTCAATGAGTACAGGAGGTCTGGGGCTCCTTATATAGCCTTCCCAGAGCCTCCAAGTCCCACCATTGGGCGGTATGGGACTAAACACAGGATGGGGTAAATGGATCTTCTCCAGGATCCATTTACCCTGCTACAACTCAACATGGCGCATTACCAAATACTCTAACACTCCCCCTCAAGCTGGAGCATGCAATGCTCAGCTTGGACAAACAAACAAAAAGAAACTCAACTCAACGCTACAGGACACTACGGACAATATCAACCCAACGCGCACATGCTGCTGTCGAGGACGTTGCTTCTCATGCCGTGCAGGTGAGGAGGACGAACGGGCTGGAGTGTGAGTCGACTGAAGACTCGGAATCTGACCGTCGAGTCTGAACTTGCGCCTGAAGTCTCCTCGTCGGAGAACTGGGTCTCTCCCATCTGGCTCAGAGAATGGTGCACTGCTCTGGTGTACCTATGATACCACATGAAAACCCTTGCCCTCAAGGGAATGGTCCTCTGCTCTGGAGTCCCTATGGCTCACATGAAAACTCTGGCCTGACAACAAGACGAATGATGGGGACCTCAGACAATGATGGCAACTTATGCTCATCTGACAATGACCGCACACTCGTGCGTGTCTGAAACTGGAGACTCGGAACCTTCTGACGTCGAGTCTGAACACCTGTAGAGTCTGAATCTGAACTGGTCTGACGAATCTGATATCTCTGAATCTGGATCTGGAAGATCTGTTGACTCTACATATACTCCCCCTTTCTCCCATACTTGTCGAAAAACATGGTCGTCGACCAAGTTGGGAGAAGATAACAATGATGGGGATAAAACAAAAACCACTTAGCCGATTACACATTTGTCGGCTTTCAAAACATTCAATTTTTTTTTTCGAAACATTTTTTAAGCCGTTTTTTTTTCTTTTCATCAACATTTTTTTCTTCTTTTTTTTCGGCTTTTGCATTTTTTTTTCAATTTTACGTACGGCTTTTCTCATATACGCGCCTCTTTTTTTTTGTAATCTCTCTCCTTTTTTTTCCGCAAAACATGCATCATCATTCTCCTCTCTTTTTTTTCGATAATCTTTCTCGCAAAACAAGCAAACAACTACTTGGACCTTCCCTTTTTTTTGTGTTGCAACCCACCAGCCGAACTCACCTCTTCCTCTCTCTTTTTTTATACACGGGCCCATTTTTTTTAATAGAGGAAGCTCTCGGCCCAACTCTTTTTTTTTCTTTATTTTGCCCACTGGGCACTTACAGCAGCCCACGTCCTGGGGCTTATTTTTAGGGTTGCCGAATGGAACCCTTTCCTTCAAACGCATGCCGCCGCCAAAGGGAAGCCCGATGGGTCTCAGTTTCTCGAAGGTGGCGCCGCTGCAGGGAGCTCGCCGATGGAGAATCGTCTGCGCAGGGAGTTGCCGCTGGAGGGATCATATGTACTGGGGATTTCGCGCGCGGGGCTTCGCCGCGCCTGGAGGAGGATCCTGCTCGACCCGCGCCGCCAACGGGGATCGGAACTGGGCTGTGTGATGAGGCTCCGCCTGGGGGAACTTCTGTCTGGCTCGCGCGGCTACATCGCTGCTCGCAGGAGAAAAGGGGAAGTTGCTGGGCTCTGGGATCGCCGCCGCCGATGGGGGAAAAGGGGCAGCCAAAGGGACTGCCGCCATGTCACCGCCTGGGAATCTGCTGCTTGCGGGCGCGGCTGGAGAGTGCGCCGCCTGGGTATGCGCCGCCAGCGCGAGTAGATCGAAACTGGAGGGGAGAGATCGCTAGAGGGGAGCGCCTGGGGCTTGCCTAGGGCATCGCCGCCTGGAACTTGTTGACGAAGAAGACGCATGGAGACAAAATCTGGTTCTGATTCGCAATAGAACTAAAGATCTGAAGAGCAGCGAATCGAGATTTGGGTTTCAAAGAAGAAACCCTAGAACATGATGATCTTCCGGTTGATGAATCGAACAATACTCTTCAACTTTAATAAAAAAAATCGGAAAACTGAATCTCGAAAAAAAAATAACATGATTCCACAAGAATCGAAACCCGCTCTGATACCATGTTAGAAAATCGGAAGCGGAAGCGTAACATGGAAAATATAAATAACAGAAAACAACAAGCGGGACTTTACGTGGAACCCTACTCCGTGAGGAGCGGGATGAAACCACGGGAGAAGCCCTCAAAGGGGCATGCTATGCATTACTTTTTCTCAATGAGTACAGGAGGTCTGGGGCTCCTTATATAGCCTTCCCAGAGCCTCCAAGTCCCACCATTGGGCGGTATGGGACTAAACACAGGATGGGGTAAATGGATCTTCTCCAGGATCCATTTACCCTGCTACAACTCAACATGGAGCATTACCAAATACTCTAACAATAACCATTCCAAAACTATAACAACATTCTGCAACATAAGCAAGGATTTGTATCAGAGAGGCACACCTGATAACCTTGCCCTCCACAAACATGATCACACCCCATCCGGGTATCTTGGTCGGTGCCAACCAATTTGATTTGTGAACTCCCCAAGCCCAGAGGAGTCACCCGCTTCGTACCTCTAAAAGAATAACTTTAAATGCACAGTAGCTGATTGTTCAACCACACAGCCACTCAAAAAAGAGAAAAACTGTATTTTTATAGCTATACCTAATACTATGGCATGAAATTTTGAGTCAGGCCTTGACAGCCAAGGAAGATAGCCTAAATGGATCATCGGCACCCATCCCCTCTTTGTAAGTGGCTCTGAAGCACTTCTTTAGGAAGCATGGTTCTTCCTTTAACCCTTCATTGATGATGACGAAATCGACCACCGTCGAGCCAACATTGTAGTCTCCAACAAGCACCTTGAGCAGAGCTGGAAGATCATCAACGCTGGGTAAAGCCTTTACCTATGCATCTTAAGTGTGGCAATCCATTCGGTGATGAGTGATGACTGACGTGGTTACACTGAAAACAAATCGCCTCCGCCAATAAACATAATTTTCCATATGCCTCAATTTTCTGCACTTAAAGCACCACAACTCTACCTTTGCCAACCTTGGAACCTTGGACATCTCCTGCCTCGAAGACAGCCACTCCCCTTGCTTCGAGGCATCCCCTTAAACACCCACTTCCTCTTCGACATCCACCACCATCTCATCAGATATCACAACAACCATCTCCCGCAACGCCTGTGTGAAGACCCTCACCCCTTGCCTAGCTCTCCCACTTCTCCCTCCCCCTGCTCTCCCTCTCGTCATTCTCCCAACCATTTCGATGGGAAATATTTTCTCACTTTGAGTGAAATTCTGTGTGTGGAATTTTTTGGGGAAGATAGTGATCTTCTGCCTCCCGAGACTGCCATTATTTCAGTTCGACAACTATGGACAGTGAGGTCGAGTGCATTTCTACATTAAGGGCAGATCAATTTTTCGATCAAGGATGTGTAGGCTTCCTCGCCTACATTGTAGATTCAGCTACCTAAACTCGAATAGTCAAGGACATATGGTTGTGTGGGACTTCTCTGATGTGTTCCCAGATGAGTTGCACGAACTACCACCAGAAAGTGAGATTGAGTTCGAAATCGCATTGTTACCCTATACCCAACAGATCTTTATTCCTCTATACCATATGGTACCTGTCAAACTCATTGAGCTCAAGGTGTATCTAGAGGAGATAGAGAAGGAATCCTTTCGTCCCAATACATCGTCTTAGGGAGCACCAATCCTCTTTATGAAGGACGAGGTTATGCATTGTCTACAGGCAGCTGAACAAGCGAACGGTAAGGAACTGTTATCCATGTCCATGGATCGATTATCTTTTCAATTAGTTACAGGGAGCTACAGTGTTTTCCAAGATCAATCTACGATTCGACTATCACAAGCTGAGGATCAAGGATTCAGACGTACTGGAGTCTGTAGTAGACACGAGCTATGGTTACTACAAGATCGTGGTGATGTCACTTGATCTCAAAAATACACATGTCGCATGCATGGACTTGATGAACAAGATCTTTCATCCATACTTGGACAAGTTTGTAGTAGTGTTCATTGATGATGCCTTCATATCCTCTCATGATGTACATCAAGCAGGCAGACAAAATCCGATCTTTTTGTGTATGATCACACATACACCTTAACATTTTCATTTCTGCTACTGTTATTCTCTGCACATGTCTATGATTCACAAGCTAACATTCTGCTCCATAAAGCATAGCAGGTCTTAGGGTTGCATTGTAATACTTTCCTCTGATTTTCAAAGAGATTTTCTTATCATAAAGAACAATAGGAGCTCCTCTTCACTTTAGCCAACATGTATTTATTCTATGAGTAACATCTCCATCAATTTCCACATCATGTTGTAAAATAGCTCCCAAGAATCTAAAAGAATCTTTCTTCTAAATATTATCGTCTCCAATCTTCACCTTGAGTGCTTCACTGTTGTTTCCCTCAAATGTGCACTCCATATATTCAGTCTTAGCCCTGCTTATACAAAATCTTTTAGTCTCTAAGGTATGTCTCCAAACCTCCCACTTCTCATTTGCTCCATCTCTTGTCTCATCAATCAACACAATATCAACGACGAACAACACACAAAGAAATCGCATCCAGAATGTGATTAGTCAACTCGTCCATAATCAAACTAAAAAGGAATGGACTTAAAGTTGAACCTTGATACAGACTGATGTTGATGTTAAAATAGTCGGTCTTCCCAGACTGGATCCTTACATAAGATGAAGCCTCATCACACATATCCTTTATAAGGTTAATGTATAGGACAAGTACTTGTCTCTTCTCCAAAAACTCTCCACAAATTCTCCCTTGGGACTAAATAATAAGCCTTCTCCAAATCTATAAAAATCATATGTAGGTTCTTTTTTTAGCTCTATAAATCTCAATTGTTCTCCTCAACAAGTATATAGCTTCAATAGTTGAGTGAAAAGGCATGAATCCATTGGTTTTCAGCTACTTTGGAAACTTGCTCCAACCTTCTTTCAATCACACGTTCTCAAATTTCCATAGTATGACTCATCAATTTGTTACCTCTATGATTCGAATAATTTGAATGTCTCTGTTATTCTTATAAAGAGGCACCACAATGTTTCACCTCTATTCTTCAGGTATGTATAAATATTTATTTATATAAAAAATAATTTAAAAAATCAAACTAATTGTTAGAAAATAGAAAGCGGAAGCCGAATCGGAAATAAAGATAAAGAAATTGAAGAACATGAGCATATTTACGTGGAACCCTGCTCCCTAAGGAGCGGGATGAAACCACGGGAGAAGCCCTCAAAGGGGCACATGCTTCATTGATTTTCTCATCTGATACAGGAGGTCTGGGGCTCCTTATATAGCCTCTACAGAGCCTTCAAGTCCCACCACTAGTAGATGTGGGACTAAACTTATGGATGGGGTAAATGGATCCTGGAGAGATCCATCTACCCATCTCCCATACATATGGCGTACAACCAAATACTCCAACACTCCCAACCAAGCTGGAGCATGCAATGCTCAGCTTGGACAAACAGAAAGAAACTCAACTCACGCTACAGGACACTACGGACAATATCAGCTCAACGCGCACAACTATCGGCTGTTGTTGAGGACGTTGCTTCTCATGCCTTGCAGGTGAGGAGGACGAATGGGCTGGAGTGTGAGGTTGTTGAATCTCCTCGTCAGAGAGCATGTCCTCTGAACTGCACTTGTCAGAGTCACTGCAATGGGAAATGAGTCTCCTCGTCGGAGTACTCTGGCCCACCACAACATGTAGACAACTGATCCATCTCTGAAAAGGGCCAAACTGGAAAAGACCGTGGAAGTGCAATCCTCGTCAGAGATCACGATCGCTAGAGAATGGAGTCTGAAAGAAGTCTCCTTATCGAAGAACTGAGTCTCTCCCATCTGGCACGGAGAATGATACTCTCCTCTGGAGTACCTATGATACCACATGAAAACTCGTGCCAATATGGCATAGGGAATGGTCCTCTATTTTGGAGTCCCTATGGATCACATGAAAACTCTAGTCGAACAAAATAAGAAGAAAAGATGGGGACCACAACAAAATATGGCAAACATATGCACATCTGAAATAAGACCGCATCCATGTGAATATCTGAAACTGACTCAGAATCTGACGTCGATTCTGACAAAATCTCTATAGAGTCTGAAAATCGGTTGGTTTGGAGAATATCTGAATCTGACCTCTAAATCTGGAACAAGATCTGTGACGTTACATATACTCCCCCTTTCTCCCATACTAGTCGGAATATATGGCATCGACTATGTTGGGAGAAGACAATACAAATGGGAGAAACATGAAATATTCACAAAAATTTCATGCGGCTTTTCATCATTTTCTTTAAATAAGCTGTCATTTTTTTAAAGCCGTTTCAACATTTTTTATGGCTTTTCTTCTTCTCTCTGTCTTTTTGCATTTTTTAAACAAATGCCTCCCCTTTTTTTTGCAATTTGCGTATGACTCTTTTTTTCTCCTTTTTTTGTATGCGCCTTTTCATTTCTTTTTTTTTGACAAAACCTCGGCCCATTTGGGCCTACAAAAGCAACCTCACCTTTTTTTAAACTCCCAGCCCACCTGGGCTCTCAATATAATCTCAGTTTTTTGGGAATAACACACGGCCCAACCTGTAACTTTCAGCCTCATTTTTTTAAAATTCATTTTTTTACTTCAAGCCCCGTTTGGGCTCAAGCATTTGACACTCTCCCATTAGGGTTCCCCGTATCGTGGGAACCCCACACGCATCGTCGCGCGCCCCCCGAAGGGGCCTCTTTTCTACGGTGTCGCCGCTAGACTAGAAGAGTGGTTGGTATCAATGAGGGCACCGCCTCCGCCTGCGCTGGAGGTGAGTTGATTCTCTTGCGTTGCCTATGCGTATAGAGCGCGCCTAGGAGTGGGGCTTGCAGTGCTTCATCGTCGCCTGCTGGAGCGCACAGGGATGTGCGCGCATGGACGAGGCGGCCTGAAGGGCGGTGTTGACATGTGGAGCCCTGGAGCCCAAAGCGGGAGATGCGCAGTATTGGGAGAAGAGCTCCGCCTGGGCGATGTTGATGATGTTGTGCCGTCTAGATCTGCCAGGAGATGCACAATCGAAGACTGAAGATGCACCAATATCTGATGCTGCAGCGCTGGAGGTGCGCAGCTTGCGCTCTTGGAGGTGCAGAAGATCTCGCTGGAGGGATGTCGTCTGCGATGAATCGAGTGTCGTCGCGTGGATGAAGCTGCGGCAGGACATTGACATAAATTAGGGTTCCATATGGGAACCCTAGAATTGGGATCATGAACTTGATAAATCGATTCTCAAACTGATCACAAAATATAATCGAAGAATCATGATGAAATCCTCGAAAATCAACCCGCTCTGATACCATGTTAGAAAATAGGAAGCGGAATCGGAAATAAAGATAAAGAAATTGAAGAACACGAGAATCTTTACGTGGAACCCTGCTCCCTAAGGAGCGGGATGAAACCATGGGAGAAGCCCTCAAAGGGGCATATGCTTCATTGCTTTTTCTCATCTGATATAGGAGGTCCGAGGCTCCTTATATAGCCTCTACAGAGCCTCCAAGTCCCACCACTGGTAGATGTGGGACTAAACTCTTGGATGGGGTAAATAGATCCTGTAGAGACCCATTTACCCATCTCCTATACATATGGCACACAACCAAATACTCCAATACCACTAAAGATCGACTAAATCCAATTAGTCGGTCAATTGTCGATTACTCCTTAGTCAGTGATCATGTAGATTGAATACAGACTACCGACTTCTAAATCCTTGATTGGCATCCATATGACAACACCTCAGACATAGTGATTGTACCAGCCAAGTATATTGGATTGTGAGAAAAGATCGTCTAGGATCAGTAAGCATACCAGAAGTTGCGAGGTGTATAGTGTCGTTGCCTGAACGACAAGTTTGATGGATTTAGATTATGTGAGTCCATACTGTGGAAAGAGGACAATGTTTGTGTCCTTGATGATGACGAGCTGAGGAGAGATATCCTAGATAAGGAACACAGTTCCATATTATCTATTCGGACAAGTAGCACCAAGATGTATCGGGACCTTCGCCAACAATTTTGGTAGGAGGGAATGAAGGGGGGATGCGATAGAGCACGTTAGTTGTTGCTTCACCTGTCAGGTAGTCAAGGCAGAGCACAAGCACCTCTATGGTTTTTTGGAGTCTCTTGACATCCCAGTGTGGAAGTGAAAGAGCGTTCCTATGGATTTTGTGGCATAACCCAACAGGCCAAATTTCATTTCATCTCTAGTTTTTCCCCTCTATATAGAGAGGACGTTGTGGCTTTGCAATAAACAATTCGCTTATTCTCTTTCCGCAAATATCGTAGATGAAAAGTTAAAACATGTATAAATCTTCAATTTCTTTATCTTTACACATTTTCCCTACAACCACCATTTGACACATTTTCCCTCACAACCCATCTATATTATCCACATTTCCCTCCAATGCATGCACCACCACAACCTCCAACCTCGCAACATTATAAGAAAGAACACTACGTGATGCATGATGAATATCTGAGTGTAATAACATCTTATATCAACCAAAGAGGATGTAACCCCACATCAACAATACTATCTAATTATCAGCATTAGTGCACAATGAAGAATTGTAACTAGATATGGACCATGTAAATGGAAGTAAAGTCGAAGACACTCTGCAATCTTGTTCATGTGGAACATAAGGAATCCAAGGACCTTTCCTACATCATATGAACGCATTTGGCCCATGTTGACGATCCTCAAATATTTGTCTAACAACAAGATCCGAAACAAACAATACCACTGTATATTTTACAAGAGCTTTGGAAATCCTCATTTCAGCCAAGGACATGCAAGTATTCTAATGTTATAAACTCTCATCTTGAATAGGGGCTGAACTTTGTTCAGACACTAGCAATTGGTCTTACACCCTGCAACCTCGAAGATCTTGGTCGATGAGGTTGGTGTGATCTCACACCAAGGTTCAACGGGATATTAAAGACATATGACGAGAGTTGAGAATTTGGTTAGGATGATGTCAAATGATTAAATGAAGATAACCTATGTAAAGGAATGAGGGCCCATTTGGTTACTCATTTACCCTAAGGTAAACAGGTTACCTATAAAGCAACCCATGTTTGGGTCTACGCTGCCCACTCTCCATCCTAAATTCATGGATTGTAATAAACAAGTTAGGTACCGCATCTTTTTTGGTATAATATTTCTAACTACCTTTAACCAAAAAAGCCAACATCAAAAACATATCATATAATTAAAATAACACATGCGGCATCAAGTCACATCACATTTACCATTCCAACCCTCCCAACTAGTGATGCAATGGGAGCCATCATATCCGTTTTTAGGCGGTAGTGCAGTGTGCCTACCACCCAAAAGACCATGGTTCAAATCCCCCCCCCCTTGTGGAGGTTGCATTAGATAGTCGACAGCCAGCATAAAAATAGTCGAATCGTTCAACATGGATTTGAGTGAATCCATGTAGCCGGCTCTACTTATAGTTGGAGAAAGCTTTGCCATTTTTAGACGGATGTGGAAATGTATTTTTTTATTTTGGCAAATATGAATATGGATATAGATATGCATTTTTATTTTTATTTTGCGCATACGTATATGGATATAGATGCCCGTTTCAATTTTTTAGAGGATATGAATAGAGATATGGTTGCAAATTTTGCTGGAGGATATGGACACATATATTCGTATTACTAAATCTGTGTGTATATCCTAGGCATATATAATGTGTATATGAACAAATATCAAGATATATTATACGACTACATTTAATATAATGCGTCTTATAATCATTTTCAAATATAGAAAGAAAACATATAGAGTAAATTACAAAAGACCCCAAGTATACCTCAATTATCAATTAAGTTCTCATTTTTTTAAAAGTAACAAAAGGGGGTTCGAACATTTTTCTCGGATACATGCTTCTATAAGTTCTTGCAACCCTTTTATATCGATGTTAAACCACAAATGTTGAATGTTTAATGCTCTTTTTATAACATTTCAAAAATGAAACCCCTAAAAGGAAATTGAGGCATACTTGAGGCTCTTTTTAAGTATCATATCTTATGTTATTTAACTATTTGCTATAATAGTTATTTAGTTTAACATATTACTTTATTTTCTTTTTTAATAGTTTATATAACTTTGATTTAATTAACCACTACCTGCCCTGAGATTAGACTTAAGGAAGGGAGATTAGACTAGCAGCGATGGGGAAGACTGAACTGAACTTAATATAATCAAATAAAATAGGATATTGAGTGTGCTGGGTTGGAAATCAGGTTGACCTTCTCCATCGTGCTGACTGTAGAAAGTCGTTCTTTTGAATTCCTGAAAAAAGAGAGAAATGTGAGCGGCCAGTAAAGAACCTGTCTCCCCACTTGTCCAATCCCCCACAGTTCTACCCGTTAATAGGGTTGGCTATTGAGTCGTGGCTCGATGAGCCAGGCTCGGGCTCGGTTCGATAAGGGCTCGTGAGCTTGGCTCATTAAGCTATTGAGCCGAGCCCGAGCCAGATTTTTGGGCTCAATAACTTAACGAGCCGAGCTCGAGCTGAGCCCTGCTCGGCTCAATAACTCAATAAGGGGCTCGATAAGGAATACATATATATATTCTATTTGTGAAATTGTAATGATGTTTATTTTTATTTGTATTAGTTTTGCAACATTGTGAATGGTGGACTATGTGTCTATGTTGTTTATATTACGACAATATTTGGTAGATTATGTTGTAGACTTGGATTTTCTACACTTATCTATGTTAATCTGGGTTATAATTAGATAATTAGTACTGTTAGAGTAATTTTTATCATGTTAGAGTAATTTTATCATTTAGTATTTGTTTGTCCTCTTTATGTAAATTACCCATAGAGCTTTTCTCCTATATAAGAGAGCTCTAGGGTTAATGGAAATTATCTTGGTTTTTCCCTCAACATGGTATCAGAGCGACGGTCCTAGACCGGAGCCCTGTGCCCTAATTCCTTCCCCACCGATAGCCCCCTCCCCTCGGTCGGCGCCGCCTCCTTGCCGGAGTGCCCTACGCGCCTCTCGATTCCTGCTCTCGCGCGATTACTCATCTCCAGCGCGAGTCCCTCCTGGCGATTCCTCCTGGCGCGAGAGTCCCTCCTGGCGATTCCTCCAGCGCATGTTTCCTGCGGTCTCGTGAGTTGTGCTCCAGGAAATTCGCTGACTGTTTTTTTTTGGGTCTGCAGTGGAATTATCTCTTGTAGATTTCCAGATTCTGGAAATCCTGCGCGTTCGATCCAGGAAGGGCTTCATCCGTGATATTATTGCAGCTTGTTTGTATGCAGTTGTTCCTTGATTTACTGCCTCTACAGGGATATTACGGGTCTGAGAGTTTCTATTTACAGAAGCTGTAGAGACCGATTTCAAATAGGGCATATTGTTTAGCGATTTGGCATTTTGTGCTCTCCTCGTGTAGTCCTGTAGCCAAGTAGCCCTTCTGTTTGGCGAGACGTTTGTTCATGCAGGAACCGTGCATCTCTCAGCAATAGCATCGACTTCTTCCGAAAGAAAAGAACTTCAGTTATGTCCGAGTAGATATTTTTTTTTCTTCTTGTAGTCCCAGTCTACAGAAATTGTTGTCATCATGTCCGACAACAAAGTAGATGTTCCATCCTCGGGTGCCTTCAGAGGTTCCACACCCATTGCCGTTACTACAGGTTACAAGGCAGATCTATCAGAATGGATCATGGATTCAGGTGCATCACACCATCTCTGTGGTGACAGAGGTCAATTTAGTGTCTTTCATCCTGCTCAATCTGAACGATCGGTGGTGATAGCTGATGGTACATATTCCCCTATTACTGGTCAGGGGGAGGTGCAGTTGACTCCTACCTTGAGACTGTCCAATGTTCTCTATGCACCGAAGTTTTCGATGAATTTGCTGTCTATTAGTCAACTCACCAAAGATTTACATTGCCGTGCTATATTTGATCCATCTACTCTTGTGTTTCAGGACATACTAACGGGCAGAGTGATTGGGACTGGCCGTGAGCAAGGGGTCTTTATAGGCTGGTGCAATCTTCTTATGCTGGTGTCTCTCCTATGAGGGCTGGATCGGTGTCACCCTACACTTGGCATCTCCGATTTGGCCATCTTCCGTTGCAAAAGATGGTCCATATTCTTCCACAGATTTCTCCCAAGTCCAATTTTCAGTGTGAGGCATGCCAACTTGGCAAACATCACAGGTCATCTTTTCCGAGTCGTATAGGTCCAAGTCATCATGGTCTTTTTGAACTACTACACTTTGATATTTGGGGTCCCAGTCGTGTCCCTGATCTTCAAGGGCACAGGTATTATCTTGTTGCTGTCGATGATTTCTCTAGACTTTCTTGGGTCTTTCTTCTTAAAAATAAATCTGATGCTGGTCAGTTTATTCAGTCTTTTCTTATTGAAATAAAAAATATTTTCTCCGCTAAAGTGAAGTATATACGATCTGACAATGCTCTAGAGTTGTGCAGTACCCAATTGTCCAAATTTCTTATGTCTCATGGGATTGTGCATCAGACGTCGTGTGCTTATACCTCCCAACAGAATGGGGTGGCTGAACGGAAGCATCGTCATTTGTTGGATATGACCAGAACCCTTTTGATTCAGAGTCGTGCCCCTCACTCCTATTGGGGGGATGCGGTTCTCACTGCCTGCTATCTTCTTAATCGTATGCCTTCGACAGTATTAGCGGAGAAGATTCCGTTCTTGACTGCGTTTCCCGAGAAGGATCTTTTCTCCCTAACACCGCGTGTTTTTGGGTCTGTTGCATTTGTTCATTGTTTTTCTCCTGGTCTTGACAAGCTCTCTCCCAGAGCTGTCAAATGTGTTTTTGTGGGTTATTCCAAAACCCAGAAGGGATATCGGTGTTTTGATCCAGTTAAACGAAGGTACTACGTCAGTGCAGATGTCACCTTTTTTGAGTCCATTATGTATTTTTCTCCTACAGGTGACAGACTCACTCACTCAGAGGAAGGAGATGACATCTATGTGCCGCCTCCACCTCCATCTGTTCCATGCTCTAATCTACCACCACAGCCCACTCCACCACCATCACCGCCGCCACCACCACCACCACCGCCACCACCACCGCCGCCGCCACCACCAACTACTGTTTATTATCCTCAGGTCTATCAGCGACGGCCCTCTGCTCATGTGCCTCCTCCATCATCCAGCACGCCCGAGGTATGTACTGATCATTTGAGTTCTACTGATGGCACAGGTGATTTGAATGCGCAGGATGGATGTACAGGGTACTGATGGTACTGTCACTCCTCCAGTCGATGACCTACATATACCTATTGCTCATAGACGGCAGAAGCGTGCTAGGACGATGAATCCCAAATATGGGATGGATTTTTGCTCTCAGGCGTCGTTGGAGCGTTTGTCCCCGGACTTTCGCAAGTTTGTTGTTGGGTTATCGGCAGTACACATCCCACGGTCTTATCAGGAGGCCCTACAGAGCAGCCCGTGGCGTTTAGCTATGGAAGAGGAAATGGCGGCATTGCAGTCACGTGGTACGTGGAGTGTTGTGCACCCTCCACCAGGTGCGTCTATTGTCGGAAGCAAATGGGTTTTTACTATTAAGCATCGGGCAGATGGTACGGTTGATAGATACAAAGCCAGGTTGGTTGCTCGTGGGTTCACCCAAACATATGGGGTGGACTATCAGGAGACGTTTTCTCCAGTAGCCCGTCATTCTACCTTACGGATTCTTATTGCAGTTGCTGTTGTCCACGACTGGCCCCTATTTCAGCTTGATGTCACGAACGCCTTCTTGTATGGTGACTTACAGGAAGAGGTCTATATGCAGCAGCCGCCGGGGTTTGCTGCTGAGGGGGAGTCCAGTATGGTGTGCCGTCTGAATAAGGCCATATATGGCCTGAAGCAGAGTCCACGGGCTTGGTTTCAGAAGCTCTCGGAGTTGATTGAACAGAAGGGCTTCGTCAGATCTACAGCAGATCATACTCTCTTTGTAAAGAGAGACCAGCGAGGTACTGTGATCATCTTAGTGTATGTTGATGATATAGTTATTACAGGCAGCAATGAGCAGGGCATTCAAGCAGCCAAGGAGTTTCTTGGCGAGCAGTTCATTATGAAGGATTTGGGTACACTTCGCTACTTTTTGGGGCTGGAGTTTGCACGAAACAGGCAAGGTATGGTAATGACACAAAAGAAGTATGTTACGGATCTCTTATCTGAGACAGGTATGGCAGGATGTAGACCAGCGGCTACTCCTATGGATTCTAATATCAAACTATATGATGATGACTCTGAGGAGGTAGATAAGAGACGATATAGAGAGCTAGTGGGAAAGCTCTTGTATGTCACTATTACCCGACCGGATATAGCCTTTGCGGTTAATAGGGTAAGCCAATTCATGGAGCAACCCAGGCAGGCTCACATGAATGCTGTTTTTATGATCTTGAGATATCTGAAGTCGTCTCCAGGTACTGGTCTTCTATTTAGAAGAGATACCTCGATATCTGTCACAGGCTATGCTGATGCAGACTATGCTGGGTGTCCTAATGATAGAAAGTCAACTTCAGGTTTTATTGTATTTGTTGGCAGCTCACCAGTAGCTTGGAAGAGTAAGAAGCAAACTGTAGTGGCTCGATCTAGTGCAGAGTCAGAATATAGGGCAATGACCCAAGGTAGTGCTGAGATGATGTGGGTTAAATCAGTTTTAACTGATTTAACTATTGATGTTCCTCTTCCCATGCATCTGAAATGTGATAACCAAGCAGCTTTGTTCATAGCCAATAATCCAGCCTTCCATGAGAGGACGAAGCACATTGAAGTAGATTGCCATTATACACGGGACTTAATTCAAAAGGGGCTTATTTCAACTTCTCATGTATCATCAGGAGAGCAGGTTGCAGACATGTTCACCAAGGCCCTTGCTAGGGGTCCATTTCATCTTTGTTGTTCCAAGCTGAGCATGTTGGATATATATGCTCCAGCTTGAGGGGGAGTGTTAGAGTAATTTTTATCATGTTAGAGTAATTTTATCATTTAGTATTTGTTTGTCCTCTTTATGTAAATTACCCATAGAGCTTTTCTCCTATATAAGAGAGCTCTAGGGTTAATGGAAATTATCTTGGTTTTTCCCTCAACAAGTACTTTTTCTTTTTCTATTAGAAAATAGAATATTACAATATATATTATAATTTAACTTTTATATACAACTCGGATGGTGGCTTACTGGTAAGGAAGGCAGTCTTCAAAGAGGAGGTTGCGAGTTCGAGCCTAGGTAGCAACACTTTTCTACCAAAAAATGGCTATTTTCCTTAACGAGCCCAAACCGGGCTCGAGCCCAGATCAGGCTCGATAAGGGACTCAAGCTCGATAACAGGCTCGACTCGAGGCTTATCGAGCCCGAGCTGGCTCGATAAGAGGCTCGAGCCAACCGAGCTAGAGCCTGAGCCAGCTCAGCTGGGCTCGAACAAGCTCGAGCCCGAGCCCAGCTCGGCTTATCGAGCCCGAGCTAGGGTCTAGCTCGGCTCGTTGAGCTCGATAGCTAGCCCTACCCGCTAACAAAGATTAAAGTTAGTGAAGAGACGGCAGAGAAAAAGAAAAGAAAATCGTTGAATATCATATTTAAGTGTTATGAAAAAATATTATCCGTAGGATAATCCGTATCCATTTGCAAAATATTTGTATTCGAATTGGGAACATTTGTATCCAAATTTAAGGATATGGTTAGTGATCGAAAATAACAGCAAGATATCAACACCCATATATGTATCCACATTTTTAAAAAGATAAGAATACGATAACACACGCATATATATATATATGTATGTATATGTATGTATCCATTTGTTTGCATATGTACTCCAAACATATCCAATCACCTACCATTTACAATAAAGTTATACCTCTAGTTAACCCATTTCAGGGAGTTTACTTCAACCCAATCCAACTATGTAACCAAATGAGCCATGGAGATTTGAGAACTCCAAGCAGCATTGGTGCAAAGGCTTTGGATTGGGAATCGATTGTGGATGGTGTTCGAATTATTGTTAGTCACTTTATTTTATTTTGAAACCCCTCAAGGGTAACTTTGTAATTCTTCTATTTTGCTCCTTAGGGTTTCACGATGTATATGAATCCCTAGAGCCTATGGAATAAACAATCAATCCCCTCATCTTTCTTCACATGGTATCAAAGCAACGGTCCTAGACCGGGATTCTGACCTAAATGTCCCCTCCACCGCCACAAGCTCCATTGTCCTCCTCCTTGCACGGGCCCTCATCTCCACCTAGGGCCCTACGTTAGGTCTCGCACGACCCCAGGTAGCCAGGGTGGCGCCGCCTAGGGCTGTCATCCCATCTCCAGACCACCAGGACCTTGCCAGCACCACCAGGGGCCTTTCCAGCCCTCCGTCAAGTGGTTTCAAACTACCATCGGAGCCCCCCCCCTCCAGGGCACGTCTAGCCCTCCGTAATTGCTCCAACCCTCCATCGAGGGCTCTCCAACCCTCTGTTCGAGCCCCAACCTCCTGCCAGAGCATCTTCAGCCCTCTGTTAGGGCCTTGTTGACCCATTCGGACCTCTGACGTCGAGGTCCAAATCACCACCAGCCAGCGTTTAGGGCCCCGCTAAGACACCCATCCCATTTTTAGGGCTTCCTCAAGGCACCAACAGCCCATCTGATTGGGTGTCGTCGCTGCACTTGATGCGCAATTAGAAGCTCTCCTCACTTTATTGCTTATCAATCCTTGACCGCAATGACTACATCTAACACCGAGACAAAGACCCTCTTTCGACATCCAATGTGATGATGCAGGGTACCTTTATCAAACTTAAGGGCACTGACAATTATGTGCTACAGTCCTGGTCGTTCAAGGTGTCCATCGACAAACAGAGGAAGATCTCCATCTTGACAGAGGAATCCCCAAAGGGCACTGACAACTATATGGTCATGAATCAGATAACCAATGGTGTAGAGCCACAAATCGCTGTGAATCTCTTGTTCAAGAAGACAGCCAATGAGATATGGGAAGAGTTGGCGCATACATATTCACAACAAACAACCAAGTCACGTCTAGCTAACATCTACATGCGAATTTGGTCCGCATCACAAGGTGACACTACGTTGGTGGAGTACTATCATATTCTTTCAAGACTGTACGAGGAACTTGTCAAATTCCAGCTAGCATGTTGTACGAAACATGTGATATAGAAAGAGGAATAGTAAGTATACCGATTTCTTGTGGGTCTGCATGCATGATACGGGAATGTGAAGGAATAGTTCCTTACATCAGACACACTTCCATCCATCAAAGTCATATTTGGATGTCTGCAACAGATTGAGAATTCCAATGTCCGTATTAGGGCTGGCTATTGAGACAAGGCTCGATGAGTCATGCTCCGGCTCAGCTCGATAAGGGCTCGTGAACTTTGCTCATCAAGCCATTGAGCCGAACCTGAGCCAGAATTTGGGCTCGATAGCTTAACGAGCCAAGCCCGAGCTGAGCCCTGCTCGGCTCGATAAGGAATATATATAATATTTATATTTATATTTATATTTGTATTTAATACACGCATACCCACTTAAATGGCCTGGTGGTAGTGCAGTGTGCCTACCACCCAAAAGATCAGGGTTCAAATCCCCCTTGTGGGGGTTGCGTTAGGTAGTCGACAGCCAGCGTAAAAAATAGTCGAATCTTTCAACATGGATTTGAGCAAGAATCCATGTAGTCGACCATACTTATAGTGGGTGAAGTCTTCGCCATATATAATACACACACAAGAAGAGTTGCATGTTCAACTATCGATACATATACCTATAGTTGTAGTTGTCTATGTAGGTAGAAATTTAACATGTATATTATACTCAACCAAACTGTAGATCGATATAATTTTGTTTCGTGGGCACCTTAGAACTATATATGTTCATATATTTAAACGTGAATTCCAACGTGCCAATATTCAATAGGTATTATGTTGTAGACTTAATTACGATCTCATGTTATTATACGTCTTTAAATATGAACATATTTGATAATATATATCATCTACTAACATGCTGACCAATATTATGTTTTTCTAAGGAATATATAGCTACAGCTATATTTATATTTTTCTAGGTTATAATTAGCAGATTAGTATTTTTTATTAGCAAATAGAATGTTAGAATATATAATATAATATAGCTTTTGAAATGTAACTCGGATAGTGGCCTACTGGTAAGGAAGATAATCCCTCAAAGAAGAGGTCGCGGATTCAAGCCTAGGCACCACACTTTTGTACCAAAATATGCCATTTTCCTTAACGAGCTAGACTTGGCTCGAGCCCAGACCAGGCTTAATAACGGGCTCGACTCGAGCCCGAGTTGGCTCGATAAGAGGCTCGAGCTCACCAACCCCAAGCCCGAGCCCGAGTCAGGGTTTGGCTCAGCTCGTTGGGCTTGATAGTCAGCCCTAGTTCGTATGCAGACTCCACAACCTGTGGAGAAGACCGCGTTTATAGCCTCATCAGGACGAGGATCAACTATGGAGTGGTCCATACAGAGGTGGTCGTGACTATGGTCGTGGTCGTGGTAGTAGTCGTATTCCATGCATTCATTGTCAGAAAATGAATCACCCTTCCGAGAAGAGTTAGGCAAAGTTTGGGATGCCACCACATGCTCACTCAGCATCTGATTATGATAGCACAACAACAGAGGCACCTACACAGGACACTATTGGACAGAGTGTCCAACTTTCAGCTTCTGAGTATTCATGCTTGATGGAGATGTTACAGTGTTCTGATACTACATCCAGTGAGGCCACTCCTACTGCCCATCTAGCCATTTTGTCAAGTACCATTATCAATACCGCAACAGCTAATGCTCCTATCGAGATCATCGACTCTAGTGCATCCACTCATCTGTCAGGTGAAGGTAGTTTATTGATCTCTTCTCAGCCTTCTTCCACTGTGAAGTCGGTTTGAATGGCTAATGGGGCTCATTTCCCAGTTACCTATGTTGGGATAATGGAGTTCTCTTCTAGACTCCGTCTTATGGGGGTTAATTGTGCCCCAAATTTCCCCTTGAGCTTAGTATGTTCATAAGTTATGTATTGAACTACATTTTCGTGTGATTTTTATGAGTTATTTTGCTATTTTCAGGGCATTCAGACGATGTTGATTTTTTGGCGGGAGATGTGAAAAGAATGGACTCTACTATCTTGATATTCCTATAGATTCTACATTTGCAGATGTTGTGTTGATCTCTTCCGACCCTCTTCTGTGGCATCTCTGTTTTGATCATCCATCTACTAAAACTCTTTACATGTTCCCTGAACTTTCTCCACTAAAACCACTTGAATGTGAGGCATGTCAGTTCGAGAAACATCATAGGGCGTCCTTTCCTTCGAGCGTTGAGCCTCACCATTCTATTCCTTTTGTGTTGGTTCACTGTGACCCTATCCGATCCATGGTGTATGTAGTCACAAGTATTTTATTGTTTTTGTCGACGATCATAACAGATGTTCTTGGGTCTACCTAATAAAAGAGAGATCAGATATTAATAAGATTGTTAAATCTTTCTTTCAGCTCATTAAGACCGCATTCTCTACTTGTATTCAAATTTTGAGGACTGATAATGCATTTGAATTTGCTCGACATGATTTTGTCCTTTTTTTTATTCTTAGGGTAATGTCCATCAAACATCGTGTGCTTATATCTCTCAGCAAAATGGAGTTGTTGAGAGGAATTTCTGTTACCTTCATGATATCGCAAGAACTTTTCTTTCTCACATGAAGGTTCCTAAGACTTATTGGGGGGATGTCATTCTATTGTTGTCCGCCTTATAAGCAGGGTGCCTTCATTTGTTCTACATAGAACTACTCCATTTTCATTAGTTTACCCTGATGAGACACATTTTCCCTTACCTCTGCGAATTTTTGGGTGCACAACTTTTATTCACAATTTTCATATTGCAGATAAATTCTTTGTACGTGCAGTTAAATGTGTTTTTCTTGGGTGCTCTCGGACCCAAAAAGGGTATAGATGCTACGAACATGGGGGGCATCGCTAATATGTCTCGATTGATGTCACCTTTTTCGAACAGATCAGTTTCTTCACACAATCCGTCAGTGACATAGCCTTAGAGTTACCACCACCTCCTATTGTCTATAACAAAAAAAAAATGTCAGTAGCAATGAATCGGCTCCACTATATATTCTATTTTTATAGGAAGAAGTGTCTTCTTTGAATGCCCCTCCCATTGCTCGATTGGATGCTCCGTTGGATTTCCCTATAGCTATGCGACAAACTAAAAGACAATGTACTTTTTATCATATCTCCTCTTTTACTTCTACTGACAGTCTTTCTAGTGGTGATAGATAGTTTACAATTGCCATAATGGCGACCATTGTCTCGCATGATCATAATGATGTGATGCGGGACCATGGTAGGAAGATGGCCATGGATGAGGAGATGGATGTTATAACATCTAGAGGGACATGGGATCTAGTGCTTTGCCCACAGGAGGTGAAATCAGTTGCATATCGATGGGTCTTCACGATCAAATAGTCTCCTAACGGAATAATTGACAGATTGAAAGCACGATTGGTGGCAAAGGGTTTCACTCTGACAAATAGAGTGGATTATTTTGAGGCTTTCTCACCTATGGCAAGATTAGGCTCCGTTCGCACTATCCTATCTGTTGCAGTCAACAACAATTGGCATATATTCCAACTTGATGTGAAGAATGACTTCCTCTGGTGATCTCGAGGAAGAGGTTTATATGATGCAGCCACATGAGTACCCAGTCGAGGGGGAGTGTGTTTGTTGACTTCGCAAGGCTATCTATCGCCTGAAGCAAAGTCCACGAGCCTAGTTTGACAGGCTCACTACTGACATTTGCTCTCTTGGGTTCTAGAAGATGACATCATATTACTCCGTTTTTGTGAGATGACGGGTCATTGGGACTGTGATATTGGCCATCTATGTTAATGGCGTGATAGTAATTGGTGATGAGGAAATAGGAATTGCATAGACCAAGGCCTCCCTTCATAAGGTGTTTGACACCAAGGACCTTGGTCAGATACGTTACTTCTTGAGTATAGAGGCTATCCGCACAACAGAAGGGTTACATCTATCACAGAGGAAATATTGCATCGACATTCTTACAGAGGCAAGTTTGCTTAGATGCAAACCATCAAGTGTCTCATCAGAGGCACGTAAGCATACCACTTCTCCAAATCCTACATTTAAGGACCCTACCAGATACAGAAGCCTGGTGGTAAACTACTTTACCTCGTCACTAGGCATGATATATCATATGATGTCAGTAAAGCAAGCCAACACATGGACAGACCGTGCTACAGTCACTGGCAGGAAGTTCTCCGCATACTCCATTATCTAAAGGGGTCTCCTAGATGGGATCTTTTCTACATATCTGTGAAGATATTTGTATTTTCATATTTCATATGTGTCTCTTTCTTATTCTCTTTTTCTATTTTCCACTTTATGTAATTTACCCACAGGCCTCTCTACTATATAAGAGAGCCTAGGGTTCTCAGAAATAACAATGCTCTTATTTTTCTCCAACGTGATATCAGAGCGGCGGTCCTAGACCGGAGCTCTCGATTCTCGAAAAACCCTAACCCTACCTCCAGCCCTCTCCTCGTGCGCACGCCGCCGCCTCCTCTCCGGCGCCGCAGCCTTGCGCTTCTCCCCAGCAAGGCCTGCGCGCACACCTCACGCGCATCGCTCGCCTCGCGTGCACCGCGCGCCTCGCGTGCTGTCTCGCGCTCGCGTGTCGCCTCAGTTTCGTCAGTTGGTTGATGGGTTGGTGTGCATGAGTCTACACGTGCACCCAAACCCATATATGTCTGTGTAGACACACAAACATTGATTTCTTGCACCCATAGCAGTCTTCTTTCGGCAATATGTCTGAGAACAAGGTTGATGTACCCGCCACCGGTGCATTCAGAGGTCCAGCGCCTATTGTGAAAATGTACGGGACAAATTATGAGCTCTGGGCTATGAAGTTCATGAGCCTGATGAAGTCGAATGGTAAGAAGCATATTCTTACCGAAGAGGAGCCGGTGAAGAAGACTGGGGTGAATGCATCGTGGGAGACGGATGATGTGTATGCCAAAGTCTGGCTATTTGGGACGTTGATGATAGAAATCGCCAACGATGTACTACATCAGCCCACGGCTAAGGCTATGTAGGATATTCTAGTGGCGACATATTCGCAGGCGCGGAACGAGACCAAGATACTTCAACTGCAACATGATATTTTTACAGTCAAGCAGAATGGGTGCCCCCTTCACTCACTGTACACATCCCTACGAGGGATGTTTGAGAAGCTCCATAGCTTCATGTCGTTGACGGCCACTCCTGAGCAGCAGAAGACGTACATGAATGCTACCATGGTAGGTGTATTCCTGGCTGCCCTTGATCTAGAATATGATGTTGCCCTGTCTCAGATTCTTACTGACGCTACTATTCATCCTATGGAGGAAGCTTTTCGCCGACTGAGTCGGATTACTGTCCCAAGCTCGACTTCCGGCCAGACACCTTCAGCGATGGCAGCCTCCAGGGGTAGAGGTGTCTCCTCTATCTTTAGTGGTCGTGGCCCCCAGGGTTGTGGGGGTCGGATTCGTCAACCATGCAGTTATTGTCGTCGCCCTGGTCACTCCGAGGATACATGCTACTCTAAGCATGGCTTTCCTGCATCGGCTCGGGTAGCAGAACAAGTTGAGTCTCCTGCACCTTCCTCGTTGGACCAGCGATTCGATGATCTTGTTGCCAGACTGAGGAATATCATGCCTCCTGATACAGCTCCTGGAGGTCAGTCAGATGTGGCCGTCTCTGCCTCTGCCAGTTCACCTACCACAGCCAGTACTTCAGGTAGTTCTTATGCTCTCACCTCTTGTGATGGATCTATGATTACAAACTGGGTTATGGATTCTGGAGCGACACATCATTTCTGTGGGGACAAAGAGCAGCTCACTTCATATAGACCGGTCTCTTCAGGACGAACTGTGGTGATAGCCAATGGGACACATTCCCCGATCACAGGACAGGGGGAGATTAACTTGACACCTTCCATGAGATTGCTGAATGTGTTATATGCTCCCGATTTCTCTATGAATTTACTGTCCATTAGTCGGATTACAAAGGATTTAAACTGTTGAGCTATTTTTGACACATCATCTCTTGTTTTTCAGGGCATACCCTCAGGCAAAGTGATTGGCTATGGCTGTGAGCAGAATGGTCTCTATCGTCTGGTCCATACTCCTTATGTCGGTACATCTCTCCATTCTACAGGATCAGATTCTACATATACCTGACATCTCCGTTTTGGTCACCTCCCTCTTCAGAAGATGTGTCGTGTTTTACCCCAGATTTCTACGAAGTCGTCCTTCCAATGTGAAGTGTGTCAGTTGAGAAAGCATCATCGATCTACTTTCCCGAGTCGTCAGAGTCAGAGCAGTAGCTCCTTGTTCGAGTTAGTCCATATTGATATTTGGGGTCCAAGTCGTGTTCCTGACCACCAGGGACACAGATTCTATCTGGTTGCAGTAGATGATTTTTCTCGCTTGTCTTGGGTGTTTTTATTGAAGAATAAATCTGAAGCAGGAGATGTGATTCAAATGTTTATCAATGAAGTTCAAAATATTTTCTCTTCTTCTGTGAAAATTGTGCGTTCTGACAATGCATTGGAGTTTTGTACTAGAGCTCTGTCCTTGTTCTTTTCATCTCGTGGTATAATTCATCAAACTTCATGTGCTTACACTTCACAACAAAATGGTGTTATAGAGCGGAAACATTGCCATCTCTTGGATATCACTAGAACTCTACTTATTCAGAGTCATGTTCCACGCTCGTTCTGGGGTGATGTGGTTCTCACAGTTTGTTACTTAGTAAATCGCATGCCCTCATCTGTCTTGGGTGAGAAAGCTCCTCTCTCTATAGCCTTTCCTGAGAAGGAGTTGTTCTCTCTTCCACCCCGTGTCTTTGGTTGTGTTTGTTCTGTCCATCAGTTGGTGCCAGGTCTTGATAAGCTCTCTCCCAGGGCTATCAAATGTGTGTTTGTAGGATACTCCAGGACACGGAAGGGATATCGTTGCTTTGATCCACTGCGTCAAAAATATTTTGTTAGCGTCGATGTCACATTCTTTGAATCTGTGATGTTTTTCTCTCCTACAAGTGACAAAATGACTACTTCTCATTCTGATACTGAGGTCTTCATGCCACCTCCTCCTATGAGTCAGTTACCTTCTATGCCATCTCCACCACCACCTCCTGTCATACCTTCACCTTCACATTTACCACCTCCAGTAACCATTGTCCCCCCGTTACCAAAGTACTATACTCGTCGGTCCTCCTCTGCTCAAGGTCATGGTCCGTCATCCAGCAGCCCTCAGGTTGGTTCTGATAACTTGATTTCTAACGATGAGTCTGAGGATCTATTGATACAAGGAAATGGAGATTTGGACGTGCCTATCGCTATAAGAAAGAAGAGGCGTACTTGTGCTTCCTATCCACTTGCTTCTCATGTCTCTTTTCATCGTCTTACAGGCGATTTCCAGAGATTTGTAGTAGCTCTATCTGCAGTAGAAGTTCCACGCAATTATCAGGAGGCACTACAAGATAGCAAATGGTGTCTCGCTATGGAAGAAGAAATGGCCGTGTTGCAGTCCCGTGGAACTTGGACACTTGTTTCTCCTCCTCCCGGAACGTCTATTGTTAGCTGCAAGTGGGTATTTACTGTTAAATACCATGCAGATGGAAGCCTTGATCGGTACAAGGCAAGGCTCGTGGCACGTGGTTTTACTCAGACCTATGGAGTTGATTACTTGGAGATGTTTTCTCCAGTTGCTCGACATTCTACTTTGCGTGTCCTTCTTTCAGTTGATGTAGCACGTGATTGGTCATTATTCTAGCTTGACGTGAAAAATGCATTTTTATATGGAGATCTACAAGAGGAGGTCTATATGTAGCAGCCTCCGGGGTTTGCTGCTGAGGGGGAGTGTCAACAGGTGTGTAGACTCCATAAGGCAATTTATGGCCTTAAACAGAGTCCTAGAGCGTGGTTTCAAAAGCTTTCAGATCTGATTGAACGACAGGGATTCAAGAGGTCAAATGCAGACCATTCCTTATTTGTGCAAAAGACGTCTAGAGGTACTGTTGCTATCATGGTGTATGTTGATGATATTGTTGTTACAGGAGATGATGAGCAGGGAATCAAGATGGCGAAAGAATTTCTGAGCAGTGAATTTGTGACTAAGGATCTGGGCACCCTAAGGTATTTCTTGGGGTTGGAATTTGCTAAAAATGCACAGGGTCTTGTGATGACCCAAAGAAAGTATGTTACAGATATGCTTGCAGAGACATGCATGATTGGATGTCGACCTTCCACGACTCCTATGGATCCTAGCATGAAGCTATATGATGATGATACAGATGAAGTCGATAAGAGAAGATACAGAGAGATGGTTGGAAAACTCATTTATGTTACAATTACCAGACCGGATATTGCATTTGCAGTGAGTCGAGTGAGTCAATTCATGGAGCAACCTCGACAGGTACATATGGACGCAATATATATGATATTGAGATAACTAAAATCATCTCCAGGCTCAGGATTACTATTCAAGAAAGGAGACACACTCTCTGTATCCGCATATGCTGACGCGGATTATGCAAGTTGTCCTAAGGATAGGAAATCGACTTCGGGATTTGCAATATTTGTTGGTGCTTCTCTCGTTTCTTGGAAAAGCAAGAAACAAACTGTTGTAGCAAGATCAAGTGTCGAGTCCGAATACAGGGCTATGGCTCAAGCAAGTACAGAAATGATGTGGGTCCGAGCAGTGCTATGTGATCTACATGTAGAGGTTCCTCTACCCATGGAGTTACACTGTGATAACTAGGCTGCCCTATTCATTGCAAACAATCCTGCATTCCATGAGAGAACAAAACATATTGAGGTAGATTGCCACTACATCAGAGACATGATTCAGAAGGGCCTGATCTCTACTTCCCATGTCAGCTCTTGAGAGCAAACCGCGGACATCTTCACCAAGACACTGCCCAGAGGATCATTTCAGAAGTGTTCATCCAAGCTGAGCATGATCGATATCTATGCTCCAGCTTGAGGGGGAGTGTGAAGATATTTGTATTTTCATATTTCATATGTGTCTCTTTCTTATTCTCTTTTTCTGTTTTCCACTTTATGTAATTTACCAATAGGCCTCTCTACTATATAAGAGAGCCTAGGGTTCTCAGAAATAACAATGCTCTTATTTTTCTCCAACGATATCAAACGGTGACACCAATATTACTGCTTTTGCTGATGCGGACTATGCTAGCTCTCTGGATGGCAGGCGATCCACCACTAAATATACTATGTTTGTTGGAGGAAATTCGGTTACCAGGCGTAGCAAGAAACAGACTGTTGTATCTAGGTCCAGTGTTGAAGCAGAATATAGGGCAATGGCTCGGGCTATATGTGAGATTACTTGTTTGACATCTTTCTTAAAAGAAATTGGTCTTCCTACAGCTATCCATATTCCTTTACATTGGACAACAAATCTGCCACACACATTGCTATCAACCCTGTCTTTCATGAAAGAACCAAAACATGTTGAAGTTGATTGGCATTTCATACGTGACGTTGTGCGCCAAGAGAAGATTTGTACTCCATATGTGTCTACCGACCTTCAGCTTGCTGACATTCTTACAAAGGCACTACCCAAGAGACGTGCGTCTGAGCTTATTTCCAAGTTGGGCATGATCAACAGATATGCTCCAACTTAAGAGGTAGTGTTAGAATTATTGTTAGAGTCGCTTTGTTTTATTTTGTAACCCCTCGACGGTACCTTTGTAATTCTTCTATTTTCCTCCTTAGGGTTTCACGATATATAAGAACCCCTAAAGCCTATGGAATAAACAACTGATTCCCTCATCTTTCTCCACAAATGTAAATAATGAAACAATGATAATATTGTAGAAAGGTTGCAAGGCAAAAAGAGAGACAGAAGAGCAACATGGTTGGCTCTTATATTTTGAATTCATAACCACCCCTCGTCTTTCATATGTGTGCTAACTCAAGTGGTTGTATTTGAGCCTAAGACATTACATAATCCCTTTTAGGCATTGGCAAAGGACGGGGCATGGTTTTTCACAATTAAGAGCCTTAAGACTTGGTTGGTTGCATTGCAAAATCCTACATGGTTATATATTAAAATTTTAAAACTCTCCGGAATTTTTGGTAGAACTTTAATTAGTTCAGTAAATATAACAAACAATGCGATGAAACTAGGTGCCATAAGTACATTATAATTTATAAATATATTTATTTATTTATATCTAAACAATTAAAAAGAAATTTATTATATGTTTACTTAATGTGGGAAAAGGCTTTGTTGTTGTTGTGAAATTATTATTTATTTACTCTAGACAACATATCAATGAAAAATGAAAAGTTCTGCAGAGAGATAATACCATCCTAATATATCTAATGGGAAAGAGCGTACACAAGTGATATTCGCCAAATCTAGGGTTAGCAATTTGACGTCGCAATTTCTGGATGTTTTCTGATGTGGGACGAAGAAAGTAAACAGCTTTGAGGTGTGCCATTAATTCCTTGGAAGTCGAGTCCACAAATTCAACCAAAAAAACCTCTTTCTGCAGAAGCTCTGACTGAGAATAAGCAACACTAACAATGCTAACCTGCATAAAAAGCAATAGATTTTCAAACTGTTTCATAACTGGTGGTGAGACAGTGTTCTGACTCTACTAAGCCTTAATCAAAATAATTACGGGGCAGATACTTTTTAGCAAGCATGAGAAGAGAAAAAGGGAAGACAACAAGATAAGAGAGTTACAAGTGCATCTTCTGCAAGAAAAATCTATTAAGCTGTTCACTAGCAAAATGAAGTACAACAATTAAGGGCCGATGCAGAGGAGTTCAAAGCTTGTTTGCCGAATATTACTGCTCATCAGAATGGAAAGAGAAGCAACAGAACGAGAGCTTTTTGTTCCAGGTTCTCAATAGTTGAATCTGATTTCTTCCAGATTCCCAGTAGCTCGATCTGGTATTGTGATTATCCTTCCGAAACAGATGGATAGAAAATAATTAGAATTTTTACCAATTAGCCACTCCTAAATTATTTATACCTGTAGGACCTCTTTGTCTCATGATATTCCACTGCATAGTCTTATAATTTCTCAAGAAAGTTAACTCCAACCTTACGACATCACATCAAGGTAAATGAAAACCTAGGTTTCATGCCTTCATCAATCCCCAAAATTTCCATACCCATTCCACAGCCATCAGATTCGATCGCTCTCCCTGATAAAGGTTTCTTCTATTGCTGCTAAAGCGATCACCTTCACTTGCACATCAACATCCTCAAATTGCCTAGCTTGGAAGAAGTAAACACGTACTCAGCATGCTTTGGATGAAAGGGCTACGTGAAACTACCATGCATGGGCCAGCACCGGAAAACTCAAAAAAATTTGGTGTAGCACTAACAAGGGACCTCTAGCCATAGATGGTGCAATCAAATATGGGAGAAGCACTCTGGGCCTTGAGCCTTAGTGCAATTCTAATCCCGGTCCATACTTTACACAGATGCTAACATAAGTACACAACAGTGCAAATAAACCTGATCAAATACTGCATCTATCTTTCCTGCATCAATAGGCAATAGGTGTATTCCGATCACATGATTCTCGATCAATCTTTGTCAAAAAATACATGCACGTGTAGTGAGTTGAAGATTCTTGAATTCCAAACTATGAATTATATCATGTTTTCTCATCTTGCGTCGCATTATAACTTTCTCTTCTTCGATTACTGCAGTCGTTACAGTATTTCAAGCAACATCCGATCATAAGGTGCCATGTCGCCTACCACACTAAGATCGTGTCGTGTCAGAATTCACATGGCCCACAAGTCACTGCCTTTCTAAAGATGATGGTTGTAGTCACTGATCTCAACCCATAGAGGAAATGCTTTACTATTATTTATTTATTGTATATTACTACGAAAATTTTATGTGATCTACATATTTGTCTTTTGGATCAAGAGGTATGTCTCATGTAGGACTAGCAGGTACCTCTTTCAAGGTGTTTTTTAGAAGCGCTCTTTTTAGGAGTTGAGGAGACACTGCAATGTCATGTTAAGGGGGTTTTGTAGGCAAGATCACCAACTTCAGCATTCAAGAGCAACTACTCCCCATACAAAATTTCACATGCACTGTGCCAATATCAATCTCCAATGTCAACAGAATGACTGAATCTTTACATATATAAAGCAGAATCAAGTCAGAGTTTCTGATTCTTCGAAGGCAATCATTATGATAAACGAGAACCCCTTTATGATAAGATCTGATCTTATAAGGATATCCTATCAAAATCATTGCAAGGTGCATCTTTTCAACAAACCGGCCTCCCACCTAGGCAATCGACAGCATATTAACGATCATGCAGCCATATAACATTACTGACATCTCGAGCACCAAAAACAATCATGAATAATCATCATAGATATTAATTACCATCAATAACCTCAAGCCCTGAGAAATTAGGTGAAATCTCTTCAGCAAGAAATTGAGGGAAACTCCAAGATTTCAGTTCCTCTCCCAAAACTAATATTCAAGACGAAATGCTAGTTGAATGCGGAAAAAGTATTATGATTCCCTGTGTTAGAGAGAATAAGGTACCGAAGGCTAGTGTAAATTCCTAAAAATGCAAGCTAGGCATGCGTAAGGTTTGAAAAAATGAAAGGCAGATTGAGGCATTTTCCCTGGAGGTGAGGCGATGCATAGCCTCGAGATAGTCGAGGCGTAAGCCTCAGTTTGTATAGGAAAATACTTACAAAAAGTATAATAAATATATTTATTGTGAAATTGTCTAATCAGGCAGACATAATATATAACATTGTAATATATAATGCAACAAGAATATGAAACGAAAGGATATGTCAATTCCATAATCCTTTCTACTAATTTCTATACAATCAAAAAGGGAAGCATTTGCTATAATTGTCATAAAAGTATCCAAGATAACGTATTTTTCACCAAAAAATATTGTAGTGCATAAAAATTACGATTAGATGTACTTCGATGAAATGTATATTTTATGTGGCTAATATATAATATATGACAACATCAAGATGCCTTGAATCTATTTTTTTTCATTAGTACACTACATCGCTCATTATGTCATCTATCGCAACACCGGCTTTTCTCTGAAATTTGTGGATTGTGTTTAAAAGTGCAATGTTAAGAATTTATTGAAATAAATAAACAAGTTTAATGTGCAATATGAACATGAAGAGACTTAAAATACCAAGCATTCATCTTGTATATAAATCTTAAACAACAAGACATTTATAAGCGTCTACAACTACCAATAAGACAATAAATCCTTAGAAAATTCTTTAAAATCCGGAAAACACCTCACAGAATGCCTCAACCACCTCAACCTTCTAAGGCGCACGCCTTGTCGATACCATCTGAGGCGTCTGCCTCGAGGCTAAAAAGCCTCATCCCGCCTCGACCGTCTCGAGGCTAGCCTTTTCAAACCATCGAGTACATCTTCTCTCTTCCCCAACAAACAAGGTCTAGCATACAACGACGCTTCTTATTTTCATTTCGTCGAAGTACCTAGAAGTGGAAAGAGATGTAGGTGCTTGCATTGGGTCCATTGTTTACTACATGGAGGCCTCCGTGTACAATCTAACGATTACATGTGATCTTCCTGTCCTGTGATCAAATCAATCCTTAGAACATGTAATGGCATTTTTTGAAGAAAAAAAGGTGACACATCCAGAAGACACCCACCCAAAAAACTTTCTATTCACAAGTTAAAGCGTAAGGTTACAAGGACTAGGAGTTTCAAAGTATCCTGACATGTTCAATTACATTATCCACGTAAAACCCTTCACACCGAAATATCATGTCATTTCTCGCCAACAAAATTTCTCAAAGCACGGTGGCCACCCAAACCCTGTGTGGCCCATTCGCATCCCTCTGACGATCCAAAGAGGTCCAAAAGGCGTTTGTTATGTCTATGGACATTGAATCCACATGTGTCTTCTCCCAAACGTATCAGTAGAGGTCGCACAAGAAGAACAGGTTGTTCACACTCTCATAATTCGTCGAACATCTCTAAAAGAGTTGCCTGCAACCTGGAAAAATCTAGCCCTCCTAGCCCCAGTTAACAAACGATCACATCTCGGCTACCAAAGAAAAATCCTGACATGCAGCGGAACCTTCCACTTCCAAACATTGTTGTAAAAGTCGATCGACTAGGTTGAGTAGTCAGCCCGACTAGTCGAGTCGAGGGGTAGCCAACTCGACTAGGTCTAGTTGGTCATTAGTCGGTTAACTCGACTACTCGGTCGACTTTTACAATTATTTTTAAACTTTTTGCTTTTTTTAAAAAGCAAACTTATTCTAATATGCTTAATGTTATATTTAAAGTCAAATACTTCTTTTATTTCATTATGATAGTATATAAAATGTACAAATCTATGCAAATATATGAGAATATATGTATAAAAATGATTTACATATTTAAAATAATTAAAAAAAACAAAATCGACTAATGGTGGACTAAATCCGATTAGTCGCCCGACTGTCGATTAATCCATAGTCAGTGACCCCGCCGACGGAGTACCGGCTATCGATTTCTGCAACCTTGCTTCCAAATATGCTTGTAATCTGAGAAGACGATGCCCCATTGAAGATCGAGATCTCATACAAAGTCATGTACGCCTTGTTGATAAAGAAGCGATCGTCCATCCAAGCCCAGTGGTTCGGACCGATCATAGGGTCCTTACCCCCACTAGCACCTCCAAAAGCATCAAGAACTCAGCCACTCTCGGATCCAAGGTTCAGGAAAGCGGTATATGTATGCATTCGGACAAGTCATTGAATACTGAATAAGCGGTATGCATGGGCATATGCGGTTATGTACGGTTTTCTAATTTTTAATTTAAAAAAATAAATATTTATAAATAATATTAATAATGAATTTATGTATAAAAGTGTAATTAAAAAATCTAAGAAAAAACAATTCATGTTAGATGGTTGAGTAGATGCCATTAATTTCCTAACATTTAATACAAAAAATTTGGCCGTAAAAATTTTACATATTAGATGTCTCATAATAACAAAACTTACAATACACATACGTGCAGATTTGTAATACATGAGAAAAATCTCAATCAACATGTATTAAAAATATTAGACGATACATTGCATATACTCATGAAAATGCTACGTAAGCAGACATTGCATATACGTAATGACATAACGCATTGCAGTTGTATACAAATATATTACATATTCTTACAGTTGAATAGTAGAAGAGGCAGAGCTATGGAGGTAAGCACCCAAATGAGAGGATTGGAGAGTTGAAACTGCTAGATACTGACCACCAAGCTGCTGGAGCAGTATGCGGGGCGTATGCAGGATATGCGGGGCATATACAGGGCATATGTGAGATGCATATGCTCTTAAGGCACATAATGCACTTATTCATATAATCAGTTCGATATGCATGTCGTACGGGCATACATGGCTGCATATGTGGCATGTGCGGTCGATTTCATGAACACTGCTTTGATCTAAAAGAAACATGTATTTTGGAAACGATTGTGTAATAGAGCTAAAAGAAACATAAAATATATAACAGATAAGAAAGGTAAATATATCTCTCAACGCTCTCCCTCGAGATGGAGTATAGATGTCAATCATGCTCAATTTGAAACATCATTTTTCGAATGGCATTCCGGCTACAACCTTGCTAAAAACATCCGTTGTTTGTTCCCATGAGCTGACGTGGGAAGTACCGATAAACCCTTCTGAATCATGTCGCGTGTATAATGAAAATTTACCTGAATGTGTCCGGTCCTCTCATAGAAGGCAGGGATATTGGCGATGAAAAGAGCAACATTGTTATCACATTGCAACTACATAGGAAGAAGCGTTTCAACAGCTAAGTCTGTCAGAACAAATCTAACCCACATCATCTCAATGTTCCCCTGTGCTATGGCTCTGTACTCTGACTCAGCACTAGATCTAGCAACCATTATTTGATTTTTACTTTTCCATGAGACCAACTACAAACTCTGATACATGAAGAACATTCTGTAGGCGCATAAAGAGAGTCAAATGAACCTCCTCCTATTGGTAATGAAAGAATGTAACCGTCAACAATGACCACTAATCTACCAGGTTGTACAAGACTATAAAAAACGAACTATGAGTGATCTCCACATATATGATGATAAGCTCCAGAGCCAATGATCCATTTTGAAGGATCTGGTCGAGTGCGACTAGTAAATGCATGAGTAATACCTAAAGTGTCGGTGGAGGCAGCAGTAACAACATCTGATGGGGTGGTGGAAACACTAAAAGATTCAATACTTAGAGGCATGATCTTTCTCAATCAAGCAACAAAGTCATCAAAACGATGATCGGTAGAATCATGTGCATTTTGAACCTGCTCAGCATCACTGGTTGAAGAGGGAAGCCGTGCTTGGAATAGTATGTGTCCTCTGAATGATCGGACTGGTGACAATATGAACAGGGATGGCATGGGTGCGAACCTCCTCTGTCGTGTGTGTCTTGTCCTCTAAATTGAGGCAAACCGCCTCTCCCACGGGAAGTTGCCATGGTCGATGATGTCTGAGAAGATGTAGCATAGGAGATGTCCAGTTTATTCAACCTACAATACATCTCCTCCATAGGCGGTATAGTAGCATCTGTGAGTAGCTGAGAGCAGGCTGAGACGTACTCAGGATTGAGGGTTGCTAGAAAGACCCCAATCATAACAGAATCTCAAAAGGCCTTGTGTTGCTCTAGTGAGGCTATTAGAGGTGCGTAGCTGAGTCTCTCAAACATACTCCTAAGAGATGTGTACAAGGCATGAAGAGGATGATCACTCTGTTTGGTGATAAAAATATCATGTTGGAGTTACAAGACTCGACTCATTCCTCGCTTGAAAGTACGTCGCTGCAAGGATGTCTCACTTTGCCTTCATTGTAGGTTGACTCAAGATATCAATGGTTGTTTCCATGAAAGCAATCTCATATAGTAAAACTTTTGCATAAGCATCATCGGCCTCCAATGAGACATTGGTCTTAGTCTTGTCGGTCAGCTCATCCTATGCTAGAATATGCTTTTTACCATAGCTCTGTAAAAGATTCATGAACTGCATCGCCCACAACTCGTATTTTGTGCCATCCATCTAGACAATAGGTGTTGAACCCTTAAAGGCACATGTAGATGGAATACCAACTTTGTTGTTTGACATATTGCTAGCAGGTGATATGGTGCCTACACAGATATCAAGGAGGTTAGTTGTGGGTGTAGGCACATACCACAACCAACCCTAAGGGCCAGTTTGGTAACAGGGTTGGGTTGGAGTATCCTCCTGTGAATAGTAGTTGTTTGGATGGTTAAAGAGGGTCGGAATGATAAATGTGATGTACTGTCACATTGATTATGTGTTATATTAACTTTTCTTATGATTATAACATATTTTTATGTTAATTTTCTTATTTGAACGTGGTGAAAAAATTATAACAAATAAATTGTGGGGTCCATAAATCTAATTCCAACTTCGTATTGGTAATGTAGACGTAGATCTTAGGGTATGACAATTTACCCCGAGGTAACTTGGCAACCAAGGAGTGGAGCGAGTGGAGCGAGTGGAGCGAGTGGTCGCGGGTCTCTAGAAGGTGGTGTGCGAAGCCGGAGTTTCGTGGCGGGCTTCGGTAGTGCGAACCTCTCCAAGGCGCCATCGACTGGATCGAGGACGGTGCTTATCGCCTCGGAGGTTCACGTCAACGGCGCGAGGGTGGCGACTAGCAGTTCAGTGGGTGCGGACAAGACTACGGCGGGAGGGATGGACGCTGTCTCTTCCCATTCGGCTTCAGAGGCGGGCTGGACTTCGGTTTCTCATCGGAAGGCTGGGAAGAGATGCTTCAGGTGCGGGGAGCGAGGCCATATTGCTCCCGTTTGCCCCCAGCCTCCCCGCTGCTTTGCATGCGGGGATATTGGACATCGCCGAGCTTCTTGCGATTGGCTTCGTCGGCGCGGTGCTCTCAGGCCTGAGAGATCTTCCTTCTCGGTGCGGGCGGTGGCGGATCCTCCTCCCCGCCCCTCCATTCGGGGGCGCTCTTTCGCCCAGGTGGTGGCTCCTCCTCCGCCTCATCTTCCTCTCGGGGTGACGTCGGAGCCTCCCCACCTGTTGGTTGATGCTTTTAATGCTGGCGGTGTCTCGGGCGGTGGCCCCTCTTCTGTTCTTATTGGGGTCGCTCGCCACCCGGTTGTTGGTTGGGAAGCGGTGAAGGACATGGTCTTGCGCGTGCTCGGCTCTTCGTTCTTGGGGGACTTCTGCCTTCTGGATGCCTCCCACTGCTGCCTCCGTGGCCTCTCGCCGCAGCTGCGGGATTTCATGCTCTCGCACGGCTCCTCCGGTGCGGTCCTTTGGCGTCCGCCGCGGGTTGCTGACGGTGCATTGTTCTCTACCGAGGTCTGTGTTGCTTCCATCTCGGGGGTCCCTTTCCTCTCAAGAACCATTCCTGTGCTCAACAAGGTCTTCCGCCGGTGGGGATCGATTCTCTCTATCTTCGACGATGGTCTCTCCCCCGGCGCCGACTTGCATTCCGTCAAGGTGCTGTTCGAATGCTCCCCGGACTTCCTCCGCGAGTCCAGCGAGCGCTCCATCTTCGGCTCTCTCAAGGTTGGCTCCTGGAGCTTTCGCCCGATCCTCACTGTTCTTCCGCCTCCTTCGTCGGACACCGATGCTCAATCGCCGCCTGATGTCCCCTCTCCGCCACCCGCGGCTGACGTCGTCTTGCCGGAGCTTGTTGTCGTTTCATCTTCGCCGAGCCACGTGGCATGTGGCACTTCCTCTTCTGGTGGCGCTTCGTCTTCGGGTGGCCACGTGGCGTGCGGCGCTTCATCTCCTGGTGGCCACGTGGATCCGAAGCCGCTCTTCTCCGTAGTGACGACGCCTTCGAATGATGACGGCGCCCTTTCCGAGACGCCCCTTCGTTTCTCTCGTCTGGCACGCGAATCTTCTGTTTCTGCAGGGAGGGAGGGCTTCGATAACGATTCGCCTTCTTTTCTCATTAGATTCGGTTCGTCGCCTGTGGTTCGGGTCGGCTGTTCGGACCCACTCGCGGATCTCTCTCTTATTCGGTGCGACAACGCGTCCTTTGGCGGATCGTGGCCGCGGTCATCGGGTTCGGGGCCTCGCTTGCCCCGTCAAACCCCCTTGGTATTTCAGGTGGAGCCTCTTCGTTTGCAGGTCTGCCCCTCGGTGTTGATTTCGACCCCAGCTCGCCCCCCCTCTCTCCCCCCCATGGCCCCATCTCCCCTGGCTTTGGGAGCCTCTCTCACAGGTGCAGGGACGGCCTCCGCTTTCAGACGTTACGGGGCCTCGTACTCCAGGCGATGCTCGTCCTCCTTCTCGCCTGCGCTGATTTCCTCTTGCGCGACCCTCCGCCAGGCTGTGGCTGTCGCTGCGGGTGTGCGTGCAATCTCGGCTGACTCGGACTCCGTGGACGAACAGGTGCAGGAGGCGGATCCTCCGGGCTCGGCTGGTTCCGATTGATGCTGGTGGTTTCTGCTGACCGTCTATCCTCTCGGGCCTTTCTTATTGTTTTCTTAATGAAGCTCCTCTCCTGGAATGTACGTGGTTTGGGTGATGTGGTTAAGCGTCGAACTTTGGCCTCCCGGCTCTTGGAATGGGAGTGTGATGTTGCATGTATCCAAGAAACTAAGCTCGCAACTCTTGACGACTACTCATGGCGTTCCTTTGGTGCTGGCTCTTTCTCTGAATTCCGTACGATTGATGCGGTTGGTGCTGCGGGCGGGCTGCTAATTACGTGGCAATCACGGTTGTTCTCTTTCCGCTCAATGCTTACGGGACGCCATGTTCTCTCGGTTGTACTGGATAACGTCCGCTCGGGCTCCCCTATCGCTATCTCCTGCGTCTACGCTCCCTCCTGTCACACTTTGCGTCGGGAAGTTTGGGAGGACCTTCGCTCCGCGGACGAATCTTTCAACAGAATCCCTTGGATCATAGGCGGGGATTTCAATGTTACTATTGACTCTTCTGATCGACCTCGTGGTCGGGGAGGTCGTGACCCGGACTCTCAAGATTTTCGGGATTTAATTCATGATTTGGCGCTTACTAATTTGGTCCCCAATGATATCTCATACACGTGGCGGAACAATTCCTCTCGATCCAGGATCGACCGTTTTCTCGGTAATGGCGCGGCTTTGGATTCTTTCCCCCTCTGCTCTGTTGCCTCCCGCCCACGTGCCTTCTCGGACCACTCCCCTATCATTTGGGATGACGGATCTGGCCTCTCCCCTCGTGGCCTCTTCCGCTATGAAAAAAGCTGGCTCCTCGAACCATCATTCAAGGACATCGTTACTAATCATTGGACCCACTTCCCGGCCTCGGGATCGGCGGCGGCAATTTTATCTCAGAAGCTCTCTTCTCTTCGCCGGGTTCTTGTCGACTTCAAAGCCTCCATTAGGCATTCGCGCAAGGCTATTCGCTCCGAGGCCGAGAATATTATCATGCGCATGGACTCCTTGGAGAGCGATCGCGATCTTACTATGGATGAGCTTCTTCTCCGCTCAAATGCTACTGCTCAGGTTCAGGCTGAGGATAAGAAGAGATGTATTGAATGGCGCCAAAGATCTAAGATTAAATGGCTCAAGGAGGGCGACGCCAACACTTCTTTTTTTCATCGGGCGGCTAGCAACCGGCGACGTTTTAATTTTATCAGGTCTATCTCCATCAACGACCATGTTTTCTCGGATGATCGTGCGTTGGGCGTTGCCATCTCCGAGCAGTTCCGTCGTTCTTCTACTGCCCTCCCCCCGCGGCGTTGGCGTTGGCTTGGGGAGGGGGCCACCCGGATCGCGGACGCGGACTCCTCTCTCCTCACTCGCCCTTTTTCTTTGTCCGAGCTTAAATCCGTTGTGTGGAGCTTGAATGGTGACTCTTCCCCGGGGCCGGATGGCTTTCCGGTCTCCTTCTACAAGGATTTTTGGGAGGTGGTTTCGGGTGACGTCCTCGCGGTGGCTTCTGACTTCTACTCGGGCAACCTTGGCTTTGATCGTATCAACCGGGCGCACATCGTTCTTATCCCGAAGAAATCACCCGCCCTCTGTCTCGACGACTTCCGCCCTATCGCCGTCTCCAACGCCATCTACCTTATTATCGCTAAAACCTTGGCCAACCGTCTTTCGACGGTTCTTCACGGACTCATCTCGCCGGTCCAAGGTGCGTTTATCAAAGGTCGCCATATTGCGGATTGCATCCTTGTCGCTTCTGAAATTGTGGCTGATTGGAAACGTGAGAAAAAGAAAGGTATCCTTTGGAAGATCGACTTCTCTAAAGCTTATGATTCCCTTGACTGGAAATTCCTATGGGTTGTTCTTCATCGGCGGGGCTTCCCAAGTGCTTGGATATCTTGGATGCGCAGATGTATCTCCACGGCCTCCCTTTCCGTGCTTGTTAACGGACGTCCGGTTGGCGGTCTCTTCCAACCTCGTAGGGGGGTACGGCAGGGCTGCCCATTAGCCCCTATGCTTTTTGTTCTCGCCTCCGATGTCTTGACCAGGATGGTGCAAGGTGTAATTGACGCTGGCCTAACTGCGGGATTTCAGAAAGAAGGCCTATGTGTGCCTATTATTCAGTTCGCGGACGACACCATGTGCTTCATTGAGGGGAACTCCGACGCGGTGGCTGGGATGGCACATGTGATCTCCCTATTCGGTGAACTATCGGGTTTGACGATTAACTTCGACAAATGCTGCTTCGTGCCCTTTGGCTTGTCTGCGCCTGAGGTGGCCGAGTGCAGCCTTATCCTCGGTTCGCGGATTGGGGACCTCCCTCTCACCTACCTCGGTGTCCCTATTTCGTCGGGCCGGAACCGCTTGAATGACTGGAGGATGATCCTGGACCGGGTGGACTCGCGTTTGGCTGGCTGGAAGGCATCCTTACTTTCCCGTGGAGGTCGCCTCGTTCTTCTTAAGTCGGTTCTCTCCGCGATTCCCATCTACTTTCTTTCGGTTCGCAAGCTACCTGTGGGCGTTCGCCTCCGGCTGGAAAATGCATGCGAAGATTTTTATGGGGGCGGGCGGATGGCAGCGGCCGCGGGATTCACTTGATTGCTTGGGATGTGGTTACTCGGCCCAAGAGAGCGGGGGGCCTTGGTGTTCGGCCCTTGGAGCGGGTCAATGAGGCCTTGCTTTTAAAATGGGTGCATAAGGTTTGGGGCAAGGATGAATCATTTTTTGGCAGAGTCCTGCGTGCAATTATGGGCGTGGACTGGATTTCCTTCATCCGTGGGAGATGCCCGGCTCACTCTTCCCCCTTTTGGCGATACATTTTTGAAATATATCAAAAGAACCGTTCTCTATTCTCCCCGGTGCTGGGATCGGGTGCTATCTTCAAGTTCTGGAACGACGACTGGACGGGGAGTGGCGCTCTCCGGTCTCGCTTCCCGCGGCTCTTCTCCTTGGCGTCTAACCGCTTGGCCACCGTTGCTGACTACTGGACCCACGGCGGCTGGTGCCCCGCCTTCTCGGGGACCCTATCTGACCAGCGCGTCAACGACTTGGCCTCTCTGTTGGAGGCTCTCTCATCTTCCTCCTCCCCTGCTGGCGGGCGGGATCACTGGGCTTGGAGGAATGGTCCGTTCTCCTCCCGCAAGGCCTATCTTGCCCTGCTCCCTCCTCCCCCACCTCTGGATGCCTCCCTGGCCCGTGACTGCGCCTTCCTTTGGGGGCTCCGCTTACCTGCTAGGATCACCTTCTTCTTCTGGGTTTTTCGACATCGAAGACTGATGACTCGCGATCGATGCGTCTCCCTTCTTCACTCTTCCAACACTCTTTGTCAGCTCTGCGGGTTGTCTGATGAATCGGCGGACCACCTTTTCTTCCTCTGCACATCGGTCTCCCGGATTTGGGATGAGGTCGCTTGGGCTCGTTCAGCCAGTACGGAGGACTTCTGCGACATCCTCTGGGTCAACAGAAGAAGACCCCGCTCGCATCTGCTTGGCCCTCTGGCGCGCCTTTGGTCGATCTGGAGGGCTCGCAATGACACTATCTTCTCGGGTGCGCGCTTCTACGTGGAGAACGTCAATACCGCGGCTTCCATATTAATCGCTGACTGGTCTACGTAGTTGGGCCTTGGGGCTGGTTGCCGTTTTTTTATTATTATTCTGACCCCTCCCTCTTCCTTCTTCTTCCCCTCCTCAATGTGTAAGTATCTCGCTCTATTCTTTTTTTACAATATTATTTTGGGGTGAACACCATCGTGTGTCTCCCCCTTTTTGAGCTTTCAAAAAAAAAACTTGGCAACCAAACGAGCCCTAAGCAAACCCGTCCGTGGTAGGATTCAACGAAGTCCACAGTGATCTGATTTCACCCTAATTAGACCAAAATCAGACCTAATCAGGCCAAATCAAGCCAAATCAGGTTTGTGTTGGGGTGTTAGGGGCAAGAAGGTGTTTGGGGTACTATGGAGACATTGATGGGGTGTCGGGGCGATGCTAGAGCACACTGGCAACGCTAAAAGGCCGCTTAAGCAGTGTTGGCGTGCGTTGTGGCAGTGCTGGAAGGTTATTGGAGTGGCTCGGGGCGCTGGAGCAACGTAGTTGGTCGAGGCCTTGAGCGGGGCCCTAGTCAGATGAATGGAGGCCCCGCGCAAGGGCTTCGGAGAAGAGGAGAGGTGAGGAGTTGGCAGTAGAGGCGGGATCTAGGTCAGAATACCAATTTAGAACCACTGCTCTGATACCATGTGAAAAGAGATGAGAGACTGCAATAAGTTATATATTCATGAAACCCTATGGTTCTCTTATATAGAGGAGAAATATGTTGGACAAATTATATCATGTAGACCGAAAGAAAAGAGAATACATAAAAAGGATAAAAGAGAACGTGACCTCCTCCAATAAAAAACCTAACAATCTAATTCTTAGTTTTAATGGGTATTCCGAAGGCATGCTGCACACTTGGAGGGATGATGACACAGGTCAATATTTTAGACTTATCAAAACTTTTTTGTTTTAATGTCCAATATAATTGCACTTTATTTTCTTCATATGTTTTTTCCCATTTCTATAAAATCAAAGAATCCAGAACCCACTTAATGGTCTAGTGGTAGTACAGTGTGTCTAGTACCACACAAAAGACCAGGGTTCAAATCCCACTCTTGCAGGGGTTGCGTTAGGTGGTCGACGGCCAACATAAAAAATAATCGAATCTTTCAACATGGATTTGAGCAAGAATCCATGTAGCTGACCCTACTTATAGTGGGAGAAGGCTTAGCACTTTTTTTAGCATTATAAATCAAAGAATCCAAAGGTTGAAACCTATGAATACGCCTCTTAGGTGATTATGTCTTTTGATGGATTAACCCTCTAAAAATGGTCTACAGAACTTTGTAATAGATTGGAATGTGATCGACAAAATCTATATTTTGAATGTTTTGGTCTTAACCTCTCCCCTTCCTTCGGGGTTTTCTCCTCTTCCGACCTCTAATCGCTTTCTCAACCTCATTTTACTTCCCCCTCGAGCAGTTCGGCATACTTGTCTCCTTGTCCTGCACACTTTTGCATATTATTCTTCACAATCCTACATAATATGTGCACATTCCCCCTCTCTCCCTCTCTCCCCACTGCCAATTCTATCCCCATGTCTTAAATTATTTTCTCCTGTTCGTATTGCATCGACTTAGTATGGAGTATGGCCTTCAAGTCCTTCTCACAACTTGATATAATCTCAAGAGATACACTGAAATTGGAAGGGCTTAATGGGAGTTGCATCGAGGGTACCTTCGACGATTGCTAGTTTGTAAAAATAAGCTATTTTCAACTAAATTTTCTGAGTGTTTGCTGAACATCTGAACTCATCCCTTGACTTCTTAAAAAACATATGACCCCATTATTTCATCCACGTCTCGGCCCAAAAAAATGGAAGGATGAAGCAGATGATATTCCACCCGATCTCTATGGGTGGACAGGGACATTGTTTTCTTTCAAGGGGAGGCATTTTACACAGAAATAGCCGTAGAGGGGGCAAAGACTGTAGCAGTTGTAAGCTTCATTCGTACGGGTATTCTTTATAGACAACAGGATCCCTCGATATCTGATGGCTATCGAGATCCGAGATGGTCTCAACTCCATCGACGCCTCTGCACATTCTTGTTTTCAATCTCGCACATGCCTAGTCTACTTTCAAGCATGATCCATCACGAGAGTTGTAGCAATTCAGAATTAGTTGCGTGATCTATAAACAGAGATCGGTCAAAACCAGAGAGAGCGGGTGGGTCACGGATCCGGAGGCCTCTGTGAAACCATATCTAGGAAGAAGACGTTCTCGAGGAATGGTTTACCGTGTGGGAGTCGAGGACGAGGACCTTCATGCCGGAGATATCCTGCAGCATCCGTCCCACGTAGTCCCTCGCTGCTTGAATCAACACCATCCTTCCACAGTATTTTGATTGGCGAGAGAGGGAGGGTAGAAGGGGGAGATCTGCCTTCCTCCTCTGGACGGTGCCGGTAAGAGGGTCGGAATTTGGAACTCCTCTCGGAGCTGTGGGTAATGTTCCCACTTGGACTCGGGCCGTATAGTCGGACGCCGGTGAAAATGAAGTGAATTTGTTCTCGTAGGGCTGGATTTCATTCCTCGAATATCCATGCAAAATTTAATTCATCCTATACAAGCTTAAAACTTTTTTTTTTGTTGAACTTAAGCCACCTATTCAACAAAAAGTTAAAAGTTGCTTCTTCAAGAGATGACTTCTTTTAAAGATCCTTACGATAATAAAACAAAGGAAAAGGAAGACGCCTCTTTAAGATGTGATGTTGGTTTTGGCTCAAATCTTTTCTTCACGGGGTTTCTTTTAAAATGTTTTTTTTATAAAATATAATATAAAGATCTAAAAAACATAAAATCAAAATCATCTCTTATGGTACATAACAAAAAAAGACTTACCATGGGATATAGCGAATTAAGTTTTACATATATTGATGGTACGAAATTTTCTCCGCATTAATGGCTCATGTATTTAGCATAGGTTAAATTAATTTTCGAGGTGTAAAATTGCATGTAAGTTTTTTTGTGGGTTTGAATGATTTATTACTAAGATTGCAAAATTAGACTACTAATATGGTAAAGTTGGATTCCATGTAATCTTTAAAGGAGATTCGATGGGATCTTGTAAGGATTGATTGGATCATTTTTTTATTGAGAATTTGATCGGGATATTGATTGATTTATATTGATTGTAGCAATCAAAAGATTGTATTTAGCCTATATAAGATAAGGTAGAGTGTAGCAGGCCATCACAACTACAGGAGTGGCAACAATGCAATCGAGAGATATAAAGAGAGCAACGACGAGGGAGCGAGCGAGGAACGGAGATAATTTTACTAATTCTTCTTTTAATGATTTTCTCCTCTGATAGTTGCAAGAGACAGCCACTATTTTTTTCGTATAAACTCAGCATATTATTAAAACTTCAAGAATTACATAGAAATTGATGGGAGACAGGCAACAACCACTATTATATTACGGTGTGTTCTTATTCACATGCTTTCATGGTGGTGGTGGTGGTAGATTGTCCATCTGCATTGGTCAATTAATAACTCCAGACAATAGCTGGCGTGAGGATTTACCTTGCACATCACGAATGGAAAATACAAATCATTTTTTGAAAAATAAGATGCTCATTAGATGACTGATAAAGCAATCGTAGAAAAAATCTTTCACAATGCGAAACCATATATATGTGAAACGATTTCTGCATTGTTTCGTAAATCACACGGGGAAAGAACTATCACCTTTGTTGCATGTAATCTCTAATGGAAGAGATAGCATGACTTGAATTTGATCTGGTGATTGTTGCACTCACATGCACGACGATGGATCATACGCAAAGTAGTTCAAATTTTTGCAAGAAGGCAAAAGGCTCCTCTACATCAATGTCGTAAAATTTTGATAGCAATTGAAGGAAATGTGGCTTCGACACAAATGTTTCGTGATTTCAAGGGGGAGAGAGACATTTGAGGGTTTAACCCTCACCCGAATGTAAGCCTCGTGCATGGTTTCCACAGATGGTCCATGTCCTCTAGCAACTCTCAACTATTCTGACTCGAGTTGTATCTCGTCATTTCTCTGTTCGGACCAGGCGAGTCTGGCCACAATGACTTCAAGTATCTCGTCCCTTTGTTCATCATACTCTATATCTTTTGATTCTTCTTAGTCGGCTTCTTTTCTAAACCTTCCTCATTGTCAAAGAAAAGGATTATTACTGTAAGAATTGAGAGAAAATGGTGTGTAGTAGGAACATCGCGATAAGGTTCATTCACAATGAGTAAGAAGGGAAAGCAAGCATGGACCTGACCTACCTCAAAAAGAGTTTATACTCATCCAGGGGACCAGAGTCATCCTATCACAACCCCAGTTATGGGTCATTGAATCCTCTTATATACCGGATCTAGTTACTCGACAATAGGGTTATCCAATAATAACAACTAACATTCATAAATAAATTGTAATAAAAATTTCTACGTATAGAGCATCTCACATTTTTTCCTTCATAAAATAAGGCTTACCTAGAAAAATATCCCATTTTATTTTTCTACATGTACATCAACTAAAGAAAAAGAACTCAAAAGAACTACAAACAACCTTACTACTATAAGCTGCTATGGTTGGCTGACTAACTAAGGTCCTTGCGATAGCTCACCCATACCTATTGGGTTTTCAAAAATTATAGGATAAAGATTATTGAGTGCTAAGTGTAAAGCCTTGAACTTGACATCTCTCAGATCATATATAATAAGATCCGGCTCGTCAAGAGGAAACCAAAGGAATTTGTTTCGTGTGAATCGGACTTCGTTTCGATTTGTTGTGATTTTTCGGAAGAAAGAGAACGAGGTTTAAAATGTCATTAATCCATAATGACAGTCATTAAGACTAATTAAGCATGATTAAAAACTAATGACAGATTAAAAAATCACTAATGACCATTAGCGAACACTAATCAATAGTTAGCAAAAGATAAGCTTAAGCCGCGAAAGTTAAATCGTGATTAGTGAAAGTTAATCATGACTAGTGTTAATTAAGCGTCATTAGCGAATCTAGAATCCTCTGGAATATTCTAACTTAAGCCCTGAGTTTTAGATAAGTTTTGGCCAAAATCATGGGCCGCTAACCGCGGTTAAGGTCTAAACCATGGTTTTCTAACCATGGTTAGCGGTTTTTTGGAGCCTTTAAATACCCCCCACACATTCATTCCCTACGATTTCCACTACCACCACCACCCCAAGGGCTAGGGTCGAGAAGTCGGGAGGAGGAGTAGGAGGCGAGGAAGGAGCACTAGTGAAGCGTTGCCGGGAGAACGAGGAGGAGGAAGGTACGATCCTCTCTTAGTTTGCTTCGTGAGCTAAATTTTCGATTCATGTTCAATTTCCTTGTTGTTTTCCTTTCGGTGATTTTATAGAGAAAATTCTATCTATTTTTTTCTTTAGTATATGTCCCGATATAAAAGGGGAAACTTTACCGAAATTTTTATAGAATGTGTCCTGATATAAGGGGAAATTCTGATAAAATTTTTATAGAAATATAATCTAATATAAGGGGAAAACTCTACCAAAATTTTCCTAGAAATATCACCCGTATAAGGGGAAGCTCTGCTGAAATTTCAAAAGAAAATATGTCATCCGTGGTCGTCGTGTTCCTTCGTGTGTTCTTCCATTCTTCGTTCGTTATTCACGTTCTTGGCACGTTCTTAGCGCTTTTTATATGAAAATAAATTCGACCATTTCATGAGATATGAATCATCATTTTTGAAAAAGAATCACGATAAAGCACTGCATACAAGAGAGATAGCTTGATTGGGTAACGAAATCCTTTCTTTTTGCTGTTGGATTTTTCATATAAGATTGTTGAGATTTCTGTATTTATGCTCCTTACTACGAAGAACCCTGATTTGGTTGTTTTGAGAAAGTGTGAAAAGTTGCTTTGTGATTTCAACTAAAATAAGGTTTAAGCATCGAATGGAAGCACTGGTTTGGAAAGTTAGGATTTGGATGTTAAAAAGAGCATAAATATGAGTATAAAAATATATGAATTACTATATGTGCAAGTTTATACTCAATATTTATGGTTATGCCTAATCTAAGGCTTAACAGAGGAATTACATTATGGGAATTGATGTGTTTTGAGTTGGATCCAGAAAAGGATAGCATGTCACGTTAAGGATGATTGTGAGTAGAAACTACAGGTCAGCCATACAACATGTAGGTTTGTCGGAAGGAACCGGTATTGGTGTTTCCCTACCTAGGTGGTAACACAGTTGCCATGTTATGATAAGTGTGCACGAAATGAATTATTTGCAACGTGTGGTACCGGGAGCCAATATGTTCGGGTTGAATGACAGAAGATGTTGTGGTGCCATGTGGAGGCACGGGTGGTTAGATAGAGGTTGGGTCACGATAACATGTATTTAAAGCCGCTAGGTTATATGATTAAATGTTAGCTTGATGTTTTAAGCAACCGAGTCCTCGAGGATGGTGTGCTCTTTAGTTTCCAGGCTGAGGGCTTGGGACCCTGATTAATAAAAGAAAAGAAAATTCTTAGTGTAGTATTGGATGATTGGTTGAGGCGACGTGCGGCGACATAAGCTTACCAAGATCAATGCAATCTCCGATCCCGAAGTGTCCACAACTTCAGAGTCCATATAGTGTTGAGGTAAATTCCTGGACTAATTCCTGATGTGGAATGGAAATGAATAGGACTTAAATTAATGAGAGGGAATGAAACTTTTCGTGATAACAAGTTTTGAAAAAAATACGCAATTTGTTTGCTTTTCTCTTCTTCGTTACTCAGCATTCGCTAATTGTTATCATATGATTTATGAAAAATCCAACAGGTATCGGTGAGTCATTGCAAGGAAACTAATAATTCAGCCAACTAACATAGTCATTCGGCCAGCCACAGTATCTTTATTCTGTAAGGTAGTTAGTAATCTTTCTGTTTATTTCCTTACAGCTGATGTACATGTAAATGGTTGTAGCGGGATAATGAATAATGTGAAATGTATTTTGTGAATGGAATGTGTTGAAATACTTCCTCATGAGTATTTTTATTTGCATTCTATTTCTGAATGTTAGTTGTGATTGCTGAATAAATTATTATTGAGTAACCAGATCCGGATATGGGAGGATCCAACGGCTCGGTAATTGAGGTCATGATAGATTGGTATCAAAGCTCGGTTACTCCAGTAATTTATTTAGAAACTGACAAATATGAGCGGTATTCAGAAACTAAGGTTGTATTAAGATCCTTTTATTTTAATAATTGACCGAAGTACCATTCACAAGTCATTATCCCTTATGTACATCATGCTAAGACATATAGGACCTAACCTTTGGCCTTGACTTATCCCAGGATCATGGCTGACCAAGATGTGTCTAGGCAATTAGCCGCTATGATGACAATGCTAAAAGAAATGAGACAAAAGCAGCAAGCATTAGAGGAGAGGCTCAATGCACAAGCTGAGAGACCTAAGGCATCTAGACATGTTGATGCCAGGTTTGAAGGTTCTATCCATCTTTCTGAGGAAGACTCTAGTTATCATCCTTCAACTGAGTCCGCTCCTACCCACAGCTGAAGGAGTAATTGAGAAGGCCCTTCTTAGACACCAAACATTACTAAACAATTACCGAAAGGAAAAGATTCATCGATTTGAAGGCATAGAGTCATCTGCTGAGGCAGAACTATGGCTTAATAACGTTAGTAGGATGTTGAGAATAATACACGCACCAACAGACACTTGGGTGCACTTGTCGATTACTCTCTAGCAGACTTATGCAAGATGATGGTGGAGAGCAATTTTCAAGAAATTAGCAGATCATGTTCTTTGGGATATCTTTGAAGAGAGGTTCCGAGTTCACTTTTTCCCTCCTATTTGGAAGAATTAAAGAGGAGAGAATTGGCTTCTCTAAACCAGAGTTCTAAGTCCGTACGAGATTATCATATCCACTTTACCGAGCTACTACGTTACTCCCCGGCTATAGAATCTTCACCACAAGAGTTTTTTACCAAATTTGTTAGCGGTCTTCAGGGAGATTTGAGAGAAAAGCTTGCATGTTTTAGATCCACCGCTGTAGATGAAGCCATGGACATCACCTCTCGTATTGAGATGAAGAGGGATGAAAACCGCCAAAGAAGAATCTTCCACTTTACTGGTGGACCATCCAAACGTAAGGTGAACTATAACCGAAAAGACAGTCGTTATCATCCAGTTGGGTCTAATATAAGCTCACCACAGATTTTGGGCCAGGAACTATCTGGAAGAAGGGGTTTCTCTAGACCTCCGCTATATCCCCGCAACTTAGCAGCAGGAGCTAGTACCTCTGTAGCTGGGTTTTCAGCTCAAACAGGAACACGTGTGTCATTACTGTCATCAGGAAGGCTACATCAAGAAAGATTGTCCCAAGTTGAGAGGGTCGGGGTTTAAACCAACCCCAATTAACAATATAACATCCACCTCGAGCAATGGAGCAACACGCGGAGGAAGACAAGATAGAGGCCGTGGCTCACAAGGAGTGTCTCCTATACAATAACCACCACAAAGTATTACGGGTTCTAGCTTGACTATTCCTAATGGCCAGCTCAATGTCATTATTGAAGAACAAGCCTACAATTCGGGTACGGGTGTACAAGGTACTGTTACTGTTCATGGTTTTTCAGTGCATGCCTTATTTGATTCTGGTGCTTCACATTCATTTATTGCTCAACGGTTAGCACCCACTTTGGGTAAGATACCAGTAGAAGTACAACAATCTTATTTGATCAAGGGACCAGGAGGATAAATATTTATAATCTGAAAAATCATGGATAATTGTATAGTACTGATAGCAAGACATCGATTACATGTTTCACTACTACTAGTTGAAATTGAGGACTTTGATCTTATCATAGGGATCAATTGTCTAGAAAGGCATCGTGCATGTCTTGACTGTTTTCAGAAGACAGTAACGTTTCACCTTCCTAACTCGATAGAGTTCCAGTTCATTGGAAAGACACCAAATGATAATATCAAATACATCTCTACTTTAAAAGGCTCAACAACTGTTAGAACAAGGGTGTCAAGGCTATTTAGCTTATGTATCCACTACATCAGGGTTAGATAGAATGATAGAAGATATACCTATAGTGTGCGAGTTTCATGATGTATTTCCAGAAGAATTACATGGATTACCGCCTGAGTGAGAGATCGAATTTGAAATCTCTCTCACCTGATACTCAGCCTATCTCTATCCCTCCGTATAGGATGGCACCAGCTGAGTTACGAGAGTTAAATGTACAGTTGCAAGAACTGTTAGATAAAGGATTCATTCGTCCTAGTACTTCACCATGTGATGCACTTGTCTTATTTGTTAGGAAAAAGGATGGGTCAATGCAGTTGTGCATTGATTATAGACAACTAAATAAGAAGACCATAAAGAACAAGTATCCTCCACCAAGAATAGATAATCTCTTTGATCGGTTACATGGTTCAACTGTGTTTTTCAAGATTGATTTAAGATCTGGATGCCATCACTTGAAAATTAAAGATACATATATTCCCAAGACAGCTTTTCGAATTAGATACGAGCAATATGAATTCTTAGTTATGCCTTTTGGACTGACAAATACCCCAACAACCTTCATGGATCTCATGAATAGAGTATTCAAGGAGTTCTTAGTTCACTTTGTAGTAGTCTTTATTGACGATGTGCTTATTTACTCCAAGGATAAGTATCTGCATGAACACCATCGCAGGCAGGCACTTGAAACTCCAAGGAAGAACAAATTGTATGCTAAATATAGCAAATGTGACTTCTGGTTATCTGAAGTATCTTTCGTAGGTCATGTTATTTCTGAGAAAGGTATATCAGTTAATCCTGCAAAGGCTAGTGCGGTGATGAGTTGGGAATGCCTGAAGACTGTAACAGAAATATGATATTTTCTGGGATTAGCTGGATATCATAGAGGATTTGTGAAGGATTTTTCATGAATAGCATTACCAATGACTAGGCTGACTCAGAAGGAAGTCACATTCATATGGTCCGATGCATGCGAAACTAGTTTGCAAACACTGAAAGAATGCCTAACATCTGCACCATCCTTACTCTACCCTCTGGGAGTGAAGGGTTTATAGTGTACACTGATGCATCTAAAGAAGGACTTGGGGTGGTTCTTATACAACATGGCAAGGTCGTTGCGTATGCATCACGACAGCTCAGGACACATGAGAAGAACTACCTAACACATGACCTTGAATTAGCTTCCGTAGTTTTCGCTTTAAAGATATGGAGACACTACATGTATGGTATTACTTTTGAAATCTTCACCGATCATAAAAAGCTTGAAATATCTGTTTGATCAAAAGGAGCTCAATACGAGACAGAGACGATGGCTAGAGTTGCTGAAAGATTATGATTGCACTATCTCCTACCACCCTGGTAAGGGGAACGTCGTAGCAGATACCCTTAGTAGAAGAACTTATTCACCTGGGTTAGTGAGTGTTATACACTTCTTGGGTTTACTATCAACATTAAGTGAATGGAAACCATCTAATAGCAATGTCGATACTATAACTATTCCTCACCGATATAAACCACAAATCTGGGATAGAATAAATAAAGGACAGGAGGATGATACAATCCTTAAAAGACTTGAGACAACAACTTGAAAAGAATGAGATAGAGGGATTCTAGATACAAGACAGGTTACTATATAACCATCACAGAGCTTGTGTACCAGTCACACCAGAACTTAGGAAGGAATCTTACGAAAAGCGCATTGCTCTAGATTATCTATTCATCCAGGAATTAGGAAGATGTATAAGGATCTTCATTCATACTTTTGGTGTTCGGGAATGAAGAAAGATGTTGGTGAGTCTGTGAATTCATGTTTCATTTGCCAACAAGTAAAAGCTTCACACCAAAAGCCACCACGATTGTTACAACCCCTCCCTACACCTGAGTGGAAATGGGAAAGTATTTCCATAGATTTCGTTACTGGCTGACCTCAAACAACTGGTGGGAAAGATAGTATATGGGTTATAATAGATCGTCTGACCAAGGTAGCACACTTCATTCCAATAAGCTTATCTTTCACTCCAGACCAAATTGCTGAGTTATATACTACACATGTGATCCAACCCATGATATCCCAAAGGAAGTAGTTTCCGATCGAGATTCACGATTCACCTCACACTATTGGGAGAACTTTATGAAAGCCTCAGACACACAATTATGCTTGAGCACAACATATCATCCATAAATAGATGGTTAATCAGAATGTACGATTCAGACTTTAGAGGATATGCTACGAGCATGTGCCTTAGAATGGAAAGGATCATGGGTGAAATATTTGCCTCTTGCAGAATTCACCTACAATAATAGTTACCATACAAGTATTGGCATGGCACCAATTGAAGCACTATATGGACATAGGTGTACTACTCCTTTGTGTTGGAAAGAGGTTGGGATAAAGAACCTTTACGATTCAAATAGACTCCAAAAGACATGGGAAGCTGTAGAGCTTGCTCGAAAAAGACTAATTACTGCTTGGAGTCGTCAGAAAAGCTATAGTGACACTAGACGAAGAGACCTTGAGTTTGAAGTAGGTGACTTTGTATTTATCAAAGTATCACCTATGATGGGAGTTCAACGGTTTGGCTTGCATGGAAAATTGGCACCCAGGTTCGTGGGTCCATTTGAAATCATTCAACGGATTGGAAAAGTGGCATGTAGACTTGCGCTTCCTCCACATCTTTCGGCAATACATGATGTTTTTCATGTATCAAATCTGAGAAAGTACATTAAGGATCCAGAGCATAAGATAAGTTATGATGATTTATATGTTCAGCTTCGTGAGCTAAGTTTCGATTCATGTTCAGTTTCCTTGTTGTTTTCCTTTCGGTGATTTTATAGAGGAAACTCCTTCTGTTTTTCTTTTAGTATATTTTTTCGATATAAGGGGAAACTGTGCCGAAAATTTTATAGAAATATGTCCCGATATAAGGGGAAACTCTGATGATTTTTTATAGAAATATGTTCTAATATAAGGGGAAACTCTCCCAAAATTTTCCTAAAAATATCACCCCTTATAAGGGGAAGCTCTGCTGAAATTTCAAGAGAAAATATGTTCTTTGTGTTCGTCGTGTTCTTCCTGTGTTCTTCGCGTTATTCGTTCGTTCTTTGCGTTCTTGGCACGTTCTTAGCGTTTTTGATATGAAAATGAATTCGATTGTTTTATGAGATATAAATCATCATTTTTGAAAAAGAATCACGATAAAGCACTGCATACAAGAGAGAGAGCTCGATTAGGTGATGAAATCCTTCCTTTTTGTTGTTGGGTTTTCATATAAGATCGTTGAGATTTCTGAATTTATGCTCATTACTATGAAGAACCCTAATTTGGCTATTTTTGAAAAAGTGTGAGAAGTTGCTTTGTGATTTCAAGTAAAATAAGGTCTGAGCATCGAATGTATGCAGTGGTTTGGAAAGTTAGGATTTGGAAGTTAAAAAGAGCATAAATATGAGTATATAAATATATGAATGAATATATGTGTAAGTTTATACTCGGTATTTATGGTTATGTTAATCTAAGGTTTAACGGAGGGATTACATCATTGATGAATCCACGATTCATCATCTCAATATCTTGATCTTAGCAAAATCCACGAGTAAATTTCCTAATAAATATTTATAAAATCCACAAATTAACAAAATGACTCTTGTAAATAAAATACATTAATTATTGTATATTAGTTTGTATAAAATAAATTAACAATAAAAAGCCGCAAAATCAAGGGAGTTCCTCACCTGTAAATAGCCAAAAACTTCATGTATTTTTAATAATTCATTTCAACTCTTTTTTGGCTAATTCTTTCCTAACTTGTTCATAATAATGTATATAAAAATAGAAAAATACAAAACAAATTTTAGCTCAAATAAATGCTCCTAGATCTCAAAGGGAAAAAGCCATAAAGTCCAACTTCCATGCCAAATTCCCGCTCCGTATGAACTCTAAATTCACCAAACTCACTTTTAAAGTTCAAGTTAGAAATTATCTATCCAACGGAAGTGGTTTCATTAAAATCGGAGCTCATTTGTAGAAGTTGGGTTTTGGGACCTAGATATACATTGTATATTATGTATATATTCATTCTTTTCTCATTTTTTATTTTATCTTTCTCAATTACTTAAAATCCAACAAATCATTATTGTATTGTATTTTAATTATATTATTTTATTGTATTTTTTCCATTGTATATATCTCTTATTAAAACAAGTAGTGTAGTTTAACAAAACTTATTATCCTAGAAAATTTTATTTCTTCTTATTAGTTTAAGTCCTATTTCCTTCTATTCCACGTCAAGGATTAGTCCAGGGGAAACCTCGTCACTCATGGACTTCAAAGCTATGGACACTTCGAGATTAGTGATTGCTTTGATTTGGTGAGCTTATGTCACCGCATGTCGCCTCAACCAGTCCTCTAATACTACTCTGACAATTTTGTTTTTTTATTATCCAGAGTTTTAAACCCTCATCTCGACAATCAAAGAAGCACACATTCCTCGAGGATTCGGTATCTTAAAACCATATGCTAACATTTGATCACATAAGCTAGCGGCTTTAATTACATGATATCGTGACCCAACCGTTAGCCAACCACTCCTGCCTCCATATGGCACAACCATATCATCAGTCAGTCAATCCGACTAATGTCAGGCTGTCAGCCGAGTACCACATGTTGGAAATAAATTATTTTGTGTGCTCAACATATCCGAGCAACCTTTACCGCCTAGGTTTGGCCTACCAATACAAATGTTCTTCTGACAAATTTACAGGTTGTATGCCTGACCTGTAGTTCTACTCTCAGTTATTCTTAATACATAATCCTTTTCAAGATCCAACTAAATACACATCAATTAATTCTTTCGTTAAGCCTTCAATTTGCATATTTATCAACATTGAGTATATACTTACATATATGTTAATTCCTATCTATATATACTTTATTTTGGCTCCCAAACCCAAACTTTCCAAGCCACTGCATCAATTCGATGCTTAGATATTATTTTAGTGGGAATTACAAAGCAACTTTCTTTCTAAAAAATAACCAAATTAGGGTTCTTCGTAGCGAAGAACATAAAATCAAGATTTTCAATGATCTCGTATGAAAATCCAACAACAAAAGGAAGGATTTCATTACCTAATCGAGCTCTCTCTCGCGTGTGCAGTGCTTTATCGTGATTTGTTTTCATAAAGATGATTTACAGCTCATGAAATGATTGAATTTCATTTTCGTATCAATAACACTAAGAACGTGAAGAACGAACGAAGAACATGAATAATGCAAAGAAGATACGAAGAACACGAAGAACACGGAGAACATATTTTCTCTCGAAATTTCAGTAGAGCTTCCTCTTATACGGGATGATATTTCTATAAAAAATGCGACAGAGTTTCTCCTTATATCGGGACATATTTCTATGAAAAATTCGGCAGAGTTTTCCCTTGTATAGGAACATGTTTCAAAAGAAAAAATAGAAAGAGTTTCCTATATAAAATCACAAAGAGGAAAACAACAACGAAACCAAAGAAATATAATCGAATTGCAAATGATGGAGAATCAGTAGACACCGTGCATCTTAGGTGAGTGAAGGCATGACGAATCACAGGGTTCGGTTCACTGACGTGCATAGCTGCCCTCACATAAGTAGGGTGTTGCACATATTTCTCCTTGAACCATAACACAAAATGAATCGGAAAGGAAGATGAATCGAGAACCTATTTCAAGTTAGAGCTACTTACCTCCTACACTAAGCCAACTACGAGAGGATCGTACCGTCATCCTCCTCCTCATTTTCTCGGCAGCGCTTCGCTAGCGCTCCTTCTCCGCCTCCCTCTTCTTCTCCCGACATCTCGACCCTAACCCGTGCGATAGTGGTGGTAATGGAAATCATAGAGAATGAATGCGTGTATGTGTGTGCGTGTGTGTGTGGGGGGTATTTACATGCTTCAAAATGCTGCTAACCATAGTTAGTAAACCATGATTTAATCATTAACCACTGTTAGCGTCCTATGGTTTTGGCCTATGATTTTGGTCAAATCTTATCCGAAACTTGAGGCTTAAGTTAGAACTTTTCAGAAGCTTTTAGATTCGTAAATGATGCTTAATTAGTGCTAATAATGATTAACTTTCACTAATCGTGATTTAACTTTCGCTGCTTACGCTTAACTTTGCTGATCTTTGATTAGTGTTCGCCAATCATTAGCGGTCATAAATCCCTCATTAGTTTCTTTGATCATTTTTAATTAGTCTTAATGACAACCATTTTGGGTTAGTGACATCATGAGCCTCATTCCTTTTCTTTCTTCTGAAAATCATAACAATTCGAAACGAAGTCCGATTCACACGAAGCAAATTCTGTTGGTTTCCCTTTGACGAGCCGGATCTTACGATATAGAATCCAAGAGAGATCTAGTTCAAGGCTTTACAGAGCATTTCATGCTCCAACTCGAGGAGGAGTGTTAGAGATTGTATTTAGATGAGTAATTGTATCACTCTAGTATCTTATTACACTACTCTCTTGTTTGGTCCAATATCATTTATTGATGATACTTTCATGTGGTGGATGGATATATGCATATTTTCACACACAATGTAATCATTGAGAAATAAAATAGAAAAAATATAAGACTATTGACTTTCTCCCATAGTTTCATCCCGTTCCTTCGAGAGCAAAGTTCCACGTAAATTACGGGTTTTCCTTATTCTTTAATTTCACATTTTTAAGTTTTATATTCTGACAATAATGATGCAATTGATCAGCTCCATTTGAGGTGGGATGTGGACGGTGGCAGTAGGGAGACTGCCCGACTTTAGGAATTAAATCAACGCAAATAAATATGTTTGTCCCATGTCATCAATAAGAATCCAATGAACCTATTTTGCATTCGATTTAACAATCGGTTTAGCCAGATCTTTCATCTCCTTTAAAGCTTACTTTATCCCATCGCGATTCCTCTTCATCATTACAAACATTTATTGAGAATCTATAGGTGAAAATGAAAACATTTTTATGGAAAAACAAAAAAATAAAGGGGGTAAGGAGAAAGGGAAAGAAAGTACCAGGGAAGAGGCAGGTAAAAAGATGATGGACAAAACTGTACTTCCATCCTTTTTAAAAAATTCCACCGGAGACAAGGACCTCGTCTACTTTTAATTCCCCCACCTGAGCACACGAACTCGCACGACGCAACAGAGAGAAGACAAAGAACACACTCTTCCTCCGATCATGAGCACCATTTCCCGCAAGACCAACCATCGCCGCCCCCCCGCCGCCCCCAAGCGCCCCGTCAACGCCCCTCCTCCGCCGTCCGATGGGGATCGCAATGTCAGGAGGCTTCGCCTCTCGCGGGCCCTCACCGTCCCGGATGCCATCACGGTCTCCGACGCTTGCAAGCGCATGGCCAACCGCCAGGTCGACGCCGCCCTCCTTACCGATGCCAACGGCCTCCTCTCCGGCATACTCACCGACAAGGTCGACCGCGGTTCGGTTTTTTCTTTTTGCGTATTTTTTTTTGTGAACCGGAAGCTCGTGGTTTCAGGATGTCGCGGCGAGGGTAATAGCGGAGGGGCTGAGGCCGGAGCAGACCGCCGCGGCGAAGGTCATGACAAGGAATCCGGTCTTCGCGGGGTCGGAGACGCCTGCGATCGAGGCGCTGCAGAAGATGGTGCATGGTTTGTTGTGTAGCTGTTTGCTGTTTAGCTCTGATTGCGAGTGCACTTGTAATGCGTTTTCTGACCTCCTGTCCATGTGTTCTCACGAAAAGAAATCAGATATCAAGGATTGCTGAATTGCCAACTGTATTTTCCGTGAAAAAAAACCGAATAAGCGAATGATTTTTGGTGATGTTGTAGCCTTGCGACCAATTAGATAGATTGAGTTAGAGCGATGCACTGCGTTGCGTGGGCGCACATGCTACTTACAATGGAAAAAGGCGGAATTTTGAATTCGGCATCCAGTTTCTATACTTTTACGAGGAAAGATGTGTGTGAGCTAGGGGTAGTTCTTAATTATTATGCTGTTAGCTCTACGAGGGATCGTTGGTTTTCAAGCGATTATATTACGAATATTCGAAACAGAATTCTGAGGCAGACAAGGTCCCTTCGGTGAAGTTATCCTTGTATGTTTGGCGATGCATACTAAGAGCGAACACAATGTGTATCGAAAATGTGAACTTCATTTTGTTGGAAATCACAGGATTTTTCTCTTTTGACTGGTAAATTAAGTCCCCTTCTCATGCTTAATTGTGTGTGGGTTATCTTGTAGATGATGTTTATGAGGAACAAGTTATCTTTGCATACTATCCCATGTATGTACTGCGGCATGTGTGTTTTTTTTTTAAAACTCAGTGTATGAGTGATACCCACTCCAATGGTTTGGTGGTAGTGCAGTGTGTCTACCACCCAAAAGATCAGGGTTCAAATCCCCCCTTGTGGGGGGTTGCGCTAGGTAGTTGACAACCCGCGTAAAAAATAATCGGATCTTTCAACATGGATTTGAGTAAAAATCCATGTAGCCGACCCTACTTAAAGTGGGAGAAGTCTTCGCCATTTAGTGTATGAGTGATGGTTTTTTGGTTGTCGACTGACTGGATGAGCTTTTACTGATAAATTTTGAGAATGAAGGTAGAAATGCGTTTTTTGTGCAATCTTGTTTTAGTTGGATCACATATCAAACTCGTCTCTTATTCAGATTGAACTCATCTCTTATAATTTCCTAAAAGATCAGAACTAGAACGAAGCCAAAACAATGGCTACTATTTGATTTGATAAAGAAGGGTAGTTGCTTGTTCAGGACTTATCCTCATTTTGGAATCGTTTAAAATTTCACAACTTATTGTCACTATCCTATGCTAGTATTTCCATGTTGCTCATCTTGATTGCTTTTCGACATAATGCATGTGCTTACGGGCAACTCTAATGTACCTTATAACATTCTTGCCTTCTTAGATTTTAAGATAATTATAGTTTGTGAAACATACAGGCAAATTTAGGCATCTTCCTATTGTGGAAAATGGTGAAGTTATTGCAATGTTAGACATAGCAAAGTGCCTTTATGATGCTATTTCAAGAATGGAAAAAGCTGCCGAGCAAGGAAGTGCAATTGCAGCTGCTGTTGAAGGGGTTGAACGCCACTGGGGAGGCAAATTTTCTGGTTAGACATTGTTCTTACATAATTCTAATTTATTGTTTTAAGTAAGCATAATTTTTCACTTGAGTTTTCATCATCCTCAGAATTATAGATCTACTTTTTATGTTCGTTTAGCCGTCACATAAAGTAACTGCCTGTGCTTTTATTTGAAATTACAATCACCAAGAAATTACAAGTGTTGAAAACAATATATTATGTTAAATGGATCTTGGATGTGGATCCATTTAACCATGTCTTTATAAATTGTAATCAAGCTTGTAAAAAACAACCGACTAAGATGTTTAGTCAGCCCGTTTAGTCTACAAGTTGGGATGGTCGCTCCGACTAAGGCTAATCGACCCTTAGTCAGCCAACCGACTAAAAAGCTTGTTTAGTCGAATATTTCTTTCTTGGGACTATTTTTTCTATTTTTTTAATGCAAACTTAATGTAAAACGCTTAATGCACTTAATGTTCGATTGAAATACAATTATTCCTTTTATTTCATTATAATAATAATATAGAAAATGTACAAGTTTAAGTAAATATATAACAATATATGTATAAAAAATGAATTATATTTTCAAATAATTTAAAAAATACAAAAGCGACTAAAGTCTAACTAAATCCATTTAGTTCTTTGACCATTTATTAATCCTCAATCAGTGGCTCAGCCGACCGATTATCAACTTTTGCAACCTTGATTGTAACACTCTCCTCCTGGTTATTAGCTCGCTTGTAAGATATACGATCTTTGTTGAAAGAGATGACAATTACTAGCTACGATATCGCTTTCAAGTCCAAGTGGAAGAGTTAGACAATATGCAGTTGAGGAGTGGGACCACTTGAATACTTGGTAAATCAATAACAATACCGGGATCAAGATTGGAGTCCTAGTTCTTTGTTTATCTCCAAGTTGATTTTAAAGATGACACACATATATCGCAGTTGCTCGCTTGTACATGTTTACAAGACGTTTCAACAAAAGAAGCTCTATGAAGTAAACTTCAACGATGAAGCTCCAAAAACTTAAAGTCATTGTTGTTGTTTCAAAAGTTGTATTGTTAACTTTTACATTGTATCTGTGAAAGTTGCAATCTCGTTATATCTTCGGAATTTTTCAAATCGTGAAAAATCAAAGAACTCATCTTTGATCGATGAACCTTGTACACTAATCTACCAACCTTGATCATCCAACTTGATTTACTGATCGACCAACTATGATCAACCGGTACTCCTATATGATCGATCATATTTTGGATTTAGGCTCCTCCAACGGTCATTAACTGATCAACCAACACTTTTGCCTGATCGATCAATTTGACCCGATCGATCAACTTAGTTTTACTGATCGACCAGTCTCTTACCATATCTTCGCAATTTCCTACCATATTTGTTACCAATGGTCGTATTTTTTTGGCTCGATTGATCAATTTGACCTGATCGATCAACTTAGTTTTACAGATCGATCAGTCTCACCAGATCTTCACAATTTCTTACCGTATTCGTTACCAACGATCATATTTTTTGTACCTATATATAAGGACCTCATACCCACACTCTCACTCTCTATAGGGAAGTAAAGAATTCTCTTTGAGTAAAATTCTACTATTCTCTCTCCTGTTCTTTTAGTTCTTCGATATTTTGAGGAGAATACTTTTTAAAGATAGGCATGTATGTTGGAGTATTTGGTTGTGCACCATATGAGTTGTAGGATGGTAAATGGATCTCTCCAGGATCCATTTACCCCATCCAAGAGTTAGTCCTACATCTACCAGTGGTGGGACTTGGAGGCTCTGTGGAGGCTATATAAGGAGCCCCAGACCTCCTGTATCAGATGAGAAAGTGCAATGAACACATACGCCCTTTGAGGGATTCTCCCGTGATTTCATCCCGCTCCTTAGGGAGTAGGGTTCCACGTAAAAATCTTTGTTCTTCATGTCTATGTTTCTTGATTTATCAATTCCGCTTCCGCTTCCTATTTTCTAACATGATATCAGAGCGGGTTCGATTCTCGAGGAATTATTTTCATTATCTATTCGAGATTTGATTTGTATTTTTTATTTGTGTAGAGATATATGTTATGCTATTTTGTACCATTTCATATTTTCTCTTTTCTTTTGAACTCTTGATGTAATTTACCCATAGATTACTCTCTTATATAAGAGAGCCTAGGGCGTATGGAATAAACAAGTCTCTTATTTTTCCCAACATGGTATCAGAGCGACGGTCCTAGACCGGAGTTCTCGAACCAAACCCTAACCCTAGCCTCCACCTTCGAGCCCTCCGCGCGCGCCGCCTCTCAGGCCCCAGCCCTGCGCTCGCGCCGCCCTCACTCTGGCCGCGCTCGGCCCCGCGCCGCCCCCAGTGCCGTGCTAGGCCCCGCGCACTCGCCGCCCGGTCCCAGCCCCGGTTCCGCGCCGCCAGCCCTAGTCTCGCATCAGTCCCGTGCGCGTGCGGCCCCTGTCTTGATCCCGTGCGTGTGCGGCTCCAGCCCTAGTCCCGCGCGCGTGCGATGTCCATCCACAGTGCGCCTTCACCGGGTGGTGTTTACTACTTCCAGCGCATCTCGTCCCTCTTAGGACTTGCGAGCAGTCCCACATCCTAGGGTTTGTCTAACCCTAGGGTACCTTCATAATAGAGGAGACTCTCGCTCGCGTTTCCAAGTTAATGGGTTTGGTTGCTCGCGTCCACACATGCAACTAAACTCGTGAATGTCAGTGTAGACGATCATTCTTCAGTCTACTACCCTAGTCTTCTATTATCATCATGTCAGAAAGCAAGGTAGATATCCCATCTACATGCGCCTTCAGAGGTCCAACGCCTATTGTGAAGATGGACGGATCAAATTACGAACTGTGGGCAATGCAATTCATGAGTATGATAAAGTCGACCGGTAAGTAGCACATTCTTACTGAGGAAGAGCCTGCTGAGAAGACTGGGGTCAACGCCTCATGGGAGGCAGATGATGCATATGCCAAGGTTTGGCTATCAGGAACTCTGGCAATTGAGATTGCCAATGATATTCTCCATCAGCCTACTGCAAAAGCAATGTGGGATATTCTAGCTGTTACATATTCACAAGCAAAGAATGAGACGAAGATTCTGCAACTCCAACATGACATCTTCGCAATCAAACAGAATGGCCGGCCTTTACACTCATTATATACGTCCTTACGTGGAATGTTCGAGAAGCTCTACAACGTCATGCCTCTCACAACCACTCCTGAGCAACAGAAGGCGTACTGGAATGCTACTGTGGTTGGTATATTCCTGGCAGCCCTTGATCCAGAGTACGAGGCAACATGTTCTCAGATCTTGGCAGATTCCACTATTCCTCCGATGGAGGAAGTCTTTCATAGACTGAGTCGCATTACTGTTCCTTTATCTATTGCCAATCAGATTGCTTTCGCTATGGCAGCTTCTCGAGGTCGTGGGGGCCATCATCAGTTTCGTGGTCGTGGACCACGAGGCAGAGGAGGTCGTCTCAGCCATCATGCACCTTCTGCCATCGTTTTGGACATACAGAAGACACATGCTACTCCAAGCATGGATTTCCTGCTTCTGCACGAGTAGCTGAACAGATTGAACCTCCATCTGCTTCATCTTTGGATCAACGCTTTGATGATCTTGTAGCTCATCTGAGGGGCATTATTCCTCTATTCGGTCCCATTGCACCAACGCCTGCCTCCGAGAGTCATTCCGACGTTGCTGCTTCTGCCTCCACCAGTACCTCAGGTAACACTTATGTATTCACTACCAGTAGTGGATCTGATACTTTAGAGTGGATTATGGACTCTGGTACCACACATCATCTGTGTGGTGATCAAGGTCTACTTACAACCTACCGACAGGTTCCTCCAGGTCATACTGTAGTTATTGCTAATGGGACGCACTCCCCGATTACTGGTCAGGGGGAGATTAGCCTGACATCCTCTATGCACCTCAAGAACGTGTTGCATGCACCTGACTTTTATATGAATTTGTTGTCCATTCGCCAACTTACAAAGGATTTACATTGTCGAGCAATTTTTGATCATCTTCTCTCATTTTTCAGGACATCCTTATAGGCAACGTGATTGGGCGTGGCTATGAGCATGATTGCCTATATCCTCTCAGTCGAACCCCATATGCCGGAGTCTCTTCTCATCCTGCTAAATCTGTCTCTCCCTTCCTGTGGCACTTGCGCCTTGGCCATCTACCGCTTCAGAAATTGTGTCGCGTGTTACCCTAGGTTTCACCTCACACGTCCATCCAATGTGAGGCTTGTCAGTTGGGAAAGCATCATCGGTCTACCTTTCCCAGTCGTCAGAGTCGGAGCAGTATCTCCAAGTTTGAGTTGTTTCATGTCGACATCTGGGGTCGTAGTCGTGTTCCTGATCATTAGGGACACATGTTTTATATGGTTATTGTGGATGATTTTTCTCGTGTATCTTGGGTCTTTTTGTTAAGGAATAATTCTGAAGATGGGAATATTATCATAAATTTTATCAATGAAGTTCGTAATGTTTTTTCTGCATCTATTAAGATCGTGAGAAGTGATAATGCCGTGGAATTTTGTACCCATAATTTGTCCAACTGTTTTTCAACACAAGGGATTATCCACCAAACATCCTGTGCCTATACTTCCCAACAAAATGGAGTTGCAGAAAGGAAACATCATCATTTACTTGATGTCACCAGGTCACTTCTCATACAGAGTCATGCTCCTCATTCATTCTGGGGTGATGCTGTCCTCATGACATGTTATCTCATTAATCGTATGCCGTCGTCTGTCTTAGGTGAGAAGATTCCTTTCTCCCTAGTCTTTCCTGAAAAAGAATTGTTCTCCCTCACTTCACGCGTTTTGGCTCGGTGGCCTTTGTTCACCAGTTGTCTCCAGGTATTAACAAGCTCTCTCCCAGGGCTGTCAAGTGTGTTTTCTTCGGGTACTCCAGAACACAAAAGGGGTACATGTGTTATGATCCATTACGCAGGAAATATTTTGCTAGTGCTGATGTTACCTTTTTCGAGTCTGTTATGTACTTCTCTTCTACAGGTGACCAGTTGGTATCCTCAGGCACTGGTGAAGCCATATACATGCCACCACCATTCCCATCTCCACCACTACCTACATCTCCTACACCTCCTGTTACAGTTCCTGTTCCCCCATTACCACTCCACTATTTCCGTCGGCCTGCTTCTGCTCATGGTCACCGCTCATCATCTAGCTCGCCCGAGGTATGTTCTGAGAATGTAATCAATATTGGTGGATCTAACGATTTACCTGAGCAGGATGTGTTACAGAGGCCAGATGAGGATGCAGGTGATTTGGATCTACCTATTGCACTCCGGAAGCAGAAGCGCAGCTGCGCATCATATCCTATAGCATCCACCGTCTCTTTTGATCATTTATCTGGGGACTTCAGGAGCTTTGTCATTGCACTATCGGCGGTGGATATTCCACGGAATTACCAAGATGCATTGAAGGACAACAGATGACGTCTAGCCATGGAAGAAGAGATGGATACTCTTCAGTCGAGAGGTATTTGGAGCCTTGTCCCTGCACCTACTGATGTGTCTACAGTGAACTGCAAGTGGGTCTTCACAGTTAAACAGAATGCAGATGGCAACACTAACAGATACAAGGCACGCCTGGTTGCTCGTGGATTTACACAAACATATGGGGTGGATTATCTTGATACATTCTCGCCGGTTGCTCGCCATTCCACCCTACGGATCCTTCTTTTTGTTGCGATTACTCGTGATTGGCCACTATTCCAATTAGATGTGAAGAATGCATTTTTATATGGTGACTTGCAGGAGGAAGTCTATATGCAACAACCACCTGGTTTTGCTGTTGAGGGGGAGTGTTCTAAGGTGTGTAGACTTCATAAGGCCATCTATGGACTTAAGCAGAGCCCCAGAGCTTGGTTCCAGAAGCTCTCAGACTTGTTTGAAAAACAGGGGTCTAGACGTTCCAATGCAGATCATTCTCTGTTCACACAAAAGACATCCAGAGGTATCATTGCAATCATGGTGTATGTAGATGATATCTTGATTACATGTGATGATGAACAAGGAATTCAGAGGGCGAAAGAAATGCTGGGTCGTCGGGTTCAAATCCCAGATCCAAATATATTTGAGCCTCAAAAAAAAAGAAAAGAAATGCTGGGTCGTGTATCTGTCACCAAGGATCTTGGAGTTCTTAGATATTTTCTGGGACTGGAGTTCGCCAGAAACCCTCATGGACTGGTAATGACCCAGAGGAAATATGTCACTGACCTGTTGAGTGAAACATGAATGCTTGGTTGCCGACCTGCCACTACACCCATGGATCCGAGTATGAAATTATATAATGACAACACTGATGAGGTGGATAGGAGAAGATACAGAGAATCGGTGGGCAAGCTTCTCTATGTTACTATTACCAGACCCGATATCTCTTTTGCTGTTAGTCGGGTGAGCCAGTTCATGGAGCAACCACGTTAGGTACATATGGATGCTATACATATGATACTCAGGTATCTTAAGTCATCTCCAGGTGCAGGTCTGCTGTTCAAGAAAGACAAGGAGATTACTATTTCAGCATGTGCAGATGCATACTACGCATGATGCCCCAAGGATAGGAAGTCCACCACTGGATTTGCTGTGTATGTCGGAAACTCTCTGGTCTCATGGAGAAGCAAGAAGCAAACGGTTGTAGCCATATCCAGTGCTGAGTCTGAATATAGGGCTATGGCCCAAGTCAGTACAGAAATGATGTGGGTGAAAGCTGTTCTTAGAGATCTTTATATAGATGTCCCACTTCCTATGCCTATGGAATGTGACAATCAAACTGCTATATTTATTGCAAATAATCCAACATTTCATGAACGAACCAAGCACATTGAGGTTGATTGTCACTTTATACGAGATATGATTCAGAAGAGGTTTATTTCTACATCCCATGTTAGCTCAGGGGACCAAACTGCAGACATCTTTACCAAGGCGTTACTTAGAGGGCCATTCCAGAAGTGCTCGTCTAAGCTGAGCATGAACGACATCTATGCTCCACCTTGAGGGGGAGTGTAGAGATATATGTTATGCTATTTTGTACCGTTTCATATTTTCTCTTTTCTTTTGGACTCTTGATGTAATTTACCCATAGGCTACTCTCCTATATAAAAGAGCCTAGGGCGTATGGAATAAACAAGTCTCTTATTTTTCCCAACAATTTGAAAAGATCATTTTCTGTTCATGAGTGAGATCTATCCGGGTTTAGATGAAACCCTAGACATTATTTTGCGTTCTTCTACTTCGTTGTGCAAACTCCATTTTTGTGCAAACTCCAGTTCTGTGGTTATCTTTGCATCATGTTAGGGCTTTCGAGCCCCTGTTCTCGTCGCACCTATCCTAGCGCTTATACAGACTGCGACATCCAGAAGCGCTCGGTCCAGACGCCCCCACGGCGGTGCTCAGCGGGTGGAAGCCGCGACCAGGCGTCCAGATCTCGTCACCAGACAACGCCCATCCATGCGCTTCTAGCCCCCGCTCGCTGGTGTGCTAAGTCTTCAGACCTCCAGGCGCGCATCGCGCGCGCACCCTCCAAGCCAGCAAATCCCAGGCGGAGCTCTCCCTCGCATCACGATTCTCGCATCTCCTCCCCGCGCATATCCCAGACCTCCTGCGCAACCCCAATCCTCTGCATCTTCATCGCCAGGCGAAGCCATCCCTCGCGCGCACCTCTAGGGCCCCACCCCAGGTGCGAGGCAGCGCAACTCCACACACAGGCGCCTCCATCCCAGGCGCGAGGCGGCAAGGACCCCCCCTCCCATTATAGGTGACACTCGGCTTTCCCTCTTTCTCCAGATCGCACTGGCGGCGCACTCTTGTCCTCCAGGTGGCTTCGCCATCTCGCCATCTCCTGCGGGGGGAACCCTAACTGCCTGCCATTTCGAATCCCCTAGGGCGGGGGATGTTTTCGAGAGTCTTTTTTCAAAACCCTAAACCGGGTTACCAAAAAGGGTGCCGCGGGTCAATTACAAAAAATGGGTTTCTGTAGATGCCCAAGCGGGCTTAAAAAAAGAGCTCTGAAAAAAAGGAAAGGGAGAAAATTGAAAACCTGAAAAAAATTTAACAGCTTAAAAAACATTTTTTTTAAAAGGGTGTTACGGCTATAAAAAATATAGCGAAATAGCCGAAAAAATGTGATGGCTATTAAAAAAAAAAGAAGGGAATAGCCAGAAAAATTGCAAGAAAAGCCATAAAAAATGAAAAAAATGATTGAAACGGCTTTAAAAAAATGTGACGGCTTATAAAAAATTTGAAAAGCCGCAAGATTTTTTTGTGAATGTTCATGTTATTTTCCCCATGTCATTGTCTTCTCCCAACGTTGTCGATGTTCATTTTCCGACAAGTAGGGGAGAAAGGGGGATTATATATAGAGTCACAAGTCTTCTCCAGATTCATCAGACCAGACAGATTTTCCAGACTCTGCAAGTTCAGATTGTTCCAACTCGACGTCAATTTCCGAGTCTGCAGTTCAGACAAGCACGCGTGTGTGGTCTTCAGTTTCGTGGTCCCCGTCATTCTTCTTGTGTTGTCAGGCCAGCGTTTTCATGTGAGCCATAGGGACTCCATAGCAGAGGACCTTTCCCTATGCCAGATGGGAGGACCCAGAGTACTCCGACGAGGAGACTCATTTTTTAGTTGTAGTGACTCTGACAGGCGTAGTTCAGAGCACATGTTCTCCGACAAGGAGATTCAGTTGACTCATACTCCTGCCCGTTCGTTTTTTTTTGACGCTAAAAAAAAGGGGGAAGCGCTCAGAGGTGTTCGCCCCAATGCATTAAAAAAGTAGAGAAGAAAGTACTTACAAGAGGAAAGAACAAAACAAAAGCCAGTTGGTATCCAAGAAGAGATACCCCCGACGCAAACAAAACAAGCTACCCAGAAGTCCAATCAAGAAGAAAACACGTAGCCGAGATACATATATTTTCCCTGTAGAACCGCTGCCGAACAAAGAGTGCCTCGTTTCTTCCCAACTAGATGCTCCATAAACGTGCAATCGGGTCCACCAGTTGCACCCTAGATCGGCCCCCAGAATTCACCAAGCTCTCCGAAAACGACATGAATCCTGCCCGTTTGTTCTCCTCACCTGCACGACATGAGAAGCAACGTCCTTGACTGCAACAATTGTGCGCGTTGAGTTCATATTGTCTGTAGTGTCATGTATTGTGAATTGAGTTTCTTTTCGTTTGTCCAAGCTGAGCATTGCATGCTTGATGAATATGTGATTCATCACTCTAAAAGTTGAAAATAGAGCTTTGTTCCCGAGTAATTAGATGCATATTTCCACTTATAATGCATAATTAGCATTCATGCATGCATAAATAATATCTGCATTTTAGCCTTCATATTTGCATTAAATAAGGAGCCAAATTCACTTGTAAAAATCGTCTATTTGTATACATTTTATACTAACTCCAAATACCATAGATTCAACTCTATAGTGTATATACTACTAACACTAATAAAAAAAAATACCAAAAAATACTAACTTATAAAAGTGACCAATAAAACATGAATCCAAGTTTGAGACCATGAACCTTAAAATATGTATATCTCTTTCTTACAACATCCGATTTAGGTCTACTCCCTTTTAAAATAATATACATTCTGAGACCTTCAAAACAAGATCAATTTCATTAAAATCGGAGTTCGTATGCAAAACTTGGGTTTTGGGCTCTTATTATATAGTGTACTTATTTGTATTTGTACCCTTGTATTTTATCGCTTTATTTGACCTCGTTTTCGTTTTCGGTCAACATGAAACTTGTAGATCTCTTCGAGATCTATAACTTTCATGTTTTGAGTTTTTCCTAATTCGGCCATCTTCCCCCTCTTATTTAACTTTCTTTGTCGCAATAATGTGATTGGGCCACGTGGCGCCATCTGGTTACGCCACACGGCCCGGTTCCTTGCATGCCACGTGCCCCTCTCCATCTGCTGTTGGATCACTCCCTCTCCCTTCAGATCTCCACCGTTCTTCTCGCATCTGACATCGACCATCCGATCAAAGCTCACAGACCATCTGGACCGCACGCTTCCGCCTTCACCACATCTCGCCATGTGGCTCCATCATATCCTTCCATCTCTTCTTCTCCAGGCACCGCATCTCAGCCGCCCACTCCGCTTCATCTCGCAGCCATTCGATCAAAGTCCAGATACCATCAAGGCCGTCCGCTCGCGCCTCTTCCCCAGCTCTTCACGTGGCACTCTTGGCGCCCCTCGATCCTCCATCCATCGATCAAATCCCCACCAGTCCACACGCGCTCCTCCAAGCAACCGTGTCCCTCCCTGCGCGTGGCCCTCCAGCAGCGGCGCCAACCCCGCGCATAGCCGCAGCCGCGCCGCCGCCGCCGTCCCGCGCCAGGCCGCCTCGCCCGCCTCCCTGTGTCCTAGCGTGAAAAAGGGAAGAACGTGGGTTCCTTTCTTGGAACCCATGTTAGAAGATCATTTTTTTGTGAAAATTGCACTTTCTTCTTTTCAGTTTTCTTTATTTGCAAAATAGTCCCTGTGCATAGATTGCATTTTCAATTTCTTTTCCTGTATTGCATATACACCCCTGACTTTATGCATTAATTTGGACAGTCATCTTGCGTCATTTATTTTAATGAAAAATAGCACATTGATGAGCAACTAATTCTTTATCTTTTGGCTATTTATATACATTTTTTGAGCATTGGAGAATTTATTAAAAATCAGAGATTGATACCCAATTAAGCTCTGAAATTCACACATATTCATTTATTGCTCCAAAAATTGTAAAAAAATCGTGGATGATGCCTCTAGTTGTGTTTTAATTACTACCCAAATTGCATCTAAATCGGAGTTGTATTTTGCATAAAATAAATCGTTTAGGGATTTCTGTAAATGATTTTTAATTAAATCCACAAATAATATTTTGTGAAATTTCAACTCTCCTAGATTGTTCATTAAAACATCTATTTGAGATAATTTTGGTTCTGGATTATTTTATTTTGTGGATTAATTAGGAATTAAATACTAGCAATCACTCTGTTTTTATTAAAAAATTCATAAAAAATCATAAAGTGTCAAAAAAATTCCAAAAAATAATTTAGCTTTCTTTCATCATATTTAACTTCCAGTAAAATTTTCATAATTTTTGCATTTCATTTGCATGAAAAATTGCATAAAAATCCTAAAAAAGTTGCATTTTTCATTGTTGCATTTTAACCCCAAAAATTCCAAAAAAATATATTTTGCATTATCATTGGATTAGGTTTATTGAAAAAATATAACTTGGCTAATTTGGATTAATTTCACATTAAAATTAATTTAGCTAAGTTGCTGATTTTCTTAATAATCTAGTTCATCCGTATTTGTGCATTTGCATTTTTATTTCATAAAAAAACTACAAAAAAATCCCACTTGAAAAACCGTGAGTTAATTCGCCTAATTTGATCCGAACTTGTTCCTTTGCCTCCTTGAGTCATCCCTGGTGCTTGCCCAGGTTAAAAATACATAAAACCATACATTAATTAATTTATCGATTCTTCTATTCGTGCGGTTAATTTTTGATCGATTTGAATTTATCCGGCTGCAACGAAATCGTTAATTCGATACTATTAAAAGGATAAAAATCCATATCAATCAGACGACGTCGTTGCCGAGGAGGCAAACGGCTTAGGATCACTTTTAAAAAATTAGATTTACGTTTTCCATTTACTCGGGTAGTCTGACCTCCCGAGCTACCTTGTAATTACCCGATTTTTTCTCTTAATTATTTTTCTGCTTATTTCTGTATATATTTTGATATCTCTCTCTGACATAATTTTTATCTTTTTGTGCGATGGCCCGGTGGACTTGGAGCGGCTTTCTTGAAGTCAATGCACCTCGAAGTGCATCGAAGGCCGACGATTCGTGGATCAAGTCGGTTGTTGAGATGCCAAAAAGATTTTCATTTTTTGTTAACTTGTAAAAAAATGTCTGCATTTATAGCGGTTTCCGTTTGGGTTCTCGCGCGTGTAATTAAAAAATAAAAGAGTCTCCGTGTGTTGTGTGGTTGCTTGAGGTAGGATAGAACCTGCACTTGCGGCTCTTAGAGCTTCCTAGGACTGTTTGTGCTCGTAATATCTAGGACCACACTTCACCATTAAAGACGCATTTAGACTGCAGGAGTTTAGCCAAATTTGAATTTGTTCTTCACTCGCTAATATGAACTGCCTGTATAGGAGCGGCTTTTTTCGCTTGCATTCCATCTAGTGTAAAAATTTCAATTCAGTATTGCATCCCGCATTGTAGAGAGCTGGAGGCACTGTAAGTCTTGTTACACAAGCATTCATCATCGTTTTCTCGATTGCATCGACTTTTTCCGATTCTCTCTCTCGGTTTTTCTAACCTAGGGTAAAGGATTTGGGACTGGATGGTAGACGTGATTGCTTGTGTGGATTAATTACAGTGACAACTAATCTCTAAAATCGGGACTGCTAATTGAGTTGGACCAAAAAAATTGACTAAAATTACCCTTGTTTGCGGGAGAATTACCCCGACCTTGATTTCAGGTTGAGTGAGGGTACAGAGTGTGTGTGCACACCCTAAGGCAGAGCTAGCTAAAATCCCCGCCTTCCATATCACGTACCCCGATCTGAGAAAATATCACAGGCTGAATTATGGGTTCAACTGGCCCGTGCCAAGTAGCATCCGCCTGCTCCGGTAGATAGATAGGGGTAAAATTCGGTGCACCGCGACAAGTTGCTAGTAACCTCCGCCTGCTTCGGCAGGTAGATAGGGGCGAAGTTAAAGCCTTGTCAGCCTCCGCCTACTTCGGTAGGTAGATAGGGGCATGTCCTTGAATTCTCATCTAGGGATAGGAGCGAATAAAGGAAGGGCGTTGGTATCTTAGACGACATGTTAAATAGGGGAGACACATCCGATTTTGAGCCGACTTCCCTATAAGCCGCGTAATCCTTGCTATTTGTCTGAAAAAATCACACTTAAAATCAAATAGACTAATCGGACTCGGTTTCGGGTCCTTCACCGTGTTGAGTGTGAACTCAGGGTTTGCTGTTGCGTTTGTCTTTGTGTCTGTCCGTGTACGTTATCCTGTATAATTGTAAGTTTTCTACCTCAATCTCCTTACATTCATCATTTCCTCTTCAAGATGTCAGGATATTGGTCCCCATACCCTAAGACCTCTGGTCATTCCTCCTCGACCATATACTGTTCATCTTCGCCTTCTCCTTCTTCCATGTATCCTCCGCCATCCACGGGAGACCCTTACCCGTGGACGGTTCCACCTCGACCCGATTATGAAGTTAGATCTTCGACTAACTTTTCCACTTCTTCGCATTTCTCACCTACTCCATATTCTAACACTGCAGATCCACTTCCATCTTGGGCTGATTGTCCTTATTCTCGAGAGCTTGCTGGAATCAAAGAACCAAATGAAGATCAAGCCACTGCTGAGATAGATGATTGGCAGAATTATGTACCCCCACATACTTCATTCTCACTTCAAGTAGGGACCATACAACTGTTTACATATACACATCCCGACTTGACTTTAGGACATAATATGGTCGATCGAACATACCGAACGGAGAGGCATGCACCTAATAATCTTCCTGACTTGATTGACCCTAGTAATCAAGCCTACATTGACCAACCATTCGGAGAGCCTACGGGGGATTGGACTCATGAATTCAATGTACGAGCCCCCTCTTTATTGACTCCATCATATGAGGCTCCGACCAATATTTGCCATTCGGATGGTCCATACTCGACCCAACATTACATACCAGAGTCTAAGTATGTTAGGTATGAAACCCCAATATCTCAGCAATATCCTCCAATTGAGCAGAACTCTCCCATGATTCGTCATGAGAATTTTATGGAGGATGATATCTCTAGACTTATTGAGAAAAATGAATAATTTGGTAACAAGTTGAGAGATGTCATGGAAATATTGCACTCAATTTCTGCCAGCTTGGGAATGAAAGTGGAAAAGGAAGTAAGTATATTTGATGTTGAAAACCGAGCGAACATTAGGGAACCCACACACTATGTACAACTGGAGTCTATTCTACCTCCCTTTTCTACTAACCACTTACCCTCCAATTCAGAGTCTGATCATTCGTTCACCAAAAAAACACCAAAAAAATTGAAAAATAAAAAATCACATAAAAATTGAAAATGAAATAGATCTGAAAAAATTAGATCATGCCTTAGGGAAGCACTCGATGAAGAATTGATTTTTAATCTTCCCTTAATAAAGGCCATAGATCACTTCCCCGACCTCAAACGATTTGTGAGAAGTAAATTATGCCTAAGAGGTCGGGCAACAAGAGGATGAGGACTGAAAGACACATAGTGTCTATGGTCACCTCCTTGGTGATGGGGAGAAAGATCAAGAGCCGCAGAGTGAAGCGGTTGCCTAGGGTTGAATGTGAAATCAAAGACACTATCTTTACCCATTCAAGAATCGATGATGACTCTCCGATAAATATCCTCCCGACCTCTGTGTTTGACAAGCTCAAACTCAGGACAATCAAAAAGTCAAGAGAGATCGTTCAGCTGGCTGATCGATCTATCAAACAGTCGAGAGGAGCCATTTCCATCATCATAACTTTCCAAGGTGTTCTACTCCAGGTAGACTTCACGGTCATTGACATTGAGCACCGAGGAGAGTTTACGCAGTCTCCTATTTTTCTCCTGAAGCCGTTCTTAGCCTTGGCTAAGGCGACTATAAATTACGAGACTCGGGAAATCGATTTTACAGCATTGGGAGCGTTTCGACCTCACCCATTCTTTGATACACTTTACTCTAAGGTGATCCGCATATCCACTCACAGTCGTGACCATAAAGAGGTAGATGAGTCCCACCTCTCTGTTACACCTGAAAGACCGACTGTCCGGAATACCGTTGGTTCAGAGACTCCCCACACCTCCACTTCATCAATTGCTTGCACTACCACCGTGACATCTTCTAAGGAGGACTCACGACCAGAAGCTATCATTGAGTCGGACACGACCTTTATTGATTGCCTTGACCATTTTGATGATCCGGCACAAGAGCCCAATAATGCCAAGCCAACTGAGATCACTAGCACCTTCTCGGGACGTGTGCTGACCCTTCAAGATATTACAATATATATGGTGACTCGTCTGATGAGGAACCCATGGTCAGCGCCACACCACATCCCGAACCTTCAAAGGAGACAACCGAGACTAAATTAACCCTACACGAAAACACAGTTGCTCCCTCCTCTAGTCGGTTATCTAGTGAGACAAAATCGAGAAATGATTCCTCGAGGAGTTCTCCCGAACCCCTCAAGGTGTGTCGTTCTCCATTTCCTCTCAATGATTCAGGTTCTAGAAAACCGACTAAGAAAGTCTCCTTCAACAAACCATGGAAGGAATTTTCTGAGGAGTCCTCATCAGGTCCGGATGAGGTGATTTATATGAATGAGCTCAGTTCGGTTGTTCTCAAGCCGTATCTAAGCAAACAGCCGTGTGTCGACCCGTGTTGGACGATCCCTTCACCTCACTACTATTCATCCGAGGATGATTCCGACAACGACACACTTGTATATTCTCCTCACCTCCTCATCCACACAAGAAGGTTCGTTACAAACCTTCTTGACCTCTGTATATTCTCCAGATCTCATCGGTTCTCACACTCACATCTGTCCTATACTTAGGCTGACCAAAGCCTAAGTATAGGGGGGACTGATGCCCGCCATGTATATAATCCTCCATTTTCCCTCTTAACCTCGCTCGCCCCATTTATGATCATCTTCTACACTTAGGCTGCCAGAGCATAAGTATAGGGGGGCGGAACAACCTCCATACTTTTTGTTGTTTTAGCTCTCCTACGCTTAGCACGAGCTATATCTTTTTCCTCGCTTTTCGTGCTCTGAGGACATAACACGTGCTAAGTATAGGGGAGCGTGTATATACTACATATATACTTTACCCATAGCTCGTACTTTCATGTATTTTCGCGTATTTTGTAAATATTATGCAATAAGTACGGGGTGGGTAAAAATTGATTTTTTTAAATACATGTATACTTGTATAATATGTATATTATATAACAAATGTATAATTTGTATAACACTTATAAACTCTTGAAAAATTATTGTAAAATAGGAGGTATACCAAATTTTTGAAAAAAACACACAAAAAAAACAACAAAACAAAAACAAAAAAATAGGCTTCTTATTTACTCTTGCATATCATCCTTGCATTTCAAAAAAAAAGGTCTTGCACTTCATCCATACAACATGTCATCTGCATCTCATATGCATATCTAGCATATGCAATGTGAAAAGTTAGTTGGTTCTGAACCAAGTTATGAATATATGTCGAGGATGGATTTGATTTGACCTTAATCTACCTAATTTCAGAGGAACCTTGTAGGAACTGGAGTTAAGATTTTTCAGGTCAAGTGACTTAATTCTTTGAGTCCGCAAGTCTATGTTCACATGTCATCTTGATTGGTCTAAGTAGAATATTTCGTACACACACACACGATTCTTTTAGACAATGACCTAACTTGGACAAGCACCATGCACGTAGCTCTTCATTGATGAGGTGGTGAGGAGGTAGAATCCTTTGGCTTGGAGTAGCACACTGGTGGAAACATCCATCCTCTAGGGAGGAAAGTGCATCTCAACCTAGTCTGATGGTGTTGACATCTAAGGACGGGATGCTGTGGGTTGCAATAAAGCTTCAAAAGAGGGATAGTCTACTGGCTCAAGGGGAAAAACTCCTGATGTACATGCTGCACCTTGTATATAGTTCAAAAAAAATGCAAGAACTCCAAAAAAGGTGGACAAGCCTTATTAAAAATAAAATGCCTGCCGGAGTAGATATATTTGCAAGAAGCCTGCAGCTGGATGACTTCGCTACACTGGTCAAGCATCCTGGGATAGGTAGCTACACTGGCTACTGTCCATTCTTCTCTCCACCCCCTCTTCTTGAGCTGGTCGCACTTGAACTTAGAAGGGAATACCCCGCTCCTCGAGAAAAGAGTTATTGGACCGGGGAATTAGAGTTACCTTGTTAGAGGACGTTGGTTCTTTGTCATTTCTGATGTGGAGAGCTATATTGCACTTACACAGTACAAGTAAGAATCATAGTCGAGCGTTAAAAAAAAAGAATCATAGTCGTTAGAAATTTGCGTTTGAGGATTTGTTCTGACCTGACTGTTGAGGCGTCTTGAATAGAAGACTTGTGGAACTTAAAGGCTGTTAGGTCTTAAATTCAGAACCTAATAAGGTTCCTCCACATTATTAATCCAAAGGTCGAGTCAAGCTCAATTTTCAACTTTTGTTTATGACCTTGGTATGGAACCCAAAATCATTTCACTTTGGTTGCTCGGGGACGAGCAAGGTTTAAGTACAGGGGGTTGATGAACATGTGATTCATCACTCTAAAAGTTGAAAATATAGCTTTGTTCTCGGGTAATTAGATGCATATTTCCACGTATAATGCATACTTAGCATTCATGCATGCATAAATAATATCTGCATTTTAGCTTCATATTTGCATTAAATAAGGAGCCAAATTCACTTGTAAAAATCGCCTATTTGTATATATTTTATACTAACTCCAAATTCCATAAATTCAACTCTATAGTGTATATACTACTAACACTAATACAAGAAAAATACCAAAAAAATACTAACTTATAAAATTGACCAATAAAACCCAAATCCAAGTTTGAGACCATGAACTTTAAAATGTGTATATCTCTCTCTTACAGCATCCGATTTAGGTCTACTCCTTTTTAAAATAATATACATTCAGAGACCTTCAAAATAAGACCAATTTCATTAAAATCGTAGCTCGTATGCAAAACTTGAGTTTTGGGCCCCTATTGTATATTGTACGTATTTATATTTGTACCCTTATATTTTATAGCTTCATTTGACCTCCTTTTCATTTTTGGTCAACATGAAACTTGTAGAACTTTCATGTTTTGAGTTTTTCCAAATTCGGCCATCTTCCCCCTCTTATTTAACTTTCTTTGTCGCAATAATGTGATTGGGCCACGTGGCACCATCTGGTTGCGCCACGCGGCCCGGTTCCTTACACGCCACGCACCCCTCTCTATCTGTCGTTGGATCACTCCCTCTCCCTTCAGATATCCACCGTTCTTCCCGCATCTGACATCGACCATCCGATCAAAGCTCACAGACCACCTGGACCGCATGCTTCTGCCTTAACCACGTCTCACCACGTGACTCCATCATAGCTTTCCATCTCTTCTTCAGGCACCGCATCTTAGCTGCCCACTCCGCTTCATCTCGCAACCATCCGATCAAAGTCCAATTACCATCAAGGCCGTCCGCCCGCGCCTCTTCCCCAGCTCTCCACGTGGCACTCTTGGCGCCCGCCGATCCTCCATCCATTGATCAAATCCCCGCCAGTCCACGTGCGCTCCTCCAAGCGGCCGTGCCCCTCCCCGCGCACGGCCCTCCAGCAGCGGCGCCAACCCTGCGCGTCGCCGCAGCCACGTCACCGCCGCCGTCCCGCGCCAGGCCGCCCCGCCCGCCTTCCTGTGCCCTAGCGTGAAAAAGGGAAGAACGTGGGTTCCTTTATTGGAACCCACGTTGGAAGGTCAATTTTTATTTTTTTATTTTTTTGTGAAAATTGCACTTTCTTCTTTTCAATTTTCTTTATTTGCAAAATAGTCCCTGTGCATAGTTTGTATTTTCAATTTCATTTTTTGTATTGCATAGACACCCTTGATTTTATGCATTAATTTGGACAGTCATCTTGCGTCATTTATTTTAATGAAAAATAACACATCGATGAGCAACTAATTCTTTATCTTTTGGCTATTTATTTACATTTTTTTGAGCATTGGAGAATTTATTAAAAATCAGAGATTGAAATTGAGTGATATTTTACCTAATTAAGCTCTGAAATTCGCACACATTCATTTATTGCTCCAAAAATTATAAAAATATTGCGGATGATGCCTCTAGTTGTGTTTTAATTACTATCCAATTTGCATCTAAATCAGAGTTGTATTTTGTATAAAATAAATCGTTTAGTGATTTCTGTAAATGATTTTTAATTAAATCCATAAATAATATTTTTGCAAAATTTCAACTCTCATGGATTGTTCATTAAAACATCTATTTAAGATAATTTTGGTTCTGGATGAGTTTATTTTGTGGATTAATTATGAATTAAATACTAGCAGTCATTCTGTTTTCATTAAAAAATTCATAAAAAATCATATAGTGTCAAAAAATTTCAAAAAAATAATTTAGCTTTCTTTCATCATATTTAACTTCCAGTAAAATTTTCATAATTTTTGCATTTCATTTGCAAGAAAAATTCATAAAAATCGCAAAAAATTACATTTTTTCGTTGTTGCATTTTAACCCCAAAAATTCCAAAAAAATACATTTTGCATTCATCATTGGATTAGGTTTTTAGGAAATTTATAGCTTGGCTAAATTGGATTAATTTCACATTAAAATTAATTTCGCTAAGTTGCTGATTTTCTTAATAATCTAGTTCATCCATATTTGTGCATTTGCATTTTTATTGCATAAAAAAATTACAAAAAAATCCCACTTGGAAAACCCTTAGCTAATTCTCCTAACTTGATCCGAAGTTGTTCTTTGCCTCCTTGAGTCGACCCTGGAGCTTGCCCAGGTTAAAAATACATAAAACCGCACATTAATTAATTCATCGATTCTTCTATTCATGCGGTTTATTTTTGATCGATTCGAATTTATCTAACTGCAACGAAATCGTTAATTCGATACTATTAAAAGGATAAAAATCAAGATCAATCAATGCTCCAGCTTGTGGTGGAGTGTTGGAGTATTTGCTTGTGCGCTATATGAGTTGTAGGAGGGTAAATGGATCTCTCCAGAATCCATTTACCCATCCAAGAGTTTAGTCCCGCATCTACCAGTGGTGGGACTTGGAGGCTCTGTGGAGGCTATATAAGGAGCCACAGACCTCTTGTATCAGATGAGAAAGTGCAATGAACACATATGCCCTTTGAGGGCTTCTCCCGTGGTTTCGTCCCGCTCCTTAGGGAGTAGGGTTCCATGTAAAAATCTTTGTTCTTCATGTCTATGTTTCTTGATTTATCAATTCCGCTTCCGCTTCCTATTTTCTAACAATGTACGAGAAAGCTATCAAGAAAGCAACATTCGATCTCCACCAGGTCTTCGAGTTCTTCTGAAAGTAGTCAGAAGACTCAGTACTCTTTTGGTAGACTACAAGATCCGAGGACGATGTTTCCGTTGTATATTTGCTTATTTACATATGCTATCTATGTTATAGTCGTCTTTGCTTATATTTGAGAATATATCTGCGATTATTCTAACTGCTGCTTATTCAAGATATCACCGTATTTATAATCAGAATTATTTGTGATATTGTTGAAAGGAAAGATATTGCATAATATTGTGAAATATTTGTTTCTATCCTTAACATTTCTCTGCACAAACTTTCGGATTCTATCCTTAAATTTCCAAGAAGTTCGTGGATCGACGAAGTATGCTCTTCAAAGGAAGTCAGAGGACAGTCGGAGATCGTGATCAAGTTGGCCATGGTACATAACCCTTATTGTACAGAGGGACCTTATAGTGCATTCATTCATTCAATATCAGAAAGGGAGTGAAACAAAACCAATAACTTTTATTGATAAATCATTTATTACAATAACATTTACTGTAGGAATGGTTCGCCTCGGGCTCACATTGCTAACAGAAAGGAGACAAGCCATGTGATCTCATTGGTGGCTTAGACCACTGCCTTGTATTCTGCCTTTGCACTTGATCTGGAGATCACCACCTGCTTCTTTCTTTTCTAAGTAACCAGGTTACTCCTAACGCGCATGGCTTATCCTGTAGTGGATCAACAGTCCTCATGAGAGGTGGCGTAGCCAACATATGTATAGGCGGGGACATCAGGATGACCATTGACCCCATGAAAAGAGTCCACGTCCGGGAGATTCCTTCAAGTATCGAAGGATCAGAAGAACATCCTGACAATGATTGTAAAGGGAGCTCTCCATGTGCTGGCTGGCTCTGCTCACAACATATGATATATCTGACCTAGTAATAGTGAGATAGAGAATTTTAGCCACCGTGATTCTATACCGTGTAGTATCCTCAAACGTAGTATCAAAATATGTGGAACTTCTACAGGGATGCCGGATGGCTTGCATCCAAGTACTCCAGCCTCAGTTAGAATGTCAAGGAAACACTTCCTTTGTAAGAGATGGAGCTCCTCTATAGTCGGCATACACACTCCCTCTCGACTACGTAACCCGACGACTGCATCATAAACTTCCTCCTTGAGGTTACCATAGAGAAAAGCATTCTTCACATCAAGTTGAAAAATAGGCGATGCCTTATTAGCAACCAAAAGAATGGTGCATATGGACCCCATTCTGGCAACTGGAGAGGTCTCAAAGTAATCAATCCCATAGGTTTGTGTGAAGTCTTTTGCAACTAATCTTGCTTTCAATCTGTCAATGGACCAATTAGACGGCTACTTGGTCGTAAAGACTCATATGCAAGTTACATGTCGAACTCCTAGGAGTCACAACACAAGATCCTACATGCCCTAGGAGGTAATGGCATCCATCTCCTCATCCATGGTATCTCGCTAGCTCTGGTCTTGCATTGTACTATGATGATCTTTGGTGACGAAAACAACATTCATGGCATCTGCAAACCTCTTATCACAGCTAGATAAACCATCGGTAGAAGTAAAATGTGACATATGAAGAAAAGTACATTGCCTCTTTTGCTTGCGGAGAGCTATCAGAAGCTCCTCAGGGACATCCGGGGCAACAATGGTGGGAGCACTTGAAGAGGACATATCATCATGCAAAAAAGGATCTGGAAGAGGAACACAAACAAGTGTAATGGTGTGCTTGCATGTATAGACGATCGGTAGAGTTGGAAGATCCAAAGGGATGTTACAAACAATATATGTAAAGAAGCTATTCTTCTCAAAGAAAGTGACACTCGTAGAAATGTAGTATTGACGCCCAACATAATCATAACACCGATAGATTTTTTGAGTATGAGAGTACCTAAGAAAAACACACTTGATGGCCCTAGGTGACAATTTATCAGCGCATAGAAGTTGTGAACATATGCAATGCACCCAAAATTTCTCAAAGGTAAAGGAAAATGAGATTCTGTGGGGTATAATAGAGAGAAAAGAGTTCCCCCTTTTAGGACAGAAGATGGAACCCTGTTGAAAAGATTAACAACGGTAAGGATGGCAATACCCCCAATAGTACTTCAGAATATTCATCTGAGTGGGGAGAGGTCTAGCAATATCAAGCAAATGTCGGAGTTTCCTTTCCGCTACCCCATTCTGTTGAGAGGTATATGGACATGATGTTTGATGAACAGTCCCCTGAGAGGCAAAGAAAGACGTCAAGTCCTGTTTTTTAGGAGAAATACATCAAGGCTTGTTGGATGAATTCAAGTGCATTGTTAGTTTGAATAATTTGAATACGTGTAGAGAAAGAAGTTTTGATATATTGAAAGAAATTTATGACAATTTTAGTAATCTCCAAACGTTCCTTTATTAGGTAAATCAAGAAGATATACTATAATCATCCACAAACACAATAAAATAGCGATGACCACTCAAAGTTTGGATCGGACAAGGTCCCTAAACATCACAATTAACAAGACCAAAAAGAGTGGTGCGACAAGACTCAACATGAACTGGAAAGGAAGTTTGATGATGTTTCCCGAACTTACATACCTCACACTGAAAGGGCTTCATAGTAGAGAGTTCATGGAATGTCATGGATAGAGCCCTGGCGGAAGGATGCCTAATGTGCAAATGTCGTAGGAGTGGGTCTTTGGAGATGGATGCAACACCATCAAACTTGAAATCCGAGGGTAGGTTAAGATAATAGAGGCCATTATTCTCATGCTCTCCGCCAATAATCTGCCTCGTCCAGATGTCCAGAAAATAACAATAAAATTCATCAAATATCACACGGTAATTAAGCTCAACATAGAGCTTATGAACAAACAATAAGCTGAGAAGGAAACATAAGCACAACAAACCCCAGACAGTCGGAGCTTGGAAGATAACTCCATGGTTCCGATACTAGTAACAGGCGAGTGAGTTTCATTGGCGACTTGAACTGACTTCACCAAGGGAGAGGGTTTGGAGAAGGTTAGGATACGTCCTCCAGTCAGATGAGTATAGGCTCTAGAGTCAATGATGCAAGCGGGAGCAAGATGAGTTGCAGAGTTGGCTACTATACCTGTAAGGGTAGCCAAGGCAACAATGATAGTCTCACTGGAAGAAGAAAAAATGAGTCCAGAATTCTGGAGAATCTATATCAAAGGGGAGTACTCTGCATCATCGAGATGTACCATCTTTCCATTGTGGTTCGTAGTAGGAGTCGCCTCTCCAGCATTATAGGCGTTTTCATAGGCACTATTGGCTAGATAAGGAGGTATGCCAAACTTCTGCCATCATCGTTCAGATAGGAGGTTCCGACGACCACAATGAGTGCACTGTGGGTATGGAGGAGCAGTATGATCTCGTCCACGACCATGACCCATGTCATGTCCATGGTTAAAATCTCGTTCACGGTCGTAGCTAGAGTCATCTCTACGGTCTCCGCGAAAGCTCTGCACCTCCTCCTCTCCTAGATGATGCAACGTGAGCAGAGTTCTCTGTGGGAGGTAAGGTAGAAGGCCGTGCAACATATGTCTCAAGTTCTTGTAGATGTCCAAAGATGATCGATCTCCAACATTGGCAGTATGTCAAACATCAGAAATTGCTCCTTCACTGCATGATATCTAGGATGTAGGCCATCAAGGAAGCGATTCACCTTCCAGTTCGAACACTTTTGTATCTGTTTGGTACAACATGAGGGGTGAAAGATCGCAATCTCCTCGTACAAGCTAGTGAGATGCATGTAGTACTCAACTAGTGTAGACTCACCTTGAGATGCAGACCAAATCTGCCTGATGTCAGTAAGACGTGACTTCGTCCTCTTCTGGGAGTATGTCTGCTTAAGATACTTCTACATCTCTATAACCGTGTCCTTGAAAAGAAGATTCGAGGGAATATGTGCGTCAACGCTGTTGGTCATCCAGTTGGTAACCTGGTAGTTGTCTGTGAGCCAGTTGTCATAGTCTTTATCCTTCTCATATGGAGGATCTTTAGTCAGGATATGGATTTTCTGTTAACCATTAATGAACATCTTGAAAGAACTAGGTCATAACACATAGTTTTCGGTGCCCTTAAGTGTAGCATCCGGTCAAACCCGAAGTCGTCCGATTTTGGGTCTAATGAACCCAAAAACATTGTCGGCCAATACTAACCAACCTAAAACGACCAATTGGTAGTGAATCAAAAGTTGTTCGGGTGAAATCTATCAAAAATCGGTCGTTTCGTAGAGCGCGCCGCGAAAAGCCGCGACGCGAATTCAGAAACCGCGAAACGAACCGAGACTGTCATTTGATCCAATTCGACGACACGAGACCAACGGAATCGACCGTTCGTCAATCGGAGGTCGTTTGATATTTTTAAATCGCAAAATTTAACCTTAAACAAAAACCGTATCTGAAATTTCGGGGTTTCAAAACCCAATCGGAAGTATATCAATATGGTACTCATATTGATCGTCGTCCTGAGACGGTCAAATTGAGATATTGCGCATCGAAATCCGAGGTCCGAGGCGCGATTACGGTTAAATTTAAGTATAATAAATAAAGAGCAAATATATATATATATATAATAATCAAAACCAGACAGTGCAATCGGCTACTGTTGGTTTTAAAAAAAAAAAAAATTAATTCAAAAGATTTTGTGTAATCTGTTGTGTAATCTGTTGTATATGACAGTTGTCTCCATTTGTGAATCCTCTCCCGCCCACTTGTCTAACATGTGAGATTCTCCTCCTTGTATATATAACCACAATTTCCCTTCTCTTCTTTTGTTTTATATTTCTCCAACGAGAGAAGAACCTTAAACCCTTCTCCTTTCCTCAAGCTGGAGGCTCTTGCTGCAGAGATTTGCTATGAGCTACTGCTGCATGCAGTAGCAATCCTTGAATCAAGGCACTCTCTTCATTCCTGGACATCAAGAGGTATCATCTAAACCTTGCTCTGCATTCTCTTGTCTCCCAATTCCCTACTTTCCAACGAAAGATGCCATCTTCTCTCTTTTCTTTATTAAGTATCTTTCCTTTATTATTCCTCTTCTTCATATTATCAATTTCCCTTTTTATCCTTAAATTCCAGCAATGAAAAACCAACCTCCAGCTGCTGTTCTTGACTCCAGTATCCAATCGTGCATGTTGGTAATCTCCAAAATGGGGGATTCTTTTTAGGTACCATCCCTAGTCTATTCTGTTGCTGTCATACATGCAAATTCACACCATTTAGATCCAATTTCTTCTCTTTCTTTTAATGGATCATACGACATTGCGGCCTTGTTGATAAAATATTCTATAAGTATCTAAGATAAAAGGTTGGAACGATGTTACAATAGATATAATCACGATCATACTTCTCTGCCAGTTGATTCCAATCTCAATCATATTCCTCTACTCTGAAATTTTCAATTTCAATTATATATATATATATATCTGTTTACTAAAGTTCAAGTTCGTAAATTTCTATCTCAGTCAGATATCTAAACTCAGAAAATTTAATTTCAATAATATATTTGCTGGGTTAATTTCCATTTCGTAAATCTGATTTCTCTTTTCAGTATAAGTTCAATTTCAAATCATATTTTAGAATATGTAAATTATCTATTGTGAACCAGATAACAGGAAAAAAAAAAAAAAGAATCGAAAATTTTATATCAATTGGGTTGTGAACTATCCTTTTCACGTGAACCATCCTCTTCAAATTGATGGCTAGAAAACTCTATATTAGTTGCACATGATCATCAAACTAAATTCATTTAAGCAATTTGTTTATCAATTGTTGTCTGTTATATATCAACTGCAGTCTAATATAGCAGGCAGTAAGACAGATTTGTACCCCAAAGCAATGGTTATATGTCGTTGCAGTTTCCGACCCCAAAGTTCATCATCTTACTTCTCTATAGCCTTAACCTAGCATGATCATGTAGTGAATATGCTTGTCAGAAATTTTAGATAACTGGTGATAGTGGGTCCATGGATGTTTTGCATGATTTATAGCACAATCAACACATTTTGAGGTACTTGATATATAAGCTATAGACAACGGAGGACTTTATCTCGTGTTTCCATCTGTATTTAAAAAAATCAGTATGCACATCTCAATTAAATGGACCACTTGCCAGTGAACACATGGTTTTTCATTTCTTTTAATATATATAATGTGGTAGAAGTGTTTTCTTGCTAATATTCATCTTACAAATTACAATCTTATATCTCTTACCAGGTTGATAGACAAAATATATACCCTCATCAGAATGGAAGTGCGTTAAAATAGATACAGAGCATATGATTCTTTTGAATAATTAGATTCAAAATTCGTATAGTCTAACCAATCAAGCTTGTAATCAAGCTTGTAAGATGATCATATATGATATGGAATTATGAATATAAAATCAATAAATCTAGATGTTTTAATAAGAAACAATGACGAGTAATGTAGCAGGACTTGTTCAAAATATGGGACGGTTACCTTAGAAGGGATGTTTCATTGAATGGTGGATTAAGATTAACATGGAGAAACCATATGATTATAGTTAAGTGAGAGATCCCATGACTAAATTCTTATAACAAAATTAGAGACCTCTAAGAATATATATGTTTGAAGAAGCATCCGTGATAACTAAATTATATGCCGGTCATGGTGATCTTTACACCAGACTGTGCGAGGGCGCGGTGACCCTCAACTGAGCGGAAGAAAGGAAGCTCAGTTAGGGCAGCGGCCGTTTAATGCGCGGGTCTAGGATCCCAGTCTTTTACACGGTTTTTACGCGAGCTCGCAGTGTTTTTACGCCTCGTTGGGATCCAGACTTTAGACCAGTTCCGCTGACCCTGTTTTAGGATGCCCAGGCGGGGGATCCTGGTTTTTTTTCAGCTTTACGTACGAGCTCGGTTGCCCATACTAGTCGGGCTGTGTTTTTCTAGAGCGACTTTTCTAGGGAGTCTCTCTCACCCGTCTCAGTGGCGTAGTTGGAGAATAGACCTATCCCTCTATTGGACCGCGCTTCCAATTAGAGGGCGAGACGGAAGAGCCATTTGCAGGCTTCTTCACCGCTTGAGTTACTTCGCCAACAGACTGGCGATTCTATATCTAGATCATCCATATCTACATCAACAACATCTGGAGTTATATCTGAAACATTGGAATTAAGAGTCGAGAAGTTACGATCAACAGTTAGGGTTAGTAGGAAATGACCATTATCTCTACCCAAGAATTTAATTAAATTAATAGATCTTTCTAATCTTAACTTTTCCATTTTTACTTACCAACGGGATCTCTAAAGAAAATGATATATGTGCTTACACTCATACACTCATGAATACGCAACTAGTTATACATATATCACATGTGGGAAATGCCAGGTTATGGGACAACATTTGAGATGCTTACAAGTAATCTGAAAAGCCGTTTTTCATTTGCAAGTAGAATTAAATCTTAATTTGAGTTGCTCTCGCCTTTCTGCTTGCTTTCTTTTGTAAATAATAAATGCCTGTTATTTTATATAAGTTTTTGGGGGGGGTACCAGCAACCGCTGACGCCTTTTCTCCCTATTGTGTGTGGCAGGCAAACAGCCTGCAGTTTAGTAGCCGCTCAGTACATACATGCTTCCAGGAGATATAGTGTACACCCGACGGTATGGTTTACTTTGTCTTAGTTTTTGTTCAGATAATGATGTAAATGCTATCTCTTTTGTCACATTTTGGGATATATGTTGTACATGGAATATGCTTGTACATGTTGTAAATAGATATGAATATTAATGAAAGGAAATTTTGGTGATGTCTGTCTCTTTTACTTGTGGTCATGTGATTGAGAATGAATGTCATAGTCGCGAAAAAAAAAAAATTTTCCCTGTATTTTTACAACTTGTGCGATATAATTGTGAATGATATCTTGCGAATTGCGCGTAAACGGGTACCCGGATCCTGAGGGGTTTACAGTTTGGTATCAGAGCTGTGGTACCCCGATACGCACATTCGCGATATTACAATTCCGATCGCATTAAGATCTCGAATAGCGACAGTCTACCGACTTGTCGTGAGTTCGAGAAGGGAAATATGACATTCATATTCAATAACCACAGATGTCACCAATTTCATTAATTTTCATCTTATATCCCAAGAAGAGAAAAGCATTTATGATAAATATCTGTCTAGGGCAGTTTTATGACTAATTATGGTTCTTATGCAGAGCCATGGCATCCCGACCAGGTCAGGATACCTCTGATCAGCTGGCACGCATACTGAGCGCACTTACTGATCTTCAGCAGCAGCAGGCTGCTATGAGAGGCCAGCAGGAGCAGATATTGGCCCAGCAGACCGAGATTGCTGACAGGCAGACGGACATAGAGATGAGATTTGAGGATCTGTCAGATTTCACGTACCATCCATCTCAGGATGGGATACGACAGGACCAGCACCAGTCCGTGGAGGTGGAGCAGCCTCACCCTGATGATCCACTAGAGGCCATTCCAGAGCATGGAGCTGAGGAGGATGCAGACTTAGACAGAGAGCAGGACCCTGTTGACCTTGCTGACGAGGATGCACACGAGTTTGCAGCCATTCACAGGCACCAGTCAGTCTTCACTTCTTATCAGCGGGCCAACATACCCTTGTTCGAGGGCACAGGTCCACCAGATGACGCTGAGCAGTGGCTGATGAGAGTAATGAAAGTGCTCAGGGCGATTAATGCGCCACGAAACACGTGGCTATCTTTCGTAGAGTACTCACTGATAGACTTCGCCGAGCGATGGTGGATGGCCGTAGTGTCCGAGTTAGGCCGAGAGCCTACTTGGAACGATTTTGTGACGAAGTTCAGAGCCCACTTCTTTTCTGCGAAGTGGAGGGAGTCCCAGCGCCGACTGTTTGCAGAGCTTCGTCAGGGACAGATGACAGCCCGGGATTACTTTATCAGATACACAGAGCTGTCACGACACACACGAGCAGCTGGCGCATTTCCAGAGGAGAATCTGGAGAAGTTCATTGGCGGCATGCGAGAGGAGGTGCAGGAGAAGCTGGCTGGACTACACATCACTTCTATATCCGAGGCTACCGATGCTGCGGAGAAGTTCGAGGACATCAGAGGGAGACGTTACGGGAGCTCGTCTGGAGCACCGCCTAGACCGCGGCGATATTTTGGGCCGATACGTCGACCATTTCAGCAGCAGAGGTCAGCCAGACGGTTCCGACCTACAGGTTCGACATTCTCTGGCAGTGCTCGCTCTTCTCCATCGACTACTCTAGGAGGAGCACTTGCCGGACGAGGTACAGAGTCCGCTCGACCATCTGGGTCGCAGCGAGCAGATAGACCACCTGCAGGACCAGCTCGGAGCACGGACACAGCTACTCCCTCTACTCGACCAGTCCGGTGCTACCGATGTCACGAGTGGGGACATTACCGTGCACAGTGCCCACAGGCTTCTGGCGAGCCTCAGCCACAGCCTTCTCAGCCACAGCCTCAGACACAGCGTTCAGGGAGTTTCCGTGGCAGGAACTCCAACTTTAGGCGGCAGCAGCAGAGACAGACGCAGAGTGTGGCAGGTTCTAGTGCTGCATCAGCCAGGCAGGGACAGTTACATGCCGTTACTGAGGAGCAGGCACGTTCAGCGGCTACTGTAGTGAAAGGTCCCCCAACTTATGTGGGCCGACCTTTCCATGTTTTATTTGATTCCGGCGCGACACACTCTTTCCTTGCTTCGAGGTTGCTTGTTTCTTTAGATAGAGTTGCAGAGACGCTATCGTCTCCATATCACATCCGAGGGCCAGGTGGCCAGTTATTTGTCATATCTCTGATAGTCAGGCACTTGCCCGTACTGATTGGCGGTTACGAGATGATCGCAGACTGTCTACTCCTACAGCTGGATGAGTTCGACTTGATTTTAGGCATGGATTGGCTATCCACTCATCATGCACTTGTTGATTGCTTTAGGAAGACGGTTGTCTTCAGGATTCCAGGTCTACCAGAGTTCACCTTTGAGGGTACTACACATGACTCCACCATGGAGTACATTTCAGTATTGCGAGCCCAGCGACTTGTTGATCAGGGTTGCGATTCCATATCTTGCTTTTGTTCGGGAGGTGTCTGATCAGGAGCCGATGATACAGGACATCCGAGTAGTCTCAGAATACCCTGACGTATTTCCTGATGAGCTACCAGGGCTACCTCCTGAGAGAGAGATTGAGTTCGAGATCACATTGTTGCCAGATGCACAGCCGATCTCGATGGCACCATATCGCATGGCACCAGCCGAGTTGAGGGAGCTGAAGGTGCAGTTGCAGGAGTTGCTTGACTTGGGATTCGTGAGGCCGAGCACGTCACCTTGGGGTGCTCCGGTTCTATTTGTCAAGAAGAAGGATGGATCCATGAGACTATGCATCGATTACAGGCAGCTGAACAAGAGAACGGTGAAAAACCGTTATCCCTTGCCACGTATCGATGATTTGTTCGACCAGCTCCAGGGATCTTCGGTTTTCTCGAAGATCGATCTTCGCTCAGGCTACCATCAGCTGAGGATTCGCGAGTCGGATATTCCGAAGACAGCCTTCAGGACTCGCTATGGACACTACGAGTTTGTGGTGATGCCGTTTGGGCTCACCAATGCACCTGCGGCTTTCATGGATATGATGAACCGTATCTTCCGTCCATACTTGGACAGGTTTGTAGTGGTGTTCATCGATGATGTGCTCATCTATTCACGGAATGAAGAGGATCATGCTAATAATCTGCGAATCGTCTTAGACACATTACGAGAGCACAAGCTATATGCCAAGTTGAGCAAGTGTGAGTTCTGGTTATCCCAGGTCTCATTTCTCGGGCATATTATTTCTGGAGCAGGCATTGCGGTTGATCCCGCGAAGATAGATGCAGTTATGTCTTGGGAACAGCCCAAGACAGTCACTCAGATTCGGAGCTTCCTCGGATTAGCGGGCTATTACAGACGCTTTGTCAGCGGATTTTCACGCATCGTCCGTCCATTGACACGATTGACGCAGAAGGGAGTTCCATTTATTTGGGACGATTCATGTGAGCAGGCCTTCCAGACACTGAAGGAGAGGTTGACCACAGCGCCTATTCTTGCTCTTCCTTCAGGCACTCAGGACTATGCAGTCTACACAGATGCATCTGGAGAAGGTCTAGGAGCAGTATTGATGCAGAGAGGACAGGTGATTGCTTACGCATCACGACAGTTGAGACCGCACGAGCGGAACTACCCCACACATGACTTGGAGTTGGCGGCAGTTGTCTTCGCTTTGAAGATCTGGCGCCACTATCTATATGGGGTGAACTTCGAGATTTTCACAGACCACAAGAGTCTGAAGTACATCTTTGATCAGAAGGAGCTGAACATGAGGCAGCGCAGATGGCTCGAGTTGCTGAAGGATTATGATTGCACGATCTCTTACAATCCCGGTAAGGGAAACGTGGTGGCTGATGCACTTAGCAGGAGAGCACATGCAGAGGGTACGGCGAACTGGCTATACACGTGGGATACACTTGCAGCGTTGAGCGATTGGCATCCCCAGGAGAGCGCATCCACTTCTACCGCCGTACCTCCACGATACAGCAGTCTTTGGGATCGTATTGTTGAGGGCCAGAAGACCGATCCTTGGATTCATGATAGATACATGCGCGCCGTCAAGGACGAATTTGATGACTTTGTTGTGATGGAGTCTATTTTATGGAAGGCAGGACGGGTCGTTGTACCCCATGACGAGCAGCTTCGCAGAGACATTCTCGACGAGGCACACAGTTCACGGTTATCTATCCATCCAGGCAGTACGAAGATGTACCGTGATCTGCGTCGACATTTCTGGTGGGATGGGATGAAGCGCGATGTGGCGCTACATGTTAGCAGATGTATGACCTGTCAGATGGTCAAGGCCGAGCACAGGAGACCGCCAGGATTACTGCAGTCTCTCCCCATTCCCGAGTGGAAATGGGAGAGCATTTCTATGGATTTTGTCACAGGATTGCCGAAGACGCCAGGTGGCCATGATTCTATATGGGTCGTTGTTGATAGGTTGACCAAGTCAGCCCATTTCATACCTGTCCACACGACTTATACTCCATCCAGGTTGGCCAAGCTCTATGTGCAGAACATTATCAGGCTACATGGTATACCACGAGAGGTGGTGTCTGACAGAGATTCGAGATTTACATCTCACTATTGGCAGCAGTTCATGTCAGCACTACAGACAGAGCTGAAGATGAGTTCTGCTTATCATCCGCAGACTGACGGGCAGAGTGAGCGCACCATTCAGACACTTGAGGATCTACTTCGCGCATGCACTTTGGAGTGGAAAGGGTCCTGGAAGGACCATTTGCCTTTGGTGGAATTCACGTACAACAACATCTATCACTCCAGTATTGGCATGGCACCATTCGAGGCCCTATACGGGCGGAGATGCCTCACACCTCTCAGTTGGCGTGAGGTAGGTGATCATGCTTTATATTCCGTGGATCTCTTGGAGGAGACTGCGAGAGCTGTTGATCTTGTGAGGCGGAGGCTTCTGACGGCACAAAGCCGCCAGAAGAGCTATGCGGATCGTCGGAGGAGAGACTTAGAGTTTCAGGTAATGTAATTATTTTCTCCTCATCCACTCAATTATGATATATATGTGTTCAACTTAATCCCATACTAATGACAATCCTATAAATTATAGGTTGGAGAGTGGGTATTTTTGCGAGTATCTCCCATGAAGGGAGTGCAGAGATTCGGTGTTCGCGGCAAGTTGGCGCCGCGATATGTTGGACCTTTTGAGATTCTGGCTAGAGTAGGGAAAGTGGCATACCGAGTAGCCCTTCCTCCACATCTTTCAGCTATTCATGATGTTTTCCACATATCCAACCTGAGGAAGTATGTCCATGACCCTCGCCACGTCATCAGTTACGAGAATCTTGACGTAGAGCCAGATCTGACTTATGAGGAGAAGCCAGCCCAGATACTTGATCGTGCTGTGAAGAAGCTTCGCAGCAAAGAAATTTCATTGGTCAAGGTTTTGTGGCACCGACACGGCGTCAAGGAAGCGACATGGGAGACTGAAGCCGACATGCGGGCACGATACCCGCAGCTATTTTGATGTAACCGTCAAAACAAGCTTTTGTAATTAGACACATTATAAATATATGGCTTGTTTTCCCTTTGAGGTTTTTATGGGTTCAAAACCCTTTGAGGTTTTTATGGACATATGAAATTCAAACAAGTCACGGAATAGCCTTAACTCGAGTCTCGAGGACGAGACTCCCTTTGAGGTTTTTATATTTGTAGCATCCGGTCAAACCCGAAGTCGTCCGATTTTGGGTCTAATGAACCCAAAAACATTGTCGGCCAATACTAACCAACCTAAAACGACCAATTGGTAGTGAATCAAAAGTTGTTCGGGTGAAATCTATCAAAAATCGGTCGTTTCGTAGAGCGCGCCGCGAAAAGCCGCGACGCGAATTCAGAAACCGCGAAACGAACCGAGACTGTCATTTGATCCAATTCGACGACACGAGACCAACGGAATCGACCGTTCGTCAATCGGAGGTCGTTTGATATTTTTAAATCGCAAAATTTAACCTTAAACAAAAACCGTATCTGAAATTTCGGGGTTTCAAAACCCAATCGGAAGTATATCAATATGGTACTCATATTGATCGTCGTCCTGAGACGGTCAAATTGAGATATTGCGCATCGAAATCCGAGGTCCGAGGCGCGATTACGGTTAAATTTAAGTATAATAAATAAAGAGCAAATATATATATATATAATAATCAAAACCAGACAGTGCAATCGGCTACTGTTGGTTTTAAAAAAAAAAAAAAATTAATTCAAAAGATTTTGTGTAATCTGTTGTGTAATCTGTTGTATATGACAGTTGTCTCCATTTGTGAATCCTCTCCCGCCCACTTGTCTAACATGTGAGATTCTCCTCCTTGTATATATAACCACAATTTCCCTTCTCACACAACACTCAGACATCATCTCTCAACAACAACTCCCCTATTACCTACTCCTTCTCTAAGCTGGAGGCTCTTGCTGCAGAGATTTGCTATGAGCTACTGCTGCATGCAGTAGCAATCCTTGAATCAAGGCACTCTCTTCATTCCTGGACATCAAGAGGTATCATCTAAACCTTGCTCTGCATTCTCTTGTCTCCCAATTCCCTACTTTCCAACGAAAGATGCCATCTTCTCTCTTTTCTTTATTAAGTATCTTTCCTTTATTATTCCTCTTCTTCATATTATCAATTTCCCTTTTTATCCTTAAATTCCAGCAATGAAAAACCAACCTCCAGCTGCTGTTCTTGACTCCAGTATCCAATCGTGCATGTTGGTAATCTCCAAAATGGGGGATTCTTTTTAGGTACCATCCCTAGTCTATTCTGTTGCTGTCATACATGCAAATTCACACCATTTAGATCCAATTTCTTCTCTTTCTTTTAATGGATCATACGACATTGCGGCCTTGTTGATAAAATATTCTATAAGTATCTAAGATAAAAGGTTGGAACGATGTTACAATAGATATAATCACGATCATACTTCTCTGCCAGTTGATTCCAATCTCAATCATATTCCTCTACTCTGAAATTTTCAATTTCAATTATATATATATATATCTGTTTACTAAAGTTCAAGTTCGTAAATTTCTATCTCAGTCAGATATCTAAACTCAGAAAATTTAATTTCAATAATATATTTGCTGGGTTAATTTCCATTTCGTAAATCTGATTTCTCTTTTCAGTATAAGTTCAATTTCAAATCATATTTTAGAATATGTAAATTATCTATTGTGAACCAGATAACAGGAAAAAAAAAAAAAGAATCGAAAATTTTATATCAATTGGGTTGTGAACTATCCTTTTCACGTGAACCATCCTCTTCAAATTGATGGCTAGAAAACTCTATATTAGTTGCACATGATCATCAAACTAAATTCATTTAAGCAATTTGTTTATCAATTGTTGTCTGTTATATATCAACTGCAGTCTAATATAGCAGGCAGTAAGACAGATTTGTACCCCAAAGCAATGGTTATATGTCGTTGCAGTTTCCGACCCCAAAGTTCATCATCTTACTTCTCTATAGCCTTAACCTAGCATGATCATGTAGTGAATATGCTTGTCAGAAATTTTAGATAACTGGTGATAGTGGGTCCATGGATGTTTTGCATGATTTATAGCACAATCAACACATTTTGAGGTACTTGATATATAAGCTATAGACAACGGAGGACTTTATCTCGTGTTTCCATCTGTATTTAAAAAAATCAGTATGCACATCTCAATTAAATGGACCACTTGCCAGTGAACACATGGTTTTTCATTTCTTTTAATATATATAATGTGGTAGAAGTGTTTTCTTGCTAATATTCATCTTACAAATTACAATCTTATATCTCTTACCAGGTTGATAGACAAAATATATACCCTCATCAGAATGGAAGTGCGTTAAAATAGATACAGAGCATATGATTCTTTTGAATAATTAGATTCAAAATTCGTATAGTCTAACCAATCAAGCTTGTAATCAAGCTTGTAAGATGATCATATATGATATGGAATTATGAATATAAAATCAATAAATCTAGATGTTTTAATAAGAAACAATGACGAGTAATGTAGCAGGACTTGTTCAAAATATGGGACGGTTACCTTAGAAGGGATGTTTCATTGAATGGTGGATTAAGATTAACATGGAGAAACCATATGATTATAGTTAAGTGAGAGATCCCATGACTAAATTCTTATAACAAAATTAGAGACCTCTAAGAATATATATGTTTGAAGAAGCATCCGTGATAACTAAATTATATGCCGGTCATGGTGATCTTTACACCAGACTGTGCGAGGGCGCGGTGACCCTCAACTGAGCGGAAGAAAGGAAGCTCAGTTAGGGCAGCGGCCGTTTAATGCGCGGGTCTAGGATCCCAGTCTTTTACACGGTTTTTACGCGAGCTCGCAATGTTTTTACGCCTCGTTGGGATCCAGACTTTAGACCAGTTCCGCTGACCCTGTTTTAGGATGCCCAGGCGGGGGATCCTGGTTTTTCAGCTTTACGTACGAGCTCGGTTGCCCATACTAGTCGGGCTGTGTTTTTCTAGAGCGACTTTTCTAGGGAGTCTCTCTCACCCGTCTCAGTGGCGTAGTTGGAGAATAGACCTATCCCTCTATTGGACCGCACTTCCAATTAGAGGGCGAGACGGAAGAGCCATTTGCAGGCTTCTTCACCGCTTGAGTTACTTCGCCAACAGACTGGCGATTCTATATCTAGATCATCCATATCTACATCAACAACATCTGGAGTTATATCTGAAACATTGGAATTAAGAGTCGAGAAGTTACGATCAACAGTTAGGGTTAGTAGGAAATGACCATTATCTCTACCCAAGAATTTAATTAAATTAATAGATCTTTCTAATCTTAACTTTTCCATTTTTACTTACCAACGGGATCTCTAAAGAAAATGATATATGTGCTTACACTCATACACTCATGAATACGCAACTAGTTATACATATATCACATGTGGGAAATGCCAGGTTATGGGACAACATTTGAGATGCTTACAAGTAATCTGAAAAGCCGTTTTTCATTTGCAAGTAGAATTAAATCTTAATTTGAGTTGCTCTCGCCTTTCTGCTTGCTTTCTTTTGTAAATAATAAATGCCTGTTATTTTATATAAGTTTTTTGGGGGGGTACCAGCAACCGCTGACGCCTTTTCTCCCTATTGTGTGTGGCAGGCAAACAGCCTGCAGTTTAGTAGCCGCTCAGTACATACATGCTTCCAGGAGATATAGTGTACACCCGACGGTATGGTTTACTTTGTCTTAGTTTTTGTTCAGATAATGATGTAAATGCTATCTCTTTTGTCACATTTTGGGATATATGTTGTACATGGAATATGCTTGTACATGTTGTAAATAGATATGAATATTAATGAAAGGAAATTTTGGTGATGTCTGTCTCTTTTACTTGTGGTCATGTGATTGAGAATGAATGTCATAGTCGCGAAAAAAAAAAAATTTTCCCTGTATTTTTACAACTTGTGCGATATAATTGTGAATGATATCTTGCGAATTGCGCGTAAACGGGTACCCGGATCCTGAGGGGTTTACATTAAGTTTGATAGTAATGCCTTGTGCCATTATGTTAGTAGACATGGGCTTTGTCTCGGTAGAAGTAGATGCCACGATGATCAGATAGAGAGATCAATAAGGTCCTATGGTTGATCAAGTATGCATATGAGGGTTGAAAAGTGCCCTAGAATTCACGTTTGGGCATGTAATAGGTCTGAAAACGCGTTACACAACAAATCAAGAAGTCCCTGAGGACCTCGGCGGCACCTAGTAAGGTGCAAATTTGATCGCTGAGGGCTGGCGGCAACCCAGGGGGTTTGGGAACCCTAAAAGGGGTGGTGGAGCTGTGACAGCACTGGAGGGGCTGCTGGGTGCTATAGCGGCAGTGGCAGCATTGGAGGGGTGTTGTTGGAGAGGTGCAACAACAATACGATGACATTGGGAGTTGGGGGAGATCCAGCGACACTGGAGGGCCTCGCGGGGGGGGGGGGGGGGGCTAGGAGAGGAAGAAGGGACCACACAAGTGTTCATTAAGGCTTGGAGATGGTGACGGTATAATTTTAGGTCAGAATCCTGATTTAGGGCCATTGCTCTGATATCATGTGGAGAAGAGAATTAATTGTTGTGTTTATTCCATGAGTCTAGGGTCTCTTATATAGAGAGAAACCCTAGAGAGCAAAAAGGGAAAAATACATATATGACCCTGAAGGGTTACATGACCCAAATGAAATAGAAAATATAATAACTCTAACGGAGAATACAACAACAACAACAAAGCCTTTTCCCACAACTCTAATAGAGAATATCTATAATTATTCTAGCTTATTCAAGATAATCACCGTACTTATAATGAGAATTATTTGTGATATTGTTGAGAGGAACATATTGCAATATATTGTGAAATATTTGTTTCTATCCTAACCATTTCTTTGTAGGAACTTTCAGTCTTAGATCCTTAAGTTTACAGGAAGTTCATGGATCAACGGAGTGCGCTCTTCCCAAGAAGTCAAAGGATAGTTGTAGTTTGTGCTCCCTCGACAGTTCCAGCAGTGTTTAATATGTAGTATTGAATTTGGTGTCTGATCCAAAGTTGTGAAGGTGGTAGCTTTGTAAACTATTAATCCAGAGCTCATGCCTATCGTGTTGTCCGAACCATATATGAATCCCCCTCTTGATTTCCAATACCGCGTACACACCACCAAGTAGACTTGATGGCGAGTTGGCGACCTCTATCGTGGAGGTCGTTGCAACTTGCAAGATGGAGTTACACCCAAGGCGATCAACTCACTCTCTTTTAAACCCTAAAAAAGTAATGACTGATTATGCGGTTGACAGTACAACTTCTCCCCGCCCGTCCTTGTGTGTGGAAGGTCCCATGACAACGTTGTTGCTCAACCCTCTGAGGCTACCTACCTTCGCAAACAGTGATTATGTGTGAAGCAACCTCCGGTGCAAACAATCATTAGCATCGATGTCCTCCTTGCTCGTGAGTGCTCGATTAAGAAGATCAACCACCGTTGCCTTTCTTGCAATGAAGAGCACAATAGCCTCATGTGCTTTTTAGCTTGGCTCCCCAACGTCGTGCATGTTAGTGAGGACCACCGCTACCTTCCTCACCACGAGAATGGTTGCCAGCACCACCACTATCGATACCATCATCCCCGCCATAATCGATGCTATCTTTGTCGTCATGTCCCCAGCTACAACCCTCCCCAAGGTCGGCTCCACCGTAAGAGCTCTCGAAATCGTTGTTGCCACCATGGCCTCAAATTTCAGCGAAATTCGGTCGAATTTCTGTCGAATATCGATATCCAGTCGAAATCGAAATTCGACCGAAATGACCGAAATATGGGGGTCCTAGTACAAAAAATGACCGAAATGACCGAAATTTCGGTCGAAATTCCACCGAAATTCCATCGAAATTCTGTTTTGGTCGATACCGAAATGGTGACCGAAACCGACATTTAAGGCCTTGGTTGCCACTATTGTTCTTGTCACCAATGCCCTCCCGATAATCGAGCCCCAGATGCCATCTACTTCCTCAATTATACTGATGTGATCTTCGATCGGTTCACCATCATTGGGGCTCCCAAAGTAGGCATCATCGTTGCTACTATTGCTTCAACAAGCACCACCATCATCAAGGGGCGCTTTCGTTGGACTTTAACACTTAATTTTTCCGTACATGTGGATATAGGAAGGAACTCTAGACATATGTTAATTTGCATAGTACCCTGACATTTTAACTGTGTTTTGAATTGAGTTAGGGGAGAACCCCAATGATTTCCCTTTTTGCCTTATAGCTAATTAATGATCCATTTATCATCACGACCAGTGTCTCTACCCAAGATTTTGGAGCTGCGGAGGATGGCTGCGTGGGAGCGAGGAAGGTAGCATCGTCGGAGGGAGGCGACGAGTAGGAGTATCGCTGCGGGGGTGTGCGCCTGGTGGCGAGTTGTTGGAGAGGATACACTCTCGCGCAAGGAGAAGGAAGAAGGTTGGGGGTCGGTTTCTCATCGTAAGTATGGTCGAAGATGTTTCAGATGCGGTGAGGCAGGCCATGTCGTGCCCGAATGTTTGAAGCCTTCGTGCTGCTTTGGATGCGGGAAGATTGGTCATCGTCGGGCTTTCTGCCCGTATGAGGCCGCGACGTCGACATACATGCCTCCGCGTGGTGGTGGGGAGGTTATGCTGGGAAGCGGAGTTCATATTCGACCGAGGGTTTCTTTTGCGGAAGTCGTGGCTAGAAAAGATGTTGGTGTATTTGGTCATGCGCCACTTATGTGGGTGATGGGTAAATGGATCTCTCCAGGATCCATTTACACCATCCACTTGTTTAGTCCCACATCTACCAGTTGTGGGATGTGGAGACTTAGTGGGGGCTATATATAGATTGTATCCAGTGAGAAAGTGCAATAAACTCAACCGGCCCCTTGAGGCGTTCTCCTGTGGTTTCATCCCGCTTCTTAGGGAGTAGGGTTCTATGTTAAAATCCTGCGTTCTTCAATGTTTATTATTTTATTTCTTTGATAAGTTTCGCATTCCTATTTTCTAACATGGTATCAGAGCGGGTTCGATTCTCGAGGAGTTTATGTTTTTTTGTATTAATTCTAGATTCGATTATTAGTTTCATTCTCGATTGTTCTTGAAGATCTGCATTTGAAGATCATTATTCTATTCAAAATTCAAGTTCTAGAATTCTGTTTTGGAACCCTATTTCAGTTTAGGGTTAAAAGCCCTAGTCGTAGCAGCCAACCGTCCTAATCCCAGGCTGCACCGCTCCAGATCTTGTGAAGATCGTACTCCAGATTGCGATGAAGCAGATCCTCGAGAAATACTCCAACCGCACACCTTCCTCCCCATCGCATAGCACCTCCAAGTTTTCTCCAGGCGGCAGGCAGCCGCATCTCATGCCGAGGCGACGTGCCTCTTCAAGGGGTCGCAACACCCGAACCCCAGGCGGAGCCCCATCAGGAAAAGGGGCTCCAGACCTCCTCACAATGCTCCATCGCGTGCTTTTCCTCTCCAAAGGCAGCCACATCTCTCCATCGAGCCTCCTTCCAGTCTGAGGCAGGCCATGGCGGCGAAGACCACACATCCATGAGGCCTCTCCTCATGCAAGGCAGAGCCCCACAACTCCATGCGGAGGAGCGCAACAACCAAACTCCCAGATCTAGGCGGAGGAGCCCTATCCTCACAACGCAACAGTTTCTCTCCTTCACGCACATCTCCCGTAGGTGCGAGATGTCTGCCTTCCAGCTGACCCCCGCAACAGGCGCAGTGACTCAACCCCTCCTCTCTTTGTGCAGTTTCTCCATCTCCAGTAGAGGCGGCACTGCCCTTGATGCGAGCATCTCCCAACAGAGGCGGCTTCCCCTACTTCGGGCGATGATGGGATCCCCGATGGAACCCTACTGCGAACATAGAGGAAGTTCATACTCTATTCATTTTTGGCCCAACATGCCCTGTCAAGAAAAAAAGGGGAGCTGCGATTATTTATGGCCCAACATCGGGCAAACCTAAAAAAAAGGGAGAGAAGGGCCCAAATGAGATGCCATGTGAAAGAAAAACAAAAGAGGTGCGTGTTTGTTAAACAACATGATGAGATATGAGTTGGCTATTAAAAAAAAGAAAAAATTGCCAAGAAAAAGATTGCAAAAAAATGTGTGAGGAAAAGCCGTAAAAAAAGAAACAGCTTAAAAAATACTTTTTTTTAATAAAAAGGGGATTTGAACAGTGATGAATCTCATATTCATCATGTTTAAATTGGTCAATTAGGCTTTGTTCCCCAAAATTCATATGCATTTAATAATTAGCAAAGCATCATTAGCATTCATACATGTGTTAATAATATTCGTATTTCATCATGCATAATTGCATAAAATAAGGAACCCAAAAATCCAAGTGTAAATTGGCCTAAAAAGCTGCTAACTTCCCTTATTTTTAATTAATTCATCCTAACTCCAATTGACCTGAAACCACCTCCGTTGTGTAGATATTACTAACAAGAATAAATAGAAAAATACAAAAAAAATTACTAACTCAAATAAGTGTCAAATAAACCCAAAATTAAATTTCACATTTGACGGATTAAAACGCACATATCTCCCTCATATAGTATCCGATTTTGGTCTACTCGCTTTTAAAGTACTCCATTTTCAAATACCTTCAAAACAAGACCAATTTCATAAAATTCGGAGCTCATGTGAAAGTTGGGTTTTGGGCCTCTTTTGCGTACTTTTGCTTTTTGTGATTTTTGACTTGAGTTTTTACGTACATAATTAACCCTTTTAATTTTATTTCTTCTTTATTTGTATTCTTTAATGGAAGTTTTATTAAGTGGCTTAAAATCCAAATCTAGATTAAGACAAGAATCAAAGAAACTGACTGTGTCTGAGTGTCCGTTGTGAGTCTGTACAAAATTCTCGAATTTCGTACTTCTATTTTATTTTCCTATTTTCTTATTTATTAAATTCCAAAAAAGTAGATTAATGTGTAATTAATTTTCTTGTATTTTATCGTGTTTTCTTCTATAATTTTTATTCTCCTTTAAAACCACAAAAAATTACAAAACCCCAAAAAGCTGGTTCTCTATACACATGGAGACCACCAAAAATACCACTTTGTACATATTGTAGAGGTTTACGTTATGTTATGATGTACCGTTATGTATTTCTTATTTATCTCATGTACATCTATGTAGTTTACCCAAGGGTTTCCTCTCTATATAAGAGACCCTAGGGCTCTATGGAATAAACACAACAGATTATTCTTTGCTCTAACATGGTATCAGAGCCAAAACCCTAGCCTAGGGTTTCTCCACCGCCCCCCACCGCCTCTCTCTCTCTCTCTCTTCCGCCGCCCGCCGCCCCTCTCTCTCTCTCTCTCTCTCCCGCCGCCACCTCCTCTCCCGCCGGCGCCTCACCTCCGCCGCCACCCCCTCTCCCGCCGGCGACTCCCCTCCCGCCGTTTCCTTCTCGCCGAGGCCTTCCTGCCGCCTCCCTCTCGCCGAAGACCCTCCGCCGCCGCCGACCAACCCTCTCTCCCGGGCTCCTTCGTTCGTCGACCGGCCCCTATTACACCATGGATTCAAGTGCATAACGTCTACATATGCACTTGAATCAAATCGGGTTGTTGTAGACACCAGTCTCTTTGTCTATCGATCCTAGGTCTTCTTCTCCGGCATCATGTCAGAACAAAAGGTGGATATGCCCTCCATAGGTGCCTTCAAAGGGTCGGCGCCAATAGTCAAAATGGATGGGACCAACTACAAGCTCTGGGCAATGCAATTTCTCAGCCTAATGAAGTCATGTGGTAAGAAACACATTCTTACCGAAGATGAGCCGGTAGAGAAGACATGGATATATGCCTCCTAGGAGGCTGATGATGCCTACGCCAAAGTCTGGCTATCAGGGATACTTTCGACGGAGATTGCCAACGACGTCCTCCATCAGCCCACCGCCAAGGCGATGTGGGATATTCTGGCTACGACATATTCTCAAGTACGGAACGAGACTAAGATGCTGCAGTTGCAGCATGATATTTTCACTATAAAGCAAATTGGACGGCCTCTTCATTCTCTGTACACGTCCCTACGAGGGATGTTCGAGAAATTATATAGCACAATCCCGCTCGAAGCCACCCCCGAGCAGCAGAAGACATTTCGCAATGCTACTATGGTAGGAGTATTACTTGCTGCCCTTGATCCAGAGTACGAGGCTGCACGCTCCCAGATCCTTGCCGACGCTACTATTCCTCCAATGGAGGAAGTCTACAGGAGGCTCAGTCGTATCTCTGTTTCCTCCAGCGCAGCTACACCACCTCCTTCGACAATGGCTGTTTCCAGAGGACGCGGTAGTTCGTCTTCTTTTTGTGGCCGTGGAGGTAGTAGCCGTGGCCAAGGGGGTCGTATACGTTCAACATGCTCGTTTTGTCGTCACACTGGTCATTCCGAGTATACATGCTATTCCAAGCATGGATTTCCTCCTTCGGCACGTGTAGCTGATCATGTTCAGTCTCCTTCAGCATCTACTCCAGATCACAGGTTCGAGGAGCTTGTGGCACGACTTCGTGACATTATGCCTCAGTCATCATCAGAGGCTGCTGATACATTTGATGTTGCGGCTTCTACATCGGCCAATACCTCTGCTATTGCAAGTACCTCTGGTAGTACTTCTGCCTTTCGTCATAGCCACGATTTATCAGGATGGATTGTCGACTCTGGAGCCACCCATCATCTCTGCCGTGACAGAAATATACTACAGTCCTACAGGGATATTCAGTCTGGTCGATCTGTGCTCATAGCTGATGGCACTCATTCTCCTATTGTGGGTCAGAGGGAGACTTCCTTATTACCCTCCATGCACTTACAGAATGTTTTACATGTACCTGAGTTCTCCATGAATTTATTATCAATTAGTCAGATTATAAAGGATTTGCACTGTTGTGCTATATTTGACCCATCATCTGTTATTTTTCAGGACATACTAACGGGCAGGGTGATTGGCTATGGCTCTGAGCATAATGGCCTCTATCGACTAGTTCAGAATTCCTATGCTGGCGTCTCACTTCACTCTCAAGGATCCGTTTCCCTGTAAACATGGCATCTTTGCTTTGGTCACCTACCGCTCCAGAAAAAGCGTCACCTCCTGCCACAGATCTCTCCGAATTCTACATTTCGTTGTGAAGCTTGTCAGTTAGGGAAGCATCATCGTTCTAGCTTCCCTGGTCGTCAGAGTCGGAGCAGTCGCTCCCCTTTTGAGTTATTTCATATAGATATTTGGGGTCCGAGTCGTGTCCCTGATCATCAGGGATACATGTTTTATCTAGTTGTGGTCGACGATTTCTCTCGCATCTCTTGGACTTTTCTTCTTAAGAATAAATCTGAAGCAGGCACTGTTATCAAGAATCTTATCAATGAAGTGCATAATGTTTTTTCGTCTACTGTTAAATATGTGCGCACGGATAATGCATTGGAATTCTGTACTCATTCTCTTGCTCAGTTTCTTTCCTCTAAGGGCATTATTCACCAAACTACCTGTGCTTATACATCACAACAAAATGGTGTCACGGAGGAAACATCGACATTTTCTTGATATTGCTCGCACATTACTTATTCAAAGTTGTGCACCATTAGCTTTTTAGGGAGATGCTATACTTACAGCATGCTATATGGTTAATCGTATGCCCTCTTCCATTCTTGGGGAAAAAGCTCCAATCTCTATTCTCTTTCCTGATAAAGATTTGTTTTCACTTACCCCTCGTATCTTTGGAACAGTCGCCTTTGTTCACCGCTTGTCTCCAGGACTTGACAAGCTCTCTCCTAGAGCTGTTAAGTGTGTCTTTGTAGGTTACTCTCGGACACAAAAAGGCTATCGTTGCTATGACCCCATTAACAACAAGTACTATGTTAGTGCTGACGTCACATTTTTTGAGCCAGTTATGTACTTCTCTCCAACAGGTGACAGGTTGGTTTCCTCCGCATCTCCGGATGTTCATGTCTATGTTCCTCTACCTCCAAGTCTGGGTCAATCTGAATCCACTACACCACCACCACCACCACCACCACCTCCATATCATCTCATTCCACCATTCCCTAAGTTCTACACAAGGCGGTCCGGGCCTGCTCAAGCTACACATCAACCATCCATCACGCCTCAGGTATGCTCCGATGCTGTCACTAATGATGGGTTAGATAATGTACCAGTGCAGGAATCTTTGCTACAGGGGGAGGATCCGTCAGTCAGTACAGTGGATAATGATCTTGATCGTCCTATTGCACATAGGAAGCAGAAGAGGCACTGTGCGTCCTATCCTCTTGCGTCTCAGGTGTCTTTTCATCGTCTTACTGGGGATTTCTAGAGGTTTGCGGCTGCTGTATCGACGGTTGAGATCCCACGGACGTATCAAGAGGCCATGAAGATTGATTGCTGGCGTTTAGCTATGGAGGAAGAGATGCGTGCTCTCCAATCTCGAGGGACATGGTCCCTAGTTCCTATTCCTCCTGGCGCTTCTGTGGTTAGTAGCAAATGGGTGTTCACAGTTAAATATCATGCAGATGGACGTCTAGATCGGTACAAGGCCAGACTTGTAGCACGGGGCTTCACCCAAACCTATGGGGTTGACTATTTGGATACTTTTTCACCAGTGGCTCGACACTCGACGCTTCGCATTCTACTCTCCGTTGCTGTGGTACGTGACTGACCCATTTTCCAACTTGATGTCAAGAATGCATTCTTGTATGGTGATCTGCAGGAGGAAGTTTACATGCAGCATCCACCGGGTTTTACTGCTAAGGGGGAGACTCACGTGGTGTGTAGACATCAAAAGGCAATTTATGGCCTTAAACAAAGTCCAAGGGCATGGTTCTAGAAGCTTTCCCAGATGATTGAAAGACAAGGATTCAAAAGATCAAATGCGGACCACTCATTGTTTATTCAGAAGACTCCCAGAGATACAGTTGTCGTCATGGTATATGTTGATGATATTCTGGTTACAGGAGATGATGCTCAGGGAATCGAGATGACGAAATCATTTTTGGGAAGTCATTTTATTACGAAGGATCTAGGTACCATACGATACTTTCTGGGGATAGAGTTTGCAAGAAATGCACAAGGTATGGTAATGAACCAAAGAAAATATGTTACAGACCTGCTAGTTGAAACAGGAATGGTTGGATGCAGACCATCGAGCACTCCTATGGACCCGAGTTTGAAACTGTACGACAATGATACTGAAGAAGTGGACAAAAGAAGATACAGAGAGATGGTGGGTAAGCTTCTATACATCACCATAACTTGACCGGATATTGCTTTTGCAGTAAACCGGGTGAGTCAATTTATGGAGCAACCGAGGCAAGTCCATATGGAAGCCCTGTATATGATACTGAGATACCTAAAGTCTTCCCCAGGCTCAGGTTTGTTATTTAGAAGGGACACAGATTTGTCCATTTCCGCTTGTGCAGACGCAGACTATGCAGGGTGCCCAAAGGATCGTAAGTCTACTTCAGGTTTTGCTATTTTTATAGGAAGCTCTCTGGTTTCTTGGAAAAGCAAGAAACAAACTGTTGTGGCAAGATCCAGTGCTGAATCCGAATATAGGGCCATGGCACAAACAAGCACAGAAATTATGTGGGTTCGAGCAGTCTTGGAAGATTTGAATGTAAATGTCTCTTTACCCATGCAGCTTCAATGTGACAACCAGGCAGCATTGTTCATTGCCAATAATCCAACTTTTCATGAGAGAACAAAGCACATTGAAGTAGATTGTTACTACACTAGAGACATGATCCAGAAGGGCTTGATTTCCACTTCAGACGTCAGTTCAGAGGACCAGACTGCTGATATATTTACCAAGCCATTGCTCAGAGGAGCTTTCCAGAGATGTTCTTCCAAGCTGAGCATGATCGATATCTATGCTCCATCTTAAGGGGGAGTGTAGAGGTTTACGTTATGTTATGATGTACCATTATGTATTTCTTATTTATCTCATGTACATCTATGTAGTTTACCCAAGGGTTTCCTCTCTATATAAGAGACCCTAGGGCTCTATGGAATAAACACAACAGAGTATTCTTTGCTCTAACACATATGATATCTTTTGCTCCCGGGTCCTTCATAAAAGTTGTAGATCTCGTCGAGACAAACAACTTTCGTGAAGGAAATTTTTCGATCCGAGGTCTCCTATTTCTTTTCTATTTTTCTTCATCTTTTTATTTTGAATTTTTTTGGGGTGCCACGTGGCAGCCCCTGGGTGTGCCACGTGGCACCCCATTCCATTCTCTCTCCCGCCGTCCCATGGTCACGTGCCCCGCATTTGACCTCTCCTCCCAGGTCACGTGCGTGCACGTGACCAACCCCCTCTCCTTTCTCCAGTAACGCCTGCCGCCATGCGCGGCTCGCGGCCGTTACGCGCTGCCTCCGCTCCTCCTCCTCGACTGTTCACCCTCTCCCCTCTCGAGTAACGCCCACTCGCGCCTCTCTATAGAGCTCCGTCGTTCTCCGTCATGCAGCTTCATCCACCAATTAAACCCTTCCTCTCCAGCTCGATCTCGGCCTCAGGTGACAACAGACGGTGAGACTACCACGAGCGACGATGAGACCGAGGGGTGGTGCGATCCTCGACCACTTCACGGTCGAGTAGCTGTCTTCTGCAAGGCAGCTGAGCTCCGGTCCCCTGCTCACCAAGATCCTTGAGCGAAGACACAAGGAGGAGCATTCCTCCTAGCCCAAGAGACTATTAAGGTAACCTCCCTTCTCCCAACTCCCAGGCGTCCGACCAACTCCCCCTACTGCCCCGCATCTCCGCACCCGCTTCACACCTTCAGCTCCGCTTCGACTACCGTTCGCCCCAGCCAAGATCCACCTCCAGGTCTTGCAAAGACCTGGAACTCTAGGTCCCCGCCTCATCTCGCTCGAACAGGACCTCCACCATGCCCCCTTCGTTTCCCCCACGAGTTCTAACCCCTGCAGGTTCCTAATTCTTCACTGATCGGACAACACGGAGCTGCTCCGTTCATATCCACCGCCTCCGACGAACCTCCTTCACCACGCTGCTTCGAACTAGACAATAGCTTCCTGACACGCCATCATCTTCGCGAGGGCCTTCTTGAGCCTCCAGGTTTCCTCACCAGTCAGCAACACCAAGGAGGCGCTCAAGGGAGCTCGTCGGAGCCCAACCCCTTATGCCACTTTCCGCAGAGGAGGATCGCAGCACAGGAGCCACACGATGAAAAACGCGGGCGATCACACCCAATTGCCCGTCGTTCGATCTTACTTGAGTTAACGCACCGGATCTTACTTGCCACTATACCAGAGACATGATCCAGAAGGGTCTCATATCCACCTCCAATGTTTCTACTGGAGATCAGACGATTGACATATTTACTAAAACCCTTGCTAGAAGTCCATTTCAGAGATGTCTCAAGCTGAGCATGATAAACATATATGCTCCAGCTTGAGGGGGAGTGTTGAGATATTTGTATCTCATTGTGTTTCTCACTCATTTCTATTTTTTCATGTGTTTGTGGTGTAATTTACCTAGGGATTTTCTCCTATATAAGAGAGCCTTAGGGTCTCAATAATCATAAGCTATTCTATTTTTCCAACAATAGTATTACCCCAAGGTTAGGGTTTACAATATAATACTCAATAGTGTTAGATCCAAAACACTTGTGTTGAGTTATACACAGAGAATAACTCGTTTAGTGATTAGTTGATCAACATGGTTGATTGGAATCCCAAATCATGAGACTTGGGTCTTTTTTACCTATAAATATTTCCACATCAAACTTATTTGTGCAAGTGGTGCTTATTATTCATTGATTCTCCGTGCTTGAAATTATTTATGATAATTTTATCTGGACATTGTTTTATTACTACTATTCACTCTTCCTCTAGTAGTATTGTGATATTACAAGCATTCTTAACTTTTTGACTATTTGGTCCATTTCAGCTCAGCAGGCATTCATTGAAACTCTCAGGGATAGGATGTTTAAACCAACCTTATCAACTATAATCACAGAAAATACCAAGTATGATTGGAAATCTGTCATGTGATATTCTAGCCAAATAATAGATTTTGACGTGTCTGATGCTTTGTGTACACTACCAAACCATTGTGTGATCTCATGTAGATTGGTAGTTGTGTCACCATCAGATCCAGTGTATGTTGCAACCAGGAAGATGCGTGAACATCGAGCTACTTCGGTGGTTGTAGCTGTAGGTGGCAAGCCCCAGGGGATACTCACGTATGTTAGAATCTACAGTTCAGATATCAGTATCGGGAACCTTAACTTTCGAACTGCTTACATGTACCTTTGTCTATCATTTGACAGCTCGAAGGATGTACTTTGTCGTATAGTTGCTCAAAACCTCTGCCCCGAGCTTACTTTTGTTGAAAAGGTACACGGATCACTATAATATACTTATGCATAACACTTTAACCATTGTGTGTGTATGATTTATTATATCTTAAATTAAGTAAATTTTATTTTGGTATATCTTTAGATGCTTGATTTCATTATGGCAAGCTTTACTTTCATTATAGCACTTATTTGATCTTTTATTACTTATATTATATTTTGGCAAATAGTCATTCACTACATCTGCGCATTCGCCTTGCGTTTCAAGTGTTGCATAATCTTTATACATTTAAGTGGAGCAGAGAGTTATGCGGCCCACTTTGTATTTGTTTAATTTTATTTTAGTTGCATTTTGTTATTCAAATATAATTTTTAATAAGGGATGTTGTGGTTCATAGGGTTGCATCATTTCGTCATGTAACCACCATGTGATGTCCTTTAAATTGGAGTTGAATGTTTGGAAGATAAAATGAATGATATGAATTTCGTTTAGCCATTGGCTTCCATGCTTCCTTTCTGTAGCTTTCTTTCTCCTCTTCTTCCCTTCATTTCTGTAGTCGGCCAAGTTCTTCTTCATTCTCATGCTGCTCGGTGTGTTGCTCTCCTCACTCTATAAATTCCCCTACTAAACCCCACCACAATAGGGATGGTTACCTTCTTCGTATCCTCTCTCACTTGTCTAAACTTATTTTTAGGAAAGGGACTGTTGGTGCTTGCCCGTGAACTCCATTAGTACTCAATTAAATAATTGCAATTACGAGGACCATGACTTATACAAGAAATTTGCATGTGTGGAAATGTTTGTATAAACTGCACCTCACGAAACATGGAAGCATATTTGTCAAGCCATGTGGTCCACAAAAAGCAAACAACTTGGCCCTCAGCTATGGAACGTTGCCCCACATCCCCCAAATTGGTCCACAACTCCTCTATAATTACATCATTCAACCATTCAATCCCAATCCTTCTCCACAACTCTTTTGCAAATCACACGAAGAAATAAATGGTTAGTGTCTTCTAAGTCCCTCGCACGAAGGAGTCAACTCTTGTCCACACTCGGAAAGAACATCACCCAAATCCCTCGTCATCACTTTTCCCCTCTGAATCAACCTTATGAAAATTATCATCCAATCCTTGCTCGACCACCCAGTCAACAATCTCTGGCTAAGACACCATGTTCATTCATATACGCACATCCTAAGTTTTATACACCTCTAAGAGGACCATAAAATTATGCACTTGTTTATCTGAGAGGGTTGAAAAGAACACCATCATCCATCATCGCCCAAACCCGACACTCAAACATCATCACCTCCTTTTTCGAGGCCAAAACAAACACATGAGAAAGTTGTTACGTAGAGCATCACCCTTTGTCTGATCATCCGTCCATTCTATGCAAGAACCACTGAACCTAATCATTGAGGGAAAGAGCAAAGCCATATTCATGATGATCAAGCATATGCCCCTCCAAAAAATCGGCGACAGTTGTACTTTTTCTGTAACTATGTTGAGATCCATAGAAATTCCATAAATTTCTCATCAATTTGCAAATAAGATCCCCACTATTGCCTTAGATCTTCACCACCTACCAAATTAGTAGGGCCTTGTTCATATACTTGAGATGCAAGATCCCCAAACTGGCCTCTAAGAGGGAGTACTCCAGGAAACGAGGGCCACTCTTCCCAAAAGTAGTTAAGAAAAACCTCGATATTAGGCACCTACGTCTTCTCTAAATCTCAACTAGCAGCTTGTAGAAAAAAGATGTAGAGCACCTTGTTGATTAAATCTATTACTATTATATTTTATTCTTTTAATGTATATTCTTTTACTACAAGGAGTATTGTGGACGTGATTTGTTTGTTCTCCTTGATATAAGATAACTGATTGGGCACCTTTTTTATTATGGAAAATAAAGTTCTTTATTCTATAACATGGTATGAGCCCAAAAGTTTCCTATAACCTACCCCCACCAAAGTAGCCTTGGGTATCGTCATATCTAATCGACATGTGAAGACAAGTCATCACCATTGTTGCCTATAATCACACACGTGGAGATCGTAAGCACTGCCTCTACCCTTGGCGATCATCATCGCCTCTACCATCCATCCATGGAGATCGTCACCGCCTCAAAGCTCTTGTAATGCTTTCTCTTTTATCTACGGGGCCTGCTTTGATGTAATTGTATGCTTTACCTCATCAATCTTCTCCTTTACGGTGTCAGGATCATTGCCTGAGTTGATCCCTTTTCAAGGACTTGTCAGACTTTGAATTGTTGTTGGGTGTTCGATATACTACCTCAATAAGAAGTAGAACAAACTGTTATCAGGTGTCTCTTTGTCTTTTCTTATTAAAGGTCCAACACCTAACACTAGAAGTATAAGCACTCTTGATGATGATACAGAACCCTAGTAGTGCATAACCCTTAGAAATGCTTTTGTCCCAACTTCAAAATAGACGTCCTTAACCTGATATGGATATAGTTTGTAACTTGAATCAGGAACTTTTTTGTCTATTGCCATCGAGGTATCTTCTTCTGTCCTAACAACTCAGGGATGCAATTTTCGCTCATCACTGAAATTATCTTATCATGCCGACGTTATTCTTACTACTAGGATCTTATTAGTCAATGCTTCTATATTTAAGGATGTACTTTTTTTGTTTTAGATTCTGCCTTAGTTGATTTGCACGGCCACGATTCTACCCACATAGGAAGCAAAACCAATCATCTCCAATTTTTTTATGGTTTTGCAAGGCACGACTATTAAGTTAAAGTAATCAAAAACTATTTTCTTTGGTCTTGGGCATTTATGGTGTCATCAGTAGTTAGAAGAAACCATATGTTCTCACAAAGGATTATGAACCTTGGCTTAACACAAATATCAATTCATGATTTTGTCATTAAGTTTATTACTGAAGCCTCCTATTTAAATATACTGCAAAAGACACATGGGAGGAGCTTGCTTATATATACACACATGTGCGTATGTAGTCCATCTCTTGAGGTGATTCTTCTCTTATTGACTATTATACTCACACGTTTCTATCAACAACATGTGATTTTTAGCCTGTTTGTTGTCCTAAGCAAGACTTGATCACAATTGGTTGGAGAAAAACTGACCATGTGGCACCCATGTTGACTAACCAACATGAATGCCTTTAGAGGGTTGGAATGATAGTAATAAAAATCATATGAAGGTTCTTCTTTTTATCTCTATAAATCTCCGTTATTCTCCTCAACAAGTGGATATCTTCAATAGGAAGGCAACCTAGCATGAAACCGAATTGGTTTTCAGTTACTTAGGAAACTTGCCTCATTCTTCTTTTGATCACACATTCCCAAATTCTTATATAGTATGACTCATCAGTTTGATATCTATATAATTTGAACAATTTTAAATGTTTCCTTTATTCTTATAAAGAGGCACCACAATTCTTCTTTTCCTTTCATCAGGCATTTTCTTGCTTCGTCAAATAACATTCAAACCCCGTTCACCTAGAACTCTCCATGCTTCTATAGGAATGTCATCAGGTCCTACCCCTTTCCCATGTTTTATAATATTTAAAGCCTCCTCTACTTCCTTTGTTATATCCGTCTATAGCTTGCATGATTCAGATAACATTCACTACCAGCAAGATCTATCAAAGCAATCTCTTTATTCCCTTCCCTAACGAAAAGATTATGGAAATGATGCTTCCATCTAGTCTCTATATCCTTCCCTCATGCTTGATGCATCTCACTTGAGAAGGATCTTTGATCTTTCTTTCTCTTGCTTTGTGTTGGAGTATATGCGTCACATGTATTGATAGGTAAATGGATCTCTCCAGGATCCATTTACCCCATCCATGAGTTTAGTCCCACATCTACCATGTTAAGATATTCATGTTATTTTGTTCTTTTCCCATATTGCTTATTTCTATTGTCCTGTTTATGTAATTTACCCTTTGAGCTTTTCTCCAATATAAGAGAGCTCTAGGGTTACTAGATGGAATACAATTTCTTTTCTTTCCCTTCCACATGGTATCAGAGCGACGGTCCTAGACCGGAGCATGTACCCAAAACCCTAGCCCCCACCAAAAGCCCTAGGTCGCCGCTACACACCGCACGTCGCCGCTCGCTCCTGTGCGCTCCAGTGCGCTTGCAAGCACTGCACATCTTCGTGCTGCCGCACGCGCGTGTGGTCTGCACGTACATCGTCTGTGCGCCTGCATGCACATTGCCTGCATGCACATCGCTTGCGCGCACATCGCTTGTGCACAGCCTCTGCGCCTGCGCGCACATCTGCACACGTCTGTGCGTGCCCCCGTAAGTCCCTGAGCGTTGCTCGCCTGCACGCTTCTTGCGCGCACGTCTGTGCGATTCACGCGTATGTCTAGGGTGCGATTCACGCGCACCACAGCAAGCCCATTGCTGGCCTGATATTTTAGGGTGTGACTCGATCGTCTAGACACACCCTAGCATTCCAAAGGAGCCTTTAGTTAATGGAAGTGGTTGTGGTATGAGTCTACACCCACAACCATCTTCTGTATGTCAGTGTAGACGCTTGGTATCTCTTGTTGCTAGCCCAGTCTTGAAGATAGTTGTCATCATGTCTGACAACAAAGCGGAAGTCCCATCGTTGGGTGCCTTCAAAGGTCCGACACCCATTGTCAAAATAGATGGAACCAACTATGAACTGTGGGCCATGCAGTTCATGAGTTTGATGCAATGTAATGGCAAGAAGCACATCCTCACGACAGAGGAGCCATGTGATAAGACTGGGACAAATGCCTCATGGGAGGCGGATGATGCGTATGCTCGTGTATGGCTATCTGGGACTATATCCACGGAGATAGCTAATGATATATTGAGTCAGCCTACTGCAAAGGCTATGTGAGACATTCTTGCCGCAACATACTCTCCGACGAAGAATGAGTCGAAGATTCTTCACCTCCAGCATGATATCTCACATCGAAGTAGAATGGTCGCCCTCTTCATACCCTTTATACTTCTTTGAGGGGTATGTTCGAGAAGTTACATGGCTACATACCCTTGATTGCTACACCTGAGCAGCTCAAGGCATAAAGAGATTCTGTGATGACTGGAGTATTTCTAGCAGCCCTGGATCCGGAGTATGATGCATCTCGTGCCCAAATCCTCACTGATGCTACCATACCTCCTATAGAGGAGGCGTATCGCAGATTGAGTATACTATATATACCCTTTGGTAGTATTGTACAACACCAGACATCTTCAGTGATGGCGGCGTCACGTGGTAGAGGCAACCATACATTATATCGTGGAAGGGGAAGTCCCAACCGTGGCAGAGGTGGGGGTGGTCGACCCTGTCAGCCATGCACTTAGTGCCACAGGACAAGCCACTCCGAGGAAACCTGCTATTCTAAGCATGGGTTTCTTGCGTCAGCCAGAGTTGCAGAGCAGACACAACAGACTGGGAGTCCATCACCTGCATCTGATCAGAGGTTTGATGAGCTTGTAGCACGATTGAGAGAGATTATGCCTGGCACGTCTGGATCCACTAGCTCTCCTTCAGGATCCTCAGAGGTTGCTGCCCCAACATCTACATCTACATCATGTATTGAATATGCTTTTACTAGTTGTTACATGGCCGACTTATCGGAATGGATCATGGATTCTGGTGCATCCCATCATCTCTGTGGTGACAGAGGTCAGTTTAGTGTTTTTTGTCCTACTCAGCCTGGACGATTAGTTGTGATAGCATATGGGTCACACTCCCCCATCCTGGTCAGGGGGAGGTGCAGTTGACTTCTACTTTTAGGCTTCAGAATGTTCTCTATGCTCTTGACTTTTCTATGAATCTATTATCAATTAGTCAAATCACCAGAGATTTACATTGCCGTGCCATATTTGATCCTTCTTCTCTTGTGTTTCAGGACATACTCACGGGCAGAGTGATTGGAACTGGCCGTGAGCAAGGGGGCCTTTACAAACTAGTGCAGACTCCGTATGCTCGCGCTTCTTCTTCTCTCCGTACTGGATCTGTTTCTCCATATATGTGGCTTCTGCATTTTGGTCATCTTCCTCTGCAAAAGCTGAGTCATGTTCTTCCACAGATTTCTCCTCGCTCCACTTTTCAGTGCTAGGCCTGCCAGCTTGGGAAGCATCATCGCTCCACTTCCAGAGTTGCCAGGGTCCAAGTAGTCATAGTCTGTTTGAGTTGCTCCATTTTGATATTTGGGGTCCTAGTCGTGTCCCTGATCATCAGGGACAGATTTTATCTTGTTGCGGTTGATGAGTTTTCTTGATTGTCTTGGGTTTTTTTCTTAAGAACAAGTCTGATGCTAGTCCTGTTATTCAGTCATTTATTAATGAAATAAAGAACATTTTCGCTGCAAAAGTCAAATTCATATTTTCTGATAATGCACTAGAATTTTGCAGTTCTCATCTTTCTCAATTTCTCAGGTCTCATGGTATTGTGCATCAGACATCATGTGCATATACTTCCTAACAGAATGGGGTGGTTGAAAGGAAACACCACCATCTTTTGGTTGTTACCAGAACCCTTTTGATTAAGAGTCGTGCTCCTCATTCCTATTGGGGAGATACGGTTCTAACTGCTTGTTATCTGATACATTGTATGCCTTCTATGGTAATGGGGGAGAAGATCCCATTTTTGATTGTGTTTCCGAGACGGATCTCTTCTAGCTTACTCCTTGTGTTTTTGGTTATGTAGCATTTGTTCATCAACTCTCTCCTGTTCTTGACAAGCTCTCTCCCAGAGCTGTCAAATGTGTGTTTGTTGGGTATTCCAAAACCCAAAAGAGATATCGTTGTTTTGACTTTGTTCGACGCAGGTACTATGTCAGTGCTGATGTCACCTTCTTTGAATCAATTATGTATTTATCTCCCATAGGTGACAGGCTTACTCCTTCAGAGGATGGAGAAGAGATCTATATGCCTCCTCCTCCGTCATTACCATGTTCTACTCCACCACCACCACCGCCGCCGCCGCCACCACCACCGCCTCCACCACCATCTTCTATTTTCTTTCCTCAGGTCTACTAGCGAAGGCCCCATGCTCATGCGCCTCCTCCATCATCCAACACACCCAAGGTATGTATTGAGCATTTGAGTTCTTCTGACGGCACGGGTGATTTGCATGTACAGACTGAGGTACATGGTGCAGATACTATCTCTACTACTCCTGCTGACGATCTGGATATGCCTATTGCACTTCGGCGGCAGAAACGTGCATGCACAACGCACCCTATTGGTTATCATGTTTCCTTGGAGTGTCTTTCCAAGGATTTTCAGCACTTTGTTGTGGGGTTGTCAGGTGTAGAGATACCACAGTCATATCAGGAGGCACTGCAAAGCAGTCAGTGGCATCTGGCTATGGAGGAGATGGAAGCTTTACGGTCACGAGGTACGTGGAGTGTAGTCCATGCTCCACCAGGTGCGTCTGTTGTTGGGAGCAAGTGAGTATTTACTGTGAAGCATCGGGCTGATGGTACCGTTAGACAGATACAAGGTCAGGCTGGTTGCTCGTGGGTTCACCCAGACCTATGGAGTGGATTATCATGACACCTTTTCTCCTGTAGCACGTCATTTTACCTTGCGGATACTTATCATTGTTGTTGTGGTACGTGATTGGCCGCTTTTCCAATCAGATGTCAAGAATGCTTTCTTGTATGGTGATCTGCAGGAAGAGGTTTACATGCAGCAGCACCTGGGTTTGCTGCTGAGGGGGAGTCTAGTATGGTGTATCGTCTTCATAAGGCTATATATGGCCTTAAGCAGAGTCCGAGGGCTTGATTTCAAAAGCTCTCAGAATTGATTGAACAGAAGGGGTTTGTCAGATCTACTGCAGATCATACTTTCTCTGTAAAGAGAAACCATAAAGGTATTGTAGTCATTCTGATTTATGTTGATGACATTGTTATCACTGGCACCGATGAACAGGGCATTCAAGCCGCTAAGGATTTCCTTGGACATTAGTTTGTTACCAAGGACCTTGGCACGCTTCGTTACTTCCTTGGCCTGGAGTTTGCACGGAATTAGCAGGGTATGGTTATGACACGAAGTATGTTACTGATCTTTTATTTGAGATAGGCATGACATGATGTAGACCAGCTACAACCCCGATGGATACTAATGCGAAGCTCTATGATGATGAATCAGAGGAGGTGGACAAGAGACGATACAGAGAGCTGGTAGGGAAATTATTATATATAACTATTACCATGCCTGATATATCTTTCGTTGTGAGCAAAGTAAGTCAATTCATGGAGCAACCCAGGCAGGCGCATATGGATGTAGTGTTCATGATCTTGAGATATCTGAAGTCATCTCCAAGTGCATGTCTTCTGTTTAGAAGATATACGTCTCTCTCAGTTACAGGGTGTGCAGATGCATATTATGCTGGGTGTCCTAAGGACAAGAAGTCTACTTCAGGCTTCATTGTGTTTATTGATAGCTCATTGGTCTCATGGAAGAGGAAGAAACAAACTGTTGTTGCTCGATCTAGTGCGGAATCAGAATATAGGGTGATGGCTCAAGGTAGTATGGAGATGATATGGGTCAAATCTATCTTGACCGATTTAAAGATTGAAGTGCCTCTTCCTATACATCTCAAATGCGACAATCCAGCAGCCTTATTCATAGTTAATAATCTAGCATTTCATGAAAGGACAAAGCATATTGAGGTGGACTGCCACTATACTCGTGATTTGATCCAAAAGGAGCTTATCTCAACCTCTTATATAGCGTCAGGAGATCAGATTGCAGTCATGTTTACTAAAGCTCTTGCTAGAGGTCCTTTTCATCACTGTTGTTCAAAGTTGAGCATGATAGATATATATGCTCCAGCTTGAGGGGGAGTGTAAGATGTTTATGTTATTTTGTCATTTTCCCATATTGTTTATTTCTATTGTCATGTTTATGTAATTTACCCTTTGAGCTTTTCTCCTATATAAGAGAGCTCTAGGGTTAGATGGAATATAATTTCTTTTCTTTCCCTTCCACATACTAGTGGTGGGACTTGGAGGGTCTGAGGAGGCTATACAAGAAGCCCCAGATCCCCTGTATCCAGTGAGAAAAGCAATAGATTATCAGCCTTTTGAGACGTTCTCCCGTGGTTTTATCCCCCTCCTTAGGGAGTAGAGTTCCACATTAAATCCCTTGTTCTTCAATGTTTTTATCTTTATTTCTCTGATATGCTTCCACATCATATTTTATAACATGGTATCGGAGCGGGTTCGATTCTCGAGGTTTTCATGTTCTTTTTTTCTGTTCGAGATTCTATATTTGTTCTTGAAGATTTGTTGAAGATTATTGTATACAAATTTGTTCAAATCTGTTCCTGAAAGAAACGAAGGCATCTAGGGTTTTCTGAACCCTCGTTTCTCATGAGCAAAGTACCAGGCATGGCCTCACATGCACCATGCCGCACAACCGCATCTCCTGGTAGTGCCCTTGGTGCCTCTTCCAGCAAGCAGGAACCCTAGGCGGCTACCAAGGGTTCCAGATCAACAACAGTGCACCTAGCACATCCAAGAGGCGCGCTCATCTCCTTCTCTCCAGCCGCAACCTCCAGTAACAGGCGAGCCCCAACTCGATCGATGGCGATATTCTCCAACAGGCGGTTGCAAAACCTTCAGCGACGAATCGAATAAGATGGTTGCAGCGCATCATCCCAGCGCGAGTACAGCGGTGCACCCTCCTTGCGTGAATCCCAACGCCGCAGATCTAAGCATATTCCTCAAGCGGTGTTGCCCTCTACTGCTCCATCTTCAAGCGGTGTCCCTCCATGCAAACCCATCGTGTGAAGGAACACAGAGGCGGTGGCCCTCTCCTCGCCGCATCGTAGCGCAGGCAGGCACCGACAGCAAGAATCACGCCTCCTCGACCTGGTAGCGGCGGCACGCATCAGATGCCCTATTCCCTTCGTCGACCGTCGCGCTCCCAAGCGGCACCTCCCCTCCGTGCCACATCTCCTCCTGGCGCCGCCATCCTCAGATCCCGACCTCCAGCAGCATGCTCCGTCGGGGGCGGTGGCTGTGGAATTAGATAGGTTCCCAATTGTGAACCCTAGTTGCATATGAGAAAAGGGGCCCGTCCGATGGCCCTCTTATTTAAAAAAATTGGCTTCGTTGGGCTGCAACAAGAAAAAAGAGGCTTGCAGCGTGAAAAAAATACGGCCCAGTTGTTTTTTTTAAAAAGGGGAGAAGTGAGAAGAGTCGTATAAAAAATTGAAACAATTTATTTAAAAAAGAGGGGAGAGGCGTGCAAGATTTTGGGCCTAAGTTGGCCATCATGTTTCAAACAAAAAAATATATCTATAGAAAAAGACGCGTACAATAAAAAGCCGTACACACAAGATTTGCTTTAAAAAATGCAAAAAGAGGGAAAAGTCACAAAAAAAGAATGTAACGGCTTAAAAAATTTTGTTCAAAAAAATAATTTGAAAAGCGAAAAAAATTGAAATGAGATTGGTTTATTGTTTTGTTTCTCCCCTATTATCTTGTCTTCTCCCAACTTTGTCGATGTCATTTTCGGACCATTATGGGAGAAAGGAGTATTGTGTAGAGTCACAGGTCAGATCCAGATTCCATATTCAGATTCTCCAGACTTGTCAGATTTCCAGACTCTACAGTTTAGATATACAGACTCGACATCAGATTGGTTTCGAGTCTTCAGTTTCAGACACACACATGTATGCGATCTTTTCAGATGTGCACATATTTGCCATCAGTTGTCTGTGGTCCCCTTCTTTTGTGTTTTGTCCAGGATTTTCATATGGTCCATTGGGACTCCAGAGTAGAGATCCCATTCCCTATGCCATGTGGGATAGGATTTTCATGTGGTTTCATAGGGACTCCAGAGTAGAGTACCATTCTCTGTGCCACATGGAGAGATCCAGTTCTCCAGCGAGGAGACTTCTTCAAACTCCATTCTCAAGCTATCGTGAACTCCAGTACGAGATCCTTCTGAGGTTCCTATGAGAGAGAACCCAGTTCGAGGTCCCTATGAGAGAGAACCATCTTCAGAGATCTACGTATGGATAATTAGCGATGCTCTTTTCGGCCCTTTCAGAGATGGAGCAGTTGTCCACATGTTGTGGCAGATCAGAGTTCTCCGCTGGAGACTCATTTTCAATTGCAGTGACTCTGACAAGCACAATACAGAGCACATGCTCTCCGACGAGGAGATTCAGTTGACTCTCACTCCAGCTCGTTCGTCCTCCTCACATGCACGGCATGAGAAGCAACGTCCTCGACAATAGCCGATAGTTGTGCGTGTTGAGTTCATATTGTTTGTAGTGTCTTGTATTGTGAGTTGAGATTTCTTTCTGTTTGTCCATGTTGAGCATTGCATGCTCCAGCTTGAGGGGGAGTGTTGGAGTATATGCATCACGTATATTGATTACAAATGGATCTCTTCATGATCCATTTACCCCATCCATGAGTTTAGTCCCACATCTACCAGCGGTGGGATTTGGAGGGTCTGAGGATGCTATATAAGAAGCCCCAGACCCCCTGTATCCAGTGAGAAAAGCAATAGACTATCAACCCTTTGAGGCGTTCTCCTGTGGTTTTATCTTGTTCCTTAGGGAGTAGGGTTCCACGTTAAATCCCTTGTTCTTCAATATTTTTCTCTCTATTTCTCTGATACGCTTCCGCATCATATTTTCTAACACTTTGGGCAATCTAAATATATCATTTTGACCCTCCTTCAAGTCAAGCTTTTTGTACAAAACTTCACAAGTTTTCGACTTAGCTTCACTTACAACATTCTTTGCTTCCTCCTTCGCTATTTGTAGTTTGTGATAATTTACTCAGTTCTATTCTTATGCATAGCTTTAAAGCAAGCTCTTTTATTTTTAAGATTCTCTTGCAACCCTTCACGCCCCATCACCAAGCCTCCCTTTGGCCTGGAACTCCTCCCTTAGATTCGCCTAACATCTCTTTGGCTACCCTTCGTATACAAGATGCTATCGCCTCCCACATCTCGTTTGCACTTCCGTTACAATCCTGTTGAAATCTGAGAAGTGGTAGCATAATCGATAATATGAGAAAGATAAGCATGAAGAATAAAGATTTAACGTGGAACCCTACTCCTAAGGAGTCGGATGAAATCACGGGAGAAGCCCTCAAAGGGCGGATATTCTATTGAATTTCTCAATGAGTACAGGGGGTGATGGGCTCCTTATATAGCCCTTTAGACAGACCGAAGTCTTATCGCTCATCCATATGGGGACTAAACTTAAGCGGGGTAATTGGATCTTGGTAAGATCCAATTACCCACCTATTATATTCTGTAACGCTCCCCCTCAAGCTGGAGCTGAGAAAGCTACAGTTTGCAACAAAAAGAAAGTGTACAACACATCTTTACACGATACATCACAAGAAGAACACATGTCCGCTGCTGGTAGAAGACCTCGCACGAGGACGTGTCTGCGGCTTTCAGGTCATCGGAATGTATCTCTATCATGCGTGTAGAACTGCTACGATATCAGGTCACCAGAACGTATCTCTGTCATGCCTGGAGAAGAATCAATGCAGAAGAAGTCCAACACGGGAAACTGATCGGGTCCTAAAAGAAGAAGTATACGCCCTGATGAAAAGTCGATGCTCGGTGAAGACGGATGATCAACGAAATCTGGAGTCTCGGTCTGTCAGTCATGAATATGCAGAAGACGTCCTGAAGAATATAGTTCTGATTCCTCCTTTCTCCCATACTTGATAGAATTAGAATCATGGATCAAGTTGGGAGAAAAAAACATGTATTTTTTGTGTGCTTCCCTTTTTTTGCACAAATAATTTTTTTTTTAAAAATGTCGTACGATTTCTTTTTGTACATAGCCTTCTTTTCTTTTTTCTTTTTTTTCAAGCCGTTCATTTTTTTTTCGACTTTTCATCTACTTTTTTTAAAAAAACAAATAGACATGGCCATTTGGGTCCAAATAAGCCTCAACCCAATTGGGCTTTACATAGCAAACCTCTCTTCCCCTCTCTCTTTCTTTTCTTTCTCTTCCCTTTTTTTTAAAAAAACGGCCCATACACTTTGGCCCAAATGCGCAGCATTTTTTTCATATTTCAGCCCAATTGGGCTGCTCTCTCTTTCCAACAAAATTTCTTTTCTTTTCTTATGACGCAACAACTTTTAGGGTTCCCAATTGAGAACCCTCCTTCGTAACTCGCCCCCCCCGAGGGGGGATCTTCTGTCGTTGCCGCTGCGAAGTCGAAGGAGCCCCTGCCTGGGTTCCCACGCGCCGCCTGCGTGCCTGGAGCAGTAGAGGGACTGCACGAGGGGGGGGGGTGCCTGCAGCACGAGGGAAGGAGGGGGGTCACGCCGCCACCGCTGGGAGGACGCATCGAGGAGGACAGTAACGACGCTGCCTCGGATGATCAGCCGCACCGGTTGGACTGCAAGGGGAACGAAGGGTGCATGGATCTGGATTGGTGGGAGTGGAGGGGACATGTTGGAGGCTTGCGCAAGCCATCAGCATCGCTGCATGGCCGCGAGGGCTTGCGCAATGGAGATCGGTGTCATTAAGATGTGTCGTGCGCGATCTGCTGAGATGGCGCGCCATCTCCTGTATGAGTGTCACATCTCCTGTATTAGATCCGGAGGGTGCGAGATGCTGAGATGCTTTGCCATCTCCTGTATGAGCGTCTTTCCTTCGAAATTGGTTGATTCCTGTTGGTGGGAGAAAGAAGGGTGCAAATCGGTAGTGGTGGGTGTCCGTTCTCGTTCTTGGATCTGCCACGGGTTTTCCAGAATCTCACAAGCATAATATATGTGCCAGTTCTGGTTCAACACATCAGAATCACCAATCACATACGCATTGCCACCAGAAAACAGATTACCAAAGAACTTACCAAGAAAAAAATATCAAAAATCGAATCTCGAATAATAAAAAATATTCAAGAAGCATTCCTCAAGAATCAAACCTGCTCTGATACCATGTTGAAATCTGAGAAGCGGAAGCGGAATCCATAAAACAAGAAAGATAAACACGAAGAACAAGAATTTAACGTGGAACCCTACTCCCTAAGGAGTGGGATGAAACCACGAGAGAAGCCCTCAAAGGGCAGATATTCTATTGAATTTCTCAATGAGTACAGGGGTTGAGGGGCTCCTTACATAGCCCTTCAGACAGACCGGAGTCCCATCGCTCATCCATGTGGGACTAAACTTGAGTGGGGTAATTGGATCTTGGTGAGATCCAGTTACCCACTTATTACATTCTTTAACAAATCCCAAGATAAGTCTTCTAAAACCTTCTCCTTGAAGTTTGACTGCTTCAATTGAAGATTCCACCATTTAGTTCTATTGATATTGAGAACCATCATCTTCTTTACCAACCCTTTTATTTGCACATCCATGACTAGAAAGCGATGTTAGGATGTTAAACTCTCTCTTGGGATTACTTTGCATTCTCTGCAACACAACCGGCTCTTCTCTTCATCTCAAAGTAATCTATCTGTGTTTTAGTCGAGCCACTCATAAGTAATTAAATGCTCATCCCTCTTCTTAAAGATAATGTTTGTTATGAAAAGATCATAAGCTGTTAGAAAATCCAGAATCACTTTTCCCTTGGCATTTCTATCTCGAAGTCATGGCCTCTATGAACACCGGTATACTCTAAAGCGTCCTTTCCCGCATGTCCATTAAGATCTCCACCTAGGTAAATCATCTTTCTTCTTGGGATTCCTTGCATAATTTTTTCCAAATCCTCCAAAAAGCTTGTTTAATCCTTTCCTCTAAACCAAGTTATGGTGCATAAACTGAGATTATATTCATAATTTCTTCTTACAACACCGATTTTAGCAAAATGATCCGATTCCGAAATCTTTGCACCTCAACCACACTATCCTTCAAATCCTTATGGAAAACCACTCCAACACCATTTCTGCCTCTCTCTTTACATGAATACCATAATTTAAAACATGTCTTCTCGATCTCCCTTGCTTTCTCTCCAATTCAGTTTGTCTCTTGGAGACATAGTATCTGAATCTTCCTTTTTTCTATCGTATCTATTATCTCCATCGATTTGCCAGTCAAAGTGGCAATATTCCAACTACATATCCTCAACTTCTTTTGCAATCTCTTTTGAACTAACTTCTTTACTCGCATGTGTCCATCATACGAGAACCTTTGCAAATATTGGTATGCATCCGGGCGGCGATGCAGTGGAATTAGCTTATCTACTCGCATGTGTTCCTCATGTGAGAACCTTTGCAAATTTTGAACTGCATCCAGGTAGCGATGAAACGGCCCTTGTCAATTTCTCATTGTATTCGGGCGATGCAACGCATCGCTAGTAGAGAACACCCCTACGAATGGTACTTGTTGAAATAGTTATATATCTTTGGTATTCATAGTTTATTTTTCTTATGTACCTCTCATGATATTTACCCAGTGCTTTTCTCCTATATACGAGAGTCCTGAGATCCCTCTAATAAATAAGCAATTTCATTTTTCTCCAACATGGTATCGGAGCAATGGTCCTAGACCGGGGTTCATGTATCATCCCACCCTAACCCTAACCCTACACGCCCCCCTCCCGCGTCGCCAGCCACCCCCGCACGTGCAGACCCATGTGCAACTCCACCCTCGCGTGCACCGACAATCCCTCGTGCCGCCTTGCCTCCCGCGGCTCCCTGCGCCCCGCACCGTGCGCGCAGTGCACCACGCCCTATGCACATCTGGCGTGCATCTGCGCGTATCTGTGTATACCCTGTGTGCACATGCGCGCATCTAGCGTGCGTCTGCGCACACATGCGTGCATCCTGCGTGCATCTTTAGTGCATTTGCGTGCAGTCTACAGATACAACCAATCCTCTATATGTGATTGTGTAGACTCATTTATAACGGTCTATTCCTCAGTTTTGTTCCGGATTTCGACGTTCTTGCTACCATATCAGAGAACAAGGGTGATGTTTTTTCATCTGGTGCCTTCAAGGGCCCGACTCTTACCGTGAAGATGGATGGGACCAACTACGAGTTGTGGTACATGCAGTTTCGTACCCTGATGCAGTGCCATAATAAGGAGCACATTCTGACAGATCTAGAGCCGGAGGACAAGACTGATGCTAATGCTTCTTAGAAGCCAGATGATGCCTATGCTCGCATTTGGCTCTCCTGGACGCTCACAACAGAGATTGCCAGTGATATTGTCAATCAATCCACAACAAAGGCTATGTGGGATATCTTAGCAGCCACGTATGGGCAGGCGAAAAATGAGAGCAAAATTTTACAGTTGTAGTTTGATATTTTTTGGACGAAGCAGAGTGGTCGACCTCTTCATGCACACTTCTCGCATCTTAGAGGCATGTTTGAGGGTCTGCATAGCTTTATGCCTATTACTACTAGCACTGAGCAACAACAGGCATATCGGAATGCAACTATGACAAGAGTATTTTTGTCATCTCTGGACTCTGAGTATGATGCAACACGTACTCAACTACTTACTGGAGAGACGATACCTCTGATGGAGGAGGTTTACAAGAGGCTAAGCAGAATTACTACATCCTCTACTACTGTGGATCAGACTCCTTCTGCTATGGCAGACTCTCGTGGCAGAGGGGGTACTTCGCAGTTCCGTGGCCGAGGACCAAGTGGTCGAGGAGGAGGTCGTCAGCTAGGTCCATGTTCACATTGCCACCGTCCTGGTCATTTTGAAGAGACATACTATCATAAGCATGGGTATCCTGCCTCTGCCCGTGTTGCTGAGCAGACCGAGCCTATTTCTATACCTGCTCCGGCTCATGATGTACACTTTGATGATATTGTTTCCAGGCTGCGAGAGATGATGACTACTCCTACTACTTCGCCCGCAGGGTCTTCAGATGTCGCACATATTGCTAGAGCCTCTTTGAGCTCGTCAGGTATTGCTTATGCCCTTACCAGTAGTAGCAGTTCAGATTTGTCTGACTGGATCATGGACTCCGGAGCATCTCATCATATGTGTGGTAATCGAGCACAGTTTACTTCTTACAGATCTATCCCTCTGGGTAGATCAATGATGATTGCCACTGGGTTCATCTACCCTTTGTTGGACATGGGGAGATTGTTCTAGCTCCCTCGACGCATCTGCAGAATGTCTTACATGCTCCAGCATTTCAGATGAATCTTTTGTCTATTAGTCAGATTGCAAATATTTACATTGTCGTGCCATATTTGAGCATTCTTCTTTGTGTTTCAGGACATACTCACGGGTAGGGTGATTGGATGTGGCCGTGAGTAGAGGGGACTTTACAGACTTGTCTAGCCTCCTTGTTCGGGGCCTGCTACTATCCCTTCTGGATCCGTTTCCCCATTTATGTGGCATCTTCACTTTGGACACCTTCCTCTGCAGAAGCTGTGTCATGTCCTCCCGCAGATCTCTACTCGTACTAGCTTGGAATGTGAAGCGTGTCATCTTGGGAAGCACCGTCGTTCCTCTTTTTCGAGTCGTAAGAGTCATCACAATGGTCAGTTGTTTGAGTTGGTTCACTTTGATATCTGGGCCCCTAGTCGTGTTCCTGATCATCAGAGACATCGGTTTTATATGGTCATTGTAGATGATTTTCTAGATTATCTTGGGTATTTCTGATGAGGAATAAGTATGAAGTTGGTCCTGTTATCAAAGATTTTCTTATTGAGATTAAGAATATTTTTTCTGCTAATGTGAAATTTATTCGCACTGACAATGCCTTGGAGTTCTCTACTTTACAGTTGCCTGATTTTTTTAGATCTATTGGTGTTGTTCATCAGACTTTGTGTGCTTACATTTCGCAGCAGAATGCCGTTGCTGAACGCAAATACCGTCATCTTTTGGATGTCACGAGGACTCTTTTGATTCAGAGTTGAGCTCCTCGTTCGTTCTGGGGTGATGCGGTTCTCACTACATATTACTTGGTGAACTGCATGTCGTCTACTACCTTGGAGAAAAAGTTCCTTTCTTGATTGTGTTTCCCGAGGACTTATTCTCCCTTACCCCAGAGTTTTTTGATCGGTTGCTTTTGTCCACAATTTTACTCCTGGTCGTGACAAGCTCTCTCCTAGAGCTGTCAAATGTGTGTTCGTCGGTTTAAAAATCTCATACCCAAAAAGGGTATAGATGTTTTGATCCTGTTGGGAGAAAATATTATGTGAGTGTTAATGTCAAATTTTTGAGTCTATTATGTATTTTTCTCCTACATGGGATAGGTTGTCTAGTGCTAACTCTAGTGAGGATATCTTTATTTCACCACCTCCGTTATCGTCACCGAGAACCCCTCATGTTGAGTCTCAGTTACCTCCACCTCAACCTCTACCTCCTCCACCACCTCCACCTCCAGCTACCCAGACCCAGTTCCTATCTCGATTTTACATTTGCAGGTCCTCTACTCACCTCTCTGCTCCTATGCCTTCCCCGTCATCCAACATACCCCAGATATGTAATGAACACATTGTTTCACTGATGGCACTGGTGCTATGCTTGATCCACATGATACTACACAAGAGGAACTGCTGCCAGAGAATAGAGAGGCTAATGACCTCGATGTACCTATTGCCTTAAGGAAGTCATGTCGTAACTATGCTACATATCCACTAGGGGCACATGTTTCCTTGGACCATCTGTCAGAGGAGTACAAAAGATTTGTTACAGGCCTTTCAGCTATTATTATCCTGCGAACATATCAAGAAGCCATACAGGATAGCAGTTGGTGACTTGCCATGGAGGAGGAGGAGATGGCCGCTTTGTAGTCTCGTGTCACCTGGAGTGTTGTTTTTGCCCCAACAGGTGCATCTGTTGTAGGATGCAAATGGATCTTTACGGTGAAGCAGCAAGTAGATGGCAGTGTGGATCGCTATAAGGCAAGGTTTGTGGCACGTGGGTTCTCTTGGACTTATGGGATGGATTATCAGGATACTTCTCTCTAACGGCCAAACACTCAACATTACACATTCTTCTATCTGTTGCTGTTTCACGGGACTGACCTCTTTACCAACTGGATGTAAAGAATGTGTTTCTTGATGGAGATCTACAGGAGGAGGTTTATATGCAGCAACCACCAGGGTTTGCTGCTGAGGGGGAGTCTCAGAAGGTGTGTAGTCTCCACAAGATGATTTACGGCCTGAAGCATAGTCCGAGAGCTTGGTACCAGAAGCTTTCGGAGTTAATAGAGCATCAAGAGTTTGCTCGGTCCACTACGGATCACACACTTTTTGTTCAGAGGATGCAGAGAGGTACTGTTGCTATTCTCGTCTATGTTGATGATATTATTGTCACAGGTGATGATGAGCAGGGTATTCAATCAGTCAAGGAGTTCCTAGGTCAGCAGTTTGTGATCAAGGACCTTGGTAATCTTCGATACTTCCTTGGATTAGAGTTCGCCAGGAACCAGTGTGGTTTTGTGATGACCCAGCGGAAGTTTGTTACTTATCTACCAATAAAGACAGGTATGATAGGGTGCAAGCCTGCTACTACTCCTATGGATCCAAGTATGAGATTATATGATGATGACACTGAGGAGATAGACAAGAGGAGATACAGGGAACTGGTTGGGAAGCTACTATATGCTACCATCACCAGGGCAGATATATCCTTTGCGGTAAGCAAGGTGAGCCAGTTCATAGAGCAATCTAGGAAGGTTCATATGGATGCTGTCTATATGATTTTGAGATATTTGAAGTGTTCACCATGCACTAGCCTTATATTCAGCAGAGGTACCTCTTTTAATGTGACAGCATGTCTAGACGCAGATTATGTAGGATGCCCTAGGGACAGAAAGTCTTCTTTTGATTTTGCTATTTTTGTTGGCAGCTCACTCTTGTCATGGAAAAGTAAGAAGCATACAGTGGTTGCTAGATCTAGTGCAGAGTCTGAATACAAGGCTATGGCTCAGGGAAGCACAAAGATGATGTGGGTCAGGTCGTTTTTGACTGATCTTGCAGTTGATGTACCTCTTCCTATGCAGCTTCTGTGTGAAAATTAGACAACACTTTTTATTGCAAATAATCATGCGTTCCGTGAATGTACAAAACATATAGAGGTGGATTGCCACTACACCAGAGACATGATCCAAAAGGGTATCATATCCACCACTCATGTTCCTACTGGAGACCAGAGTGCATATATATTAACTAAAGCTCTTACACGAGGCCCTTTCCAAAGATGTTGTTCCAAGTTGAGCATGATAGACATATATGCTCCAGCTGGAGGGGGGGTGTTGAAATAGTTATATATATCTTTGGTGTTATTTCATAGTTTATTTTTCTTATGTACCTCTCATGATATTTACCCAGTGTTTTTCTCCTATATAAGAGAGCTCTGGCGTCCTCTAATATATAAGCAATTTCATTTTTCTCCAATAGTACTCATTCGGTGTAGATGTCAATTCTAGGAAAATTGCTCTTATGTTTTTTTTGAAGCTTAAAAGAGGGGGAGACACTCGGCGGTGTTCACCCCAATATATTAAAAGAGAAAAAGCAAAATAATAATTACATAGAGTAAAGGAAAAGTAATAGAACCGACCATCCGAGAGGAGGGCCGCAAACAGTGCAATACCCCGAGAAAACCCAAAAAGCTACCCCTAGGACCAGTCCAAGCCGCATAGCACGTATAATGATATTCACCCTGTAGAACCTTTGAGACGAAAAGATTGCCTCATTCCTCCCCAGCCATGTACTCCAAAACCTTGCAAGTGGGTCCAAAAGAAGCTTCCTGTCCCGACCCCGTGAATTGACCAGGCTCTCACACACTGCCGGAAAGGAAACCGCATTGAGCCAAGGGACATCCAGCCAAAGCGAACGAACAAGAGGGCATTCGAAGAACAGATGGGTGATAGTTTCCCGATCCGCACCACAGAGGTCGCACGTCGGAGTAATATTCGGCAAGAAAATAACACATCGATCGCGAGAAGCCTTCCACGACGAAGGAGCCAGAAGAACATACCAACGCGCTCCGGAAGTCTGATGGACCAAAGGAAACGACGGTCGCGCGCCAAGAGAACGTCCACAGCAACACCCAAGGACGGAGAGAGAGCCAGATACGCCTTACGCGTGGAGAAAGACCCGTCCTTCCATGACCAGTGATCATGCCCACCAGACGGGCGAGGGGCGTCAACGAGGAGAGCCATAAGAGAAAGGAAGTCATCCAGCCGGCGCTCCGAAAGACTGTCAGCGATCCTCGGACACCAGGAGTCGTTATCCCAACAAGAGGCGACAGAGGCCTCCTTGTTCTCGACCAAAGCGAAGAGACGCGGGAACAACAAATTGAACGCACCCCGACCATCCCAGTCATCTGTCCAGAATCTGAATGAATTCCCATTGCCCAGCACAGGCGCAAAGAGAGACCTATTTAGCCCAAAGACCTTCGTCACACCGTGCAGAAAGGAGAGATGGAGCAAACAGAGTTGCCCCTAAAGCCGGCCGAGAATTCCGCACCAAGCAAAGCCAGCAGCGCAGTAATCATAAAGCTATCGTCATTACCCCACACACGCGCAACCCATTTAAGCAACAGAGAATTGTTAACCGCCTCCAGTCGACGGACCCCTAAGCCCCCCAGACGCTTAGGACGGGTGATGTCGTCCCATCCAACCAAGTGAATCCCCCTTGTTTCACCATTATTTTTTCCCCACAGGAAACGACGCATGCATCTCTCCAGCCTCAAATGAATCCCTTTAGGCAAACCACGGACCGATAAAAAATAGATGGGAATAGATGCGAGAACCGCCTTAAGAAGAATCAACCGCCCGCCCCTGGAAAGCAGCACCGCACGCCAACCCGCCAGGCGTGCCTCCATCTTCTCCACAAGAGGCCTCCAATCGCGCATGCGAGAGCGACCAACAGTAAGAGGGATACCAAGATAATCAAACGGAAGAGAGGACGTACTGGAACCCAGCAAACGTGCACATTCCAGGGCCTCCGCCTCCGGCAAGCCAAAAGGCACCACTTTAGACTTGGACGCATTGATTGCCAGCCCGGAAGCCTCGGAGAAAAGATGCACAGTCGCGACCATCCCGGCCACCGCATCAGTCCCCCCCCCCCCCCCCCAACAAAACATAGAGTATCATCGGCGAACTGGATAGAATGGACATGGAGATCCCCAAAGAAGCAGCCCCGCGTCAAACCAGCCGCAACCACCCCCTCGATCATCCGAGGCAGGACATCCGCTGCGAGCACAAAAAGAATAGGTGCAAGAGGGCACCCCTGACGAACGCCCCGACGCGGCTAGAAAAAGCCCCCAACAGGGCTGCCATTGAGCATAACAGAGAGAGAAGCCGTGGAAACACGTCGCATCCATGAGATCCAAACCACCAGAAATCCCCGCCGACGCAGGACAAACCACAGAAATCGCCAATCAAGGCAATCATACGCCTTGGCAAAGTCAATCTTCCATAAAATTCATTGAGTTTTCGACCTCCGCCACGCCCCAACAATCTCCGAGGCCAACGCATAGCAATCAGAAATATTACGACCACGTATAAAGGCCGCATGAGTAGAGGAAATCAGAGACGCTAACAAGGGAGCAAGTCGCCTAGCTAAAGCCTTAGCAATGATAAGATATATCCCGTTGGACATAGAGATCGGGCGAAAGTCCTCAATACGCGTGGCCGGGTGAAGCTTAGGAATCAACGCGATAAGGGACTTATTAATTTTGTTAAACCCACTGTTGCACGCAACAAATTCAAGAGCAACGGCCAACACATCGCCACCCACGACATCCCAAAAATCGCGGTAGAAAGCCACGGGGAAACCATCCGGACCCGGCGCGGCATTGTCATTAAGATCCCAGACCGCCTCTTTAAGCTCCGCCATAGAGAAAGGCCGCACCAAGGCCAAAGCTTCCGATTCAGAAATGGAAGAGGCACCCCGCCCCAGCCAACGCCAGCGGTGAGGAGCACCTGAACCGAACGCAAGCTTGAAGTGGTTCACGAAGGCATCGCCAATCTCCTTATCACCGGTAATGCGGGAGCCATTCACCAATATTGAGCGAATGGAATTGATTCGCCGGCGACCACTAGCCACTCTGTGGAAGAATGCAGTATTCGCATCCCCCTCCTTAATCCATTTCAAGCGAGATCGCTGACGCCATTCAGTAATTTGTTTCTTGTCCTCCGCCTTAAACAATATCAAGAGCCGAGGCACGCTTGTGGAGTTCCACCGAAGACAAATCACGGTCATTCTCGAGAGTGTCCAGCCGCATAATAATATCTTCCGCCGCCAATCTGGCGGCCACACGGTTAAGACGTGTCTCCCTCTTGAAAGAGGCCAGCATGCGACGCAACGAAGTAAGCTTTTGATCCAAACGAGAAGCAGCAGAGCCCGTAAAAGAAACCTGGACCAATGATCGTGCACCTTATCTCTGAAACCGGACTCCAGGAGCCAGTTCCTTTCATAGCGAAAAAGACCCCGAGGGATAATCTCTTCCCCGGAGTCCCAAATAATAGGGTTGTGATCCGAAAAAGAGCGCGACCTAGAAGCCACCCAGCACAGTGGAAATAGATCCAAGGATTTACCATTTGCAAGGAACCGATCAATTCTCGAGCGGGATGAATTATTTCGCCATGTGTAAGAAATATCATTGGGCACAAGGGCCTCCAAAGCCGAATCCGAAATGAGCGCAAGAAATTCCTCCGAGCCGGGGTCCCGCCCCCCGCGGCCACGCGGCCTATCCGTGGACAGAGCAGTAACATTGAAGTCGCCTCCCATTAGCCAAGGCACATCCGCATAATCGGCGGCCATGTCCCTCAAATCCTCCCAAAGATCCCTGCGCCGCACATGACAAGTAGGAGCGTAGATAACCGTGATAGCAAAAGAAACATTGGAATCAATGCGAGACAAAACCACAGTCAGTGAATGTCTCCCCACGCGCATGGATTCGAAGTTGAAAGTCCCCGAGCGCCAAGCAATAATAATACCACCCGAACTACCGACAGCATCCAAAGAACGAAAATCATCGACCGCAAGGGCACCGAAAGATCGCCAAAGGGACGCATCAACACCAGAAAGCTTTGATTCGAGAAGAAAGGCCACATCACAATTCCATTCGGAGAGGCGCGAGCCCAAGGCCCGACGCTTGAGGGGATCCCCGAGTCCCCGGACGTTCCAAGAGAGTGCCTTCATTAAGAACCAAGGGAGCGTCCCCCAATAGGCGACAGTCCAGCCGCCTCCGCCACTGCATCGCGAAGCGTCGCACAAGAGGAAACCAATGGGGACCCGAGTCGAGGAAGCATTCGCCGCCTGTAATACTTGCCAAAGCGAGAAGAAGAAACGCCCCCCCCCTCGGAGAGAGCACCCCCTCGGAGGAAGAAAATTGCTCTTATGTTGTGTTGGAGAGAAACAATATTCTTTTTCAATAGTGACTACTCGTTTTGTATGAGAGAAGGGTGTTAGATAAATCACAAGCATCAAAATAAATAAAATTGAATGGAAAATGCAGAAACAAATTGACTATTAAATTAAACATTGCATAAAATGAAGAATCTGACTTCTGATGATAGTAGTACCCGAACGTACGTCTGGATGCCGACTCTCTTAAAGAATCTCAGAATATTTTTTTTGTAGCATGAAGTGTTTTCCTGTGGCTATTTTCTTAGGTCGTATTAAATACGTTTAAAAGAATTCAGAATATGTGTGCATGCATATAATGCCCACACTTCAGTGATTTTATTCATATACACATGCAATTATATACATGCATATAAACCTTAATACTAGTCCTCATGTTTCACAATGTCAAACTTGGCCGTAGGATCTCCTATGCACCGATATACTTTCTTATATACCAACATATTTTGATAAAGTGTTCTTTGATTCACCGCTACATTTCCTTTTTAACCTATTTTCAGTTTTCAGGAATGCCCTCATGAACCACACATGAGGCGGCATATGCCTATGCGGCAGGTGGGCTGAATCTCATTCTCTATGTAGTGCATGTGGTCCATACCACATATTTAGTCCAGATAGCAACATATTCGACCACATTCTAGATAGAGTCAATATATAACTTAAACTTTAATATTTATTTTTATTAATAGTTTTTATAACTTGTATTGATGAGAATAATGCTTACATATATACCATGTAAGCATGGATTTTATCATCACAATTTATGTTTAAAGTACAAGCTTACCTTAACGTCGAACGGTGAAAATATTTTTATTGAAAAATGTAGCATTAATAATGAATTACCATTTATTTTAAATTCAAAAAATATAAACCACACAAAACCCTATATTCCTCGCATATTCCCTTGCATAATGCATAGTTGATATGCGGTGATATAGCGGAACGAATCTCTGTATCACATCTCTATACCTGACCTATCTTTGTTTTCAGTGACCAAGATGCATCAATATACGCTCGTTAGTCCCAATACATCTCAGTGACCAGTGACTTAGTTTGTTTGTTGCATTAGTAGAAGTGAGTTTAGTAACATTACAGGACTGCCACTTTCCTTGCCTGCTTTGTATTTAACTAGAAGTACTGATACACCTTCCCTTATATAACCAGCAATTCACTCCGTTGTAACTATATTTAGCCTTTTCTAGTAGCTCTTGACATATATTTTTGACAAGTTACCTTATTTAGGGTTGAATTTACAAAGGCCCCTAAATCACCTGGCATCAGTCCATTGCAGCTATATTCACCTTTTATAGTATTCCTTGGCACATATTTTTGCCAAGTTACTCTATTGAAGATAATCCATTTATAAAGGACTACTAAGTCACCCTTTCAACTACAAGCAGTCCATAAGTTATCGAGGGCTAAAGAAAACATATTCTCGCTTAAGAAGCTCCATGCCTTCAAGTTCGTATTCTTTCTAGCACCTTCTTTGTGCCGTTGCTTTTGGTCTGCTTTTTTTTGCGATTCATTGGATTTTTTAAAGGTTATTTGGATTGTTGCCTTTTATGTTATTTTGTCTAAGAGACATTCTCGGTGAAGGTCTATCCTCTGAGTGGAATATACACCAACTTCATGAGGTATCTGCTTGTACTATGGGTTTCGGTATCCTGGAAGTAGCTTTGTTGAACGAGTTTGTAAGTCCTAAGTAGATCACGCTTAGGCACAAAACGGAACTCTTTTCTAGGGTCAACTTATCTAAATTTATGTGCATATGTTATTGCTGAAATATTTGTGGTTGATTTTCATTTTCCTTGCTTATTTATTTTTCAGCTGCAATATTCAAACACCCCCTCACATTTGTCCACCTTCTTCCGTGATCCCATCAATTATGTTGGTATTATTATTTATATTTTTTATTCTTTTCGTTAAATTGATCTTTTATATTTTTTGAAGTCCCTCTGAAAACATTTTTTATAAGTATCTTTATGACCGAAAAATTTCATATTTCTATTAATAAGCATAGGAATATGTGCGTGAATAATAATTTTTATATTTAAAACAATAAACAAAATCATTCCTTAAAAAACAATAAACAGCATCTAATACTTCTTATTACCACCTGAATAGGGTTCATTCGTTTCCGGTGACTTTTAGAATGAATACTTGATACAGACTTTTGCAACATTCAATGTGAGGGTGAACCTTGATCGATTGTACCATGTTATTTAATAATCAGCTGAAATTACTTTTTCCGAGGCTTTTTTAAATATTTATGTTGGTATTTTAGCTTGCTTGCCAGTGGTTGAAGTTTAGTTACTTTCCTATAGCCGCATTTCCTTTTTTTATTGTTTTTGGCAGAGTTCTTAATTCACCCGCTATTTTCCTTTGCAATGAGGCTTACGGAATGCTGGATCTTGTGCCATAGTGCCCAATGTTGAACTCTTTTTCTTACACATTCTCCAAAAATGATTTGCCTTTGAAGGTTATGACTGCAAACCCTGATTGTGCCACTGTGGATACAACAATTCTTGATGCTTTGCATATAATGCATGATGGCAGGTTCTTGCATCTTCCTGTGCTTGACCATGGTAAGTTATGTTTCAATGTTGTCACAATCAATGTGTTTGCTTAACATTTACTAAACGTCTCACTGCAGATGGTTGTATTATTGCGTGCTTGGATGTCTTGCAGATTACTCATGCGGCAATATCCTTGGTAAGAACACGGATAGTTGAAGTATCATGTGAGATTGCGATCATGTTACCTTATATGGATTAATTAGTTAGTCATACTTGAAGATGTGGGTGCATATGTATTTTCTTAACGGGGACATGTTAGTTGAAACCCTGGGCCACCCAGATTGCTAATATTCCATGTTTCCTGATAGATGATGTTGGAAGAATAAGAGTTGTTGTATATTCCAGAGAAACCTAGGGTCTCTTATATAGAGAAAATCCATGGACAAATTACATAAGACGGAACATAGAAGAATAAAAATCATAAGCGGTACACATACTACGTAATTCTTTTGACACGCCCCCTCAAGATGGAGCATAGATATCAATCATTCTCAGCTTCGAAGTACACTTCTGGAATGGTCCTCTGAGTAACGGTTTGGTAAAGATGTCGGCAGTCTGCTTCCCAGAACTAACGTGTGAAGCAGAAATCAGTCCCTTCTAGATCATGTCTCTGGTGTAGTGACAGTCTACTTCAATATGCTTGGTTCTCTCGTGAAAGGCAGGATTATTGGCAATGAACAATGCGGCTTGATTATCACACTGTAGCTGCATGGGTAGAGGTACATCTACATGCAAGTCTTCTAGTACAGCTCGAACCCTCATCATTTCCGTACTTGATTGTGCCATAGCCCTATATTCAGATTCTGCACTGGATCTAGACACAACGGTTTGTTTCTTGCTTTTCCAAGAAACTAGAGAGCTACCCACAAACACAGCAAAGCCTGAGGTAGACTTTCGATCCTTAGGGCATCCTGCATAGTCAGCATCCGCATATGCAGAAACAGAGAAACTGGTTTCCTTTCTGAACAACAATCCCGTGCCTGGAGACGATTTTAGATACCTGAGTATCATATATATAGCGTCCATATGTACCTGTCTCGTCCGTTCCATGAACTGGCTTACCCGGCTAATTGCAAAAGCAATATCAGGTCAGGTTATAGTTATGTAAAGAAGCTTCCCCACCATTTCTCTATACCTTCTCTTGTCAACTTCTTCTATATCATTATCATACAATTTCATGCTGGGGTCCATAGGAGTAGTAGAAGGTCTGCATCCAACCATGCCCGTCTCGATAAGCATATCTATAACATATTTCCTCTGGGTCATTACTAGACCCTGTGCATTCCTGGCGAACTCCAGCCCCAGAAAGTATCGTAATGTACCAAGGTCCTTTGTAACAAATTGACGACCCAACACTGCTTTGGTCATCTCTATCCCGTGAGCATCATCTCCTGTAACCAAAATGTCATCAACATACACCATGATGACAATTGTACCTCGAGTAGTCTTTTGGATGAACAGTGATTGATCTGCATTGGATCTCTTGAATCCTTGTTCTTCAATTAGATGGGAAAGCTTCTGAAACCATGCCCTTGGGCTCTGTTTAAGACCATATATTGCCTTATTAAGTCTGCACACCATATGATTCTCCCTCTCAGCAGCAAACCCCGGAGGCTGCTGCATGTAGACTTCCTCCTGCAGATCTCCATACAAGAATCCATTTTTAACATCTAGTTGGAACAAGGGCCAATCACGTGCCACAGCTACAAACAGAAGAATACGAAGAGTGGAGTGATGGGCGACTGGAGTGAAGGTATCCATATAGTCCACTCCATAAGTCTGAGTGAAACCTCGTGCTACTAGCCTTGCCTTGTACCGATCAAGGCTACCATCTGCATGATACTTGACAGTGAATACCCATTTGCAGCTAACAACAGATGCTCCTGAAGGAGCGAGAACCAAGCTTCATGTGCCCCGCGACTGTAGGGCAGTCATCTCCTCCTCCATTGCAGTCCGCCAGCAATCAATATGCATCCTGATAGGTCCGTGGGATCTCCACAGAGGATAAAGCCACTGCAAATCTCTGAAAGTCCCCTGTGAGGCGATGAAAGGAGACCTGTGAGGCAAGAGGATACGAAGCACAGCTGCGTTTCTGCTTTCTCATCGCAATAGGAACATCCAGATCATCAACCACTGAACTCGTCGGTTCAGATTCGTCCCGTAGTGATGCACCCTGCATAGGCACACTATTCGACCCATCATTAGTAGTAACATCTGAACATACCTAGGGCGTGCTGGATGATTGGCGTGTAGCATGAGCAGGACCAAATCGACGGGTATAAAATTTTGGCAGTGGCGAGACAAGTGATTTTGGTGGAGGTGGTGGTGGTGGAGGTGGATGTAGTGGTGGTGCTGACACAACGTTAGGAACTGGATTGGACAATGGAGGACTCACCGTAGGAGGAGGGACATAGACCTCATTAGTAGATGTGTTAGAGACCAATCTGTCACCTGCAGGTGAAAAATACATAACAGGCTCGAAGAAAGTAACATCTGCACTGACAAAGTATTTCATGTTAATTTCCTGTTAACTGGATCATAGCAACGATATCTCTTCTGCGTCCAAGATAACCCACGAAGACACATTTGACAGCTTTAGGTAAGAGCTTGTCGAGACCTGGGGATAGTTGATGAACAAAGGCAACAACTCCAAAGACACGAGGGGTGAGTGAGAACAATTCATTATCTAGAAAAACAACTGAAAGAGGAATTTTCTCACCAAGTACCGTAGACGATATACGATTAACCAAGTAGCAGGCTGTAAGAACGGCATCTCCCCAAAAAGAAATAGGAGCACAACTCTGGATAAGTAGAGTTCGAGTAATGTCAAGAAGGTGACGATGTTTTCTCTCAGCAACTCCATTTTATTGGGAGGTGTAGGGACATGTAGTTTGGTGTATAATGCCTTTTGACAAAAAATGTTGTGAGAGAGACCGAGTACAAAATTCCAACGCGTTATCAGTACGAACATATTTCACATTGAATGAAAAGACATTGTTCACTTCATTGATAAGGTTTTTGATAACATCACCAGCTTCAGATTTATTCTTTAACAGGAAAACCCACGACAAACGAGAGAAATCATCAACCACAGCAAGATAGAACGTGTGCCCCTGGTAATCAGGGACACGACTGGGACCCCAAATATCAACATGAAGTAACTCAAAAGGGGAGCTACTGCTCCGACTCTGACGACTCGGGAAGCTAGCTCTATGGTGCTTCCCTAACTGACAAGCTTCACACCGGAAGGACGAACTTGGAGATATCTGAGGCAAAAGGTGACGCATCTTTTGTAGAGGGAGGTGACCAAAGCGTAGATGCCATGTATAGGGAGAGACAGATCCAACAGCATGAGAAGAGACTCCAGCATATGAACTTTGGATCAGACGATAAAAACCATCCTGCTCAGAGCCACAGCCAATCACCCTGCCCGTTAGATCGTCCTGAAATATAGGAGAAGATGGGTCAAATATAGCGTGACAATGCAAATCTTTTGTAATCTGACTAATAGAGAGTAAATTCATCGAAAATTCAGGGGCATGTAAGACATTCTTTAGACGCATGGAAGAGGATAACATAACCTCCCCCTGTCCAACAATGGGGGAATGAGTCCCATTGGCAATGATCACCGACCGCCCTAGAGGAATCTCTCTGTATGAGATAAGTCTGTCTCTGTCTCGACATAGATGGTGCGTGGCACCAGAGTCCATGATCCACTCGGAGATGTCTGAACTATAACATGTGGTAAAAGCACATGCACTACCTGAGGTGCTAGCCGTAGCAGAAGTACTGGCAGAAGCAGACGCAGCTATATCCGAAGAATCTGTAGAAGCAGGAGGCATTATATCCTGTAACCGAGCGACGAGTTCCTCAAACCTCAGATCCGAAGTAGAAGATGATGGAGATGCAACATGTTCTGCCACACGCGATGATGCTGGAAAGCCATGCTTAGAATAGCATGTATCCTCCGAGTGACCCGGACGGTGACAAAAACTGCAAGATGGACGTGACCAACCACCACGGCCTCCAGTTCCACGGCCACGGCCACAGAATGAAGAAGTGGAACCACCTCTCCCTCTGGAAACAACCATCACTGAGGGGGGTGGTGTAGACGTGCTGGATGGAACAGAGATGCGGCTAAGCCTCCAGTAGACCTCCTCCATAGGAGGAATGGTAGCATCTGCAAGTATCTGTGATCTGGCCGCATCATATTCGGGATCAAGAGCCGCAAGAAGGACTCCTACCATGGTAGCATTACGAAATGTCTTCTGTTGCTCGGGTGTGGCCGTCAGAGGGATAGTGCTGTAAAGTTTCTCAAACATCCCCCTAAGGGATGTATACAAGGAATGAAGTGGTCGGCCATTCTGCTTCATGGTGAATATGTCGTACTGAAGTTGTAGCATCTTGGTTTCATTCCGGACCTGAGAATATGTCGCCGCGAGAACGTCCCATATCGCCTTAGCGGTGGGCTGATGGAGTACATCATTGGCAATCTCCATCGACAACGTGCCTGACAGCTAGACCTTGGCATACGAGTCATCAGCCTCCCAAGAGGCATAAATCCCTGTCTTCTCTGCCGGCTCATCCTCGGTAAGAATATGCTTCTTCCCGTTTGACTTCATGAGGCTCATGAACTGCATCGCCCAGAGCTCATAGTTCGACCCATCCATCTTCACTATTGGCGCGGGACCTTTGAACGCGCCTATGGAGGGCATATCAACCTTGGATTCTGACATATCGCCGCAGATGAAGAACTAGGTTTTGTAGACAGAGAAACAGGTGTCTACACAAACTGCATAGGATTCGAGTGCGTATGTAGACGTTACGCACCCAAATCCATGGATAAGGCGAAGGAGGCGGCTACGAAAGAAGCCACAGGAGGGGACGCCGGCTAGGGCAAAGCCGACGGGGACGGGGCAGGAGCCGGCCCGGGAGGCGGGGTCGAGAGGCGGGAAGGTGGGGGGGGGGGCTGGAGGCGGGGCCTGGAGGCAGGGCCCGGGAGGCCGGGTGCCGGGGGCCTGCACTGGAGGCCCGAGGAGGCGGGGGCCTGGGCCGAGAGGCGGCGATTGCGGGGCGGGGGGGGGGGGGGGGCGGCGATTGGAGAGAGCCTAGGGTTTAGGCTCTGATACCATGTTGGAAGAATAAGAGTTGTTTTATATTCCAGAGAATCCCAGGGTCTCTTATATAAAGAAAACCCATGGGTAAATTACATAAGACGGAACATAGAAGAATAAAAATCATAAACAGTATACAGACTACGTAATTCTTTCGACAGATGAAGCATTTGAATATATATTGTCTTTACATTTCAGACTGTTGAAGGGGTGTACTTGGATACATGGATCTTGGGTGTGGATCTGCTTACATGGTTTCCTTTAAAAACTGTACTAACCCGTCATTGTTCATTGTGTGGAGTACGAAGAAAATCCAGCAGCCAATGTATTCTAGGTCGTCCCCAGCCATGATTTTTCCTGTTCGTTGAGAAATAGTTTTCCAATTAATCCTTGTGTTTCATATATCTTTTCTTATTTTATTGTTTTGATACATGGTGTAAGAGGCAACCCGATTAAGGGCTGTTTTTCGTTTTTTTAATAAACTTTTCATGTACTTGGTAAACGTTGAGCGCATCTATGTTTTTCCCCTACATATTTCGTTGTATGTTGAGATCTCTTATACAAGAACGATCAATCTTATCTACAAGGACACCAGTTTGGCCTTCCGTGTGTTGAGGATCATCTAGAGGATACCCAATTGCCTACATTGTCACCTTTGATCGACTTGCTTTAACATATTAGCAATTATTCTTTCGCTTTATGGGTTTGTTCTCTATTGACCAGCCCCTTTTTGAGATAACAAATTGCTTACCTTCGGCTTGCCACTTGCCTTCTCCCATCTTCCTTGCTCTCGATAAGTAACACCTCACCTTCGCTTTGTCTCTTGACTTCTCCCCTCTTCCCTGCTCTCTCTCTTTCTCTCTGAGAAGTCTCCACTCTTGGTTGTTCTTCTGGGACACTTTTGTGATCGATTACAACTTCAGGTTGATGGAATATACTTTGCTCATGTCCTTTTCCTAAAATCCTCTATAATCAACTTCTCATATATTAATATATAAGTTATCTATGATCACCACTTTTCTCTTACTGATAGATTTTCTTAGATGTTGCGACCGTGGTGGACAACAAGACAGAAGATGGGGAAGACAAGGCTCTCCTTGTGAGGCTACAAGACCACACGAGCATTGTGACCGTTGGCTATAATCGATATATAAAGAAGACATGAAAGGAGGACAAATTGACGCCTGATAAATGACACCTTGAGGATGGAAAAGTAAACGGATGGATCCCAACTTTGTGTCTATAAAGTTGCAACCTCTAATCATCGGAAAAAATCTCATGTAAGCCACTCTTGTCGATTTGTTTGGCTAAAAGAAGAAGGAAATACATATCAAACAACTCATCCATGAGATCTAGATCTTCATCGTGAGGTATTGGTGTGGTAAGCTTTTATGGGGCCCTAAAATCCAATTTGGACTGAGATTACTATGTTGATGATTGAGAACAATGTCACAAAAGTCGACCGACTAGATTGAATACTCGGTCCGACTATGTGATCGGAGGTTTGGGACGGAACCAACTAATGGTTGGTCCAACTTCTGAATAATATCGTCATATATTTTTCATAATTTATTAATTTTTTATTTTCAAGTGTTCTAATTTATCCTGACACATGAAGGAAGTTATAAACTTCGCATCATGGAAACATGGAAAATAGCAAACTATTTGCAAAAACATCAATCGTTCATCATATGAACTTGCAGTTTTAGTACAACGAAGTTATGCTTTATGAAACCATTAATTTATGGAAACTATTTTCCTAATGTGGTTTCTTATATTCTAATGAATTTTGAGATGAGATCAGGATTAACTTTTGAAGTGTGAGTTTCTAAACGAAGAAACCTCCCGAATCAAGTCCGATCTGTGCTTGCTTCTCTCAAGGGTACGATGATGATTCGTGTTGCTTCCCACGAACTTCGATGACTACTTGTTGAATTAGTCCATGCAGGGATGATCAAGCTCTTATTTTTCATCGCATGAAATCAATCCTTCTTCATGCACGAGGATCACAGAGAAGGAGATGATCTCCTCATCCACAAGGCCACACCAATGGAGAGAAGAGGAGAGGCTTGACAATGTGAACGTGTAGGGTTAGAAGAGTAGATGTGTATGAGAATCAAATTCTCAAAACTCTTATCTTCTTTAATTCTCAAGGTAAGAGAATAATGGAGTAACAAGTATGCTCTTGAATGAGATGTTTTGCCCTCTCTTTTATAGGCAAGGTGAACGTCTATGAAGAGTCTTCTCCTCATGGTAGACGTCCACCATGTAGTCCCTTCTATGAAGGATCGATGATTATGATTTAATCCTTATTCAACAACAAATAGGACTTGATTTTTTCTCTTTTTTTAAAATTACCAATTAAAACAACAAAAAAATTCAACAACCATTAGGACTATGGTGGACATATATGCTTCTCCAAGCATGAACGTCCACCTTGTCCTAAAAGGTTGTTGAGTTTGTTGTTTATTTATCCTCATGATAATCTAATTATCACAATTGGTAATTTTATGAGAAAACTCCCATAACTTATGAATCTTATTCATATCCAAACAAAAATGTAAATCCAATTTACATTTAAATTCTAATGTGAAACATATTCATATTCGTGCCTTGAAATAAGTATGTGAACCAAATTCATATAAATATTAATTATTATGAATCATTATTAATGCTAATGAATTATACTTTTTAATCATATTCACAAAAATACTTTTATAGAGAATTGATTATGATAATAACAATTATTATCTTAATACTCATTCATCCTTCACTTTGGAAGACTTTGATATATCCGAAGTTCAAAATCTAGTTTGACTCTCTTCTTCGGAACATATCATTAGATTTCTCATTCAATAATTGGGCGACAATATTAATCATATACTTTCCAAAAGTATATATTAATATCTCGAATCTGTGTCTTATTTTAAAACAAGATGACCATGCATGGAATTCATTGACCCTAAAATATCTCATGAGTGAGCTTTGTCTCTTGGTTCATCAAATATGAACGTATATGATCCTTTGAGAGTTCATACTTCTCATATATCTTTAATATGCACACCAGCTCGTTAGTATATGGACCTTGGTTAGGCCTTCAACCTATTGATTTGTTTAGTGTGCACATCTAGGCATATGGAAGTATATCAGTCTCTAGTCAAAGGATGTGTGTGATCGTAACAATTATGATTCAGGTATTAGTTTATCTCGACCTAATCAAGTCAACTCTTTGACTGACTATTCCGACAATTTCGAATCACTATTCCTATGTAGAGGATCTGCATCAAGAATTTGGTCGGAAATCAATATTTAGAGAAAGATTGCCATCTCTTTCTCAGATTGGAGATCTTTATTGAATATTCAAGATATTCAATATGGCCACGGTGCATAAGTCTAATTGTACAAAGGGACCTTAATATTAAGTGCATTCACAATCATTCGTTTCAAATGGATGCGGTAAAACAATAACTTTTATTGCATTGATGGGCGCCATGGGCTTACAAGTCCAAAAATACCACCAAAAATGTCAAAGCTCCATCTTACTTTTCTCATATTCTCTTTTTTAAAATGACTTCTACTAATATGATTAAATAGGTGTTAAGATGCACTGCCTCTTCTTTTTCACATTAAACCCTCCATTTAACAGCTTGACTTTGTCTAAATGATCCTTGAGGTATAAATCTAATATAAATCACACACAATTTATGAAACATTCATTGTTTTACTTAATTGGGGAAAAGTTGCCTTATGTAGGGTTCATTTTAGGGCGAACCTATTGTGTTCGCCACACATAGTGACAACAATGGGGGATTAAAGTAAATAGAACCCTTTAGGGTTCCCATTCATGGATGTCTTGGAGCACTAAAGTCGAAGATTGCAAGTTGGTGGTCTGTTGACCAGGTGCATGTGGCGATAATATCTCCAGCTTCTCCTCAAAGATGAATATTTTCAGTGTTTTCAAAACTTCTGCAAATTTGGGTTCGAGAATGGTGGGCAATGATGTGATTGCAACAATAGTCTTTGACACCTTGGCTTGGGTTTTCTTCGTTGTAGGGGTCTCTTCAGGTAATCTAGGTTGCTTCTTCAGCGATTCGATTGGGTCTTGGCACACTCTCGACGAGACGCTACAGTTGGGAGCAAACCTAGAAACAAGGAAGTAAGAAGCCATGTTGGTAGTTTGAGAAGACATTAACGACTTGAAACGACAACATCCGATGCACAAACTTTGAGAACTTTATATACAACAACAACAACAACAACAAAGCCTTTTCCCACAATTAAGTAGGGTCGGCTACATGGATTCTTCGCCTCCATCAGATCTATCTTGGGTCAATCCCGGGCTTATATCCGCAAAACAAAGATCCCTTCGTATGGTCTCTTTCCAACACTTCTTGGGCCGTCCCCGCCCTCTCTTAGCCGGCTCAACATCCCAACACTCGCATCTCCTAACTCTGAGAACTTCATTAACAGAAATAATTGCAACAAGAGATCAAACAAGAAGAAATGTGGTTCCTTTTAATACCACATGAAATATAACAATCTTTGAGATATTAGTTATCTTTTTTTCTTTTATGTATTCTCTATTATTTCTGTCTTCTTTATGTAATTTGCTCAACACGTGTCTCCTATATACAAGAGAACCATAGGGCCTCATGAATAAATATGTTATTGTTTTTTCCCAACATGGTATTAGAGAGTGGTGATCCTAGACCGGAGTTCTAGTACCCCATCCGTACCCTAGCCCTCGCCCACTAGCCCTTCGTGCCATCTCGCGCCTCTGCATGCCTCCAGGAGTCGCCGGCATCGTCGCCCAGCGTTGCCACGCATTGCTCGGTGCGCGTCACAACGCCTCTGTGCGCCGCCGCATCGTGCCTCTGCACACCACGGTGCATCTCCGTGATTCCGCGCGTCGCCACATGCCTCCGCGCACCTCCACGGCCCCTCCCAGCGCCATAAACGGTTCTCGTGGTCATTTTCTCTCCTCTATGTTGCTAAACTGCACTCTGAAATGGATTGATTTTGACCGGGAAAGGTGGCTTCAGACCTATAAATCACTTTTTCCAGCCTTAGTGCGGATCGAGGATTGACGAGGATGGTTGTAGGAGTCTACACGTACAACTAATCCTCTATATAATCATGTAGATCCGCTCGGAGCGGTCTACTTCCCTAGTCGAGTTCCATTTCAGCATTCTTTTTTCATCATATCAGAAAACCATGGCGACATATTCTCTTCGTCTGGTGCCTTCAAGGGTCCTTCTCCCATCGCGAAGATGGATATGACCAACTACGTGTTGTGGTCCATGCAGTTTTTATCCCTTATGTAGTGCAACAACAAGGAGCACTTTCTAACAAAGTCCGAGACGGATAAGACTGGGGACAATCCTTCGTAGAAGCAAGATGACACGACCATGCGTATTTGGCTCTTTGGGACCCTCAACATAGAGATTGACAATGACATTGTGAACCAGCCCATCACCAAGGTGATGTAGGATATTCTTGCAGCCACATATGCCCAAGTGAAGAACGAGGCCAAGATACTTCAACTCCAGTTCGATATATACACGACCAAGCAGAATGATTGTCCTCTACATACCTTCAAGTCTTCGCTTCGAGGCATGTTTGAGAAGCTTCACAACTTCATTCATGTTACCACCTCCACGAGGCAACAGGTGGCATACAAGAACTCTATGATGATCGGAGTTTTCTTGGCAGCACTAGATCTAAAGTATGATACAGCATGGGTACAACTTCTTACAGGTGCTACCATACATCCCATGGAGGAGGCTTATAGCTGCCTCAACAGGCTTCTTATCCCACCTGCTGCCACCACACAGACCTCCTCAGTGATGGCTCCATCTCGTGGCAGGGGAGTAACTATAAAGTTTAGAAGATGTGGTCTATGTGGCAAAGGAGGTGGACGTCAGCATGACCCCTTCATCTGTTATCGTCGTCCAGGTCACTTTGAGGACACATGCTATCAGAAGCATGGATACCTCGCGTCCGCTCGTGTAGCTGAGCAGATCGATCGTCAATACAATTCGGCTCCTTAGGCAAATACATGCCTTGATGATATTCTCTCCCGTCTGAGGGATATAATGACTCATGTTGCCGGCACCACTACGGTTTCTACGGATGTCATAACTGTTGCTATAGCCTCTTCGAGTTCCTCAGGTATAATAGCATATGCTTTTACTAGTTGTAGCAGGGCAGATATGACAGAGTGGATCATGGGCTCTAGTGCTTCTCACCATCTGTGGAGATATAGCACAATTCCATTCTTACATATCTATACCCCTTGGTAGATGGGTCATCATTGCGAACAAGGTTTACTTACCCATCACAGGACAAGGGGAGGTGCATTTGGCGCCATCCATGGGCCTGTAGAATATTGTACATGCTCATGACTTCCAGATGAACTTGCATTTTACAAGTCAGATCAGGAAGGATCTGCATTGTTGTGCCATTTTCTAATCCCTCTTCTCTTGTGTGTGAGGACATATTCACGGGCAGGGTGATTGGGTGTGGCTGTGAGTAGTAGGAGCTCTACAGACTAGTCTAACCTCCTTATGTTGGTGCCTCTACTATTCCCATTGGACCAGTCTCACCATACTTGTGGCATTTTCGTTTTGATCACCTTCCTCTGCAAAAGTTGTCGTGTCATCCCACATATTTTCATGTGATATTCCTTCCAGTGCGAGGCTTGCTAGCTTGGGAAGCATCACCACTTTTCTTTCCCTACTCGTTAGAGTCGTAGCAATACTCAGTTATTTGAGCTTATTCGCTTAGACATTTGGGTCCCAATCGTGTTCCTGAACACCAAAGACATCGTTTTTATCTTGTTGTTGTGGATGACTATTCTAGACTTTCTTGGGTCATTCTGTAAAAAACAAATTTGAAGCTGTGTTTGTCATTAAATCATTTATTAATGAAATAAAGAACATTTTCTCTGCTAATGTCAAGTTTTTATGCTCCGATAATGCCTAGAGTTCTGCACATTACAACTATCTAATTTCTTCGGGTCTCTTGGCATCATACATCAGATCTCGTGTGTCTACACATCCTAGCAGAATGGTGTTGCTGAATACAAACACCATCATTTGCTTGATGTGAATCGGGCTCTTTGATCCAGAGTCGTACTCCTCACTCTTTCTGGGATATGCAGTTCCCACTGCTTACTACTTGATGAACCGTATGCCATCTTCTGTTTTAGGAGAAAATGTTCCTTTCTCGATTGTGTTTCCGAGGACATGTTCTCCCTTACACCCCGAGTGTTTGGATGTGTTGTTTTGGTCACAGTCTGGTACTTGATTGTGACAAGCTCTCCCCAAGAGTTGTCAAGTGTGTCTTTCTAGGCTACTCTCGTACCCAAAAGGGGTACCGTTGTTTTGATCTGCTTCAACGGAAATACTTTGTCAGTGATGGTGTCACCTTCTTTGAGTCACTTATGTATTTATCTCCTACAGGTGCCCTGTAAGGAGGTATACATGCCTCCTCCTATGGCTACACCATATCTTGTACCTCCACTACCTCCATCACTTCCACTACCTCCAGTACCTACATTTGCTCTGTGGCTACCCATAGACCATCACCTAGTACCTTGGCTCATTTTTATCACATGCCTTTTTTCCTGGGCCCCACTTAGTTTCCCTTGCTCATGGGCCCTTCTCCATCATCCAACCCGCCCAAGGTATGCAATGAGCACATTGTTTATATTGATGACACTAGTGATTTTTCCATGCAGCAGGATTCTTTACAAGATAAGCAGGTGCCCTCTCAAGACCATGGCCTCAAATTTTAGCGAAATTCGATCGAATTTCTGTCGAATATCGATATCCAGTCGAAACCGAAATTCGACCGAAATGACCGAAATATGGGGTCCCTAGTACAAAAAATGACCGAAATGACCGAAATTTCGATCGAAATTCCACCAAAATTCCATCGAAATTCTGTTTGGTCGATACCGAAATGGTGACCGAAACCGACATTTAAGGCCTTGCTCAAGACAATGGCTTACTGGTTGAGTAGGCAGGTGATCTTAATGTGCCTATTGCTCTGCGAAAGAAGAAATGTACTTGCCACCTATCCTCTTCCAACCCATGTTTCCTCGGGAGGACTCTCAGAGGATTTTCGAAGGTTTGTTGTGGGACTATCAGCCATGGAGATACCACATACATATCATGAAGCGATACAGGACAATCAGTGACATCTTGCCATGAAGGAGGAGATGGAGCGTTACAGTCGTGTGGCACTTGGAGCATTATTACAGCTCATACAGGCTCATCTGTTGTTGGATGCAAATGGGTATTCACTTTGAAGCACCATGCAGATGGCAATGTGGATCGCTACAAGGCGTGACTTGTAGCTCGTGGGTTTACCCAGACATATGAGGTGGACTATCAAGATACTTTCTCTCCAATGACTCAGCATTCTACACTTCGGATCCTTCTCTCTGTAGATGTGATACGGGACTAGCCCCTATATCAGCTTGATGTGAAGAATGTCATTCTCTATGATGACTTACAAGAGGAAGTCTACATGCAAGCATCCACCTGAGTTTGTTGTTGAGGGAGAGTGTCAGAAGGTTTGCAAACTTCATTAGGCTATATATGATAAAAGCAAAGTCCAAGAGCATGGTTTCAAAAGCTCTCAGATCTGATAGAGCAGCAGGGGTTCGTGAGTTCGACTACAGATCACTCACTGTTTGTTCAAAGGTTTCAGAGGTACAATTCATACTTGTTTATGTTGATGATATGATCGCCACAAGGGATGATGTGCAAGGCATCCAAGCAGCTAAGGATTTTCTAGGGTCAACAATTTGTGACCAAGGACCTTAGCAGTCTACACTACTTCGTTGAACCGGAATTCACCAAGAAACAACGAGGTCTTCTGATGACCTAGAAGAAGTATGTTACATATCTTCTTTGAGACGGTCATGGCAGATTGTAGGCGCACCACTACTCCCACTGACCCGAGCATGAAGTTGTATGATGATGACACTGAAGAGGTAGACAAGAGGAGGTACAAGAAGCTTGTTAGGAAGCTCCTATATGTAACCATCACCATGCTAGATATATCCTTTGCAGTAAGCAAAGTGAGTCAGTTCATGGAGCAGCATAGACAGGCGCAGCCTAGCCAGGCACATATAGATGCATTCGATATGATTATATGAGGCATCTGAAGAACTCGCCTAGCATTGGTCTTCTATTTAGCGGAGACACATCCCTTGCCGTTAGAGTTGTGCAGATGCTTTTGTTGTAAAAGTCACCCGATTGGCCCGACTAGTAGGTCCGACTGGTCTAGGCAGTGGGGTGGCCGACCGAGTATTGACCAACTCCAACTAAGCAGACTAGTTGATCGTTTTTTTTCTTGGAGATACCATATTTTTTATTTTTTGTACTTTTTTTAAAGCGAAATTGTTGAAATCTGAGAAGCGAAAGTGGAATGATAAACAAAGAAATATAAACATCAAGAACAATGATTTTACGTGGAACCCTACTCTCTAAGGAGCAGGATGAAACCACGGGAGAAACCCTCAAAGGGACGGATATTCTATTAGAATTCTCAATGAGTACAGGGGGTTGAGGCTCCTTATATAGGACAAACCTAGAGTGCTCAAAGGAGAATATTCTATGGAATATTCTCTCAACAAATAGCCACAGAATATTCTCCAACACTCCCCCTCAAGCTGGAGCTGAGAAAGCTGCAGCTTGCAATAAAAAGAAAGTATACACCACATCTTCACACGATACATCACAAGAACTCATGTCCGCTGCTGGTAGACGACCTCGCATGAGGACGGGTCTGCGGCTTTCAGGTCTTCGGAATGTATCTCTGTCATGCCTGTAGAACCGCTGCGATATCAGGTCATCGGAACGTATCTCTGTCGTGCCTGGAGAAGAATCGTTGCAGAAGAAGTCCAGCGCAGTAAACTGATCAGGTCGTAAAAGAAGAAGTATACGCCTCGATGAAGAAATTGATGCTCGGTGAAGACGGAGGATCTGTAGAAAGTTGGAGTGATGGTCTGTCAGTCGTGGACGTGCAGATGCCCTGAAGAATATAGCTCTGACTCCCCCTTTCTCCCATACTTGATAGAATAAGGATCAAGTTGGGAGAAACAAAAGATGCATTTTTTTTATCATTCATTTTCTTTTGTGCTTCATCATTTTTTTTTACACAGTTCACATTTTTTGGAATATTTTTTTAAGCCATGCAATTTCCTTTTTTTTTGTTTCGGCTTTCTAGCATCATCATTGTTTTTTTTACGTACTCTCTTTTTTTTGTACGCAGTACCTCCTTTTTTTAACTGCTCTCCCCTTTTTCCGTAATGGCAGGCGGCTCATCTGGGCCTTACTACATTTTTATGCCAAGGACCCACTTGGGCCTAACACTCCCTCACACATTTTTTTTTAAAATAATGGTCAGGCCATTCGGCCCTTTGTACCCACACTCACTAGGGTTCCCACTCCATTCTCAAAGCCGTCGCTGATGTCAGGAAGAACTGGAAGGGGTGCTGCTTGGAGGTTCCGCACCTCCTGGAGCACTGGGCGGCGGTGTTGGCGGCACCACCTGGGGGCAGGGGCTGCTGCGATGGAAACAGGGGATGGGGGTGGTCTTCGAAGATCGACTGGATCCTGCCGACCATGCCTAGGGATGTGGCACCGCATGGGGATGCGGCTGGAGAGGAGATGTCGCTGCTGGAATGCCTAAAAAAAAGAATCGATCCAGGAGCATCGCAAAGAAGAGGAGGCGTTGTCGGGAATCGCGTGGGGATGAGGCGCGAGGGCTTGCGCGCGAGGGCTATTTCTTGCCTTGAGGTATGTTGCTCGCATGCAAGGATTGGGAGGCGTGGTGCGTGGCTGGGATGCACGACACCTCGGGAGAAGATGGAGCTTTGCGGCATATGCTGCCACCTGGACGGTCGCTGCAGATGGGCGAACGCGAGAGGAGGTCTGTGCGCTGTCACTGGAGGCTCTCACAGCCTTGGATGAAGTCTTTCTCCGCCTTGGAGCGAGTCACGCGTAGGAAGCGCCATGGCAATTCGTGCTGAAATCTAGAGGAGATGCGATGTTATGCAAAAATAGGGTTCCAATAGACGAACCCTATACCTTGATGTAGCAATAAATAAAAAACGAACTCGATTGATCATAAAAAAAACTTTAAAAACTTCAACGATCAACCAAGAACGACCTACTCTGATACCATGTTGAAATCTGAGAAGCGGAAGTGGAATGATAAACAAAGAAATATAAACATCAAGAACAATGATTTTACGTGGAACCCTACTCCTTAAGGAGCGGGATGAAACCACGGGAGAAGCCATCGAAGGCGCGGATATTCTATTAGAATTCTCAATGAGTACAGGGGGTGTGAGGCTCCTTATATAGGACAAACCTAGATGCTCAAAGGAGAATATTCTATAGAATATTCTCTTAACAAATAGCCACAGAATATTCTCTAACAGAAATTATTCTAATACGCTTAATATGTTAATTTAAATTCAAATACTTCTTTTCTTTCATTATGATAATATAAAAAATGTACAAATCTATGTAAATATATAAGAATATACATGTAAAAATGATTCATATATTTAAAATAATTACAATTTTCAAAGCTGATTAAAGCCCGATTAAATCCGATTAGTCGCCCGACTACCGATTATTCCTTAGTCAGTGACCCAAACGACCGAGTACCAACTACCGATTTTTGCAACCTTGGATGTTGATTATGCGGGGTGCCTCAAGGACGGGAAGTCTGCCTCGGGCTTTGCAGTTTTCATAGGGGATTCGTTGGTGTCATAGAATAGCAAGAAGCAGACAGTGATCGCTAGATCCAATGCAGAATCAGAGTACAGAGCTATGACACATGCTAGTACATAGATGATGTGGCTTGGATCGGTTCTTACTGACCTAGAAATTGAGGTGCCTCTTCTCATGCACCTCTAATACGACAACCAAGTTGCTCTCTTCATTTCCAACAACCCAACCTTTCATGAGAGGATCAAGTAATATCGAGGTAGATTGTCACTACACTTGAGACATGATTTAGAAGGACCTCATCTCCACTTCTCATGTTAGCCCAGGAGATCAGATAGCAGACGTGCTCACCAAGGCCCTAGCCTATTTTAATAGAGCCTCTATTTATTTCTTTTGTCTAATCCCATGTATAGCGGAATTGGGTAAACTTGAAGGTGAAGATCTTGATTCATTGCCCTTTATTTGGTTATGTTATATCGAGGTTGAAGGAGGTCCGGGATCTTTGAATGATGTGACAGGCATGATGATGCAGAAGTTCTGGGACTCTGGTCTTCCCTTTGAACCACCTGATGATGATTGTGACAACCACAGGTAAATCCTCTTAACATTTCGAGCTATAATGTTTGTTGATTTTTTTTGTTGAAATGAATTTAACTTCTGTAATTTACAGCGAAATCTCTGCATTATTGACAAGTGATGGTCCGGAATCAACCAGGGCTCCTTCAATGATTCGTGCAAATTCCTTTACCTTCAAGTTTGTGGATCAAAAGGGCCGTGCGCATAGATTCAGTTGCGGTATGGATACTGTGATCAAAATGGCCTATTTTTTTGTATATCTTACCAATAATAATCTTTGGCTGTCCTGAAATATAGGGTCAGACAGTTTAAGCGAGCTCGTTTCTGCAATCCATGAGAGAGCAGGACTGGCAATCGATCCAGACAAAATGCAGTTACTTGTTAGTTCTAGATCAAAACATGAGAATTTTCTTCCTTGATACCTCTATCACTGCTGTATGTATGATGTTATTATCTTGCAGTATCAAGATGATGAAGGAGATAAAGTTTTGTTGATGACGGACAGCGATCTGGTTGGAGCTGTAATCCATGCAAGAGCTTCTGGTTTGAAGGTACATCTGTTTGTCAATTTACTTATTTTATTATTAGTCTATTTTAATGACCCAAAGGCTAAACCCGAGTTTAGTCAATGAAACTAAATAAGAACAACTTATTTGTTTTAGACCCAATGGGATCCTAGTAAGGATGCAAAAGGACAGATAGACGGATACCGATGCTAATATAGGTCTTACCTTGTTCATATTCATTTTTTCCAACATCGGATACATATGCAAATATCAGATGAGGTAAAAAATGTGCTACAATATCCTTGAAATTGATGGGCGTGAGTATTTGTTAAATGTATATGGGTAATCATTGGACGTATACGATATATTCTATCGTATAATGGTTATGTCACGTTGTTTTGATAGTTTGAATAATCTATATGAAAATTAATAAAATTAACACAGCGAATGGATAGGCAATGGGCAGTAGGGAGATGAATGAAACGAAGTTGCTGTTGGGTTATAAATGCTATTCTAAGAATACTTTTTTGTTTAATTTTAGTTGTATTATAGTTATATGAACATTAAATATAAAATCTTATAAATGTATAATATAAATAGAGATTGGAAAGCTTGCACCAAGGTGCATGTAACTTTATATGCACATGTGCCACAAACGCTCATTTTTTTTATTTTTTGAAATAAAATCATGTGGGATTTAGATCGTCATATATCACAATGATATCGTTTAAATTCAACTTAATTCGAGACTTTTAACACATCCATCAAGATTGTGATATTTAAGCGGCCTCATAATTGTTGTAACTGAGCTCTTCCAGATGGACATGTTAGGAATGTTTGTTTTACACGAAATTTGAAACACATATTCCAATAATAATTCTAACTAAATCCCCCAAGGTTTCGTTTTAAAAAAAATAGACATATTGGCACCGGTGCATGTAAAGTTACGTACATGGTGCAAGCTCCCCAACCTCATATAAATAAAATATATACTTCATTAATATTGTGTGTGTGTTAATGTGCATGGACTTATATTGAGCGGTGTGTACTTTTAAAATCCATTGATGTCAGGTTCTAAGGTTGTATCTGGACGGCCTAAGGGAAAACCAGATACAAAGATCAGCAGTGAGTCACTTGTCATACAGTACGAGGGGATGGTCGTCCCTCCAAGCCGGAACTCTAGCAGGTGCGTTATTCTTGACGGGCGTTGGTTTGACGGTTTGCGTGAAGAGGTCTACATAGCTCCCATGGGCATACAGGAGCTGCGATATGGCAACCTGAGACAAGTGAATTCCGTGTAACCTCATAGCTTCCTTTTTATTTGTTTTCACAGAAATATAGCTTCTTTCACAGTGTACATGAGTCTTTCATTCTATTGTAAAAAACTACAAAATCAATGGGAAGAAATGGTTTACATCATCGAAATTTCTACACGCAAATCTGATGTTTGATTACTGCTCGAGTAGCCCGGTTGCTTTCTTTCCAATTGTGGGCAGATATTATGCGGCGATCCCCAGGAAGCGACTTCCGATGGGTCGGGAATCGCTGGGGAACCTTGTATGCATCTTCTATGTTTGTGTATTGAACCATGTTCTGGAGCTACACAGAATGTATTTAGTTCAGTAATCTGTTTTCGCTGGACAGCTTCACGGAGCACACGACGACGAGCGCATCGCCCAGATTCCGTCCCAGGGCAGCACTTTTAGCATCAGGTGGGAAGGAGTTGCTCGGCACCATCATGGTGGTTATATGATATATACATATGTAGTTTACAGTGTTTACTATACACTGGATTATTATCGCTTCGATGTTTGGGAAGATTTTTTTTCTGGTTGATGAAAAGGCATTTCATCGATCGACAACCTTACAAAGGATAGAGAAGGGATGACCGATTCCACGATCTCTTAAAATCACGTTTGATACGGAATCGTGCGAAGTTATGTGTGATATCAACAATTTGTCGTGGCAATTGGTCGTGATAGATTGGAAACTCTAGAGGGGGCGTTCGGTTCGGGAATAAACAGAATAAAGGTGGAGAATAAGCTGGAATAAGCACCATTCTTGTTTGACTAAAGGATAAGAATAAGGAGAATAAGGTGGAATATGGGTAGGTAAGTGTTGCTAGGGGTGTCAGAAAATTCTCAAGTTTGATATCTGCTTAGATTCGGTTCGCTAAAAGTGTGATTTAGATTCGATTCGGAAATAAACAAACTGAGCATGAACATAAGTTTAGGCTCGATTAAATAAATGAACCGAACCTAAAAATCATAGGTTCACTCAAGTTCAATTCATTAAAAGCTCAATAAACACACATACACACATATGTATATTTACAAATCCTTATCTGCATAAGTGGACCTTAAAGTGGATTTTGTCCCGAGATAAGTTGACTTTTGTTTGGAGAAGGGAATATTTACTGGATAAGTAGGATTTATCTCGATATAAACCATCTCAAAATAAATAGTCGCATCGTGGTTACATCATCTATCATCTATTTGTCTAGTATTTTCCCTTCTTTGTCCTCAAATCAACAGAAAAAATATAAACCTTACATATCGCATATCTCCACATTATTCCCTATCCTCATCTTAATGGATATAAAAATGTATTATAATTATACTTTTTTCAAAGAGATGAATCCTTGTTAATCTAATTTTTTTTTCAAAAGATAAAGAAGAGTTAGATTGAATGAATATGTATTCTAATTATAGACGCACATATATATTATATTTTCTTTTTTTTCACTCTCTCATTAGAGAATTCTCAAGTTCGATACTCGCTTAGGTTCGATTCGATTAAATAGAGGTTCGATTCAGATCCGGTTCGAAAATAAACGAACTGAACTTAAACACAAGTTTAAGCTCGATTAAATAAACGAACCGAAATTAAGTGATATTCTTCTTTCGTTGGCACATAAAGGATAATGAATAATGTTTGTAAGTTAGTAGCTAAGGAGGGATAAGGGAAGAGGGGACGGAGAATAATAGAGTGGATAATGAGAAATAAGGGAATAGGGGAATAAGAGAGTAGAATAATGAAGGAATAAAAGAATAAAAGCTTATTCCGATCCCTATTCTCCTATCAAACATATCCTAAAGGGGGCTTTTTCTTCAAGTAACTATTGACATTAGATGCCAGTCTTGAACACCATGTCAAAAAAAAAGGCCAATAATTACTCGTCAAATCTCACATCTCTATAGATTTGGGGGAACTTTGGGTTCGAGCTTCCATCTCCCAGCCTTGGAAGTGGATCAACATTTCGCAACCCCTAATCATGATTCGCTTGCAATAATCTAAATATATTCCGATTCAAATAAAGAGGGAACGCGTATATAAATTAAAACACGAGAAAAATCAGTATATTGGAATAAAATAATCAAAATCGAGAGGAAAGAGGCATCATATCAATTGTGTTTATATAAACATGCATGAAATGTCCCAACAACTGGTTCTATGGTGTAGTGGTTAGCACTCTGGACTTTGAATCCAGCGACCTGGGTTCGAATCCCGGTAGGACCTTTTTGCTATTTCTAGAACTTTTTATATTGACCTTTTTATATTTTTGTTTTGCTATTATCGATTATTGTGTCATATGCTTTCCTTGTTTTGCCCCCTTTTGTTGTGAAAATATCAGATATTTGTATCTCTAAGCATGACCTTCACTCCAAGATATTTCCAATCATGCTCAACAATCACCACAACAAATTACTTCGATTACTATTATGGTAAAAAAAAATTGAACTTTGTTGTTTTGGTAATGAAATTTTGGCCGCGATAAGATCAAAGATGTTTTAGATATGGATATGTTAAATATGTTATGTGACAATCTTTTTAACAGAAAGCTTAGCGGCAGCGATCACATTGTTGGTGTATTTCTTTAACTACATACGTTGCTTTAAGCAATGGATTTTCTGTGATGTCTGAATTGTCACCAGTCAATTTCATCACCACGAGTACATGGTAACGAAATTTGAATATTTTAAAAAACACACGCTTTCTTTAATGCCCGTGGTGCTTTAATCTAATTCTTTAGATATTACTACAGAGAGCGTCCTAATATCATACTGAAAAATAGTCCTCGAGAATGCGAGATAAGTCGCTTAGTATGGTGAAATAATAGCAAAATTACGGCAGGTAAATGGCATCGAAAACAATAGAAAAATGACAGTAATTCCATGCACAGGAAATCAAGATTGTCAAATATGTATATCACCATTAATACTCAAAATTTACATCCAGCAAATATGAATAGCAATAGTGGTGTCATATGCTACAGTTTGATAAAAAAAGGATTGTTGAAAAGTAAATGGATGTATTGATTTTTATTCTTGTGTATTATCCTATAGTAAATGTATGCATGCATGCATCTAGATTCCTACGATGTTTTTCCTTTTTTAGAAAGCACGTCGCATATTGATAAAAAGTTCTTCCTCACAAGTCCACCTAGTGTTGCTATCCATTCTGCTTCCCTTGTCAAAACTCATACCTTGCTATTTGACCTAGATTTATCACAATGTCCATGCGCTCTTTAATATAGAGAGTTTTCTTTTAATATCAAATATTTTGGGTACTAAACAAGTTTGGAATGTTTAATAAATATCTCGCATACAAATTGTGTTCTTAGTTATTTAAGTAATTGTCCCAACATGAGTTGTTTGCAATGCGCTTAGATGACACAATCGATCCATTGTATAGAACATTTGAACTATTTTCTTGACAAAACATTAAGTCAATCCCATGCCTCGTGGAAAGGCTCAGTTGGTTTCTATGAGAAGATGGAACATGGTGTTTTTCCTAAGAATTGGACAAAACTTCTTTAGAAAAGCTTCATATTGGGTTACCTCTGTTTATAAAACTTCTTAAGAACAGTTTCCCATATAATGCATGCATAATCAAATCACAATTCAAACCCAATTCACCAACTCACCCAATGAAGCTGAAGCCTTAACCTATTGATCTAGTGATGTTTAATTGTAAATTAGATGGCTATATAAGCCTAGGGATGAGGAGCATAGTACTTAAATTTAAAAATTGTCATTACCCACTAAACATCAACTTGAATCGTCATGGATATTAAATATTGCATATCTATGTGATAATAATATGAAACAAGATTTATCAATTGAACATCAATGACAATCCATGGTGTGATGATTTTAGCATAAAAAAACACCAATTGATTCATAGAAAATAGACACTGAAAAAGTGAAAAACTTGTTTCTGCATCATGACACTCTACAAGCTTCTAGAATGCTAACACATGAGCTTGATCAAATAAAATCTATCGTTCGTGGGTTGCCAAAAACTTTACTCAAATGTCTCGCCCACCACAACTGCTATTGTACCCACCTCCCCTCATCTAGCCTTCGCTCAAAGCCCCGTCATGACCTCCATCCCCCAAAAGACCCTCTACTAAGCCATTCTCTCCCATCATACTCGAAAGCTCCCTCCCCTTGGACTAGATGAAGAGCCATCACCCATCCATCAATAAAAATACATTATTAACCAAATAGAAAAAAATAAAAAAGAATAGGAAAAAGAAAAATAAAGGAAAAATGTTGTGGTTTGGTCGACAAATTAACGAGTGGGGGGTATGGAAAAATAAAGAAAATACAAAAAATAACTTAAATGATACTCATATCACTATTTATACATGTATAAACTCCCATGATTATTCAAAAACTTATGTGAACATTTTTCCCAAGTTCTTTCACCATTAATTAGGTAATAACTATACATATTTATAGAAATTCTAATAAATATAATAAGGACTAAAATCGTGAAGAAAAATCAAACCAAAATTCACTAAAGTCGCAACTTCAATAATCCATATGTGTTTATAGAAAACTCTATATGTCATTTCTGACGAAATTCGAATGACATATATATGAGGGATATATAGATGAATATATGGTTTAATTTTGAAAAAAAAATGGTGAAAACGCTACATGTAGTAGCCACGTCGATTGCTCATATATATATATATATATGTGTGTGTGTGTGTGTGTGTGTGTGTGTGTGTGAGGAGTGATCCTATGAGAGCCAAAATCTGTGAGAGCATGAGAGCATGCATTATGGACCACTAGATTCAACCAGGAGAGAGAAGACAGAAATAGTGGTCCAGAATGCATGCTCTCAGAATCTAGTGGTCTAGAATGCATGCTCTCATGCTCTCACAGTTTTTTGCTCTCAGAGGACCACTCCTCATATATATATATATATATATAGGAGAAACTTCAAATGAGGTGGTGTCCCATCACTTTTATGGTGAGCCACTAATCAGAGCTTTTAGATCTTAATCATGCGGTTGAGATTAAATCGTGATTGATGCTAATATTCTATTAATGAAAAACCTATTTTCATCATTATCACATTCTAAAAATAGAATGTGACAACCCTAGATCCTATTTTTATGGGGAGCAATTATATTTCCATTCTCTCAATTTCTCTCTCTCTCTCTATTGTTTGACGACGGTGCCCCCTCCCCCCTCTTCCGTGATTCGTCGATGGTGGCGCACCTCTCTCTCTCTCTCTCTCTCTCTCTCTCGAATCGTCCACGACGGCGTCAACATCCTCTCCACGAAAAGCTTCTCGATCACAGAGGAGAAACTCATGGAGGAGACAGTCTAGAGGAGAAAGACGCAGAGTACCAGGGTGCCATGCAGAGGAGAAAGCCCGTGCATGCGATGGTGGTCGACCATGGAGGTCGCAGCGCATGGTGAATGCGATGGAATATGGTTGTGGCAGTCCACGTAAATGGAGGAGGATTGTGGTTGCATTTGGAGGTGAAGGTAGAAAATAGATCGTGGATGGACAAGGTGGAGGACCGCGCGTGGGAGGTGATCAGGCATTGATTTATATTATGATATAATTATTTTACATATATGACATTCGTATTTACATATTGATTCGTTTTTTTACAAATCTCAATGTTGTTTTCTTGTTTTGTAGAGCTCTACGTGAATTTTACAAAGGAGCGAGATACAGTTACAATGATTCACGTAAATTTCACAAAATGAACATACACATTTACAAATATACTGCAGTCTACAAAGAGGAAGATTACTATTACAAAAGCTCGTTGGAGTTCACAAAATGAATATGCCCATTCACAAAAAAATGAATATACCCATTCACAAAATAGAAATACCCATTTACAAACGGAAATACAGTCAAAAAGATGAAATTATTAATGAAATTACAAAGAGGAAAATTATTTTACAAAAACTCGCTGGAGTTTAATAAGATATCGTTGAATTCAAATAGTCTAGAATAAAATTGAAATTGATCAATAAAGGTATTAGTGAAAAATACCAAATACAGAAAAGCCCTTTTAGAAAGTTTTTTGATGACATAAATGCCCTTTTAGAAAGTTTTTTGATGTAACCGTCAGATCGAGATTTGACGAACGGCTCACCACAATATTGGTAATACCCCACCTCATTTGAAAGGGCCCGTATATATATGTATATATATGAGGAAAGTGATCCTACTCCATGGAGTAGGTAACTTACCTACTCCATTTTCATTTTCTCTACTTTTTTTTTTTTTTTTTGAAAATGCTTTCATGGATTTTCATAACTATATCCATATAATATATCATTCAAATTTCGTCAGAAATAGAGACTTGTACGACATCTATCCAGAACAGGTAAAATACAACAAATCTGTGACCGTTAAAAATGATTGTCTGGATGGAGGCTGTAGGAATCTCTGTTTCCAATGAAATTTGAGTGACATATTAGAGGGATATAGTTATGAAAATCCATGGAAGCATTTAAAAAAAATAAAAAATGAAAGTGGAGTAGGTAAGTTACCTACTCTATGGAGTAGGATCCTTTCTCTCGCTCTCTCTCTCTCTATATATATATATACTATTCACATGTTAAACAATTTTGAATGTCATAAACCAAATATTTCTGGTAAAGGTTACCTATATCCGCATGATGAACATTGTCTTCATAGGAAATATTTACTTGTGACATCGTTTTCTGTTAGCATACAAGAATATGAATGGTGTTTCTCCATAGAATATAAAAAAATCAATATTTGTATGATTTGCCGAACCATAGATTTTTTCATGAAAACTATTCAGCAACATTACATGGTTATTAGATTGCAAACACGTTACTCATAAAGTATTAATGCTTAAATTATCATCAATTTTATAGAAAATGGAGTAGCTGGTTAAATAGTACCAATTGTCCTATGAAAAAAAACTTACGTGATTGATGGATGCAATTGACATATGAGTGGCCGGCAAGTTGTATGATGCGATGATGGTGCACAGTGCAGAGAGGGAAGGGTGAGGAGTACGGGCATGTACTTATTGGGAGAGAGAGAGCTGTATGGTCCGAATCAATCAGAGAGGAGAACATGATCCGCTGGAGAAAATTGAGGAGAGGAATATCGCATGTGAGTTGGACGGAATGAGATTCGAAGAAAGGCGCACAAGGGCTGCTGGAGTAGCCAACTTGGCTACTCCCATCCCTATTTTTCCCTCATTTTTTTATTTTTTTGGAAAATAAAAATTTGTATATTCATCATTATATCCCTCTCACATTCTGTTAAAAGTTCATCAGAAACAGAGACTCCTACGGCCTCCATCCAAACATGGTCGATTTAAAAAATTCTGCGACCGTTAAAAAAATGACGTCTGGATGGGGGGCTTAGGAGTCTCTGTTTCTGACGAAATTTTAATAGAATGTGGGAGGGATATAATGATGAATATACAAATTTTTATTTTCCAAAAAAATAAAAAAATGAGGGAAAAATAGGGGTGAGAGTAGCCAAGTTGGCTACTCCCTAGGGGCAGCCCCATTTTACCCTATATATATATATATATATATATATTAGGGGAAAATGGGGCTACCCCCTGGCTGCCCCCACCCCCATTTTTCGTAAAATTTTTTAATTTTTTGGAAAAAATATCACAATGTATATTCATCCCTATATCCCTCCTATATGCATTCGAATTTCGTCAAAAACAAAGACTCCTACGGCCTCCATCCGGACGTCATTTTTTTAACGGTCGTAGGATTTTTTAAATCGACATATTCGGATGGAGGCCATAGGAGTCTCTGTTTCTGACGAAATTCGAATGATATATAAGAGGGATACGAATATACATAGCAATATTTTTCAAAAAAAATAAAAAATTTTGCCAAAAAATGGGGCGGGACAACCCCATCAACCCCATATATATATATATGAGAAAAGGGATCCTACTCCATGGAGTAGGTAACTTACCTACTCCATTTTTTTCTTTTTCATTTTTTTGAAAAATGATTCCATTGATTTTCATAACTATATCTTCTAATATGTCATTCAAATTTCGTTAGAAATAGATACTCCTACGGCCTCCATCCAGAACATGAAAAATACAGCAAATATGTGACCGTTAAAAAATGATTGTCTGAATATAGGTCGTAGGAGTCTCTATTTCTGACGAAATTTGAATGACATATTAGAGGGATATAGTTATTAAAATCCATGGAAGCATTTTTCAAAAAAATAAAAAAATTTTGAAAAAGAAGAAAATAGAGTAGATAAGTTACCTACTCGGTGGAGTAGGATCCCTTTTCTCCCTCTCTCTCTCTCTCTATATATATATATCCTGGGAGTAGCCAACGGAATGCTCCCACCTCCATTTTCTCCCAATTTTTTATTTTTTTTGAAAATAAAAATTTGTATATTCATCAATATATCCCTCTAACATTCTATTAAAATTTCGTCAGAAGCAGAGACTCCTACGACCTCCATCTAAACATGATCGATTTAAAAAATCCTGCGACCATTAAAAAAATGACGTCTAGATGGAGGGCTTAGGAGTCTCTGTTTCTAACAAAATTTTAATACAATGTTAGAGGGATATAGTGATGAATATACAAATTTTATTTTCCAAAAAAAATAAAAAATTGGGAAAAAATATGGGTGAGAGCAGCCCCGTTGGCTACTCCCAGGGAGCATATTCCTTTTTTCCCATATATATATATATATATGAGGAAAGGGAGTCTACTTTGTGAAGTAGGTAACCTTACTTACTTCACATCCATTTTTCACAATTTTTTATTTTTTTTTTGAAAAATACCATTGTGGATTTTCATAATTATATCCCTCTAATATGTCATTCAAAATTCGTCAGAAACAGAGACTCCTACAGCCTCCATTCAGAACATGTAAAATACAATAAATCTGTGACCTTAAAAATGATTGTCTGGATGGAGGTCGTAGAAGTCTCTGTTTCACACGAAATTTTAATAACATATTAGAAGGATATAGTTATGAAAATCCACGGTGGTATTTTTCAAAAAAAATAAAAAATTGTGAAAAATGGATGTGAAGTAGGTAAGGTTACCTACTTCTCAAAGTAGGCTCCCTTTCTTCTCTCTCTCTCTTTCTATAAATATATATATATATATATATATATATATATATGAGGTAAATGGGGCTGCCCCCAGAGAGTAGCCAACTTGGCTACTCCCACCCCTATTTTTCCCTCATTTTTTTATTTTTTTGGAAAATAAAAATTTGTATATTCATCATTATATCCCTCTCACATTCTATTAAAAGTTCATCAGAAACAGAGACTCCTACGGCCTCCATCCAAACATGGTCGATTTAAAAAATCTGCGACCGTTAAAAAAATAACGTCTGGATGGAGGGCTTAAGAGTCTCTGTTTCTGACGAAATTTTAATAGAATGTGGGAGGGATATAATGATGAATATACAAATTTTTATTTTCCAAAAAAATAAAAAAATGAGGGAAAAATAGGTGTGGGAGTAGCCAAGTTGGATACTCCCTAGGGGCAGCCCCATTTTACCATATATATATATATATATATATATATATAAGGGGAAAATGGGGCTACCCCCTGGCTGCCCCCACCCCCATTTTTCGTAAAATTTTTTAATTTTTTGGAAAAAATATCACAATGTATATTCATCCCTATATCCCTCCTATATGCATTCGAATTTCGTCAAAAACAAAGACTCCTACGGCCTCCATCCGGACGTCATTTTTTTAACGGTCGTAAGATTTTTTAAATCGACATATTCGGATGGAGGCCATAGGAGTTTCTGTTTCTGACGAAATTTGAATGATATATAAGAGTGATACGAATATACATAGCAATATTTTTCAAAAAAAATAAAAAATTTTGCCAAAAATGGGGCGGGACAACCCCATCAACCCCATATATATATATGAGAAAAGGGATCCTACTCCATGGAGTAGGTAACTTACCTACTCCATTTTCTTCTTTTTCATTTTTTTGAAAAATGATTCCATTGATTTTCATAACTATATCTTCTAATATGTCATTCAAATTTCGTTAGAAACAGAGACTCCTACGGCCTCCATCCAGAACATGAAAAATACAGCAAATATGTAACCGTTAAAAAATGATTGTCTGAATGTAGGTCGTAGGAGTCTCTATTTCTGACGAAATTTGAATGACATATTAGAGGGATATAGTTATTAAAATCCATGGAAGCATTTTTCAAAAAAATAAAAAAATTTTGAAAAAGAAGAAAATAGAGTAGATAAGTTACCTACTCGGTGGAGTAGGATCCCTTTTCTCCCTCTCTCTCTCTCTCTATATATATCCTGGGAGTAGCCAACGGAATGCTCCCACCTCCATTTTCTCCCAATTTTTTATTTTTTTTGAAAATAAAAATTTGTATATTCATCAATATATCCCTCTAACATTCTATTAAAATTTCGTCAGAAGCAGAGACTCCTACGACCTCCATCTAAACATGATCGATTTAAAAAATCTTGCGACCATTAAAAAAATGACGTCTAGATGGAGGGCTTAGGAGTCTCTGTTTCTGACAAAATTTTAATACAATGTTAGAGGGATATAGTGATGAATATACAAATTTTTATTTTCCAAAAAAATAAAAAATTGGGAAAAAATATGGGTGAGAGCAGCCCCGTTGGCTACTCCCAGGGAGCATATTCCTTTTTCCCATATATATATATATATATGAGGAAAGGGAGTCTACTTTGTGAAGTAGGTAACCTTACCTACTTCACATACATTTTTCACAATTTTTTATTTTTTTTGAAAAATACCATTGTGGATTTTCATAATTATATCCCTCTAATATGTCATTCAAAATTCGTCAGAAACAGAGACTCCTACAGCCTCCATCCAGAACATGTAAAATACAATAAATCTGTGACCTTAAAAATGATTGTCTGGATGGAGGTCGTAGAAGTCTCTGTTTCACACGAAATTTTAATGACATATTAGAAGGATATAGTTATGAAAATCCACGGTGGTATTTTTCAAAAAAAATAAAAAATTGTGAAAAATGGATGTGAAGTAGGTAAGGTTACCTACTTCTCAAAGTAGGCTCCCTTTCTTCTCTCTCTCTCTTTCTATATATATATATACATATATATATATATATATGAGGTAAATGGGGCTGCCCCCAGGGAGTAGCCAACTTGGCTACTCCCACCCCTATTTTTCCCTCATTTTTTTATTTTTTTGGAAAATAAAAATTTGTATATTCATCATTATATCCCTCTCACATTCTATTAAAAGTTCATCAGAAACAGAGACTCCTACGGCCTCCATCCAAACATGGTCGATTTAAAAAATTCTGCGACCGTTAAAAAAATGACGTCTGGATGGAGGGCTTAGGAGTCTCTGTTTCTGACGAAATTTTAATAGAATGTGGGAGGGATATAATGATGAATATACAAATTTTTATTTTCCAAAAAAATAAAAAAATGAGGGAAAAATAGGGGTGGGAGTAGCCAAGTTGGCTACTCCCTAGGGGCAGCCCCATTTTACCCTATATATATATATATATTAGGGGAAAATGGGGCTACCCCCTGGCTTCCCCCACCCCCATTTTTCGTAAAATTTTTTAATTTTTTGGAAAAAATATCACAATGTATATTCATCCCTATATCCCTCCTATATGCATTCGAATTTCGTCAAAAACAAAGACTCCTACGGCCTCCATCCGGACGTCATTTTTTTAACGGTCGTAGGATTTTTTAAATCGACATATTCGGATGGAGGCCATAGGAGTCTCTGTTTCTGACGAAATTCGAATGATATATAAGAGGGATACGAATATACATAGCAATATTTTTCAAAAAAAAATAAAAAATTTTGCCAAAAAATGGGGCGGGACAACCCCATCAACCCCATATATATATGAGAAAAGGGATCCTACTCCATGGAGTAGGTAACTTACCTACTCCATTTTCTTCTTTTTCATTTTTTTGAAAAATGATTCCATTGATTTTCATAACTATATCTTCTAATATGTCATTCAAATTTCGTTAGAAACAGAGACTCCTACGGCCTCCATCCAGAACATGAAAAATACAGCAAATATGTGACCGTTAAAAAATGATTGTCTGAATGTAGGTCGTAGGAGTCTCTATTTCTGACGAAATTTGAATGACATATTAGAGGGATATAGTTATTAAAATCCATGGAAGCAGTTTTCAAAAAAATAAAAAAATTTTGAAAAAGAAGAAAATAGAGTAGATAAGTTACCTACTCGATGGAGTAGGATCCCTTTTCTCCCTCTCTCTCTCTCTCTATATATATATATCCTGGGAGTAGCCAACGGAATGCTCCCACCTCCATTTTCTCCCAATTTTTTATTTTTTTTGAAAATAAAAATTTGTATATTCATCAATATATCCCTCTAACATTCTATTAAAATTTCGTCAGAAGCAAAGACTCCTACGACCTCCATCTAAACATGATCGATTTAAAAAATCCTGCGACCATTAAAAAAATGACGTCTAGATGGAGGGCTTAGGAGTCTCTGTTTCTGACAAAATTTTAATACAATGTTAGAGGGATATAGTGATGAATATACAAATTTTTATTTTCCAAAAAAATAAAAAATTGGGAAAAAATATGGGTGAGAGCAGCCCCGTTGGCTACTTCCAGGGAGCATATTCCTTTTTCCCATATATATATATATATATATATATATATATGAGGAAAGGGAGTCTACTTTGTGAAATCCATTTTTCACAATTTTTTATTTTTTTTGAAAAATACCATCGTGGATTTTCATAATTATATCCCTCTAATATGTCATTCAAAATTCGTCAGAAACAGAGACTCCTACAGCCTCCATCCAGAACATGTAAAATACAATAAATCTGTGACCTTAAAAATGATTGTCTGGATGGAGGTCGTAGAAGTCTCTGTTTCACACGAAATTTTAATGACATATTAGAAGGATATAGTTATGAAAATCCACGGTGGTATTTTTCAAAAAAAATAAAAAATTGTGAAAAATGGATGTGAAGTAGGTAAGGTTACCTACTTCTCAAAGTAGGCTCCCTTTCTTCTCTCTCTCTCTCTCTTTCTATATATATATATATATATATAGGTTAAATGGGGTTGTCCCCTGGGTGGAGCTAACTTGGTTTCCTACGCCCCATTATTTCCTATTATTTATTTTTTTTGAAAATTTCTTCCGTGAAATTTCCTCACTGTATCCCTATATTATGTCATTAAAATTTCGTGTGAAACAGAGACTCCTACAACCTCCATCCAGACAGTCATTTTTTAACGGTAACAGAATTGCTAAAATTAATCCTGTCTGTATGGAGGTCGTAGGAATATCTGTTTCACATGAAATTTTAATGATAAAATGTAGGGATATATTTATGAAAATACACGGAAGAAATTTTCAAAAAAATAAAAAAATGGGAAAAATGGGGGCGGAGGGAGCCAAGTTAGCTCCTTCCATGGGGGCAGACCCATTTAACCCTATATATATGGTTAAATGAGGCTACACCCTGGGTGTAGCTAATTGGCTACTCCCACCCTATTTTTCCCCCTATTTTTTTATTTTTTTAAAAAATGAAAATATATATGTTCATCACTATATCCCTCTAACATGTCATTCTGATTTCGTCAGAAACAGAGACTCCTATACCCTCCATCTGAAAGGGGTCAATTTTCGTAAATCTGAGACCGTTAAAATTTGACAGTCTTGATGGAGGGGATAGAAGTTTCGAATTAAATTGAATTTTTAATAACAGCATGGTGACATATTGTGATCTAAATTCCAATAGATTTCATTTCAGAAAAATAAAAAAATACAGGAAAAAAGGGTGGGAGCATGTAAATTGGCTACACCTAGGGAGCATACTCATTTTTCCCATATATATATAGGGGGTCCTTCCAATGAGGTGGTTATTTCTTTCATCCATAGAAAATTCATCAATAGAGGCCATGTGATTAAGATTGGATGGATTAGACAAAAACCACCATGGAATTCTAAAAGTGGTTTTGAACTTAACAACTTTCCTATAAAAGAGGATCAATTAAGGGCGTTTGAATTCATAGGAATTATATGCAAAATTTAAAAAGTTTCTTTAATAATGATATAAATGACGTGGATATACTTTCCATGTATTACGTCCTTCTTAATTATATTCGAAACGAATTGAAAGAAGAAATGAAATAGTGATGATGTTGAACAATACATATACATATTACAAAAATATGGCGTTCAATCACAAAAGACAATGACGTGGATATATTTTTCGGATAGTACGTATTTCTTGGTTATGTTAGTACAAATTGAAAGGAAAAAATGAAGTAGTGACGAGGTTGAACAAAACATATAGAAATTACAAAAATATTGTATTCTATTACAAAAGACAATGATAAAACAAATAATTGTATAACAAATTATTCGAATTAGGAATCGTTGAATTACAAAAGTGCTTATTATAGCGGAATAAGAAGAACTATCTTACAAATAAGATAAAAGTATTGAAATATAATTAGGCCCAGGTCTTAGAGTTAGATATGCGTCCAGTCCCAAAGAAGGGAAATGCTTCAAGTATATATGATTTCATTTAAATGATAATTATGAATAAAATTAAAGAAGAACATGTGTAAATTGCTATGAAAAACATAAAACAAATGTACCATTGAGGAAGATGCTGAAAAAGCATTGAAATTATGTGATACTTTTGAAAATTTTTATTGTATCTTACATTGTTTTATAATGAAATACATATGTCGACGAAATTTTGAGTTATTAATTTAGAATAAAACATATAAATGTAATGTATTTTACAATCATGTATGTAAGAAAATGAATAATTTTATGTAGTTTACAAAAGAACACGATATAACAAATACTTTGAAAAAGTTATGTACAAAATAACATGATATAACGTGCTATAAGAAATAACACATGTAAATTCATATGAAAAATATAAAAGAATATGTACCATTGCTGAAGATGGTAAGAAATCACTGAACAAATTTACAATTTTTGAAAATTTCATTTGTATATTACATTTGTTGGTAATGAAATACAAAGTTCGACGAAATTTTGATATATTAATTGGGAATAGAACTTTAAAACATTATGTAATTTACATTCATGTTTGTAAAAACGTGAATAACTTTATTTTGCAAAAGAACCTTATATAACAAATACTTTGTAAAAACGTGATGTAACTGGATCTTACATTATATATGCAATTTATAAGATTGAACAATTACAAAAATTCACTTTACATAAATACATGAAAAAATATTTATAAAATCACTCAATATTTACAAATGAGATATCTTATTTAACAAACCCTTCCGTGGAATGAAATTTAAAGTTATCAAATGAACTTAAATAACAATTAAAATTAAATATGAAAAAAAGCTACAAAGATAAAGGGAAAAAAGAATTTAAGAGATTTAAACTATGTTTGAAAGTTTTAAATGATCGTCAACTTTGAAAAAATTTGATCATCAACTTGAAAAGGTTGTTTTTTTAAAATATTATATTAGATATCATTGTTAAATTGTTAACAATAAAATAACAGATTTTTTAAGAGAAATCAAAAACATAAAATCCTGAAATGATGATTTATTGAGACAACAAATTCATGAGTGATTAAACAAAAACGAAAATTTAATTGTTGAGAAAACGATTACATGAATATTTTCTCAAGAAATGTGATTACTTGACTTGAAGAATTATGGAAAAAAATTCAAATGTGTTTAAAAAAGTCTCGAGATTAGATAAAACATGAAAAGAAATAATAACAAATTAATGTGTTTATATTCCAAATTAAAAAATATAGAGAAAAGTACTTAGCGATTTGTGTAGAAAATGTTGGGAGAAAAATAAACTATTACCTAGAACCATGACTTGAGCATGAAAACAAAAACTAGGAATCGTCAATACAGGAAAAGATTGAAACGCATACTCTAGTGACGTTTAACTTTGAATTTTAAACTTAAAATGCTTTTTTAAGAAATATTAACTAATTAAAATAATAAATAGCATAATAAGAAGGTGAAACTCTATTATTAGAAAGGAACAGAGTAGGGCGTGTCTCCGTTGCCGGTCGTCTCCGTTGAAACTCAAATATTAACTATTTCAAACTTAAATGCTTTTTTAATAGATCCGTAAGTTCTGCCTTGCTTTGGGCGAGTACTCTAGGGCTTTTCGAAAGGAACAGAGTAGGGTGTGTCTCTTTGCTGGTCGTCTTCTCGGACTGAAGGGAACTAAGAGCTCTGCCGCCATAGATTCGTGAAGACAGGTACACGTATCTTTGATAATGGATTTCAATATAGTTTGAATGAAAAAGGATCTCTTTAGAAATTTACGAACAATCGTATATTTTGTTTACAAGGTTTTTATAATGTATGCGATTATTTTCACATACAGAAGCACAAGAAATATATTCAGGGAAAAAATGAAAATAGAACTTATTTGATTGAACAATGTGAAATGTATGGCGTTGATTTTCTGAGCATTTTTACAAGAGTTATGCAGGAATTGGAATTAGAAAAAAAGAAAGGAAATAAAATATATTGGAAGGACTTTCTGAAATGAAGTGTATTATTAATAACTAGAAACGAAATCATCAATGGCAGAATATTTTTAAATAATGTAAGTTTTTTATATATAAGATTAGATTATATTGTTTGAATGAAACAACAAACATCAAAATTAAATTTAAAAAAGAATTTTTGAAGGATAGTGAAAGGTACAAGAATCGCGGATTTAGAAGAAAAAGATAAAGATCAGTATGGAAAATCAGAAGAATCGTCCAGTGAGAAAGATGTTGAGACAGATAAAGGCAATCCCTCTGCTAGTTTTGTCCAAATAATTGTTAATTAGTTGAATATTTTATTAATATATATTTGTAAATTATAAAAGACTTCGGAATTTTAAATATGTTTCTATTAGTAAAATATAAAAGATTTCGGAATTTTAAATATATTCAGCGAAGAGTAGAGTGTTAGAGGGGAATGAAGAAGATGATAAGGATATAGCAGAAGAGGAAATTGGAAGTAAGCAATTAAATGTTTCTATTATATATATTACGTTCTTGAAATTTATTTTTTCTTTAATAATAGTAGGTAAGGTTTATGTGCAACATCGTTTTTACATAGATCACTTCGTCCAATTCATAAATAGTCACAGGCCAACGGAGAAGCAACATGCCTTGGTAAAAAAAGAACGCATTTTCGAAACTGATAAACATAGGGAGTATTGACATACAATGAAGGAATTTACAGTGGATAGTTGAAAAATACCAAGGAGGACGGGATTTCAAGATTGGAAATAGAGTGGTGAGCTGGAGCGATGATGACATTGGTTGTATTCTTGGCATACCAAGCTCTGGATTCACAGTTTCTGTAAGAGGACATGCAATGGAAAAGTTTCATTGCAGAAGAGTTGTTTGAACCTGGAATGGTATTCAATAGAAGAAACTACTGAATATACTAATAGATTTTTATGACAGAGATGATGACAAATCTGTGTCCATTTATGTGAGGTGCTTGGTATTGTTCATGTTTGCAATATTCTTATTTCCTGACAGTGCCTATTCATTCCGAAAAGATCTTCTACATAACGTGGAGTCTCTTGAAGACACACAATTTTTTAACTGGTCAGATGCAGTGGCAAGAATGGTTCTATTTAATATGGATGATGTTTTGAATGGATTAACCATGAGGAGAAGAGGAGCAGCTAGAGTGACACTGGGATATCTTACGGGATGTGTGACATGTATATATGTAAGATTATAGATCTAGAATTTTAACTTTAATTTACGTAGATAAAAGCGAAATAATACCTTAATATTGTTTGTACAAGTTTGGATACTAGAGTACTGCTGCAAGGATTTGGTTATGTGCATGGATCTAAGACCGCGTATAAAAAGATGGATGGGATCAATTAAGGGTCTATCGAGGAGATTGGCATCATTAACCAACGAACATGTACTAAAATTATTGCATATTTCTAACAAAAAATATGATTCTTTGAAAATATTGTTGAATTGAATTTCGTTATTTTCAATATCAAATGAATCAATTGTATAACCAACAGATCGTTGGTGGTTTGCAACATCAAAAGGGTGAGATTTTTAAAATTGAAGCTGATGAGTACGTCTTTCCATATGAAAGATTTGTCATCAGAGGTTTCACTGTTAGAAGGCCAGAGATTGAAGTAACAGAAAAAATAGATGTTCCAGAAGATGGATCATCTAGACGAGGGTGGTTCAAAAAAGGAGCATTTCAATTGATTACAACATTGAAAATTGAACCAGAGAAAAAAAGTGATGTTAAGGATAATAAAAAACAATGCATGTGTGAAGATTTTTCAAATGAGATAGATATTCCTAAGAAGAAGAAGATCGAGGATATGGATGATTCTCAATCAAAAATGCTTGCAAAGGTATCGGAATACGAGAGAATCATTGAAAAATTGCAGACAAAGAACAACATGATGCATTCAAGACTGGGTGGTGTGGAATTAGGTGCCAAAAATAGATCAGTGAATGATGGCAATGCCATATCTGTTGAACGAGATTATTTTGAAACGATAAATGAGAGAGCAAAATCTCCAAATATTTCAGAACAAACTGAAATGATTGGAAATAAAAATGGAAAGGAAGCAAGAGAGGAATATAACCTGATAACAACTGCTAGGGAAAAGTTCATACAAGACGAAACAACAGAAATGGAGGAAGATGCAGAAAAGATCCCAAGCTTCGAGTTGGGGATTGAAGAACAAAATTCAAAGATTCTTCAAAAGAATGAAAAAACTCCAAGGAAGCGACAGAAGGGAAAGGCAACAGTAAAACCAAGCTTTATGACTCGCAGAATTAAAGAACGAAACACGTCTAAATGCAAATCAATAGAGACAATGATAGAAAATATGAGAGCAACAAAGATACAAAGGAGAAAGGAATGCATTGTTGCTTCTGGATCTATTGTTCTTGGTGATAGTTCTAATCAACCAGTTCTTGATTATGAGGTAATTAAATTTTCTATTTATTGGGAATGATAATGCAGTTGAGTTAACTAAAATTTTATGAATAATTTAATTTCAGTATCTTTGTGATCCTCCTACCGATTTTTATCGGTTTTGAACTAGTAACAGATGATCAGAGGAAAATGATACAAAACTTTCTCCGGGATCCAGCATACAAGTAATAATTCATTGGAAGATTTGAATTACATCTTTAATATATATTTACATTATTAACTTATTTTGAAATGAACATCTTTTTAGGTTGAATGCTACGTAGTTTTCACCCTTGGGTACGTTTTGCAAGGGACGTGAAATCCATCACTTCTTGTATGAGAAGATGATTGAAGACACGGTTAATATTAGATTACCTCATTTTCCATCGAAAAAAATATAAAATTAAATGAAATTTTATGCTTGACAGATTATTGGTATGTACATGGATGTTCTGAGGAATTGATTTTGCAAGAGCGATGGCATTACTCCTTTCCTTTTTACACCAATATACAAAATGATAACTGTTTAAAAATTTATTTTAATCAAATAAATTCTTGATGTTAACATTGTTTCCACATATTGCAACAATATTATGTGAACTTGGTTGTTAGAGGAACCAGTGTCGAGTTTGATCAGTTGGATAAGTTGTTTGACGTTGATGAGTCGAAGATGATTGTTGACAAAGGTTTTTACAGTTTTCCACACAAAGAACCACTGGCATTTACTAGTCACAGATTTTGAAGCTCGAAAATTTTACTTCTATTACTCAATGAGGGGGTCACGTGTTCACAAAAAAGATGTGGAGAAATGGGTATTTTCTAATATATAAATGCAATTTAATTAAATGAAAAATAACTATTTTTCACATATTTTGCTTATTCAATTTTCTGTATTTTAGCATGGTTGGCTATGTGAGTTCTTTGGCGGAAATGTGATTGAAGAAACAATGGATGATTGGGAGATAACCACTTAGCTTGGATTGTGGAGTGTATGCTATGAAGATAATGGAGTACTTGTGTGAAGGTCGAGCTTTGGACTTCCAGCATGAAGACATACCAAGGTTCAAGGCAGAGATAACATGCACCCTTCTTACATGTTATCATGTGGAGAATGCGAACAATCCTTGAATCGAAGTACATAACTTTTCAGGAAGTTGACGAAGAAACTTTGTTTTAGAATTGAAAATTTTGTTTTTTTTATTAAAGACTATCTTATCTCCAAGTACCTTTATCGACAACAATTAGTTGGAACAATGATATAGATTTTATTGTTTGAATTGTCTAGTATACGATTTTCTGTTTGAGTTTTCTGAAATCTGATTTGATTTATATAGACACAATAATGAATTACTTTTCTGCTTATAGGTTATTTTGACTAAGGACATGGGTGATATTAAATGATAGCTTCAATAGGAAAAATGTAAGAAATGAAAATTAAACTTAAAAAAACATAAGAATATGCTATTTTGAATTATTAAGCAAGTATAAATATTTCGAGAGATATATGTTAACTTATTTCAGTGTAGAAATCTAAAATAGTACAAAATATCTAATGTATTTTACCTTTTAATGGGTTAAATTACTAACAAATTTTAAAATGTTAAATTTCATTTTAATTTGTATTATACCTTCATAACAAAGATTGCATACAACACGCTTTTTAAACTATGATTCAAGGGTTTTTAAGTGCCTGAAATTACGCTAAATTAATATTACATCTTGAGCTATTTGATAGAGAACGAGTGAAAATGACATTTCACAAATCTACGAAATAATTGTAAATGTCGCACAAAACGTTTTTTGGTGTAAAAGGTCAATTGAAAAAAACAAGAAAATATACTGTAGTCATATATTGTACAAAATAAGACTTTACTTTACTTTATTCTTTCATAAAACACAAAATTTGATAGATACGGTTGAGGGCATATAGACTATATACAAAGAGTACAACAAGGGAAGAATCGCAAAAAACATTTGGATTGAATGTTCAACTAAATAAGATGAGTAACAATAAATAAAAGAACTTATGGGTACAAAACAAGTAAGATTACATAGTTTTTGACTAAAAATGTAGCTATATATCATCGACAATAACATTATGACATTGAAATCGAACAACGAGTTATTGATATATAGCTATAAAAGAAACATGATAGTTGATAAGGATGACTAAGGTCAGCTGCAACACTGCATGAAACAGTAAAAAGGAGAGTAAGTTTTAATTACAAAAAACGGATGCTATAAGATTGTATAAGTAAAACACTTATTGAATGATAAACAAACTAAAATATTACATAGAAACCAAGAACATTTGAAATTAAAATGTATTGTTGTCAACGATTCTCATTGGATGATAAGTCGTTGTTGAAGAATAAATGTCAGTAGCATAAGAAATAAAATGAGGAATAAGAAAAGCGAAGAAAATTACTTACATGTCAGAAAAAGTTGGTCTCTTATTGTATGGACAATTCCTTTAATCATGACCAACATTAAACTTCAGATAAGCTTTACACTGCATGCCTCTCTTCCTTCTGGCATCAGAATTAGGGATTAGCCTATTTCGAGTTCCTTTGGGTCTACCACCACGACCACTACCCCTTGTTTTTGCAGGGATTGGTTCTAGGACTTGTTAGCCATGTGAGCTCGAGGTGAACCATTCCAATAATAAATGTTATTGTAATATTTGATTTATCAATAAAAGTTATTGATTTGTTTTCACTCCATTTATGTGGTTAAGTGAATGAATGCACTATAAGATCCCTCTGTATAATTAGGGTTATGTGCCATGGCCATCTTAATAATCATACAGTTGTTGATTTAGTACTAGAATCATAGAGGCTGGTGTTTGGATGAATATCTAAGGAGTAAGATTGAGGACTCATCAAGCACCGTCAAATGATTGTTAAGAGATGATCTCTAGCCTGAGTAGGAGATGACAATCCTTTCTCATATAGGTTGATATTTGACCGACCTCTTGATGTAGGTCCTCTGCATGGGAATAGAGATTCAAAGGTGTCAGATTAGTTAGGTCAAAGAGTTGACTTAACGAGATTGAGATAACCAAAGTCGTATATCGTATACTGTTGTGATATAGGCACACATCCTCTGACGGGAGACAGATGTGTTACTATATGTCTGAGTGCATGCATTTAGCAGACCAATAGGTTGATGACCTAACCAAGCTCTATACACCGGCGAGCTAGTGTGCATGTAAGGGCATATGAGTAATGCGATCTCTCAAAGAGATCATACAGGTTCACTTCTGAACCGGAAGACATGAGCTCACTCATGAGGTATTGGGACCGATCAAATTCCATGCATGGTCGTCGTGCTTTAGAAACATGACAAGAATTTGAAGGTATGATATATACTTTTGTAAAGCATATGATCTATACCAAATCCCAATGACCAAGATTGAGAAACTTGATGATGAAACCCTGAAGATAACAGTGTAAAATTGATCTATATCGTCGGGTTGATCATAGGTCTTCCAGTATGCAGGATGTACATGTATTACGAATACTTGAGGGTGATGTGATCATAAACGATTGTATAACCATGACGCTTCCATTCCGAGGGAGTGATAAAAAGGTCTGGATTTTAGTGACTCCTCTCAGTGGAGAAATATCTGATCATGATCCAAGTATTGGACATTGATCTGAATGAGATTCAGGTGCAATGAGAAGATTAGATTGTGGCCTTGATTAAATCAAAGATCTATGAGAGGTCCATGAGATCTAGATTTGAGATGTGATCTCAATATCCAAGTCACTTAGAACAATACAATCGCCTTGTCCTTATCTCCAAGTATCTGCGGAGAAAGCGCATATTCTTCAAAGAGTTCAAGAATAATTCCAAAGTTGATTTATATATGAGCATTGAGAAATGGATAATTAAATGTGATTTAATTATCATGAATAATGTACATTTGATTCACATTATATGAATACATGAGAATGATTGTCCAATGTGATTTAAAAAATGTGGATATGGATAATGTGGATAGCATTATCCAATTATCCATCTATATTATAAATATGATTTATACTATATATTAGAGAGAGATTTATGTGATTTATATTTGTTGATTAATTGTTAATGTGAATTGGATTCATATTGAATGATTAGTTGAAATATAATTACATTTAGTTTTGGGTTGTGAATGAGATTCACATAATTTCAATGGCTTGGTTGATATTTTTCACAAGATAATTTGGAATTATTTTTTGTGAAAAACTATTTACGACAAGAGTCATAGGAGATATCATAAGATAATGAGATCTCGTGATATTTAGGGGAGATAGACACATTCCTCTCAAGAGGAGTGGACGACTACAACTCTCCATGTGGAGAGGAGTAGTTGTCCCCTCTCTCTTTTAGGGATGGAAGTTGGTCTCCTCATTATCCTATCTCTAGTCAAAGATGATATTGATTTATCAATATAAGTTGATTTAAATAAAATCACTTAATGTTGTATTTTTACAACAATATCTTAGCCTTTGAAAGAAACACAAATCAATCTCATCCATTGATTGTGTGTTCTCCATGGATTGGGATCCATGGGCTCCTAAAATCCTATATAAGAAGAGGCATCCCTTGCTCTTCGAGTTACGCAATCTCGAAGATGTCTCTCTCTCTCCCTCTCATTCTCACGCATACTCCATCCCTTCTCTCTTTGAGTGGTCGCCCACTCTCATAAAGAGAAGGTCGTCTTCATCGTCGTGTCCGCTTCCGACGACTCTTGGATCTTCGTCTTCTTTAGTGGTTGGTGCTCGTGAAGAAGTCATTTGATCTCGTGAGACGAGATCAGGAGATCCATCGCTTGGATCAACGATTTGGATTGCGAGAAGCACGCGACTCATCCCCGCGCTCACAAGTGTCTCCTCCGACGGATCGGACTTGAGGCAGGAGATATCTTCTCTTAGAGGCTCGATCGTAACCACTCTCCAAGAGGTATTCCTATATCTTGTATGTGGTTAGATGAAATGATCTAAGAAATGTTCTTGTATCATGTGGTTTCATCATAGAAATCTTTTTTAAATTCGATTGCACCGAGCAACCAGTGCGACTAGTCGCTCTTCATCGTATACGGTACAATGATTACACTTCCATGATGCGCTTGAGGATAATCTCATATCCTCAATTGGTATCAGAGCCAGGTTGGAGGTTTTGGATTCTATCCATAAACCGAAAAAGATTTGGGCTCGTGAGGGTTCGTGGAAGTTTTATCGCATTTCAATTTTCGCAACCTTGTTTTGTGATAAATTTCGGCCCTGTTTAAAATGTTTAAACATGAATCTATCACTTGTATAATGTCCCTCATTAAATGAGAAAGCCGTGGAATTTGAGTTTGCATAATTTGGATTCCGTTTGCTCAAGTTATGATCCTTTTATTGACCATATGTCCACTGTTTCGGGATGGCAAATAATGACGTGATTAAGGAGTTAATTACTGTTTTAAAACGCCTGAAAATGTGTGTTAATCATAGTATTTTCTTTTAAATCAAATTATCAAAATCTGGAAATTATTTTTGCTTAATTTTGGATTCAAAATGAATGAGATATGCTAATTTAGTGAGTGAGGGTCATTGCTGAAAATTGCAATCCTAATCATGAACCTTGTGATAGTCATTTAAGAAACTTGTGAAATTAATGGTTAATTTCCTGGAATAATTATGTATAATATCTGAGAAATATTAGAATGATTATTGTTCCCTTGATAGATATTGCCTCAACCAATATAAGATTAGATTTGATCTAGATCTTCAATTGGTTACTTGATACACTTTCAACAAACATGTTACTTGAATAGGTTTGGGAATTTGCCTAGCAAATTTCCTTATAATCAAAATGGTTTTGATTATTACTATATGGTATAATTTCGTTTGAAAAATCGATGATCATATCAAGTACACAATGATCGATTTGGCATTATCCTTTCCTGAGGTGGATATGCTGTCTAGTCAGGGAGCGTTGGGGTAGCAGATTGCACCGTGTGCGGTTTGTCCCACTCCTGTCGGTACTGGCCATGACAGCGGGTATGGACTTGATAATGCTGGAAAAATCATGGTGTATTTTCTAATTATTAAAATTCGAATTAACACGTACTTTGAGATAATACCATATTTTTTAAGTAACAATCAAGTTTATTGATTAAATTGAATTGATAAGTAATTTAATGTGATTAAATTAATTATATCCAATTAAAACACTCTATTATTAATAGATGTGTATTTCCCTTGGAAGAATTAATTATATGAACATGATTCATGATAATTAATTGAAATTTGAATAGAGGTGGAGGATCACATAAGTGACATCCATGGTCTCCCGTCAAGGCGAATGGTTCCGTCGCCAGATATTGTATGTAGGAGACGCCTGTCCGAAGTGACAGCTCCTGCATACAATCCATTTGGATCAAGCTCTTCGCTTCTCGAAAGAGTGAGGACGTATGCGTAGTGACCCCCAATATCGGGTCCTCACATTATTGGGGTGATATTGGATTGTGCGTAGCGAGTTGTATTCCTATTGACGGTTGGTTCAATTAACAACGGGTCAACATCACCTTAGGGTGGTGGGCCCGGGTGTTAAAGACTAAATTGGAAAATGCAAGTTGGACTTGCAAGGCGGAATGTGTTCCCGCTTCTCTTTATTGGAGTTACAGGTTCTCATATTATTGGGATGTGACAAAGATAAAGAGGAGATCCCAGATCTTGCTAGAGATGTAACGGTAAGTTATTATATCTCTTGGAAAGTAACTAAGGGATTAACTTCCAAAGTTCAAAAAGCATGACTAATTTGATTAAAAATTCCTTAATCAAAGATTTGTAATTGAATACATAATTATTTATATGTTTTAATATAGTGCATTCTTAATTTCAGAAAATGAAGTCCATGAACCCACTTAGCAAGCTTCTGGAGGTCAATCAACTGACCGGACCAAATTATTCAGATTGTATCCGAAATTTGGATCTTATCCTTTCTGCTGAGTGCATCTCCTATGTGCTAAGAAAGGACAAGCACACATACCCTAAAACTCGGGAAGAAATTTCCTTCAATGAGAAATATGAAGATCATAATCTGACAAGATGTTATATTCTGGATTAATTGTCCAATGTGCTTCAGAAGAAGCATGTGGAAATGAACACTTGCTAAGAGATCATACTGAATCTAAAAGATATGTTCGGTGATGTAAACCGCATATAGCGTTACAATATAATGAAAGAACTTATTCGCTGCAAGATGCAGGAGGGAACATTTGTTAGAGAACATATGCTCAAAATGTTTGGGTACCTCTCTGAACCTGGAAACCCTGGGAGCCTTTATGGATTCTGACATGCAGGTCGATTTCATTCTGTTGTCACTCCCTAAGTCTTTCAACAACTTTTTTGGTCACGTTTCACATGAGCAAAGTTGATTTTACTAACGATGGTCTATTAGCTGCATTAAAGTCTGCTGAGGACGTAATGAAGAAGGATAGCCCCTCTGGTAGTGCAATGGTTTCACAGGTCAAAGGAAAGTGTGGTCGAAAGCATGGTTGTCGGAAGGGTCCGGCCCAGAAGAGAAAGAAGAAGAGTCAAGGAGTTGGCTCATCTACCAATGCATCCACTCTGATAGTATCGAAGAAAAATGATGTATGTCATCACTGCAAGAAGTTGGGGCACTGGAAATGCAATTGTCTGGATTACCTGAAGTTGGTCGACAAAGGTAAAGCCCTAGCAGGTATGAAATCTACTTTCATCATTGAAATTAGTTTTCTCATTGGACAAGAAGGAAGTTGGATTATAGATTCTGATGCTTCTGTACATGTATGTAATTTGTTGAATTTGTTTCAGGAAACTAAGAGTCTTGATGAAGGGGAGATAGTCATCCAGATGGGATCTGATGCAAGTGTTGCAGCAGTCGCCGTCGTGACCTACCGACTATCGTTATCTAGTGGAAGAGTCATAGTACTTAAAGAGTGTATTTATGTACCCAAAGTCAGAAGGAATTTAATATCTGTATCTAAGCTTGTTAGAAGTGGATATTCAGTCCTTTTCTGTAATAAAGTAGTCACAAGTCATTATGATAAATATATTGCAGATGGTGTTTTGACTTCTGGTGGACTCTATGAATTGTGCATTGATGAACATGTCATGAATGTTACTACCACTAAGAAAACCCCTAAAAGGTCCAGGGAGAATGGAAATCATTCAAACATGATTTGGCATCAAAGGATTAATCATTTATCTGTTGATAGGATCAATAGATTGATAAAGGATGGACCCTTAGATTTTCTAAAGGTTCAACCTTTGCCTACCTGCGAACATTCTATTCGAGGAAAAATGACTAGGATGCCTTTTAGTAACAAGGTTACAAGATGTGAAGGTATCCTTGACCTTATACACACTAATGTATGTGGTCCCTTCAGTACCGCGACCCGAAGTGGATATCGATATTACTTGACATTTATTGATGACCATTCGCGATACGTGTTTATCTTCCTACTATGTCATAAATATGAAACCTTTGAAAAGGTCAAAGAGTTCAAGGCTTTGGTTGAGAACCAAACCGATAGGAAGATTAAACGAATTCGACCTGACTGAGGTGGCGAGTACCTCTCAGATGAATTCAAGAAATACCTTAAAGAGAATGCAATTGTCTCCAATCTCACTCCTCCTGGAACCCTCCAACTTAATGGTGTTGTTGAAAGACGCAACAGGACCATCATGGGATATGGTTCGTTCAAAGATGAGCAAAGCACATTTACCCCTTAATTTCTGAGGATATGCAGTAGAGACTACAATATATATCCTGACAAGATTCTTAGCAAATCTATGCCTAAGACTCCTCATGAGCTATGGTATGGAACCAAATCAAGTGTTAATCACTTGAGGGTTTGGGGTTGCTTGGTTCATGTGAAGAACATGGTTGCAAGTAAGCTGGAATTTCGCACTAGAGAATGCTCCTTCATTGGGTATGTTAAAGATGGTATTGGATATCAGCTTTATGGCCTTGAGACCCAGAAGGTTTTCGTCTCTATAGATGTTAGATTTCTAGAGGATGACTTCCTTAAAGATCAAGATAAAAATGAAGTAGAGGGACTCATTGAATTCCCTGAGGATTCTGAGCTTCCTGAACCAAAAACTGAAGAGATAAATAAAGATGAAGCACCCATACCTCTTTGAAGGAGTTCGAGGATGGTTGCACCACCTGAAAGGTATGGAATCCATGTGTCAGGAGAGACTGATAGTGACCTACTTTATTTGATGAAGCACTCGCGGATCATGACATGGATAGATGGATGTTAGCAATGAAGTCAGAAATTGACTCCATGCATAAGAATAGTGTATGGACCCTAGAGGATCCACCTGAAACCTATAGGGTGTAAATGGATCTTCAAGAGGAAAAGGGGATCTGATGGGAAAGTAGAGACTTTCAAGGCACGGCTCGTGTCCAAAGGCTATACACAGAGAGAAGGAATTGACTACGATGAGACATTCTCTCCCGTGGCTATGCTTAAGTCCATCAGAACACTGCTAGCTATAGATGCATCTCTTTACTATGACATTTGGCAAATGATCGTCAAGACAGCTTCCCTCAATCGATACCTCGAGGAGGATATCTATATGGATAAGCCCCAAGGCTTCATAACCGAGGAAGGTAAAATATGCAAGCTGAAGAAATCCATCTATGGGCACAAACAAGCTTCTTATAGCTGGAACATCATATTTGACGAAACCATAAAGAGTTATGATTTTGTACAGAATTCTGATGAACTTTGTGTGTACAAGAAGCTTAGTGGGAGCGCCATTGTGTTCATCGTGCTTTACATAGATGACATCCTTATCATTGGCAATGATACAAGGAGTATGACCAATGTTAAGATTTGGCTATCTCATACCTTCGAGATGAAAGATCTTGGAGAAGCCTCTTACATATTAGGTCTGAAGCTGTTCAGAAATCGAGAAAAGAGAATGTTGGGATTATCACAACATGGGTACATTAAGAAGATTCTTGAACGTTTCTGTATGGATAGTTCTAAGAAAGGTTTCCTCCCTTAAGTCATGGTATACACCTGTCTAAAGGGATGGCTCCTCAAACTATTGAGGAAAAAAAGGCCATGGCTTATGCCCTTATGCATCACCTGTAGGAAGCTTAATGTACGCCATGATGTATACTAGGCCAGATATCTGCCAAGCAGTGGGAGTGGTAAGTAGTTACCAGTCCTGCTATGGAGAACTACACTGGAATACAGTGAAGAACATTTTCAAGTATCTAAGACGGACGTTGGATTACATATTGGTCTATGGAGATGGTGATCTCCAAGTCTTGGGATATACAGATTCAGACTTCCAGTTGGATATTGATGATCAAACGCCGACATCAGGGTTTGTGTTCCTATTGAATGGTGGTGCTTTGAGCTGGAGAAGCAAGAAGCAGGACACTACAACAGATTCAACAACAGAAGTGAATACATTACCGCATCAGATGTTGCAAAGGAGGCGGTGTGATTGTGCAAGTTCATCCTGGAACTTGGCGTAGTTTCCTCTGTTACTCCCATTCCGTTACTGATGAACGCGAAATCCGTCTCTTAAATAATCGATAATTGTATTATAGGAGGCGAAAATCGGTCGATCAAAAATCACAATCTTTGAATGTTGTGGAGTATTTATACCTTGGCAAGTCTGCCAAGGTCGAACACAGGAACGGTGATTCTTGGTTGCGTGGTTTTAAATTAAATTAAATAATTAATTAATGTTTGATTAATTTCTGTGTTGGGACAATATAATACAATGCAATGATGAAGATGCAAAGCAAAGAAAATAAATAGAGAAGATTTTGTCCAGGATCTGTGATTCTAAACGCATGAAATCCCCAAATAATCTGATCTACAATTTTGCAAAAATTAATCACAAATCAAAATGGGTCGATCTTGACTCAATGCTTCAGGTTAATAAATCAATTGATGATCAGAATAGTTTGAAGTAAAATATCTGGCCTTCAAATTTCTTTGATTTTATTTCTCGAATAGTTGTCAATAATCTTAGAGGATTAAATCTTAAATGAATCCCTTGTGAAGATTAAACTATTGAGAATAATCAACAAGATCATAAGAAATTAATCAGATTAAAATTCTCATCCGAATTCGTGCAAAAGATGACGTTAATTTCTCAAGCACAAATATGTCACAATTAGCCTGCATACGTCAAAAGAGATCTTCAAATAATATTTATCAATAGACAACTTCAGATCTGTCCACAAACGCTAAGTGGTAGAGCTTGAAAAGAGCTTCAAAATGATATATTATATGCTAAAACGGAGTTCGTATGAGAAAGATATGCTCAAATGAATTTGCAGGGACTAAAATGTAAATAAAATAAAATTTTTCTTTCAAAAAGGTCCCTGGAGTGGCTTATCTGTAATTTCGAAAAGTTGGAGGGGTCCCTCTACAATTTACCCCTGGTGAGGGTATAATTGTAATTTTTCAATCTTCTGGGGGTGTGTCTGTAATTTTCCCCAAGTGCATGTGCACCATGAGGCTCGGAGGCGGGCCGGAGGATAGGAGGGGCCGAGCCTGTGGTTCGGGGCCCCGAACCAGAGGCTCGGTCGATGGGCGAGAGGCTCAAACTGAGGCTTAGGCTCGAGTGGTCCGAGCCTCCACGTGGTTGGCTAGAGTGGTTCGGAGAGCCCGAACCTCTAGGCCGGGGCCTAGGCTCGGACTGGATGACGTGGCGGTTGGTGGGTCATCGGATCAAGGGCTGATTGCCCGATCCGATGGTAGCTGTACGCAATGCGGCTAGCGGGGCGCAGAGGGCGGAGCTGATGGCCGACGGCATGCGCGCCTATGAAGGAGGAGCGGGGCGGCTGATGAATCTCCATTTCATCACCTTTATTCTATCATTTTGGCCTCAAAAAACCCCAGCAAATGCATGTAAAGAGCATTAAATTGTACATAATAGCATGCATCATTCATTATACATTAAAAAATGTGTTTAATGCCAAAATTATAGAATAAAGAGAAGAAAAGAAAAAGGAATAAAATATTGCAAATATTTTATGACCCTAACCCCGAGACCAAGGCCAGCATGGAATTGGTCGACAAGGAATAAAGTAGGGGGAGATAAGGGCCAGTGTACAATAAATACCTCATTTATTCATGCATTTATTTATGCATTTTTGACACCTATTTTGTATATAATTATTCATTCATCAAATAAAGAAACTTTATTCGTAAAAGTTGTAGATAATAATGTAAATAAAAATACAAAATTGAGTTTGTGTAAAACTAATACTCATTGTACATTTTATACACAGAATAAAAAGCCAAAACCTCAACTTCACATACCCATATCTTGCAAATAAAAACTCCAAATCACCCAAACTCACCTTTAATTGTAAATAGCTTTCCAAGAACTATTTAATAAAATTGGTTTCATAATTTTTGGAGTCCATCTTCAAAAGTTAGGTTTTTGGCCTTCATTGTGCAGCCTGCCTGATTAAAATATTCAATATATTCATTATCCATTATTTTTAGCAAATTATATTTTTAGAATTTTGTAAATAATGTATATAATACATGTACATATTGAAATTAGAATAAACTAAAAAGGACTTCTAAAATAAAATAAGTAAATGCAAAATAATAGGCAAGATACCTATGATCCAATATGTACATAAATAAAAAGGGAAGACATTCTTTAATTATTTTCTTTTCTCATATTTTTATATTGTTGTAAATATTATACATAACTCACTAAAAATACAAACTAAAAATAAAAATCAAGAAAATACATTAAATAAATAAAGTATATACAATATATAGGTAAAAGACCAATAAGTATGCCTACATATACATATACCTATTTATTTAAAAATAATAATAAACTCATAAAAATTAAATAAAAATGCCCTCACACTCACAAAAATAAATTATAAATATATAAAATAAGACAATAAAATAATAAAATAAAATAAACAAATTAAAAAATTAAAATACACCAAATACATGTAAATACATACATATACACATTATTAAAATAAAACTATAATAAAACACTTCAAAAAATTCAATAAAAATCGTAAATAAATACTACATGAAATAATACACATTTTTTGTTTTATAAGAAAAAAATAATAAAATCATTTACTAGGTTAAATAAATCAATTTCGAATAAGGGTTCCTATTTTGTCTTCTAGCGGCCGATCTGGACGAATGGGGCGCCAGCCCTTGTTGACCGCCTGGTCAACTGTCCCATCCGAGCCCTGGCGTCTCTGAACCATCTTTTCCCCGGATTTCGTCTCTTTTTTTACGGCCATCTCGTAATCGATCGAGCTCGCTTTCTTCACAAGAAATGATCTCTGATGATCACTGATACCCGCCGATATCTTAGATCAATTTGATACTCATTGGGTTAACCAATAAACGCCGGTCAATAAGGCTCCAGGCCAATGTCTATAAATAAGAAGCTTCGCCCCCCTCCTCAAATTTGGCCAAATTTGATCCACCCAAAAGCCTTGATTTCAATCCTGGAAGGTTCCTCGTGACAGGGGGAGTGTTCCAGCACCTTGAATCGGCCGGAGGAGGGAAGATTTTGACGCGGCGGAGCTCCAGCGTCCGTCCTGCTCCCTGGTGGCCCCCAGGTATAAGAGCTGCTTCTTTATCGCATTTTAGTTAGGTTTTAATGTTAGCTTTTGATTCCCGTTGTTAGTTTAGTCTTTAGTTAATCATTGGAGCTTAAAATCCAAAAATCGAAGTTCGCCGGAGCTCCGCTCCGGCGACTTCTTCACTGTGATACCAACCGTATCCGACCTCCTATCACCTCTCACCTCATTTCCCATCGCATTCTCCATCTATTAATCGCCCTTGATCAACCAAGGACCCTCTGTCCTTGCGAATCGGAGCTCCACCCCCGAAGTTCACCGGAGCTCCTCCGCCACACCTCACCTTGCTGCAGAGCTTCAAAACCCGGGGTCGAGGACGTAGCCCTCGCTCCCCCGGTTCTTCCTATGCAGGTCCAGCGAAGAAAGGAGCCCATCTGGGCTCGATTCAAACCAGGAAGAGGTTCCTGGAGGTCCCGTTCTTCACCGACCTCGTCCGAGCTCTTCGGACCTCCAGGAGCCATGGCGAGACCATCAGCAGACGCGGGGAGCCTCCAGCTACGTTCAAACCACCTCAGACGCGCGGGAGACGCCGGGAGGAGCCCAAGCTTCACGATCAAAGCTCGCCGGGAGCGAGCTTCTTCCTTGTTCTTCCAGACACCTCCAGCGCCGTCGGATCAGGAGGCGAGGCCCAGATCGCATAGGAGACGTCCGATGAAGACACGCACCAACCGTCAGATCCGCGAGGAGCATCTAATCCGAACCCTTCATCGGCGAACCGGTATCCGCCGTCGGACGAGTGACGCGTGTCCAAGTGAAGCCCTCATCGCCGTCCGTCAGCGCCTAAATAAGGGGTAAATTTCTTATTTCACCCCAGTCCTTTTTGTATTATTATCCACCCCTGTAAATAAAAGTTGAAGTTTATTTAGCGTAGAAATTTTGCATGGACCCCCTATATTTTCATGAAATTGCTTTAAGGTCCAGTCCACGTCACCTCACGTGTACCCCCACGTGAGGTGGCTAAATTGCACTAACACCCCTGTACGTTTGTAAATTTGCTTTAAGACCATAAAATAAAATTTCCAGTGTAATATTTTTGTGAAAATTTGTATTAAGGACCCTGGACTTTTGAAAATTACATTTCGGTCCATGTGGGTGCGGAGCACGTGTAGTCCCACGTGCTGGATATTTTGCGCAAGTACCCTTGGTTGGTTTTGTATTTTGTTTTAAACCCTTAAAATTGCAGAACATGTGTTATAACTTTGGTAATATTGCACAGAAGCCCCTGACTTTATTTTTAATTGCAAAAATGCCCCTGTCATGCTATATATTTTTGTATGCTTTGTCCATTTATTTCATGCCTCATATTAACTTGAAAAATTTTGCAAAAATGGATATAAGCTCCTGTTAGCTTGCTCTTGCCCGCCACATTTTTAGTTTTTAATTTTTTGCATTTTTACATTTGTTAAAAATCAAAAACATGCATTTTATTTACTGTCTAGCTTATAAAATACCAAAAAAATATTAAACCACTCGAAAAATTCCAAAAAAAATCACCTATGGTCTGTGTTATCCTGTTTTAGTGTCAATCCAAAAATCATTAAAAATCTCAAAAGAAAAACCTTAAAAATTCAAAAATACTCAAAAACTTCTAAAAAATATAAAAAATTCTAGAAAACCCTGAAAAATGCAAACACAACTCCTGTAGGTCCTATATTCTATCCTATTTATTTTAAAAATGGTTTGGAAAAATTTTGTGGCTGTGTGATATTTTTAATTACCATTTTACCCCCAGCCAGTAGCTAACTCCCTGTTTTCCCTTATTTGCTATTTAAAAATATCAAAAATATTTTGAAAAATACACAAAAATTACAAAAATAGTAAAAAAAAACATGAAAATACCAAAAAGAATTTATTTCTGAATTTTTGACTATTTGTGTATATTTTTATAAATATTATATCCCCCCTTCTCTCTCCCCTTTATGCATATATTCCCCTATTGAAAAAAAATGTATATCTGTCTATATATATATATAATTATTAATATATAAAATTCTAGAATGAAATTAAAAAAAAGAGATATATTATTTATATATATACATATATATATATCTAATGTATGCATTATATGTTATATACCTACCCTCTAGGGATGTATATAAATTTATATATTTATATTCTATAAGTTATATAGATATATATATTATATAACTATATTATTAAAATAAAAAATAAAAAAATAAAAAAAAGATATAAAAAAATATAAAAAAATAAAACCCACAAAAAATATGCTTCACACAAGGATGACTCTAGGGTACATGCACACCTTAGGCTACTGCATTTTTGTATTGCTCTCTGTGGTTCGACCTCTACATACTTGTTCACTATGCATTTTGTGGTAGAGTAATAAATATTAATTCACATTTTTGGACTTAATTCATTCATTCTTTTATTGTGGGTTAATTGCTGATTAACATGGTATTGTGCGAGCGGTCGCCTCAGCGACACCTTATATATATTATTCATTGTGACCCTTGTGGAATATCATGTTATCAAATGGCGCCGTTACCGGGGAGCAATGAGCATAGCCTAATTTATTTTATCATTCTTGTGTAAAAATTTTTGATTCATCATTGATTTTGTGAGCAGCTATGTCTAATGTAATTAATCACCATGCTTTATTGATTTATTTATTGTGATTAATCCATGCCTACTTTATTTTATTGATTGAGCCATACTAATCCAATCTTTTTGTGACTTTGATGCGAGGGCCCGCCCACGCGAGGATGGCTTCTTAGGGAGCCAAGGCAGCCGAGCTTGGAGGAAGGTGGTCTTTACCTCATGACCATCTAGAGAGAGCACCAAGGAAGCAAAGAGATGGGGATTAGATAGGTCTAGAACACTTAGGATTATTTTTGTAATTTATAGTGAGAGAGAGACAATTTTGGATTGTAATAATTAACAGGACTCTACTCTTCACAATGAGGTCCAGTGCCCGGGTGATTGTTCACCTGGGGGCCTCATCGCGGTTTTCTGAGTTTTCATTGCTTTCTTTCCTTTGTTTTCCGAAGTTTTGAGCTTTCTGCCTTTATTTTACTTTGTTTTGTGTGCTTGGAGCCCCTAGACATAGGTTGCTTGACTCGGTAGCTAGGTCCATACATTAGTAAGAATGCATGTTCCTATAGTCTACTTCGTATGGATCTAGTCAAACTTAAACAAGCCGTTCAGTTGTCTCTTAGCCCTTGTGCCACAGCGAGCCTCGTAAAGCGCTATCTCCTAAACTCAAGTGTGTTGAGCAGAGGAGGGGTGAGCCAAGACCGGACCTTCCGGGCTAGAGATGAATGAGCGACTTATGGTTCTTCACGCTAATAGCAGCTAATGTTTAGGGCGATTTTGTGCCTTGCATACCGACATGTAGATAGGTTTAAAATTCTGTTTTGCATACCGCATGGAGAGAGCTGGGACGCACTGTAAGTCTTCTAACTCAGCATGCATCATTCGGTCAATGGTGAGATTTCCATCATGGAACCACTTGCACGGCTTTTCAGCTATCTCCCTCTGATTTTGAGCACCTAGGACTTAAATGAAAATCAACAAAAACGTTAGGTGCTGGTATGAAAACAGACTCAAAAAAAAAGTGAAAACCCAAAAATTAAAACAAGGGGATTGCTAAATAAACTTTGACCTTACTTAAAATCTGTAATGGACTATCATTGTACCGGGTTCATAAAGCCCTCATTGTTTTCAGGTACCTTGGAGGGGGACCAAAACCCTACTCCCTTGAGAGAGTGCGACCCCCTAAGGATTAAAGCTAAAAAACCCACTCTGCAACTGCCTTGTGTATCGCCTGGATTTCCGAAGTAATGGCGCTTCTATCGTACGTAGGCAAGTAGGGCTTGGTCACCAATGATGACTCTCTGTTGTGTAGAGCATCGACCATGTCTGAAGTATTGAGCATAGGCCACGCCTTCACGGAGGTGTCTGTCTCATTGTCCTGCGTCCGAGTAGGTTCTTGCACGCTCACGGGGGATTCCGTTGCGAGCGCGAACCGAAGTATTGGTTTCACCTATCGGCTTCCTCTCTCTATTTCTTTGGCTGAGTAGGGATCCAGGAAGGGTTACAAGGACTCCAAAAAGTACAGACTACAGGTTACTGATAAACCCAGAATTAGATCGGTCTTGTGTTCCACACAAGGCGGGAACACAGTCGAAGTGTCGACCAATCAAAATCTGAATTTAATCAACAATTAACCCACACTAAAGATCAATAAATTAGAAATAATGTGGAGTTAAAATTTATTTTTAACTCTGCACAAATGGTGTATAGTGACAAGTATGCAGAGAGTTCGAACACAGGGAGCAAACAGGGTCGTTCAAAAATTGATGCACAAGTGAGTGTGTGAGTCAAGTGTCTACACTAAGCAAGCAAGCAAATAACTGTTTGTGGGTTTTTAATTTTAATAATTTTTTTATTTTTTTTTAATTTTTAAATTTTGTATTTTGATTTTTAATTTTCTGATTTTTATAATTTTATATTTTATATATTTTTTATTTCTTTTTCAATATTGGAAAAATAAGGGCAATGCAATGAAAGGCAAGATAAAGTACTTATAAAAATATGTAAAAATATCCAAAAATTCAAAAATAAAATGTTTTTGATATTTTTAGGATTTTCTACTGTTTTTGTGATTTTTGGGGATTTTTCAAGGTGTTTTTAGTATTTTTAAAAACTTAAATAACACAAAACAGTGGAAAAGATGCTGGCTGCGAGTAAAATGGATTTAAAAATAGCAACCAGGACTCAAAATTTTTCACAATAATTTTCAAATAAAGCTACTGAAATATGCAACAAACAAGAGCTGAGTTTGTATTTTTTGGAGTTTTCCTTGCTTTTATATATTTTTTTGAAGTTTTAGAGTGTTTTTAAATTTTTAGTGTTTTTCTTTTGAGATTTTTAATGATTTTTGGACTGACACTAAAATAGGATATAATAGACTCTAGGGAATTTTTTTGGAATTTTTAAAGGTGATTTAATATTTTTTTGGCATTTTCTAAGCTAGACAGTACACAAAAAGCATGTTTTTGATTTTTAATAAATATAAAAATAAAATAAAATAAAAAACTAAAATGATAGCGTCAAAGTACACGTGTCCAGGAGCTTAACCCTATTTTTGTGGAATTTTTGAACTTAAAATGATAGTTCAAATAAATACAACAAGCATCCAATCAATAAACAGGTCTGGCAGGGGTATTTATGCAATTTCTCAAACGTCCATGGGCATACATGCAAATTTCCACAAAAGTTTGAACTGAATATTCAATTTATAGCACCAAAATACAATTACAAAACCCGCCTGGGTGTTCTAGTAATTTTCCCACCAGGGCGCGTGACTCGCACGCACCTGGCAGGGACCAAAATGCAATATTCCAAACCCTGGGGGCTTACTTGCAAAATATCCAAAAATTTAACACGTGATGTCACAGTTTTGGTATTAAAACAAAATACAACAAAGATCGAGGGTCCCAGTGCAAAATGCCCACACCTCACGTGTACAGGTCACGTGAGGTGACGTGGCGAAGGACTTGGATGCAAATATGGAAAGCTCGGGGTCTGTGTGCAAATAACCCAAAGTTTTTACACTACAGACGAAAGTTTAAATACTAAATAATAAATACAAAAGGCGCGAGGGTGTAGATGCAAAATACCCTCGACGCGCGATCCGACGGCGATGAAGTTGCCACTTGACACATGGTGCGTTTAGAACGGCCGATGACGGTTCGTGGATCCGCGGCTGAGATTAGATCTCTCGAGACGATCAACGGTCGAGGCGTGGCGCGATCCAACGGCGACTGTGCGATCTGGAGGGGCTCCCTTGATCGGACGGTGGCGAAGGCGGTTGGAAGAACACGGCGGAGCTCCGACTGGGCGAGGTTCCTCGAGCTCCTCCGGCCGACTCCGGTGGCTTCTGAGCTTCAAAATCGGGCTGGAGCCTCCTCTGGTCCTCCTATATCTCCTGGGGGCGTCAAAAAGCCACGGCGGTGGCCGTGGTGCTCGCTGGTGGTTGGCGGAGCTGGGGGGGCTCCGTTAGCTCCGGCGAGCTTCAAAACTCGCCTCCAGATGTTTCCACTTCGGCTTTGACCTGCAAAAATGGTCAAAGGGTCCAGGGCAAACTGCCTTTACCCTTGGATGGTCGGGGGGAGGCGCGAATCGAGATGTGGGTGCACGGCCGGAGGTGCGCTCCGGCCAAGGTGCTTGATCGGACGAAATGGTCGATGGAACTCAAATTTTTTTGATGGTTTTCGATCCTTAGACTAACAGGAACCTAAAGATGCAAAGAGATACAAGGGAGAGGGTCCTCGATGGCCGGAGCCAGAGGAAGAAGGATACCTCGACGCCGGCGGTTGGCGGAGGTGGTGGAGACGCCTCGAGCCTCCCTCGACTCGCCTGACGGTAGGACGGTGGAGCTGTCACCTCCGGCTACCCAAAAAGCTCGAAAGGGAGGAGGATGGATGATCCAAGAGGGTTCGATTTGAATTCAAAGTAGGGGGGTCGCTTATATTGGGTTTGACCCGAGGTGACAGGGGTCCAAAGATCGACGAGCATCGAGCAAATCTTGGGTCCAAAGACCAAGATTAAGCTCGGGCGAGCTAGATAGATGGTTGGTGGACAATGTTGCAGAAGGATGCAACACGAAAACGTGAAAGAATTGGCTGGGAAAAAGCCAAGAAAATGGCTCAAAAACCGAGCCTGACACGAGCTACAGGGGGTAGGGCGACCAGTTGACTGGGGTCAACTGTTGACGCCTCCTGGTTGGTCCACGTGGACCAACCAGGAAAAACCCTGAATTATTATTTTGTTAATTCATTTAAAAATAGAAATAAGCTGAATTAAATAATGATTATAAAATGAAAAATATTCGTTATTTTATGTAGTATTTTATTATGATTTTTAATTTATTTTATGAACTATATTTTTACAAGTTACCTTTTTAACCCTATATAGGTATAATGCCTATGTATTTAAGTATTTAATTTTTATTTTATGTATTTTATTTTTATTAATTTCATTTCTTATTTTCTAAAATTATAAAACACTTTTACATACACAAATATAATTTTATTTTATTTTTCTGATTTATTATGTATGTTAAATAAAATATAAGTATAAAGAGTATAGGTATACATATAGGTAAGATACCTATGTATTAGGTATATACAAGTATTTTTATTTGGATTTCTTTTGTATTTTTATTTTAATTTTTATGTACATAATTATTATAAGTAATATTTACATAATTATAAAAATATAAAAATGAATAAATAATAAATAAAGAATAAATTGAATATTTTATTCAGTACAGGTATACCATAGGGGTCCAAAACTCAACTTTCAAACCGTAGCTCCGCCAAATGCGAAACCACCACCATTGGATAGATTATTTTATTTTATATACAATTAAAGGTGAGTACACTGCCTTTGGAGTTGTCAGTTGTGAGATACGGGTCTGGAAAGTTGGGATTCTGGATTCTTATTCAGACCATATCTTTTCATCTTTACATTATTTTTCTGTGAAATCAATTTTGTATTTTTCTTTATTAAATTATCTACAACTTTCATGTACAAAGTTTCTTTATTTCAGGTATAAAAAGTGAAACCAAAAATAGGTCCCAAAATGAATAAAGAATGAATAGAAACTATATGTATTTTATCTGTCTTATGGCCCTTATCTCCCCCTACTTTATTCCTTGTCGACCTATTCATCAAGATGCCTAGGTCTCGGGGTTTTGGGTCATAAAATATTTACAATATTTTATTCTTTTTCTTTTCTTTATTTATTCTATAATTTTGGCTTTAATTACACTATTTTATACACTATATAGATGCACATGCATGGATGCTAATATGCTTGATTTAAGGGTATTTACAGGCATTTGCTAGGGTTTTTGGTGCCAAAATGATATAATAAAGATGATGAAATGTGGATTCATCAGTTACACAGGAGGAGGACAAGTACGGGATACTCTTCTGGCAGTACTCTCTCTCCTATAGGGTAGCGTACTAAGGACTTGTTATAAGATATGTCTGAAATCACAACTCTAAAAATGAAAAGATAATAAATAGCCGAACTTTCAGGGCTTCACATGGAGTGAGTTGGTGAACCCGATTTTGTATTGTGTCTGTATGGATCTAGATTAAGGTTCAAAGATCAAGTCCCGCGCCTTTGCGCACATTTTGTTGTTTCTCCCTTTGACCACCCCGTTCAATCGAGCCTCTCTACTGTTTTACACTCCTTTTATTCCTCGTTGAACATCGTATCTTTCTTCCAACATCCGATCTTCTCTTGTGCTTTGCGAATTTGATCCATGGATGGTTTTCGTCGGGACCATGCCGACACCCACATCGATTCCATGGACTCAACTCCGCCAATAAGTTCGAGGCGATTCCCGAGAACCCGATCCGGACTTTGCGGATCGATCTCCAGACTCCTCGTTTTCTACCTTTCTCTTGACCACCCAATAAACTGGGATCACTTTTGTCCCACTTTCGCAGTTGTGAATGGAAGTCGATTACAGTCTACATCCTTTTCCAGTCACAACATGCTGGGGTTGACCTGAATTCCAGCTTCATCACGGCAGCTGAACACAATTGCAAGTGATCTGATTCGGACTATCTCATTATGCAGATAGAAGACAGAGCGAGCCCTGGAGACTACTCTGGAGTTTATTTCGTCCGACTCAGACCCTGACATGGCTCCAGGAGGAAAGGGCAAGGGTCAGCAGCCACCCCAACCAGAGGGACAGGTGTCAGACCAGAACCAAGTCAATGCACAACTACTGGCATCTATCTAGGCCATCCAGCAGCAGCTGACCGAGCAGGCCCTCACGCAGACAGCATTCCAGGATATGTTGAATGATATGATGAACCGAGATGACGGAGGAGGAGGCAGAGGCAGAGGAGGCAAGGGAGGAGGAGGTGGAGGTGGTGGTCCAGATGATGATCTAGAATTTCCACCACCACCCAAACCTACACTTAAAGAAACATACAATCCGGGAGACAGCCAGATGACCGAGTGGATCCTCATTCCACCGGTACACGCTCACTTTGAGCTGAAGCCCCAGTTCATTCCTCTTCTCCCTGCATTCCATGGAAATACCAATGAAGAGCCGTACATTCACCTGCAGCAATTTTCCCGCATTTGCCGCACTACTCACTATCCCAATGTCCCTCTGGACATTGTCAAGATGATGGCATTCCCATTCAGCTTACAAGACAAGGCCCTCTATTGGGTCAACCATCTGGGGAAGGTTGTGATGACCTGGGAGGAGCTGAAGTCAGCCTTCCTGCATAAGTATTACCCTCTCGGTCGACTCAACCAGATGCGAGCCCGAATCAGTAATTTCTCCCAAGGACCCCATGAGTCAGTACACGAAGCCTGGGAGAGATTCACTGACCTGCAGGAGAAGTGTCCCCATCATGATATTCCGAAGACCAGCTTGGTCCAACACTTCTTTGGGGGACTGAACATTGAAAGCCAAAGTCTCATTGACACAGCATGTGGGGGCTCACATTTTAACAAGGATGAAGATGTAGTCTGGCAGATATTTGAAGAAATGGCCGAAGGAGAGGCCGCCCTCTCTTCATCCAAGGCATATCAGAAGCAGCCCCAGATCCTCCAGAAGCAAGTACACATGGTAGCGTCCAAGGAGGCAGAGAGAGATGAGAGCTCCAACCTCAGTATCATCGGGGGCCATCTCTCTAAAGTTGACATCATTGAGAAGCGATCACAAGACCTTGAAAAACTCGCTGTGATCGAGAAGAGGACCCAGAACTTAGACAAGCTTGATCATATCAACAAGTACCTTGAACTGTTGGTGGGCACCATCAACTCTGTTCAATCGGCAACACCATCCGAAGCTCCAGCTGAGAAGAAGGACGAGCAGCAACCGCAGCATCATCCTCAGCCGAGCCAGCAGCCACCGGCAGTCCAGCACGTTTACTACGTGCAGGCGCCCGACCAGGGCCAGCCGCAGCAGCAGATGGTTGTGTACCAGTCAGAGTTCCTCTCTGGACCTGATCCAGACTTCCCACCACCACCCCTGATTCAAGAAGTGAATGGGGTATGGACTAACGATGCACAACCGACCTGTCCTATGGGACAACCCCAGGGTCAGCCACTTGCCAATCGACAATACCACCAACCTCAGGGTGGTCGCGTTGGACAGTCCTCTCAGCCTCATCAGTAGTACCATCAGCCTCCCCAGTATCCAAATCAATGGAGGCAGAACCCACCATACCAGCAGCCGCAGTACCGCCATCCACAACCGTTTCATCAGTATGCGGCTGCCCAACCTCAACAATATCAGCAGTATCCTCCTCCCTCGTATCAACAACTTCAACTTCCTGCACCACCCCAGCACCACCAGCAACAACCTCCACACCCATCTATGCAACAGCAGCGTGGTCTGCACGCTGAAACCACTGAAGTAACCCCTGCGAACCCCACCATGGATTGTCTGGCCCAGCTTGTCAAAGGGCTAGCAGAAATGACCAAGCAGCTTGATGACCTGACCGCCACCCGAACTACCATTCCGGCTCAGGTCAAAGCCAACCCCAATAATTTCAAGAAGAAAGAGCAGGTAGATTGTGATGTCCTGTCCGAGTCTGATAATGATATTACTGTTTATTCTAATGTTGTTACTCTCAGGAGCGGTAGGGCCTTGCCTCCGCCTGCCACAAAGATTGGGGTGAATAAAGAAACATGTGGATCGTCATCTTCTGCATCAGCCGTGCCAGCTACAGGGGCGGGTGAGGAGGAAGAAGAATGAGAAGCCAGCCCAGCCGTTGTGCATTTGCAACAGCCTCAGCAGAAAATACAAAAAAAATCAGCAAAACCAAAAATACCAAAAAGAAGTTTGCAGCCGAAGCAAAGCCGCGCCAGCATTGGAGGAGCCGCCAGCAGCAGCCGATCCCTCGCCAGCCAACGGAGCAGACGCTACACTTTTTGCTCGCCCTTCAGCACCAACACACCAGGACACAGTTTGTACTCCTTTTTGTAGTTCGGATGTACAACATTCTATGGGTGATGATTTTGATGTAAATAAGAACTCTATTTTACCTGCTAGAGATGTACATATCGCTTTTCCTCATGCAATAGAAAAATCGAAAAAAAATGCAAAATGAAAAAGTGCATTGTCTGATCCAGGAGTTGTGGAACTAATTGATAATTTGACTGTTGAGATTCCCTTACGAAAGGTCGTGGAGTACATGCCAGCCGTGAAGAAAGGACTAAAGGAGGTATGTACCAGCAAGCGTCGCCCATCAAGAAAGAACAGACGCCAGCAAGTTGAGAAGCATGTCCTCACCTTGGCCACGGTAGCAGCTATCAGTAACCTCCCGCAGAAGAAGCAAGACACAGGAGCACCTCTGATCAGTTGTGAGATTTTTGACCAGGTCTTCGAGCGCACTCTCCTTGACAGTGGATCTTCCATCAACCTTCTGCCCTCATCCATAATGCAAGAATTCTGGCTGGGTCTGCTCAAGAAAACACGCATGATCCTTTAGGTCGCTGACCGATCCGTCAAGTGACCCCGAGGTCTTTTGGAAGACGTAGTAGTTAAAGTGCAGGAGATGCAATTCCCAGCCGATTTTGTAGTCCTTGATATGGGCTCACCTGCACCTCTACTCTAGACCCCTATCATCCTTGGCCGACCATTTTTTCGTACTTCAGGTGCCGTGGTTGATTGCGGGTCTGGCAAGATTACCTTCAGCTCGAACACCCAGCAAATCACTATAAACATGAACAGAGAGCCGAATGTTGCGACTGATGAGAGCCAGGCAGCATGCGAAGCAGACTGTGACTTTATTGCAGAGGTCAGAGATTCATTCTTATCACTGGACGATTCATGGACCCAAGAAATCCTCACTCTTGAGGAAGACTTGGAAAGCACAGTTACCCTCGGCTCCGATGATTCATGGGAGACAGATTCTCAGATGCAGGCGCATCTCTTTGAGCATACACTCCAGACCGAACACGATCAGCTTAGCACAAAATTATTCGGCACATTATTGGGATCTCAGCAGATTGATGAGGATGGTAGCAGCTTCAAGTAAGTACATCCCACCACCAGCATAGTCTCTGAAGTGACCGACAAAGTGGACAGGTTAAAATCAGAACTCAAGCCACTTCCTGCAGGCCTGAAGTATGCTTTCCTTGCGGGTGAAGAACAAATGCATCCAGTCATCAGCAGCAGCAGGCTCAATCCGGATCAGGAATCTCGTCTTCTCGAGATTCTAGAAAAGAACCGCAAGGCACTTGGTTGGAGCGTATCAGACCTCCGAGGGATAAATCCAGCCTTATGTTCACACCACATCTATCTAGAAGAAGATGCCAAGCCGTCCCACGAATTCCAAAGAAGGTTGAACCCTAACCTCCGGGACATCGTCATGAAAGAAATAACGAAATGGTGTGATGCAGGCTTCATCTATCCCATCTCCGATTCCAAATGGGTGAGCCCACTGCATGTAGTTCCAAAGAAATCCGGGCTGACCGTGGTTACAAATGACAAAGGAGAGGAAATATCCACTCGGGTACCAACATCCTGGCGGGTGTGTGTTGACTACCGCCGTCTTAATGTAGCAACGAAGAAGGACCACTTTCCCTTGCCATTCATCGATCAAGTTCTGGAAAGATTATCAGGCAAGGAGTTCTTCTGCTTTTTGGATGGGTACTCCGGGTATAACCAAGTGGCAATCGCCCCTGAAGATCAAGAGAAGACTACCTTCACTTGCCCGTTCGGCACCTACGCCTTCAAGAGAATGCCCTTTGGATTATGCAATGCACCTGCAACCTTCCAAAGATGCATGTTAGCAGTCTTCGCCGAGATGGTAGGCAGTTTTCTCAAGATGTTCATGGATGACTTCTCTGTCTATGATGATAGTTTCGATTCTTGTCTTGAGCACCTAGACAGAGTGCTTCAGAAGTGCCGAGAAGTCAATTTGGTGCTTTCATGGGAAAAGAGCCACTTTATGGTCACTGAAGGCATTGTGCTGGGCCACGTCGTTTCCAAACGTGGCATGGAAGTCAACTCGGCAAAGGTGGATGTTATTTCAAATCTCCAGCCACCTCAGACAGTGAAGAATGTGAGGTCATTCCTGGGGCATATCGGATTTTACAGGCGATTCATCAAGGATTTCAGCCGCATTGCCCGACCTCTGATAGAACTTCTATGCAAGGAAATAGAGTTCATTGTTGATCAGCAGGTTCTCATTGCTTTCAATCAGTTGAAGGAGCTTATCACTCAGGCTCCAATCTTACAGCCGCCAGATTGGTCTCTTCCCTTTGAGATAATGACCGATGCGTCAGACTTTGCAGTCGGGGTTGTTCTTGGGTAAAGGAAAGAGAGAGCGCCCTATGCCATTCACTATGCCAGCAGAACATTAGATGAAGCACAGAGAAATTATACAGTGACAGAGAAAGAATTGCTGGCTGTGGTTTTCGCCCTTGAAAAGTTCAGATCCTATCTGTTGGGATCAAAAGTCACAGTTTTTACAGACCACTCTGCTATCCGGTACCTACAACAGAAGAAGGATGCCAAGCCAAGACTGATTCGATGGATCCTTCTCCTCCAGGAATTCGATCTGGAAATCAAGGACAAGCCTGGAGTTCAAAATGTGGTAGCAGATCATCTCTCCATAATTGAGCAGCACGAGTCTCCTCTGAACAGTGCACCCATCACAGAAACCTTTCCTGACGAAGCAATCTTAGTAGTGGATTCTCTTCCTTGGTATGCAGATATAGTCAACTACATCGCCTCTGGGGTAACACCAGCGGATTGGACGAAAAATCAGAAGAATAAATTCATGTCGACCATCCGATTCTACCAATGAGAGGATCCTCTTTTATTCAGGGAAGTAGCGGATTGCATTTGGCGCAGGTGCATCCCTCAGACGGAGCAATCTAGTGTCCTCGAGCATTGTCACTCACTCGAGTCTGGTGGACATCACTCTGGAGATCGTACGGCAGCTAAAGTACTGCAGTGTGGCTTCTGGTGGCCCACTTTATTCAAGGATGCAGCAGAATTTCTCAAACGATGTATTGACTGTCAGAGACTGAAAGGTACACTTACTGCCAAAGATTCAATGCCCCTGAAAATCATTCAGATAGCAGAGGTGTTCGATGCATGGGGCATTGATTTCATGGGACCTTTCTCTAACAGTCAAGGTTTTGAGCACATCCTTCTTGCCGTCGATTATGTGAGTCGTTGGGTTGAAGCTATCCCTGCTCGAGCCGCCGACAGCCGTACGGTCTGTCAGTTCCTGAAGAAGAACATCATCTCGCGGTTCAGGATACCGAAAATTCTCATATCAGACGGGGGTAGCCACTTCATTAACAAAGAGGTCAAGAAGTTAACGAAGGAGTACGGCATCGATCATCGTGTCGCGTCTCCTTACCATCCTCAGACCAATGGCATGGCGGAGTTGTCAAACAGAGAAATCAAGACTATACTGCAGAAACTTGTTAGGCCAAACAGAAAAGACTGGTCTCAACTCTTGGACTCGGTCCTATGGGCTTACCGAACCGCCTACAAGTCTCCCTTGGGCATGTCGTCCTATCGTCTTGTATATGGAAAACCGTGCCATCTGCCCGTGGAATTAATTCACAAGTCTTTATGGGAAGTCAACAGTTGCAATTTGGACTCACGTAAAAGTGGTCAGAAGAGAAAAGATAATCTGAACAGGCTCTTGGAGTTCCGAGACTATGCATACGATAACCCCTTGATGTACAAAGAGAAGGTGAAACGCTGGCATGACCGGCACATCAGACGAAAGACCTTTGATATTGGACAGAAAGTGTGGTTATTTGATGCAAAGTTGCGGATATTCCCGGGCAAATTGAAGAGTAAGTGGACAGGGCCATTTCGAGTTTGTGAAGTGCGTGACAATGGAAGTATTGCCATATCAGAATTGTCCTCTGATGCACAACCCTTCATTGTCAACGGCCAACTACTGAAGCCTTACCTAGAACCAGATGCATTCTTGGCCGTTGTAGACTCCATTCAGCTAGTGCACCACGAAGACATTTCCACAACTGCTGCAGCATCAGAAGATTCAGACAATGTACTCCAACCACTGTTTATCTGATTTTCTTCTTTTCCTTTTCTATTTTCTCTTTGTATCAAAAAGGTGCCGCCCTTGTAGACAGTTTTCTATACTTAGGACGTACTTTGTCCTAAGTATAGGGGGGATGTGCACCTCGAGTTTTTCATTTCATTCCAATCCTCTCCATTGTCTCCTCTTCTTGTTTATACTTAGGAGTATCTTATCCTAAGTATAGGGGGAGACAATCTAAGTACGATCTGTGTATTCCCACCCTTGACCCTCCCTGCTTTTTGTACAGTCTGCTATACTTAGGATTATTTGATCCTAAGTATAGGGGGGACGGTCAACTTCTCATTCATTCATTTTTCATTCATATATTCTTTCGACTTGTCTATACTCAGTACGAGTTATGTCTTCTCTTTTCTCTTCGATCTATGAGGACATAGATCAAGCTAAGTATAGGGGGGTCGTATATACCATGTATATACTATAAGCCATAACTCATACTGAAAAATAAAACACCTACTCAATCTAAAAAGCAATAAGTAATTCTATAATAATAAAAGATGATTGTGAGATCCTCAGACTATTTGTACTTGTACTGATTATTGAGTCAGGAAAAGCGTTTTCTGCAAAATATTTCTTTGAAAAATCTTGTGAAAATTGCTTGAAAAATAGTGTGTACAAGTATTCAACCCTTGAAAAATCAGTTTTATGTGTAAAATTTATTTTCTTTGAGTGAAATCAAAATGTGTGAAAATCAGTGTGCAAATGATTGTACAAATGGATTGTCAAATTGTTTTGAAAAACTTATCTATGTTGTGTAAAACCTATTGCAAAAATCATTTTTCAAATGCGTGAACATGTTTGTCAAACTAGTTTGGACTATAGTTTTTAAAACTCTTGTGAAAATGATTCTTGAAAAAGTTTGAGGAGTCGACACAAAAATCTCTCACACAAAAATAAGCAATAGTCCCAAATAAAGCGTATAAGAGCCAAAACCATACTGTACAACAAATACAGTTTTTCTTCTTTTGTATATACTGATTAATAAATCAGGTTAGACACCTATACAGTATGATTTGAAAAATAGTGTGAACTGTTTGAAAATTTGCTGTGAAATGTTTTCAACCTGTGTAAAATTGTTTGGATTGCAAAACTTTTCTTTGTGTGGAATAAAGGATTTGCAAAACCTATGTGCAAACGTTTTGAAAATTGTTTGTCAAAAATTATTATGGAAAATGTATATATATAGTGTGAAAAATCTTTTGCAAAAATAGTTTTCAAATGTGTGTAAATGATTGCAAAAATTATTGTGCACTATAGTTTGCAAAATTATTTTCAAACTAGACCTAAGGAATAAAAACATTATTACAAATACTTGTAAATTCTTAATAAGATACATAAAATTCTTTCTGTACAAGCTAAATAAAGTACTTCATTAAAACCTGTAAAATCTTTAAAAATCCAGACCTTTGTAAATAAGGCAGTACGCTCGTGTAAATAATTGTGTATACCTTTGTATGTGTCAAGCTTTTTATTTGCAAAAATTCTTTGTGTAAACAGATTCTTTGATTCTTTTAAACTCTTTGTGAAAAAAATTGCATCATTCATTGTGCATAGCATGAGCATACCCTTCATATTCTTTTTGAGTGAGCTTGATGATTGAATCAGTCTAATAAAGTCTCAAATTGGAGCTTGGTTAGACCTTACCGCACCTAACTGCACTGGAACCTTACGGGAACTAGGTTTAAGGTACCTCAGGTCTATGCAGACTTAATTCTTTGAGAAATCAGGGATGGGTTCAAGTCACCTCAGTGGACTAACTAGAACTTTTCGAGACACACGCATGACTCTTGCCGACCGTGACCTAACTTGGAAACTTGCACCTTTCACTTGTCTCAACTCAGTTGGAGTGGTGAGGGGGTTGGATTTTCCAGTCTGAGACGCACACGGGTGGAAACATTCGTCCTCGTCTAGGCAGGGAAGTGCACCCCAACCTGGTCCAGTAGCCATGAGGTCTAACGACAGGAGATTGTGGGTTGCAATAAAGCTTCAAAAGAGGGATAGTCTACTGGCTCAAGAGGAAAAACTCCTTATGTAAATGCTGTTGTGAATAGTATGTTGAAAAAAAATGGTCAGGCCTGTACAAGAATAAAATGCCTGCAAAGTATGTACATATGTTGTAAAGCCAATAAGCAAGCTTGAGTTCCAAAGTCAAATATGTCAGCCTGCAGCTGGATGACTTGACTACACTGGTCTTGCATCCCAGGATAGGTAGCTACACTGGCTACCGTCCATTCTTTTCTCTACCTCCTCCTCTTGAGTTGGATGCCACTTGAACTTAGAAGGGAATACCCTGCTCCTCGAGGAAAGAGCTGTTGGATTGGGGAATCATTGGGTTGTCATTCTGGAGAAGTCAGTTCCTTTGTCATTTCAGTTGGGGAGAGCCACCATCACTTACACTGTACAAGTCAGCTTCATAGTTATAAGGGTTTGCGTATGATGTAGACCAGTTCTGACCAGGCTATTGAGGTGGGTTGAACCGAGTTTTGTGACTATCAAAGGCTGTTGTATTTTAGAGCTGGTTCCCGACTAGGTTCCACACACATCTACACCCGAGGTCTGATAGGAGCTTCACATTCAGATTTTATAAAGACATGCATTGCACTGAAAGCACCCCTATTCACTCTATCCTTCTTTGATTCTCCTTTTTCTTTTCTTTATTCTTTTTGCATTTATCGCATAAGTGTTTGCTAGGGACTAGCAAAGGCAAGTATAGGAGGGTGATGAATCTCCATTTCATCACCTTTATTCTATCATTTTGGCCTCAAAAACCCCAGCAAATGCATGTAAAGAGCATCAAATTGTACATAATAGCATGCATCATTCATTGTACATTAAATAATGTGTTTAATGCCAAAATTATAGAATAAAGAGAAGAAAAGAAAAAGAAATAAAATATTGTAAATATTTTATGACCCTAACCCCGAGACCAAGGCCAGCATGGGATTGGTCGACAAGGAATAAAGTAGGGGGAGATAAGGGCCAGTGTACAATAAATACCTCATTTATTCATGCATTTATTTATACATTTTTGACACCTATTTTGTATATAATTATTCATTCATCAAATAAAGAAACTTTTTTCATAAAAGTTGTAGATAATAATGTAAATAAAAATACAAAATTGAGTTTGTGTAAAAATAATACTCAGTGTACATTTTATACACAGAATAAAAAGCCAAAACCTCAACTTCACAGACCCATATCTTGCAAATAAAAACTCCAAATCATCCAAACTCACCTTTAATTGTACATAGCTTTCCAAGAACTATTTAATAAAATTGGTTTCATAATTTTTGGAGTCCATCTGCAAAAGTTAGGTTTTTGGCCTTCATTGTGCAGCCTGCCTGATTAAAATATTCAATATATTCATTATCCACTATTTTTAGCAAATTATATTTTTAGAATTTAGTAAATAATGTATATAATACATGTACATATTGAAATTAGAATAAAATTAAAAAGAACTTCTAAAATAAAATAAGTAAATGCAAAATAATAGGCAAGATACCTATGATCCAATATGTACATAAATAAAAGGGAAGACATTCTTTAATTATTTTCTTTTCTCATATTTTTATAATGTTGTAAATATTATACATAACTCATTAAAAATACAAACTCAAAATAAAAATCAAGAAAATACATTAAAAAAATAAAGTATATACAATATATAGGTAAAAGACCTATAAGTATGCCTACATATACATATACCTATTTATTTAAAAATAAAAAAAACTCATAAAAATTAAATAAAAATATCCTCACACTCACAAAAATAAATTATAAATTTATAAAATAAGACAATAAAATAATAAAATAAAATAAAATAAACAAATTAAAAAATTAAAATACACCAAATACATGTAAATACATACATATACACATTATTAAAAAAAACTATAATAAAACACTTCAAAAAATTCAATAAAAATCGTAAATAAATACTACATGAAATAATACACATTTTTTATTTTATAAGAAAAAAATAATAAAATCATTTACTAGGTTAAATAAATCAATTCCGAATAAGGGTTCCTATTTTGTCTTAGCGGCCGATCTGGACCAATGGGGCGCCAGCCCTTGTTGACCGCCTGGTCAACTGTCCCATCCAAGCCTTGGCATCTCTGAACCATCTTTTCCCCAGATTTCATCCCTTTTTTACGGCCATCTTGTCCATCGATCGAGCTCGCTTTCTTCACAAGAAATGATCTCTGATGATCACTGATACCCGCCGATATCTTAGATCAATTTGATACTCATTGGGTTAACCAATAAACGCCGCTCAATAAGGCTCCAGGCCAATGTCTATAAATAAGAAGCTTCGCCCCCCTCCTCAAATTTGGACAAATTTGATCCACCCAAAAGCCTTGATTTCAATCCTGGAAGGTTCCTCGTGACAGGGGGAGTGTTCCAGCACCTTGAATCGGCCGGAGGAGGGAAGATTTTGACGCGGCGGAGCTCCGGCGTCCGTCCTGCTCCCTGGTGGCCCCCAGGTATAAGAGTTGCTTCTTTATCGCATTTTAATTAGGTTTTAATGTTAGCTTTTGATTCATGTTGTTAGTTTAGTCTTTAGTTAATCATCGTAGCTTAAAATCCAAAAATCGAAGTTCACCGGAGCTCTGCTCCGACGACTTCTTCACTGTGATACCAATCGTATCCGACCTCCTATCACCTCTCACCTCATTTCCCATTGCGTTCTCCATCTATTAATCGCCCTTGATCAACCAAGTACCCTCTGTCCTTGCGAATCAGAGCTCCACCCCAAAGTTCGCCGGAGCTCCTCTGCCACACCTCACCTTGCTGCAGAGCTTCAAAACCCGGGGTCGAGGAGGTAGCCCTCGCTCCCCCGGTTCTTCCTATGCAGGTCCAACGAAGAAAGGAGCCCATCTGGGCTCGATTCAAACCAGGAAGAGGTTCCTGGAGGTCCCGTTCTTCACCGACCTCGTCCGAGCTCTTCGGACCTCCAGGAGCCATGGCGAGACCATCAGCAGACGCGGGGAGCCTCCAGCTACGTTCAGAACACCTCAGACGCGCGGGAGACGTCCGGAGGAGCCCAAGCTTCACGATCAAAGCTCGCCGGGGGCGAGCTTCTTCCCTGTTCTTCCAGACACCTCCAGCGCCGTCGGATCAGGAGGCGAGGCCCAGATCGCATAGGAGACGTCCGATTAAGACACGCACCAACCGTCAGATCCGCGAGGAGCATCTAATCCGAACCCTTCATCGGTGAACCGGTATCCACCGTCGGACGACTGACGCGTGTCCAAGTGAAGCCCTCATCGTCGTCCGTCAGTGCCTAAATAAGGGGTAAATTTCTTATTTCACCCCAGTCCTTTTTGTATTTATTATCCACCCCTGTAAATAAAAGTTGAAGTTTATTTTAGCGTAGAAATTTTGCATGGACCCCCCTGTATTTTCATGAAATTGCTTTAAGGTCCAGTCCACGTCATCTCACGTGTACCCCCACATGAGGTGGCTAAATTGCACTAGCACCCCTGTACATTTGTAAATTTGCTTTAAGTCCATAAAATAAAATTTCCAGTGTAATATTTTTGTGAAAAATTGTATTAAGGACCCTGGACTTTTGGGAATTACATTTTGGTCCCTGTGGGTGCGGAGCACGTGTAGTCCCACGTGCTGGATATTTTGCGCAAGTACCCCTGGCGGGTTTTGTATTTTGTTTTAACCCTTAAAATTGCAGAACATGTGTTATAACTTTGGTAATATAGCACAGAAGCCCCTGACTTTATTTTTAATTGCAAAAATGCCCCTGCTAGGCTATATATTTTTGTGTACTTTGTCCATTTATTTCATGCCTCATATTAACTTGAAAAATTTTGCAAAAATGGATATAAGCTCCTGTTAGCTTGCTCTTGCCCGTCACATTTTTAGTTTTTAATTTTGTTCCATTTTTGCATTTGTTAAAATTCAAAAACATGCATTTTATTTATTGTCTAGATTATAAAATACCAAAAAAAATATTAAACCACCTCGAAAAATTCCAAAAAAATCATCTATGGTCTATGTTATCCTGTTTTAGTGTCAATCCAAAAATCATTAAAAATCTCAAAAGAAAAACCTTAAAAATTCAAAAATACTCAAAAACTTCTAAAAAATATAATAAAATATAATAAACCCTAAAAAATGCAAACTCAACTCCTTTAGGTCCTATATTCTATCCTAATTATTTTAAAAATGGTTTGGAAAAATTTTGTGGCTGTGTGATATTTTTAATTACCATTTTACCCCCAGCCAGTAGCTAACTCCCTGTTTTCCCTTATTTTGCTATTTAAAAATACCAAAAATATTTTGAAAAATATCCAAAAATTACAAAAATAGTAAAAAATCATGAAAATACCAAAAAGAATTTATCTCTGAATTTTTGACTATTTATGTATATTTTTATAAATATTATATCCCCCCTTCTCTCTCCCCTTTATACATATATTCCCCTATTGAAAAAAAATGTATATCTGTCTATATATATATATATAATTATTAATATATAAAATTCTAGAATGAAATTAAAAAAAGAGATATATTATTTATATATATACATATATATATATATCTAATGTATGTATTATATGTTATATACCTACCCTCTAGGGATGTATATACCTTTATATATTTATATTCTATAAGTTATATAGATATATATATTATATAACTATATTATTAAAATAAAAAATAAAAAAATAAAAAAAGATATAAAAAATATAATAAAAAAATAAAACCCACAAAAATATGCTTCACACAAGGATGACTCTAGGATACATGCACACCTTAGGCTACTGCATTTTTGTATTGCTCTCTGTGGTTCGACCTCTACATACTTGTTCACTATGCATTTTGTGGTAGAGTAATAAATATTAATTCACATTTTTGGACTTAATTCATTAATTCTTTTATTGTGGGTTAATTGCTGATTAACATGGTATTCTGTGAGCGGTCGCCTCATATATTATTCATTGTGACCCTTGTGGAATATCGTGTTCAGCGGCGTGGCGCACCATCGTCGGTGAAGCAAGGTGGGCGGATGGGGGAGCTGGTCGAGCGGGGCGGCGTGGCGGAGTTGTGCACGACGAAGCTCGAAGATGACGAATTCTGGAGGTTGTTAAGTGTCGCCTGGGGTTTGGGGAAGCAGAAGCTTCTCATGGTCGTTGCCTCAGGAGCTGGCGGAGCTTCAAAGCTTGGCGGCTACAAGGAGCAGTTGCGACAAGGTCAGAGAAGACCTTGGATCTCGTCGAGGAGGGTCTTCGCCGGAGGGAGGACATTGTCACTACCCTGCCGTACGGGCTACCTCCTTGTAGTTACGGATATGGCGGATGGGCTGATTGGACGGTGACGATGAGCATTTAAAGGGAGGTGTGTTACGAGGGAGGAGGAGAACGAGGGTGGTGGTAACGGTCGCGGCGTGCATAGCGGAGCGCAGGAGGAGAAGGCAGCATGTGGTGGCACGTGCGAGAGGAGATAGAAGTGCAGCATGTGGGGGTGCCACATGGCACGCCCTGGAGCTGCCACGTGGCGCCCCCAAAAAATTCGAAATTGAAAAAAAAATGAAAAAGAACTAAGAGGAGACCTTGGATCGAAAAATTTCCTTTATTAAAGTTGTTCATCTCGATGAGATCTACAACCTTCATGAAGGACCCGAGAGCAAAAGAGATCATGTGCGCAAAGTGATATTTTTGGTGGTTCTCCAAGTGTATAGAAAACCGGCTTTTTGAAGTTTTGTAATTTTTTTGGTGGATTTAGAGAGGATAAAAATCTAGAAAAAATTTGATAAAATACAAGAAAATTAATTACACACTAATCTGATTTTTTTATTTTTTGTTAGCCTGTGAACCATAAATATGTGCAAAGAATGAATGTAGCATAAATGAAAATGTTAAGGTGGATGTGTGGACACACACGTAAAGATCGGATTCGGAATAATGTAATCAGAAAGAAAGTTGGTGTAGCTCCGATCGAGGATAAGATGCGAGAAAATCGCTTAAGATGGTTTGGACATTTGCTAAGAAGATCAGCTGATGCACCAGTTAGGAGATGCGAGTGTTGGGATGTTGAGCCGGTTAAGAGAGGACGAGGACGGCCCAAGAAGTGTTGGAAAGAGACCATACGAAGGGATCTTAGTTTTGTGGATATAAGCCCGGGATTGACTCAAGATAGATCTGAATGGAGATGAAGAATCCATGTAGCCGACCCTACTTAATTGTGGGAAAAGGTTTTGTTGTTGTTGTTGTTGTTAGTTAGTTAGTTAGTTAGTTAGTTAGTTAGTAAGAAAATAGGAAAATAAAATAGAAGTGTGAAATACGGAATTTTTTTACAGACTCACAATGGACACTTGGACTCAGTCAGTTTCTTTGATTTTAATTTTAATCAGGATTTGGATATTTGTGTCGCTTAATAAAACTTTCATCAAAGAATACAAATGAAGAAGAAATAAAATTAAAAGGGTTAATTATGTACATAAAAACTTCGATCAAAATTAGCAAAAAGTTGAAATGTGCAAAAGAGGCTCAAATCCCAACTTCCACATATGAGCTCCGAATTTTATGAAATCGGTCTTGTTCTGAAGGTATTTGAAAATGGAGTACTTTAAAAGTGATAGACTGAAATCGGGCATTGTATGAGGGAGATATGCTCATTTTAGTCTGTCAGATGTGAAATTAGACTTTGAGATTGAGTACGTATTTTTTGTATTTTTTATTTAATATTGTTAGTAATATCTACACAATGGAGGTGATTTGGGGTCAATCAGAGTTAAGAAGAATTAATTAAAAAATATGAGAAGTTTGCGGCCTTTTGGGCTAATTTACAAATGGAATTTTTGATGCAATTATGCATGATGAAATGCAAATATTATTTACGTGTGTATGAATGCTAATGATGCTCTATTAATTATTAAATACATGTGAAGTTTAGGGAACATAGTCTAATTGACTAATTTTAGCATGATGAATATGAGATTCATCATACCCCTATACTTAAACCATGCTCGTCCCCGAGCATCACTGAATAAATGACTTAGTTGAATATATCCCTGACTGTGCGTGTGAATTTTCAAGCCTCGATTCATAGAAGACCCTTAATCTGAGTGATCCTAAAATTCTGGGCTCAACCATGCTTTAATCAGAAGGAATCCAACTTTTCTAATTTTCAGACTCTCTGTCTGTACATATAATATAAGGATATGATTTCTAGTGTACTGCATTCATGAGAGTCAAGTCGAGACATCACCTAAAGTTCCAATCCAAGAGACTCTCCTCTAGACCTAATCCTCAACACTAAGGAATAAGTCTATTCTTGCTTCAGTCAACCGTCTCATTAGTTTGTCAGATTTGAAAGTGTAGATGGACGGCCAGATGATGGAGGGCATAGGATTGTGTCTAATTTTCTCTCCCTCACATTGAAACAAGGTGCCTCTCGAGTACCTTATTACTCAACACAAGTATATTTTTATTTTGTTGATCAATGTGTCCGTCAAGAGAATTTGGAGTCGTATGCACTTGTTTTTCTGGGAGTACATCGGGGTGTGTCTCTTTTGAGTATCTAAGATACCTTCGACACCCAGACTTGTATCGCTTACGATGCAGAGCCTTTTTATGGTATCAGCCCGACTCCTTGATCCTAATTAGCGTTTGGTCCAAGTGGACACTTTGAAAATGTTTGGGAGTGCTCGCCATTGGTGGAAGCTCATTTGTAAGTTGACTTGGGATGATAGAGATTTTCTTTGACATTTCTTTTTCTTTTCTTTTGTTGGCTAGCTCCACTGCTTTTACTAAAAGTTGGCGCACACTGATTAACAATTTTCATTGAGTTTCATCACACCCTAGCACATAGATAGATATCAAAGAGATATCATATGAATCTTGTTCACATACTGGCTAGGGTTTTGCTGACACTCATGTTTTCTGAAGCCTTCATTAACTTTATCACATCCTCGAATATCATTAGATCAGGTCTAAACTCAAATCTCTAGTCCTAGTTCCTCAAGTGATATTTCAACTCATCTCATCAATCATGCAGTTGTGAAAATTATTGTGTTGATCATATTCTTTTGAAGGTAGAGATGAAGAGTGCAATATAGCGCTCAAATCATTCAAACCAGTAAAGTGTGGATAATTAAGTTCAAAAACCTAATGACTAAGGCTGGCTAACTCAGAACCACAAGATCTCAGAAATCAAGTGTCCTCAAAAATCCTCAAGCCTTGAGTGATAGCGAATGTGTCAGGGATATATCAACCAAAGAATGCATGAAATGCTTGATGAAATGCAAGACTATGAGTGATTTTTTTATGCAAAAAGTTGTTTTTTTGGTTTTTTTTGAAAAACAAGTACTATATACATAATATACACTACTTGTATCCATCCCCGATGTTAGATAAAAACGATTAAAGTACGAGCTATGGATAAAGTAGATAGAATATATACAAACACCCCCCCCCTATACTTAGTGTGTGCTATGTCCTCATGGCACAAAGTAAAACGTAGACATATCTCATACTAAGTATAGATGGGGCAAAAAGAAAAAGAGGAGAAATGATGTATAAACAATGGTACCGGTCCCCCTATACTTAGGCTCAGGTCAGCCTAAATATGATCAGATAAATACAGATGGGGAACCGGGTAGATTTGTGGATGTACAAGATCAAGGAGGTTTGCGACGGACCTTCTTACGGGAGTGTGGAGGGAGATAGTATGGAGATGTGGAGGGAAAGGAAGAGGGGGGCGATGAAGAAGACCAGCCATCGTCGGAATCGTCCTCAGGAGAATAGTAGGCTTAAGCAGAGGATCTCCAACTTTTGTCGATCAGAGGTAAGTGCCCTTGGATCAGAGATGTACCTATTGCACTTACTTGATGAACCACTTCAGGACCGAACGAGGGCTCTTCATAAATCACCTGGTGTCTATGGTCAAAGGTGACTTTCTTTGTAGGTTTGTTTCCTTGAGAGGTATTGGGAGGAAGTTGGAAAGTCTTCATCTCCCTTTCTTGAGTAACCGATGTGGCATTCATGAGTCCCTCATCAGAAGAATCGCCGTAAAAGTCGACCAATTCTTGTAGTGTCATACTGTGCTTCGGTCGAGAGAGAGTGTTCCTAGTGGGTTTGTATGTTATGGCTGGGGGTGTTGATGTCACTTCTGGATAATCGTGATTTTTGTGACATCAGAGATTTCCTGAGTTGGTTCTTTATATGGCTCAAGTATATTGTGAATCACTGTCGACTCAAAGATTGGACCCCTTAAATAATCGTGGTGATCCTCAAAAATATGATCCAATTCTTCATAAGCTCCAAAATAATTTTTCCTCTTAGGAGCAGTTTTAGGGTAGGAGGTGTGGTGAGAATCAGAGGCCTATCCAATAGTCGGTCTCATGGTTCTCTCCTAGGGCATGTGTATGTGTTTCATGAGGAGAGCTTTGATTATGTGAAGTATTTGTCTCTCGATCATGACTGTCGGTTTCAAGTTTGGTTTCCTCAGAACAAGACGTGTTATTGAGGGATCGTTCATTGTGATCTGAGTTCGGGAACATGATGACCTAAGTCTCACAATCCACAATCGCCTTAACAGAGGCTAAGAAGGTTTTCCTAAAATGATAGGAGACTCAGATAATGTTCTGGGGTGGTCAATGTCAAGGACAATAAAGTCCACGTTATGTCTATCACCCCAAAAGTTTACGACGAGTGAAATGATCCCACATGGCCTTTTGGTGGATCGATCAAGCAATTGAACGATCACCATAGTCTTTTTCAGTTGTCTGAGTTCGAGTTTGTCAAAGACGGACTTGGGAAGGATGTTTAATGCGGAGTCGTCGTCTAACCGAACATGAGTGAATAAGGTATCCTCAATTTCACATGAGATCCGAGTCAACCGCTTGTCTTTGTGGCTTTTGATTTTATGATTCATCGCCAACGAACTAGCCATAGATATGACATGATATTCAGTTCTTGGTCGTTTCTTGTCCGTCTTTTTGGGGTTTACTCGACTCTTCACAAATCTCTTAAGATCGGGTACATATTCTATGGCTTTGATCAATGGAAGCTCTAAGATCAGACTCTTGCAAAATGCTTCCATTTCAGAATTGTCCAATTTTTTTGAATTTTCATTTTTTTTCATTTTTTAATATTTTCTATGATATGGTTAGTAGGGGGTCAGAGGTCAGCGGTGGTTGTGCCTGATTGTGAGTCACATGATGATCCAGTGGTTCGCAAGGTGGTGGCCTCACTTCTTCTGAATTTTGCATAGACTGGATGAGATCATATATTCTCTCAGCTAAAGTATCTGCTCTATGACTAATCCAAGCAATCTCATCCTCAAACATCTCATGACTAGTGATTGAATAATCATTCTCCATGTGTCGTTCTTCTGGCATGTAACCTCGAGTAGAGTATTGATTGTTCATAATCATTATGGTTTGGTCATGAGTTATATTTCCTTGACTCTGGTTTTCTCGTAGATTGTTGAAGTAAAATTAATTGTAATCAAGAGGATAGTCATCCTGAGTAGGGGATGGTTCAAGAGGCTATGAGATCATAGTAATCGGAAATCGTGCTCTGCTGTCAATATCGGATACTCTATCATTCATCCTCAATTCGTCCCTCTCTCTCATGTTCATAAAATTGTTAGAATGTGAGAGATGTCTATTACATGAAGAAGTGTGGTCATAGGGTGGGATGTAAGGGAGGGAAGAGAATGATGGCTGAGGAGAACCTGATTTGAAGATCAGGTTCCCCTAAGGAGTGTGAGAAGAAGGATATCGGGACATGGTCGTGGAGATTGGGAAAGAAGACCATTGTACCGAGATCTTCTCAAGAGGGATGGAATGATCAGCGAACCACGATTTGCTTATGATTGCAAGGTCTTTGATGCACACAAATCAAACACAAAACAAACACGTAGATTCACCCACTCAACACTGGTGAAGGCACGTTAGGGTTATCTTTTCAATTTTAATTTAATGACAAAACAATTTTTGAAAATTAAGCGGAGTTGTTAGGTGTCGAAATATTTCACTAAGATTGTCCCGAGTTCATACAACTAGTTGCACCTACTTTCAACCAATATAGGTGTAAGTACGGACCGTTTAAACGGCTACCCATGTTACTTGAGGACGGAGTCTTCTGCAGTGTCCTCTAAACCACCTACTCTGCTAAGGGAAGTCGGACCGTAAAACGGTTACCCGGGACCCTCACTGAAAAGTATCTAATTATTTTTAAAATCAGTAATATGAGTGAAATTTCTCAGTTTGGGCTTTGTCCCAAGTATGTGTTCTGGTCCTTACAAACAATGAGTGGGTTCCTCTCCACCAAACAGAGGTTAATTTTATGTCAATTTTATTTATAGTCACCTTGATTAGCAGTCCCAGTTTTAGATTAAGGTTATCACTGAAGTTTACGTAAGCACAAAAATTTACGCCTAACGAGCAGTTCCAATTCCTTTAATTCCTAAGTTGTAAAAACTTGAGAAAGGAGAATCGAAAAAGCCAATGTAAACGTAAATCAATGATGCATGCTTAAGAAGAAGACTCACATTGACTCCCCGCGTTTTTCATGCGGGATGCAGTACAAGGAATTTTAAATTTTACACTAAATGATATGCACAGATGAAATCGCTCTAAGCAGATATTTCTATTAGCGGGAAAGAATTGATTTAAAAATTTGGCTAAGTTGAACGATTTACCAGTGCGTATAGTTAGTGCAGAAGTGTGACCTAAAAATTACGAACACAATCAAGGATAAAAATCTAAGCTAGCGTGCGTGCTCCTAAATTATATGCCACACCATAGAGAGTCCAGTCCTGAATATTACAAGGGTTCAAAGAGATGGACCCTGAGAATACTGTAGAAAATTAGACCTAGGCTAAGCTCTCTCTCACAAAAATTAAAATTCAATTCTCCATCCTTGCAGATCCTTGATTAAATTCCAAAATTTTGTTCCCAGTAGTCTGCCAGGAGAGAAATTACGGTTAGTAGCAGAAGTAAGAGAGAAATGCAGAAGAGAAAAAGAGAGAGAAAAATGACACTGAAATAATTTTCATAAAAATTAATTACAAAAATAATTTAAAATCCTGAAAATTCATCGTTCCCCGGCAACGACACCATTTGATGAACGTTAAATCCGCCTCTTAAATAATCGATAATTGTAGTATAGGAGGCGAAAATCGGTCGATCAAAAATCACAATCTTTGAATGTTGTGGAGTATTTATACTTGGCAAGTCTACCAAGGTTGAACATAGGGAATGGTGATTCTTAGTTGTGTGGTTTTAAATTAAATTAAATAATTAATTAATGTTTGATTAATTTTTGTATTGGGATAATATAATACAATGCAATGATGAAGATGTGATGCAAAGAAAATAAACAGAGAATATTTTGCCCAGGATCTGTGATTTTAAACGTATGAAATCCCCAAATAATCTTATCTATAATTTCGCAAATCAAAATGGATCGATCTTGACTCAATGCTTTAGGTTAATAAATTAATTGATGCTCAGAATAGTTTGAAGCAAAATATCTGGCCTCCAAATTTCTTTGATTCTATTCCTCGAATAGTTGACAATAATCTTAGAGGATTAAATCTTAAATGAATCCCTTGTGAAGATTAAACTATTGAGAATAATCAACAAGATCACAAGAAATTAATCAGATTAAAATTCTCATCCGAATTCCTGCAAAAGATGACGTTAATTTCTCAAGCACAAATATGTCACAATTAGTCTACATATGTCAACAGAGATCCTCAAATAATAATTATCAATAAACAACTTCAAATCTGTCCACAACTATGCTAAGTATTAGAGCATGAAAAGAGCTTCAAAATGACATATTATATGTTAAAAACGGAGTTCGTATGAGAAAGATATGCTCAAATGAATTTTCGGGGATTAAAATGTAAAAAAATAAATTTTTCTTTCAAAAAGGTCCCTAAAGGGGCTTATCTGTAATTTCGAAAAGTTGGAGGGGGCCCTCTGCAATTTACCCCTGACGGGGTTATAATTGTAATTTTTCAAACAACCCGGGATGTATCTGCAATTTTCCCCAAGCGCACGTGCGTAGCACGTGCACCATGAGGCTCAGAGGCGGGCCAGAGGGTCGGAGGGGCCAAGCCTGTGGTTTGGGCCCGGGGCTGAGGTTCGGGGCCCCGAACCAGAGGCTCAGTCGATGGGCGAGAGGCTCGGACCAAGGCTTAGGCTCGGGTGGTCCGAGCCTCCACATGGTTGGCTGAGTGGTTCGGAGATCCCGAGCCTCTAGGATGGGGCCTAGGCTCGGACTGGATGACTTGGTGGCCGGTGGGCCGTCGGATCAAGGGCTGATTGCCCGATCCGACGGTAGCTGAACGCAGCACGGCTGGCGGGGCACAGAGGGCGGAGCTGATGGCCGACGGCCTGCGTGCCTACGGAGGAGGAGCGGGGTAGCGTGGTGCACCGTCATCGACGAAGCGAGGTGGGCAGATGGTGGAGATGGTCGAGCGGGGCGTCGTGGCGGATCTGTCCGCGATGAAGCTCGAAGATGACAAATTCTGGAGGTTGTCGAGTGTCGCCTAGGATTTTGGGAAGCGGAAGCTTCTCCTGGTCGTTGCCTCAGGAGATGGCGGAGCTCCTAAGATAGGCGGCTACAAGGAGCTGTTGCGACAAGGTCAGAGTAGACCTTGGATCTCGCCGAGGAGGGTCTTCGCTGGAGGGAGGGCACTGTCACTACCCTGTCGTACGGACTACCTCCTTGTAGTTACGGATATGGCAGATGGGCTGACTGGATAGCGATGATGGGCATTTAATGGGAGGTGTGTGGAGGTGCGTTACGAGGGAGGAGGAGAAGGAGGGCGGTGGTAACAGCCGCGGCGTGCATGGCGGAGGCTTTGATGGCCGCAGGAGCGGGGAACGGCTGTGGGGAAGGCGAGGGGGTTGATCATGTGTCGCGCACGTGCACGCAGGAGGAGAAGGGGGAACGTGCGTGGCACGCGAGAGAGGAGAGAGAAGTGCAGCATGTAGGGGGGTGCCACGTGGCATGCCCTGGAGCTTCCACGTGGCGCCCCAAGAAATTTTCGAAATTAAAGAGAAAAGAAAAATGAAAAAAATAAGAGGAGACCTTGAATTAAAAAATTCCCTTTATGAAAGTTGTTCGTCTCGATGAGATCTACAACTTTCATAAAGGACTTAGGAGCAACAGAGGTCATTTGCGCGAAGTGATATTTTTGGTGGTTCTCCATGTGTATAGAAAACCAGCTTTTTGAACTTTTGTAATTTTTTTGGTGGTTTTAGGGAGGATAAAAATCTAGAAAAATATGATAAAACACAAGAAAATTATTTACACACTAATCTAATTTTTTGGATTTTTAATAAATAAGAAAATAGGAAAATAAAATAGAAGTGTGAAATACGGAATTTTTGTACAAACTCACAATGGACACTTGGACTCAGTAAGTTTCTTTGATTTCAGTTTTAATCAGGATTTGGATCTTTATGTCGCTTAATAAAACTCTCATCAAAGAATACAAATGAAGAAGAAGAAAATTAAAAGGGTTAATTATGTACATAAAAACTTCAGTCAAAATTAGCAAAAAGTTAAAATGCGCAAAAAAGGTCCAAAACCCAACTTCCACATATGAGCTCCGAATTTTATAAAATTGGTCTTGTTTTGAAGGTATTTAAAAATGGAGTACTTTAAAAGTGAGTAGACCAAAATCGGAAACTGTATGAGGGAGATATGCTCGTTTTAGTCTGTCAGATGTGAAATTAGACTTTGGGATTATTTGACACTTATTTGAGTTAGTAATTTTTTGTATTTTTTATTTGATACTGTTAGATATCTACACAATGGAGGTGATTTGGAGTCAATTGGAATAAAGAAGAATTAATTAAAAATATGAGAATTTAGCGACTTTTTGGGCTAATTTACAAATGAAATTTTTAATGCAATTATGCATGATGAAATGCAAATATTATTTACACATGTGTGAATGCTAATGATGCTCTATTAATGATTAAATGCATGTGAATTTTGGGAAAAAGAGCCTAATTGACCAATTTTAGCATGATGAATACGAGATTCATCAGTTACTCTACGATAACTAGGGAGCCTTTGCCCAGACAAAGGAACCCATATGGTATCAAAAGAGCAAGCATGTGGAAAGGAAATACCACATCATTCAGGAGATTCAAAAGCGTGGTGATACCATCATCACCAAGGTGTCCTCTGCCGACAACGTTGTTGATCCACTTACCAAACCTCCGATACAGAAGGTTTTTGACCAGCATGTAATGAGTATGGGTTTAAGGATTGTATCTGAATGGTTCTAAGGACTAGAGGGAGATTGTTAGCCATGTGAGCCTGAGGAGAACCATTCCAACAATAAATTTTATTGTAATATTTGATTTATCAATAAAAGTTATTAATTTGTTTTCACTCCCTTTCTGTAATTAAGTGAATGAATGCACTATAAGAACCCTCTGTATAGTTAGGATTATGTACCATGGCCATCTTAATAATCATACAGCTGGTGATTTAGTAATAGAATCATAGAAGCTGGTGTTTGGATGAATATCTAAGGAGTTAGATTGAGGACTCATCAAGCACCGTCAAATGATTGTTAAGAGATGATCTCCAGCCTGAGTAGGAGATGGTAATCTTTTCTCATATAGGTTGATATCTGATCGACCTCTTGATGCAGATCCTCTGCATGGGAATAGAGATTCAGAGGTGTCAGGTTAGTTAGGTCAAAGAGTTGAGTTAACGAGATCGAGATAACTAAAGTCCTATATTGTATACTATCGCGATATAGGCACACATCCTCTGATCGGAGACAGAAATGTTACTATATGTCTGAGTGTGTACATTTGGCAGACCAATAGGTTGATGACCTAACCAAGGTCTATACACCGGCGAGCTAGTGTGCATGTAAGGGCATACGAGTAATACGATCTCTCAAAGGGATCATACAGGTTCACTTCTGAATTGGAAGACATGAGCTCACTCATGAGGTATTGGGACCGATCAAATTCCATGCATGATCGTCGTGCTTTAGAAGCATGACAAGAATTTGAAGGTATGATATATGCTTTTAGAAAGCATATGATCGATACCAAATCCCAATGACCAAGATTGAGAAACTTGATGATGAAACCCTGAAGATGACAGTGTAAAATTGATCTATATCTTCGGGTTGATCATTTGTCTTCCAATATGCAGGATGTACAGGTATTAGGAATACCTGAGGGAGATGTGATCATAAACGATTGTATAACCATGATGCTTCCATTACGAGGGAGTGATGAAACAGGTCTGGATTTTAGTGACTCCTCTCAGTAGAGAAATAATCTGATCTTGGTCCAAGTGTTGGATATTGATCTGAATGTGATTCAGATGCAATGAGAAGATTAGATTTACGGTCTTGATTAAATTAAGCATCTATGAGAGGTCCATGAGATCTAGATTTGAGATGTGATCTCAATATCCAAGTAACTATACGTGGAACAATACAATCGACATGTCCTTATCTCCAAGTATCTGCGGAGAAAGCACATTATTCTTGAAAGAGTTCAAGAATAATTCCAACGTTGATTTATATCTGAGCATTGAGAAATGGATAATTAAATGTGATTTAATTATCACGAATAATGTGAATTTGATTCACATTTTATGAATACATGAGAATGATTGTCCAGTTTAATTAAATGTTACTTAATTAATGTGGATATGGATAATGTGGATAGCACTATCCAATTATCCATGTATATTATAAATACGATTTATAATATATATTAGAGAGAGACTTATGTGATTTATATTTGTTGATTAATTGTTAATGTGAATTGGATTCACATTGAATGATTAGTTGAAAATATAATTACATTTAGTTTTGGGTTGTGAATGAGATTCACATAATTTCAGTGGCTTGGTTGATATTTTCCACAAGATAATTTGGAATTATTTAAGTGAAAAATTATTTACGACAAGAGTCATAGGAGATATCATGAGATAATGAGATCTCATGATATTTTGGAGAGATAGACCCATTCCTCTCAAGAGGAGTGGATGGCTACAACTCTCCATGTAGAGAGGAGTAGTCATCCCCCTTCTTTTAGGGATGGAAGTTGATCTCCTCATTATCCTATCTCTAGTAAAAGATGATTTAATTTGAGATTAATTATATTGATTTATCAATATAAGTTAATTTAAATTAAATCACGTAATGTTGTGTTTTTACAACAACATCTTAGCCGTTGAAAGAAACACAAATCAATCTCATCCATTGATTGTATGATCTCCATGGACGGGGATCCATGGGCTCCCAAACCCTATATAAGAAGAGCCATCCCTTGCTCTTCGAGTTACGCAATCTCGGTGACGTCTCTCTCTCCCTCTCATTCTCACGCATACTCCATCACTTCTCTCTTTAAGTGGTCGTCCACTCTCATAAAGAGAAGGTCGTCTTCGTCGGCGTGCCCGCTTCAACGACTATTGGATCTCCGTCTTCTTTGGTGTGTGGCACTCATGAAGAAGACGTTCGATCTCGTGAGACGAGATCAGGAGATCCATCGCTTGGATCAACGACTTGGATTGCGAGAAGCACGCGACTCAACCCCGCGCTCGCAAGCGTCTCCTCCGACGGATCAGATTTGAGACAGGAGCTCTCTTCGCTTAGAGGCTCGATCGCAACCACGCTCCAAGAGGTATTCCTATATCATGTATGTGGTTAGATGAAATGATCCAAGAAATGTTCGGATCATGTGGTTTCATCATAGAATTTTTTTAAAATTCTGTTGCACCGAGCAACTAGTGCGACTAGTCGCTCTTCATCATATATGATACGATGCTCACGCTTCCGTGATGCATTTGAGGATAATCCCATAATCCTTCAGGACTTGTGTACCTTCTTGCAAAGAAGGTTGATCTAATGAATTAGCAACTACGGAGCAATCTTTTATTTGAGTAGAGTGTGTGCTTTGAACTTGAACTAGAAGCCTCTCAAGTTTGGAGTTCACCTGAGTAAATGTTGCTTCATCGTATTCAATTGACATGGCAACAATTTGGGAATAAATATTGTTCAAATCAGCGGCTCTTTCATTATAAGAACTATGATTGTAAATGGGATTTTTTCCAAACTTCTTTATATGTTGTGACCACCTGTTAAGGATTAATGAAGGGTGAATTTGTTCCTCACCCCTATACATAAGAACAACGTGGATATTCTTGTAGGGAATTACCATGAACTGCATCTTTTTACATTTACAAATGATTATGCCTGATTGAGATGAATATGTCACGGATCTATCGCATACTCTTTTATCAATAGAGAAAACTGTGTAAATAGTGAGGTCGTTAATTACATTAGATAATCGAACATCTAAAATCAAAGCATCCATTAATTCCTTCTGAAATTAATAAAATATTCTTTTAGTGTATACCAGCATCATTTCTTCCTCCAACTTCCATATTGTCCTTAGCATAGGCCTTCTAGTCTTGGTATCATTGTCCATATCATTTTCTCGTTCTCTTAAGCATTGAAGGGTTGTTTGAAAAAAAATCTTGAAACAAATTCAAGAAGAGTATTTTGTTTTGTAATATGACTCTGGAGAAAAGAATTCATACTTTCACTACTTCGGATGACCGGCAAAAAAAGTATCCTTGGGGTATATATCAACCCATTTATGTCTAATCAAGAATTTTTCCTACAACCACTTGTTTTCTGACAATCCAAACTCAATAATAGTGGATGACCATACACGTTCAAAGTGTTCAATGGAGTCACATCGCCAAACAATCCTGCTCAATTGTTTTAGAGCGTTACCAGTGTCCTTACCTTGGCCCAACTTGCATATCATCTTAGACATAATATGCCATGTGCAAAATTTGTGCACAGTATTTGGGAATGATAGACGAATTACGACTATTGCAGGATCTTCGTCGGTGACTATCGATACATGATGCTTCACAACACCACTGAGAAATTATTCAAAAAACCAAGTGAATGATTTAGTGGTTTCTCTATTGATGAAAGCATTGCCGAAGAATATGGTCTTCCCATGGTGATTAACACCACAAAATGCACCAAAAATAAGCTTGTATTCATTGTCTCTATAGGTAGTGTCGAAGGAAATAGTGTCACCGAATAGTTTATAATCTTTTAATGATACATTGTCAATCCACAAACAGTGAGTAAGCCTATTTTCTTTATCAGCCTGGAAACTATAAAAAATAATAGATGACAATTTTAATAATAATGGACCAAGAATAATATTTCCTGTGAACATTGTATATAATTGTATTTTACATACAAAGTATTCAAATTGATGTTAAGTAATGTACATTATCATATGAAATATGATAAGTGAAGCAGAGTTATCAAATTTGGGTTATATTAAAATATTGCAGATTGTTTAGAAATAGTGAGTAAGCATATTGTTTGATATGAACCCATTGTACATAAATGAGCATCTAAAAAATAATAGATGAAATAGAAATAATTGTAATGGGTAAAGAATAAGATTTTCGAAAAAAATTGTGAATAATTGCATTTTATAAACATAATATTTATACAATATTTAAATATTTTATAATACGTAGAAGAAATGTAAATTATGTGTAAAATGTACTATTTAGATTTATAAGACGTAAGATGGTATCAACTTTTTTATGTATTTTCTAGAAAGACAGAATACCTGGAGTAGATTGATAGGAAGCAAGATGTATTACTTGTAAAGGATGATAATTGCTCTCCTGTGAATAGAAAATAAATAAAATAGATGGATATTAAATATGCACATATATAAAAGAATAAAAATGAAAATATGAACATGTTCTTGAAAATTTTAATATACATCGGAGGTTGAATCATTCAAGCAAAAATGTCGGAAGGATCTTCATCACCAGAATGCGAGGATGATGAATCCGATTGTTCATGAACCTGAGGATCCATATTGGCTTCAAGAAAAGCAAGAATGGATATTACATTAGAAAAGGAAGACATGAATATACAAAAGTATCATATATAATCGATAAATGAAAGAACATATCTGAATTCATAGGATTTCCGATTTCAATTCCAAAATCACTTTAGATATGAAGCATTGATATCTTGAACAGAGGTGACGTGAATAAACCCAATTATAGTAAATGTCAGCCAAGTAATGCTCCCTTAAAAATAGAAGCACAATCAAATAAACGCTACAAAGGAGTAAATCGAATATAGTAAATGTCAGCCAACTAATGCTCCCCTAAAAATAGGAGCACAATAAAATAACGCTACAAAAAAAGGAATATGATGGAGTGGTTTTGCGGCGAGCGAGTGGTTTTAATGTTGATCATAGATCAAGATCAAACGACCTGGATTGCATGATTTGCAGACATAGAAGAAAGGTCTTCCTTATCTGAAGTTTTCCCTATATATAGGATATCTTTCAAATAGGACTTAGTCCTTCCATCCATAAGGAAGGCCAACGATCTCATTCATCCATATTTAACCCGGTGGTTGTTATTAAAGGCATGTTAATATTAATATTTAATTAATCAAAAACCCATTCTGGTCATTGTTTATTATCTAAATATAGTATGTAGCGGCTAAAATATCTAGGCCATTAATCTCTCTCCTAATTTGCTCAAATAAATTTCGGATCCCTTAATCTCTCTCCTAATTTGCTCAAAAAAATTGAAACCCACATTTTTTGAGCACATCGACGGCATGTGATGGTGACGACGGTTGCACGTGAGCGAGGTATTGATGGCGACGATGGCAACATATGGTGGTGCTTTCCTCCATCTCATCATTGTCACGATCCTTATGTGTGACGCCGACGATGCTACAGATCTTCACCACGATTGGCTGCACAAAGACCCATTCTTTTCTCAAGTTCTTAAAGATCTGGACGTCTTCGTGGAGATTTCTGGGTACCCACTTGTATAAAGTTTCGATTTTGCATCGGAAGATTCGAGTCTTTTTGAGGTGGAGGAAATATATTATATAATTATATTCCATTCCAGTTTCGTCTAAGGATGCTCTTTACGTTGTTCATTATGTTTTTGAGGTGGAGAAAACATAAGTTTCCATTCTAGTTACTTTACATTTGGTTTGGAAATTTTGAACGGAATCCAGAAAAGATCTATTTTTTCGGAAATAAGGTGATGCAGCTTCATGGCATAGCAGAAGTGGATCGACGATGACGTGTGTAGATCTTCACGTATGGTGCAACGATAATGCGTAGATCGATGACGGTATGTGTAGATCTTCATGCATGCGGCACCGACAATGCATAGATCAATGACGATGCGTGTAACACGGGAGTGGTAGTGCAAGGAGGCCATCCAACATTTATATCTTACATATTTCATTTGTATTATACAATTTTTTATGTGTATTATACAATTTTGATATATATTACACATTTTGATGTGCATTTTTACATATCGATTGAGCGTAGATGACAATTGTAATTTCAAGACAACTTGTATACTCGATGTATATTATACATTTTGGACGTGTATTATATATTTGGATGTGAAATATACATTTTGGATGTGTATCTTACGAAATTGACGTTTCTTTGTAGAATGCCACACAACATTTACAAAAGATTTATAGATTTCACATAAATCACCAAAACATAAAAATACTTGCAAAAAATATAAACATAATTAATATAATACTAATATGAATTATATTCTACAAACGGGATTGGTGGCGCAGCTTGTTGCTCGTCTCCCATCAATCTCTCTGTAATAGCTTTATGTTTATCTAAATTAATCAATCTACTATATATTAAATTTGCTTCTACAAAGTAACATACAAACATTACAAATGACTGATGAATTTTAAAGGAACCACGGATTTTACAAAAAAAATTTAGTCGCTACAAAAGGAACTGCCTACAAAAAAACATGAGTGAATACAATCATCCACCACAAGTAATGTCGACAGCACAAAATATGGACAAACTGGACATTATTTAAACATGGTATTGTGAAATATACCAAAAAATAAAATTAGTAAATTTAGTATTTTGAAATATTAATCGGCATGTATAATTAATGCAAAAAATGATGACCAAAAATGTCCTTTTGGGCAAATAAAATAAAAAAAAAAAAAAATATAATAAAAATAAAAAAAAAACAAAAAAAAACAAAACAAAAAAAAAAAATAAAATTTAAAAAATAAAAAAAAAAAATATGTATGTATGTATGTATGTATGTATGTATGTATGTATGTATGTATGTATGTATGTATGCAGGTATGTATGTATGTATGTATGCATGTATGTATATGTATGGATTAAATGGGGTTGTCCCCATGGGGGAGCTAACTTGGCTTCTCCCGCGCTATTTCATCCATTTTTTATTTTATTTTTGAAAATTTCTTCCGTGGATTTTCGTCAATATATCCCTATATTATGTCATTCAAATTTTGTGCGAAACAGAGATTCCTACGGCCTCCATCCAGAAGGATCGTTTTAGCAATTCTATTACCGTTAAAA